>OZ005601.1:29220920-29820920 GCA_963930655.1 Myrica gale | reverse complement strand
CGTGTATCTTGAGTTGACCCCCAATTCCCTTTAACTTCGAGGACGCCCCAGTAGTCAGTATGTCACACGACACAAGCTTCTCAAACATTACAATGCCTCCTTGAGATTGAATGTCCTAGCTATGTCTCTAGCATTGTCATATTCATTAAGCTCAACCAGCATCTTCTTCAATCGCCGAGCAAGTCCACTAGTCTCACTCTCAGGAATACCGATCACATGCCTTTTCTCCAGGGTCTTTCCAAGTAACAGCACGTAATCCACCAGGGGTTGCAACTTGTGGCTGGTCATTGACAAAAGGAACATTTAGCAGGCATTATCAATATACTATTAAACAGCAGGTGATTTTCATTTTATTCACCATCTAAGAGTTACAGGAAACCAAATAATTCTAAGCAAATGCATAGCTATAGACAGTTCTACATCTTGCGGTCAGAAAGATTCCTCGAGTTTTTCAAGGAGATCGTTTCCAAAACTATAACCATCTTGACTCCCATGAAATCAGTGTCAGGTTCCTTCCACAAAGGACTGAAATGAAAGGCAGCACCTAAGAATCACACCTATTGAATAGTATTATATCGTATACCAGGCTAGCCCATTCCAAAAGAGGGCTAAAAAATTAAGAACTCGGACGGACTGAGCCTGAATCCCATCTTGGGTCTCTACTGAAGGAGTAGTAATTTAAAGGCAAGATGACAGTCATTAGATGTACCTATGCTGCCCCGTGACATTTGGACCTGCCCACACCCCAGATAAAGAAGCAATGATCCTTTCAGTTCTTGTAATCGCATCATGAACATTAGCTGTAATGCTTCTAACGTGAGGTAGCATTTTTCCACACAGAAGCTCGTCAAGAGCAAGTTTCTCCAGAATGGGCAAAGCAAGGATGTCTCTCCACATGCAGATATTTCTCAGCAAACGAACAGACATTCCAAATCGATATGCTGCAACCCTTGCAGCATTTGGCACAGCCTTCAATAGAAGTGGGCTCCATGTTGGGACCTAGAATGATGGGAGAATCAGTATCGATAACAATAGAAGTTAACACATCATAATTTCTGGCACTTGCAACCAAATGAACAGAAACGAAAAAACACCTCCAATATTTTTTTTTGATAAGTAAAAACACCTCCAATAATAAAAAATGCATCTTACATGTCCTCACAGAGCTATGTCCGTATACATGCTTGTGTGTGGGTGCATGAATATCCGAAATCATCTAAAACAACAATTTGACAATTCAAAAGCTATACCGTAAGATTAGCAACAGCATCAGCTAGGCAGGTGCGGATAGCAACTAATAAATCTGAAAGAGCCTCACTGGAAGCTGAAACATAATTTATAACCAAGCTTGTGGCAGTAACTGCGTTCTTTGTCTCTCGCATACTGAGCATGTCCCAGCAATGTGCAATTTCATGGTGCAAAATGGGAAGTGCTACCTTTTCCACCAGCTCAGGGACAAGGTTAGCATCAGCATCATCCGATGGGAAGTCACTTCCATCATTCGGCAAACCATAATCGAACAACAAGGAGTGCCTGGGGAGTGGAAGAAAACTTAATATAAACAAAGGATAGAAGTAAACAACTTTTTTTAGATAATACATATGTGTGCGCTTCCAGGTTATTTTAACAAAAGTTTCAACTCGCTCATACTGCAACCAAAACGTAGCCCACCCAAGAAAGAAGTCCAGTTCAAAAATCTCAAACAAATTTGAAACTTCTAAAGTAGCACTCAAGTTGTTAGTCAAATACCATTTCATATCAAAAAAATCCACATCCTCATGGAGTGGGTCCCACTTCAGCAGCTCCAGTCTCACGTACGGAGAAAAGATAGCAGGAACACTCAATGACATGTACGCATCGCGATAACTTGATGCGTACTCTTTCTTCAATTTTTCAAATCTTTCCTTAACTGTTGGAAGTTGGGAATACTCCTCAGCTGCATCACTAAATATTTGATCAGCGGTCTGAAGCAACAATTTTCGGTGATGCTGGCATGCTGTACTCTCACTATCACTCTCATCAGAGCTTAACTCGCCTTCAATTCTTTGATTTGAAGCGTCCACTTCCATTGACGATCTTCTCTTACAATCATACCTAGCTTTCCTGCGTTCAGCCCTCCGTGTTATATCCATTCGTTTCTGCAGGTTTGTGTCTCTACCAAACTCATCTAACTTTACTGGTAGATTTGTTTGCTCTCTTGCAGCAGCAGATGCAGCCTGTGCTGCACCTGTGGCTGCCACGACCATTTCAGCACTGCTACCTTTTTGACTGAAAACATGCATCGCTGCACTCACAGCTGCTTCTACCTCCATCAGTTCATCATCATTATCTGCAGCCCTTCTTTCCACAATAGCTGAAGCACGTTCTTCATGAAGTTTCTGCATCTGCTCTTCAAGTTCTTCTATGTAGGGAGCTTTATCCTGAAAGTAAAGAGTAACAGCAGACCAATGGATACCAATCAATAGCAGGACTGTGGCTTATAGTTTCTAGAGAGAGAGAGATGATGATGATGATGATCCAAAACAAGAAACCAACAAAAATTGTTTATATAGATCACACTTCTCGTTCATCTGAAGCATATTAGTTAGAAAGAATAAAAAGCAAAGACAGTGGACACACATGATTCAAATGGAAACCACGTTTTGATATTGCACCGACATCGTTCTCAAAACAGAGTGTAGGATACTAGGATGTATCATCCCACTAGTAAGTTTGTTCACGATAAGAATTCTTTTGACCCTTTCTGGGCAGAAGATAAACACGGTTGCTTGCAAGTAAATACTACTAGTGCGTTTGCACCAACAATTTTACCCAAAATATTATCTCTCTCCTAATAAAATACTATAATATAATCTATCTCTCTCCCATAAAAAAATATAAAAAATTACAAAAAATATAAAAAATTACCTCTCTTCACTTTTTCACAAAACCCAATACCAACACAAAACCCAATACCTAAAATATTTCAACACAAACACAACCTACATTATCTTGTGTTTCACATGGGCAAGTGGAAAGGTAGTCGATCTAGTCAGATACACAAAGTCAGGTGGTATCGTGATGTAATGAAATGCATGACTCGTTCAGGGGAATAATATAGCCGATAACCAAAATAAATGTAGTGGAATCTATTTCAAACGACGATGTTAAAAGAAATAAAATAGTATACACGCAAAGAAACAAAAATACCTAAATGAATTTAGGATGTTTGGGATGGTTCACTTGTTCAATATAAGTCAATGCCAACACCACTAAGGTTGGTTGATATGGGTCAAGAAGGAGATGCTAGGGCATGAAGAAGGCCTAAGAAAATGTGGACAGCAGCAAAAGATACGGCACATTTGACCGTGGATAGATAAATGTAAAAAGAGGATTGCTGTTGACGTGAAGCACTCAGGATGTAAAAGGCTCTCTTGCTATTTGTTGTTTTGTATAGTAGCAGTACAAGTTAGAGGAGGCGAGGTTTTAACTAGTTTGAATGTATCACTTCTTCCTTGCGGTATTTATACCTGAATTCTCAACACCTACAGAGTTTTGGAAATTTGTCAAACCAACATATTGCTTTTAATTAAACTATTGATATCAGAAAGTATATGAAACGACAGCACAATCAAAGTCCACAAATACAAAAATCTGCAAACTCCAAGAAAGACAAAGAACGGAATCTCCCATGTCATCACCCAATCATACTTGGATCCTGAAAAACGAACTTCAATCTAGTTATTGATCACCCATAAATCAAAAGTTCCGGCACTCATCTCCCTCCAAAAGTCCACATGCGACAAAATGGAAGGATAAGCCATATTGTAAGACTCAAGTGTTTACCAAACAGTACTCTCCAGCGCCCCACTAATTACATCACCAACTTAGACATGACACAAAAATTCCCAAGGAAAAAACTAACAATCATTTTCTAGGATCTATGTATTACCTGGCAAGATAAATTCATACCTGCAAAAAATCACATATTACTGAAACAAAATGACGAAGCTTTTGCATAAAGATGAACTTCTCATTGGCAGCAGATAGAGACTTTTCGAGGGCGGTAATATTTGTAAGTGAAGCAGACAAATCATCGTCAGTCTTTGTCAATGACATGATGGTTCTGTCATGAGATTCCTGATTAATAGAACAAAAAGAAAAAGTAAATGTAAAGCACAGAGTTAAAAAGAAGCATTAAAGGCTGAAACATTGTCAATATGTCATGCCAAATCTCAGTTTCCCACCCATGGACAATTTCACAAAAATGGGCAAATGTATGCTCTTACAAGTAGGTGTCTACCAACATCAACAATCTTCTAGTATGCCACGACAAATTTACTAAAATTAAGATGGACTAATCACTCTAGCAGCATTTGAACTCAATACTGTACCTATAATTGGCATCTACTAGGCTGGTCCCTCCATATATAGGGCTTTCTTTCTTCCATTGATTTCCCCATGTTTTATTCCACAAAACAATCCCCAGTGTGCTCTCTGGCCATCTCTGCCCATAATATGTATCACTCTAGCAGCAAGCTTTTCGTTGCCTTTTATAACCAAAAAAATAGAAGACGCAATCCACACAATGAATGACTATAATTTGGTTTTGCAAGTTCCATAGGGGTTCTTGAACCAACAACCGTACTCTACCCAATTCTCAGTTGCTCCAAACTTCAAACGTTTCTGTCTGGTGAGATGAAGTAACAAATCACTTGCATGTTCTTGAATAACAGAGTACATATCTCGCTTCTTGAAGATTTAGCTAAACCCATCAACTATTAAGTGATGCCTATTTCCAGCAGTGTTTCTATCTTACATTTACCTCAACAGGTAGAGGTTCTGAGGCCTCTCTTCAACCTAAAATCAGCTCCAAAAATTGTCACAGCTCCACTTCACTGCTCATAACTGCCTATATACCTGGAAACCTCAGAAGGTTATGTCATCCTCACCTTGCCCAGACTTACTACCAATAGTCTGCTTAAGGTTCCAGACTCGACAAAGACAATTAAACATGAGAGTTGCGTTTCATACGGGGCTTAACACAACCCCTAATGGCATGACCTGGCAACACCCATGCATCACCTATGTTCGCCTTCTCAAAGGCACCTCTATCTTTCAAGAAAATTCACAGCTTGTCAAGCCTAATAAGGTTCTTCCCTAATTTTCTCGATTTAGCATTGTGAGTACAACCCCATCACTCATCCATGGCGATGTGAGGCTAAGAATCTCACTTCTGTAATGTTTGAGAAATTCTACAATGTTATTTCAGCCTCTCTTTTTTTCCCCAGCAAAATACAAACTACGTCTGATGCACATTCTTCTGTATGTTTAACAGTTATTTGTTCCTTTCTAGGATGATACTCTTAGTTTTATATTATGTACTCTATCTCACGAGGCCACCTACATGCAGGAGGACACCTATGGGAGAGAACACCAAGGGAAGAAACCAATTTTTATCCTGATCAGAGCCACTACCAAAAAAACTCGCTAATAAAATCAAAACAATACCAAACTAGATGCAAGGAGGAAAAATCTAAATACTTAACATAAGGACTTAATCGATGACAATTTGATTCGCTACACATTTTACCATTTCTTTTCAAACTTGCAGGTCGTGACAGTTTTGCAAGTATGTCCAACAAAGACGCTATACTGCATAGATAAACAATTCCTAACGTTCTATTAGAGCATTCCATACCTTAAGCCTTCTCACATTGTCATGTAAAGCTTTCTTGGCTGTCTCGGCTTGTTGGGGTATTGACATCATGGCATCCAAACCTCCAATTGCACCCCCTATACTCAGTCCTCCAACTGCACTATGTGCCGGGTAGACGGACTTGTGCTGCTGCTGCGGTTGCAAACTCTGAGCTACGGGGACACTAGCAGTCACAGTGACTCTACTAGTCCCATCGTCCATTCTCTTTCCCAATCCCTTCCGAAACTGCTCCTCCTCCCATATCTTCTCCTCCTCGTCCTCCTCGTCATCGCCATTCTCGCCACCGCTATCCTTGGCGATATTTACAGCCATTGCTCTATCCTCGACAACGTCCTCGTCGTCCTCAAACACGCCCTTCTTCTTCTTCGTCTCCGTGGCGTCGGTCATCTTCTTCTCCCCAAACATAGCAATTCGGCCCCGAAACTCGGGCTCCTCGTCGCTCAAGCCCTCGGCTTCTCCATGATTGCTGCCTCCGTCCAACGAGATATAATCAGGTGCGGCAGCGCGAGATTTGCGAAGCCTCTCCCGCTTGGCACGAATCGCATTGATGGTAGCCTGGTCAGGATATAACGACGACGCAGGCGAATCCTTCTGCTTTCCGATCCCCATAGAAGCGAATCGGGTCTGTGCGTCACGCCCATCTCTCCTGTCTTCGTCTTCTTCTGACAAGTCGTCGTCTTCGGATTGTCTTAGGGTTTGAGAGACAGCGGGGCCGTCGGAAGGGGAAGGGGGCTTGAGGAGGCCTTTGAGGACGATAGAGGGCTCGGAGGAGGAAGAGGCGGGGCGAGAGGGGGCGAGGGTTCGGGTGTTCTTCTGGAGCTCTAGGAGGGCTTCTTTGGTATAAGTGCCGGCCTGGGGTTGGACATTGGAGAGGGGGACGGAGGCTGTGGAGTGGGTCAGGCGGTCTCTGAGCGAGGTTACTTTATGGGAGGAGGAGGAGGAGGAAGGAAGCTTGCTGGGACGCTTTATGGAGGAGGAGCGAGAGGGAGTTTCGGCGTCCTCGTCGTCGGCGAAGCTGAGGAGCTTCTTGGGCTTAGGTTTTGGAGCGGTAGTGGTGGTGGAAGTTCTAGTGGAGGCGGCATTAGCATCATCCTTTTGGTTGTCATCCTCGTTGTCGCCGGCGCGGCGGCGAAAGTTCCTAGCTCTGCTGCTGCTCATGGTGGCGGCGGCAGCAGTATTGGAGTAGGTGACGGTGAAAGTTGGGGGTAATTCACACTAGCTTCTCAGCGGAACAAATTGAGGAAAGTGGGTAAATTGGATCCCGGGTTGAATACGGTCCAGCAAGGGCGATATTGTATGGGTTGGACCAGTGAGTAATTTTTGGGGTCCCGGGTTCAAGTCGGTTCGAAGACTGCTTTTCCTGTTTATGTGAAAACTTGTAGCGGCACGTTTAACGTTATTGAGCCGACTTATACTTATCTCGACTTTACAGTTATGATTGTGCTCAATTATGTTTGATAAAAAAAAAAATCGAGTTAATTCTCTGTAGGCCAAGACGTACAAAGAGGATGATTTACTAAAAAAATAAAGAATTATTAATATTTATGTAAATGGAAGTTTTATAAATTTTTGTGAAAAAATTGATGAAAATTTTTAAAAATATTTAATTTTTATTAAAATTTATAAAATGGCCTGATTTAATAAAATTATTTAATAAAAAATTATTAAAACTAGAAAGATAAAATTTGTTATAATATTTTCAAAAAAATGTATTTAAATTTAGGGATAAATGTAAAATTAGTCCATGTGCTATAAGCAAAAATCGATTTAGTCCCTGTGATATGAAAAATATCGATTTAGTCCCTGTGATTTCAGAAATTGATAAAATTAGTCCCTGATGGAGGACCAATAACAAGCGAAAATATAATCATAGGGACTAAATCGATGTTTTTCATATTACAGGGACTAAATCGATTTTTACGTATAGCACAAGGATTGATTTTGCATTTATCCCTTAAATTTATGTAAAAAGTATCAGTGTTTATGTATGAATTTTTTAATATTTTTTTATAAATTTTTATAAATATTTTTATATTTTATAATATTTTTCCAACTTCAAGAGTATATGTAGGAAATAGAAAAAAATTTCTGGCTCAAGAACTCTCAAAATACGAAACGACATCAACCGTTGATGCCTTGGACAGAGGGTGATCAAAAGAAGTCAACCCCAAGTCTTCCTGAACGACCCACGCCACCACCCGAAATGGCGCCATTATTTATTTCCATCACACCCAAAAAAAGGAAAGTTCAAATGTCCATTGCTTTCCTTCCCACGGAAAAACCGTACAAAAGAACAGTAACATATGTTCAAATTTCAAATCAAGATAAAAAAAATCCTTAAAAAAAAAAAAGAAAGAAGAGAATTGGGTACAAGAATCAAGAATGAATTAATTGTTCTCAGAAGTCGAAGATTTCCAACTGAGGCGGCGGAGCGTGCATTGAAGCAGAAGAAAAATCTACCGTCTTTTGAATCTCTGACCTGATCACCCCTCTCCCCCACCCCAACATGGCTGGGTACTCTCTCTCTCTCCCTCTCTCTCTCTCTCTCTCTGTGAACTTCATAAGTCAGCTGCAGGTTGAATCTCAAGCGCTTATTTTTCCGGTTTTTGTATTTTCTAGTTACGCAGCTGGACCCATTATTCCTCTGCAGCAGAGACAAAATAGTTGCTGGGTTTCTTACCAGAATAGGGGCTTCCGATTCGTTGGTTTATTTGTTTACGTCTATAATGCTGGGATTTCTTGATATTCATTGGTGTTTTCACTGTGATCGGGTTGGACAATCTGGGCAGTTATTTATTTCCCGTTTTACATCCTACAATTATTGGGTAAAAATCGTTGATCAATGCGATAGAACAAGAGTTGTAGTTCTTGATTCCCTATTGAGGAAACAGTCTTTTAACTAAAGCTGTCAATGGTAGTCGTACTTCTCTAAGCTCAGTTCATCTGTGTTGGGTAGAGTAGTGGTAGCAATGATGTTTTTTTAGGCACCATGGAGGAGTTCGATTTTAGATAGGTATACTCAGTATCAATCCACTTCTTATGTCATTCTCTTTCAGCGTTCCCTGTGACTATAGGTACTTAGTAATTACATCCATTAGTGTAGCTTTAGGGCAAAAATAGTACACACAAAACAAGATTTATTATCATGGTGCCTGTTCACAATTACCCTTTTACAATTACAAATTTTAAAGGGTGTGACTATTCGTGACTACTTGTGGCCACTGATCCTTTCCATCCTGGGTTCCTGTTGGTTTTTGTCTTTGTGAAGGCCTCAGATGCTTGCAGATATGATCTTTACGCACTCTGTTCAAGATTAGCATGCTACGGGGAATTTCTGCAGCTTCCTTCAATATGCGCTTTTTGGATGAGTAGGGAGTAATTTGTTGTGATAATAGCATGTGCACGGAAACCAATAATGTACTTGGCACTAATCTAATTTAATGCCTGTCTGCTGGTCTTGAAGTCAATGAATTGAAGAAGTTATAGGCTTCATGTTATAGAGTCTGATTCTGTATATGGATTAAGCCATTGGAATTGATTTTTGTATAAAACTGAATAGAACATGAAAAAGATAAAAGTCAATTTACAACCATTGGAAAAACTTTGGTCATGTCAATTTAACAAGGACTAATGGTGGGTGAAACAAATGTTTCCACAAGGTTACGACAGTTGTATAGCTGGAATAGTTTTGATTGGTGCTGTCACACCTGCACCACTTCTTCAAGAAATATAAATAAGCTGTATAAATTCCCTTGGACTGAGTCACCATGGTCATCACATTCCTGCTGGCATGTCTGTTTTATGCAGGATGTGATTGGCCTCTTCTATCTTTTTTATTGTCCTTTTTGCTATCCGTTATTATTTTTCTTTCAGTTATCTTCATTGCGCTTATAACTAAGACTAGAGGGTCTGTTATTGTTTTTTTTTTAACTTATAAAAAAAACGAAGACTAGAGGGATTAACGATTACATTTTGATCTGGATTTGGAGACACCTATGCTTTGTTAGATATGTAGGTGTTGCAATTTGAATCAATTCATAATTTTTACTATCTGTAATTTGTGTAATGTACACAGACCATCGTGGTTGGTGGACAGTAATAGAATTGCAACCAAAATCAAGAGTGCATCTGGAACATGTCATCCTGAAAGAGTAACATGGAAAAGCAATCCCACCAGAGCTTGTCCCAATTGCGAGTTTTTGATTGACAACAGTGAGGTACGCTTAATATCTTTCTTACACTTTTATATGACTATCACGTGTAATCCTCAATAACTAAAAGACGTTAGGATAAGGAATTAGTTTTTGGATCAAATGGAATTTTATTTGACTATTTTCATGAGTGATAAATAGTTGATTGAATTTTTGACTTACTGCTGTTTAGATGGATTCTCCACATTCTTTCTTTGTCATTTTCCTGTGCTTCTGGGAAGTGCAAGGTTGAAGCTTGTGGAAAATATGAATTGTCAATTTTATATGTCATCAGGTTATGATGATTGTTGGTTTAAAAAAACAAAAATAAAAAGCCTGTGCATACCATTCAGTTCATGGTACTTCACGTGCTCACTCAAGTTATTGTCTTGTGCTTCTGCTTGCTTTTGGTTGTCACATAAAACACTTGCAGGAGAAAATAGAAGCACTTCTGTTTTTCATGCTCTCATTATCTCATATCTCCTATGCCAAATGTACTATGGTGGCTTGGTATTTGTACTAAATTTGCATCAAACAGTCACAACTAGGCTGGTCGCCCCCCCCCCCCCCCTTCTCAGGAAAAAAAAAGACAGCAGTGATTTTTCACCTTTTTTGCCTGTAAGGGCCTTCCAGACAGATATTGCCTTGTGTTATGCAGCATAACTATTGTGTATACTGGTAGAACAGATATTGCCTTTTGTTACATAAACTGTTTTGAATATGATGGGCTATCACCTTTTTGCATAGTGTGAGGGGTTAGTCAACAATGTAGCAAGTAAATTTTTGAATTGGGATTGCAAAAGGGTCTGCATTTTGGGATGTTAATTTCAGGTTTTTTATAGGCTTGAAATATTGAAAATAAAAAGAAGACAAGGTTTGCAACTTGTCCAACATTTATTGTTTACTTTGAGTGCTGTCGGTTTTTAGGTTGCTCAAGACTGGCCAGGACTACCTAGAGGTGTGAAGTTTGATCCATCTGATCAAGAGATTATCTGGCACTTACTTGCAAAATTTGGAATAGGGGGTCTAAATCCCCACCCTTTTATTGATGAGTTTATCCCAACTGTTGAAGAAGATGATGGTATCTGTTACACCCATCCTCAGAATCTAACAGGTCGGTGTGGAGAGTTTTGCTTGGTTTTCTGCTTTGATGACCATCTATAATTACGTTAATTTTAAGTTGTAAATAATTTTAGGCATCAAGCAAGATGGAAGTGTAAGTCACTTTTTTCATAGAGCAATCAAGGCTTACAATACGGGAACTCGAAAGCGTAGAAAGATACGTGGTGAAGATTTTGGTGATGTCCGTTGGCACAAGACTGGTAAGACCAAACCAGTGATCTTGGATGGGGTTCAAAAAGGGTGTAAGAAGATAATGGTTCTGTACATGACCGTGGTCAGAGGGGGTAAAGCTGAGAAAACGAACTGGGTTATGCATCAATATCACTTAGGAACTGAGGAAGATGAAAAGGATGGGGAGTATGTTATCTCTAAATTATTTTACCAGCAGCAGCAACAAGTCAAGCAAGGTGAAAAAACGGATCAAGATTTCCCTGAGGTCACTGATCCAGTGATAGGAAGAGTAGTTCCCGTCACACCCAAGTCTGTGACTCCTGACCCCCCTCGTAGTAAAAGACGTCGTTCAGATTATGACCTTGGAGAGAATATGACCGTTACTTGTGCAGTTCCCGTTGTTCAGGTAGGACCTCTCTCTCTCTCTCTCTCTCTCTCTCTCTCTATCCCACTTCCCTATGAGGACATGCTTTTTCTTTTTGTTATGAAATCATGCTGCTTCATAACCATAGGATATAAATTTCGGGTACACTTTAGACTCCTTACCTTTGATAAAAGGTATTTTTCAGGAAGAAATGGGATGTGGAATCCCTCGATCACAGCATAATTTCAAGTACAAATCAGTCTCTATAAATATGTTAGCATTTTCACGTTTTGACAAAATGCTAATTTAAAGCAAGATACTAATACTTTGTTTCCCATCCCCATTTTTTCATCAAAGCACCCAGAGATCGATTGTATATATGAGGGTCAACCTGAATATGAGAACCCTGATTATGATCATCAATCAACGGCAGAAAATCATGATGGTGAAGTGATGCATGATGATGATGTTCATGTTGAGGAGGATCCAAAATGGTGGGACAGTGAGTCACAGAATCTTTTGGATTCTCAACAACTTGTGGAAGGGCTGTCTCTGTGCGATGATCTCCTTCAGAGTCAGTCCCCAAATAGGGATGGAAATGGGAATGATGGAGCAGGGAAGGGCAAGCCTCGTCTTTCCGATTATGCTCAATTAGGACCGGAGTATTTAAAGAAGGATCTGGAGGAGTGCCAAAATCTTGTCCTTGATCCAGCGAACATAGAACTTGATACACCTCCAGAATTCCGACTGAGCCAGCTTGTATGTCACCTTCTCTGCCATTTTGTTTTCTGTGTTAGAATTACAAAATTCTGATATTGGCTACAATGTTTTTATCAAATGGTTTTGTAGGAATTTGGATCGCAGGAAAGTTTTTTAGCTTGGGGTGGGAGCAAGATGATTGACTGAATACGGTTCGGGCATCTTGGATCTTGTCAGATTTTTTGGGGCCATTTTTTGCGGTCTCTTCACCTGTTAAATTGTCTTTTGGGTTAAATAACTATTTTGCTGGAAATGTTTAACTTTTTAGTTATTTGGGTGAAGTATAATCTTTTTGTTGGGAAACTGCTGGACAGTTGGAATGGCAATTTATGGTGGTGAAGAAACTGTTCATACACTTGTTCTGTAATTATAACTGTGTTCAAGAAGAGATCAGAGACATGGCATATGTATTCTCTCGAAAAGGTGCTAGCAAAGTTACCCTGATTTTTCTTCAATTATGAAAATTTGCTCCAGGGCTTTATGATTGCAGTTCCAAAAACAAACAAAAAAGTAGTTTATCTAGCGATTGGCTTTGTAAAAGCCCACCAGAAAGTTAGTACGGCTATTTCCTCCTTTTTTTGGTGCTCGATAAAGTAATGTCGTGTTCAAGCAAAGAACACAAAACATTCAAACTGTGTGGACCACTCTGTTATGACAGATCGATAGCATGAGTCAATAAGGGAAGCAGCAGCGTGGGATTTGGATGACTGATTGGGTTACTTGACATTGGGGGCCATGGAGGCCACAGTGAATTGGCTTGAAAATTGCTGAAGAGGACGCTATACCTATTACCTAGCCATATCATTAGTCAATCTGAAGTTCTGTGTGCTTGGTGTATTGTTCGTACGCATCATGATTGGTTGTGGGGAACCAAGAGCAAGACCTATCATGGTAACCAGCAAATAGGGCCCTGGTTGGCAGCCTGGCAGGGTGTTAGAGGAGAGTGCCTTTGGTAGTAGCTAGGTAAGTGTAGGGTCCCTCTACATGTATA
Organism: Myrica gale; assembly: GCA_963930655.1. Lineage (NCBI taxonomy): Eukaryota > Viridiplantae > Streptophyta > Magnoliopsida > Fagales > Myricaceae > Myrica > Myrica gale. The sequence goes on along the minus strand of OZ005601.1, from coordinate 29,807,625 downwards.
AGCGACACCGGCCCAAGTTATTTTGTTCCATGACAACAGCACCATACCCGGGCCATATGGTGTTCTGAAAGCGCCGGATATGAAGGGCATGGTCTCCTGTCTTGGATGCCATGTTGCAACTAAAGAAAAGGAAAAAATAGGACCCAAACGCCCTTGCCGCTTGGGTCCAGCCGTATTTGAAATATAACAATGTTACATTCGTAAAATTACCACAGAATATTTTAAAAATTTAAACATAAACATCAATATATTTAACACAATTTTCATAACTTTTTACTTTTTTATGTAACACAAATTTTCTCTCTATACTTTTTCACCTAATTTCAATATTTTTTTTATTAAATAATTACATCAAATCATCTCTCTATCTTTTACACAAACACTTATAAAACACTATTTTACATAAATATTCACAATTCTACTAGAATTCTACAACTCTCAAATTATAATGGAAAGACCTTGCTACTACGTGTTTTGTTTTAATTTTTCTTAAGACACCATTTATTTTATACTAAAATAATTACCGTGTTCTAGTAGATTGATGTTTTTTCATAAATGTCTTTAGGGTAAGTTTTTTTGTCCCGTCATCCTTGTGGTATAACCTGTTTCCTAGTTATGTCCCTCCGTCGACCTTCAGTCTGTAAGTTACAAATCACGGTAGTAGCAATAAAATGGCGCCACGTCATTCACCGTTTCTTGAAATTACTAAAAAGTTCACTTCCAAATCAATTAAAACAAAAATCATCTTTACCTATTATCCACATTTACTCCTTAAAATAGACCAAGTACAACTTTTCTCTTACTAATTTTTTATCGTAATAAATAATTCGTGAATATCTCAGTGGCTTCGATGAGCCACATCGAAAATTCCGTCAACTTATGAATGGAAGGTCGACGAAGGGGTATAACTGGGAAACGGGTTATACCACAAGGATGGGTGGGACAAAAAAACTTACTCTAAGGACATTTCTGATAAAAACATCAAATCACATGACCTTTATTTTAGATTTTGGATTAACCATGAATTAATGTTTTAACAATAAAGCCTCATGGATATAATTTTACTGAATTTCCCAGATAGCAAAAGAGGGTGTCAATATGGTAGCCGGCAGTGTTGGACATTTTGAATCTTGACTTTCTGATGCATCAGAGTTTATGTTTCTATAATCCCGATTATTCGACTAATAAGCTTCATGGTAGTGACAATGATTCTAGTTACCTAACCCTAACTTCTTTTCTACTCATTTCCCATATCTTACAAGAACATATGTCCTGTTGTTGGGTGTTTGAAATATCACCAATCCTGCAACCTTGTAAGCCTTCTGCAAAACATCAGGTACCCTAAACAATATACTCAATAAGTTACCTAATCCCAACTTATTTACTACCCATTTCCCCATATCTTACAAGAACATATGTCCTGTTGTTGGGTGTTTGAAATATCACAAATCTCGCAACCTTGAAGGCCTTCTGCAAAACATCATGTACCCTAAACAGTACTCAATAAATTGAGTTTGCTAACGAAAGACAACAAGAAGACAGGACTACCGTAAATAAACTCCAATCATGCTCTTCCACATTCTAATGACTACTTGCCCCAACCAGCTACATGGTCCTGAGGGACGCATTCATATTGTGCATTATTGGAGTGGCAGCGGGATGTGCCATGTGGAGGCCCAGAGTGGGGGCTGTATGTTCCGATTGAAAGAGAATCGGAGCTATGTGGTGGGGTTGAGGATTAGGAGGCGCACGTGGGCACGATAAGGCTGCCATTTTGACCCATTCACATCGTGTCTCCTTCTCTCTCTCTCTCTCTCCTCAGCTTTACGACTGAGGCCATACTCTGTTTGGAACTCGCTAACAAGTAGAAAAATGTGTCCTACTATTGTTTTACGAGTTGTTTAGCTACAAAACGACTGAAAAAGGGTAATTTAAAGTAGTTCTAAGAGACTTCAAAAAACACCAAGAACATAGAATTTGAGGGTTCAGAAGTCATGAGTTTCTATAGCTAATTTTCTCCTCACTAGTCGCTTGGTTATTAGTTTTGAGTTAATGCTGAGAATTGTCATTGCAACTTCTGTTCGGAGATCAACAAGGTAAACCAAGCTTATTTAGCAGCACAACTCAACAAGAGCAGGAATTTATGAATACCCCCAGCTGGAACTCCCTGTACACCTGACCTTCAAGCTGTTCTAGGCAGTACTTGAACAGAAATAGGATCTCCATGCAGTATCTCATGAAACCTGAGCTTACACACTCAGAAAGCCCCCCCCCCCCCCCTCCCAACAACTTTGGCAGATAGCCAACCATTTTCACGTCTCACGCCACATACTGTACCTCTATGTTTCAGTTCTGTACTCCTCACAGTAATTGACCTGACCAGAGCTCCTGCGTCTTTCTCACCCACAAAGTTTCTATCTCCTCCTTCCCTGGATTTCTCCTCTGTGCGTGCCAGAAGTGGCAGGGAACAAACAAAAAGGAATAGTATTTGGATGTAGGCACATCTCCAACGTACGCGTGGCACACGTGAATGTGGGTCAGCTAGAGGCAATAATTCAACAAGTCCACAAAGTTTGTTTTGACTAGTAACGTTAAGAAGTTGTCCCACATGACCGATGGGTGTGCTTGGATAACTCATTTTATAAGTGCTTTGAACTGAAACATAATGCATTGCTGGCATCAAATATGATTTGAAAATGAGTTGATGTTGTCTGGTTAAAGACAAGAAGTTCGAAGATAAGCTTATGAAAGAGATTGTCCAACGGTCTGTGTCGTTGATTGGACGAGGTCCCTGTTTCTCACGACTACTCATCGGCAATTTAGACTAATAGAAGAAAAAATCTTGTAATTTCGGCGTGAAGTATACTTTAGAACAGAGTCTCAGAAGAAAATCCCTTACCTCTTTTTGAAGGCTTGAAGCCGTTTAGGATAAGTCCTGCAAACAGCACCATAAAAGGGCAACAAAACAGTACTTGGATCATTCATTTTGCAATTTGAATTGTACAACGATCCGAACCAATCCTCACTCCAAATGATTAATGGGCCTACATCATTTTCCATGTTTTAGATGGGTTATGGCCTTTGAACAGAAATCTCTCCTTCTAACTTTTGTTTCTATTTTTGGTGAATGTGCGTTCTAAAACTTCTTAGCTTAAAGGAGAAGAGTGACATGTCTGTAGGCACTAGTGAAGGTTTATGCCCTGCACTCTGCAGCTTTGGAACTAAAAGGTTTTCGAAGAAGGCACCGGGCCACCGGCCAAAGATATCTGACCTTCAATGAGAGTAATAACTTTTCCCACCTAGAAACAGAGAAGAACATGAACAGCTCTCAATGGCGCAAACATTATCCCTGTATTCTCTAAATAGACCTTGTATAGTTAGTTTCTCTGCTTGTGACAGTCGAGATAATTGATAGTATCATTCTTCTCTGAGTGTAAGTTCGCTTTTAATTGAGTCGAGAAGATTCCAAAGAAAGGTCCAGGGATGCCATGATAAGGTGTCAGATCTTTCGTATCGATCTTGAAAATTCTGTGTAAATCTGGATACTTGATTGAGGAAAGGACTCGGAGCAAGGAGAGTAAAAAGAATAAAAGAACATCACAAACTGTATTGCTTGAAATATAACATCTAAGTTTTAATTCATGCTTTCCGATGTACATCTAGCGCTTAATTAAGGCCAAACTGGTACAAAATTTGTCGGAACTTCCAAATATCTGCCGCTGTTATGTACACTCCACCATTAAAGAAAAAAGAAAAAGGCAAAGAAAAAGAAAAAGTCCTCAGCCTTGTCGCCCTGCAGGTTTGGGACTTCAATCATGCCAACAAAGGAGCATGACCACACATCTCTTTATTATGTACAGCCTAGCCCTCTGCTCTCTGAGGACCCCTCCAAGTCCTCTGGTTGATAGCCTTCTCTTGGACCCTCCCATGGACGCACTGCTCATCTTCATCTCTAATGTTTCCTTCTCCTTCGGAATGCCAAGAGGTTCTTTCTCCTTTCTGTTCTGTGAGTGAACAACAACTTTGCTGTGCTTTGGTCTGAAGTTGCTGGTAGGGGTTTCTTATATAGGGCGGAGGACGTGGTCTTGGCTCACGTTGGTCTAGTAAAGAGCCAACGATGGGGCATGAAAGGGCGTGCAGTGCCCCCAAACTCACCAGACAATGCCAAATGGGCCCCATCCCCACTTGGGAATCCATACCGCAATACCAAGGAAATGACAAAACAAGCCAAACAAGACGCTCTCTCATTGCTATGTCACCCTCCATTTCCAATATCTTAACTCTGTGTAGGCATAAAATATCAAGCATAATGGGTCAGCCATTCGTTCAAGAAGGCAGCGAATTTCTATAGACTCTACCGTGCTGCTGCCTTCATTTTGTGCATTATTATTTTTATATATTATTCATGATAAAGAAAAAGCCTCCTCTTTTCAGTGTTTTTCTTAGTGGAATAGATTCTCTTTTAGTTTTTGTTGTTTCCACCTAAAATAGCAATAGCCATTTTCAGAAACACTATGGGTCACAGAGTTAGGCTAGCTTTTGACTCTGAAAGAAACCACTTACGTAGGAGGGACAGGGTTTCCTATTACCAAAGGTTGTCTTAGTGTTCAATTTGTTTAGATTATCCAAAATGCTACAATATTTCCGAATATTGAAGCATTTTCTAGGTGATTACATAAGAATTATCATTTTGATGACCTTAAACTCTTAACAACGGCTTATATTTAGACGTTTTGGCTCTATATGTATGTCTGTGAAAAATATATACTTGTTTTCAAAGGGCCTTGGCTTGGATTTGCCATCACCTCCCTTTCTTCCTCCTTTCCTTAGCCTATGAAATTTCTAGGCTATAACTTATGACCGAGGCTCCGTAATATATTACAATATATTATAGTATGATTGAACATTTTAATAATGATTACTTGAAAATAACAAGCTTAATTAATATAATATTAAAGTCCAGTACCCATCTGAGCGACTAATTAAATAAACTATGACCAATTAAGTTGTACTTAATCAAAATCAAAGCAAGAACCCACTTGCTTCGTCTCGTGTTCCACCCATTTCACTGATCAGGGCACCATCTTCCAGTAATCCTCATTCTAATGAACAACTGTCTTTTTTGTATTTGTATGTGCTCTTTTTGAGCAATTTCAAGCTGTCAAACGGAGTTTGGCACTCCTGGTTATCTGTGAGCTGTTTTTCCTGGGAATTTGCATACCGTATATATGATCTTTGATCTCAATTATGATTTGGATAGTAGGAATGCTTGATCTGGATCGATATGTGATATCCCATAACAAAAGAAAAAAAAAAGGTTAGAATGAAGAGAAGAGAGAAATACTTATAAGAGACAATAGATTTAAGCGGTTCGGTCTAGAAGACCTACATTCACTATGGAAGTCCTATATGGTTGTATTATGTATTATCAGTGCATACATATTACAAATGGAAGATATATATTTATAGAGATAATACAATGCATAATAAGAAAATATTCCTACATTTAAATTTGAATCTCAATATTTGAAATTTGAATCTTGATAACATATCAATACTTTGACATCGTGATAATCATAATATCATATCAAATTTTAAATATTTGACTATGATATTATCTCTAAATCCTCCATCAAACACAAGATGGATAAATCTGAAATCTTGTGTTTGAAAAACGAGATATGAAGGTGATCAGACCTTGAAATCATATCATAGTCACACGACCTTGAAGAGTGGTTGAAAGTGTTCGGACCTTGAAATCATAGGCACACGACCATTGTCAAACATACCTCATGCTCTTTCTTTTTTCTCTCTTTCTTTCACTCATATCTTTTTTTTCATAGTAAACGCATTTGTTTTAAGTACAGCTGAGGTGAAAATTCACCAATAATTATTGAGCATGAACATTCAAACGAGGAATGAAAAAATTGCCAACTTTTAAGAATGCGAAAAACATGTTTTGTTGCTCTAATACCAAGAAGAAAAAATGTTAGAAGGAAGAGAGGAGAGAAATAGTAACAAGAGATTTAAATGGGTCGGTCTACATATATTGTGAAAGTCTTCAATGTCTGTATTTTGTATTACAAATTAAATATCTCTATTTATAGAAATAATACAATGCATAATAGAAAAATATTCGTATATTTGAAATTTGAATCTTGATAACGATGTCAATTCTTTGATACGTTAATAATCATAATATCATATCAAATTTTTAAGATTTGACTATATTATCTCTAACCAGAACTAATTGACAGAGGATGTGGAGAATTTGATCAAACTGCACGCTCAAAGGCACAGTAGCAGTGCAAGCAATATAGACAAATCACCATAACTCCAAGGTGTCGCTTTCTTTGATCACAAAGGGCTTTAAAAGCATTTTTGACCGAACGCATCCAGTAATATTTGTCCATGGAGTGTGAGACACCCAATTACCCAAATTACCCAAAGCTTTGGGAGCTGAACTGGATTAGAGACAATGGCGATTAAATTAGTCAAACAAATGCGCTTTAATCAACGTGTCCCCAGGTTTACTTTGGAGTGTCTCGTGCTGGGTATGTTGTACTGTTTATTCTTTAAAAAAATGGCCTGGTTGTACTGAACAAGGAGGTCAGAGCTGCACGTGAAGCCGGTGAAGGTCTCGTGGTTTACAACGCCAATGCCTGCGATAGACTCAATGCAAAAATTGTTAATTTTATGTTATCTTTAACCTTTGAATCCTATATTACTTTATTGACTACTCCACCATGCTTCTTGTTGGCTTTCGTTCCCTGACGACCTTCGCTTCCCACATGTTGTGCCTCCGCCACATCCTCCCAAGTTCTTAGCTTTGCCTCTTCAATCATTCAAATGGCCATAACGTAGCATGGACGTGAATTTAATAGATTCCCCACGTGAGAACACCAAAGGAGTGTACCATTCTGGCCAGAAAACTACAGTTGTATTGTATTCCCCACACAAGTATCAGACTTCGACAGCCTTTGCTTGACAGGATTCTTGAATTCTCCGTGTCATGGGATTTCGAGTTAATTACAGCCTCATCACTGTACGAACAATTCATTTACACAAATCGAAAGTCCATAATTACAGCTCCACAACTGTACGAACTTAAATTAGCACGTCTCGTTGACTACAGGGCCATCAATGTCATTGCTGGTTAAGAGATAATTAAAGATATTTCGTATCTTGATTGGAACTCAATTGCCTTTCAGATCTCTTGCCATCCAAATATAACCTGTTTTTGTTTTATGTTCTGAGAATTTTTGAATGTTTATAAGTTGTGAATCATTGGGCACATGTATGCTAAATAATCCTTGCGGACAATCAATCAGAATTCATGTTACCTTTGATTATATCCTCTTGAGTCTCAGGTTGTATGAAAAATATAGAATTGAGAAGATTTCACAACTCAACGTGTCCAAAAGAGCAAGTATTTGTTAATAAGAAAGTTACAAAGGACTACTGTCAATGCCATTGACAAGAACCTCTACTCTTCTTCGAGAGTATTCAAGGACACAGTGACAGAGGTGCCAGCCCATAACGTAGATCCTTCTCCCGACAAAAGGGGGGGGGGGGAACAGAGCAATGAGAAAAAGGTTTTGATGCACTTTCTTGCTTTTGATGGCACAGTCTGTTGTAGTTTTTCTTCGAAGAATAAAAGTTTCGAAAATGTGAATGAAAGATAAGGTAATCTTTTATAGTCGGCCAGGGGAACATCAAGGAATGTGGCACAAGTTTAATTTTAGTTCTTCTCGACTAATGTAAAAGACAGAGCGTGCTTCATTGCAATTTCCTTTCATTTAATTCCTCATGAGAACTGTAATCCACGCAGGCCTTTAGACGTGCGTCTAAAAGATTCCAGACATGTTTTCATTAGATTCCAGCTAATTTCTTTCATTGTAAAAGTATCACTATTTTCCAACGGGAAGTTTGGTCAACACGGATGTACAGATTTTTTATAAAAAAAAAAAAAAAAAGTGCTATGTATTTACAAGCTTCATTCCTCTCTGGGTATCCATTTGCTCCACCATAGGCTCTTTCTACGTTGGTTAAGCTCATCCATGCTCTCATTCAATGTTCTAATCATTCTCCTCTGGAAACGAAGAGCTGAAGCAAGAGCATTCCTTTGTGGACTCGCTCTCTTCTTTGGCTCAATTTCCTGCACAATAGAATAGTGTTGGAATTATACTGTGAATCTTAAGAGTTACTAGTTTTCTAATTCGAAGATAACTTGGTACAGACTCTGAGTTCCTGAAGCTGAGCTTCTGTGAAACCACCATCCTGCTCGGTCCCTGATTTTGCCATAAGCCGGATTACCCACTTGGCGGCTTCCCCATAGTCTTGCTGTGTTGCACGAAAGAATTGCAGCCTCAGCTTCATCATGATGGACAAAGCCAATAGCCCTTCTCTGTCGAAGTAGGGATGAGCTAAAGCAGCTTTTGCGCTGGTTCTTTGTCGTGCTTTATAGCGAACCATTGAAGTAAGAAGTTCCCATCCTATCCCACCATCTAAATCCAACAACTCAAATCCCCTTCTCATTTCAGCACCAGCACGAGGCTCTACACTTTTCCTCCATGCAACCAAGTCATAATCACACCTCTTTAATTGACGGTTGAATTGTATGAGGCCACTGTCACTGCGTAATGCTGGGAATGCCTATAAGAAGAACCTGTTAAGAAGTGACTATGCAAAATCTTGCTAAATGAGTATAGTAGATGGTATTGGTTACCCACATGTTACTTTTGAGGGTTCCTACGTTTATATATGTCACAAGTGTTCTGCTACTTGTGAAGGTATAGGAGGAACCGAGACTTAAATCAATACTGTGTCTCGGAGTTGGCGTAAAGTTGAATATTGGCTGTCTACTTGTTCATTTACAACGCATTGATTATGCACCACTGCTCCCCAACAGGGCCAGCTGATGGTACCTCTCAAAACCACAGAGTTGGTGTGGTTGTGACTAGAATGGCCGCTATAGGCTATAGCAACCCTCTTTTAAGTGTTTTTCAAAATCTGAATATCAAGCCAAAGGAAGACTCGGCAGCAGCATTTGTCACTCACCATTTGTAGAAATATGAGACCGGAACTGTAGATGTCAAATCTATCCGGCAAATTCATCTGTCCAAGGACAAGCTATCAGAACCAACACAACCGGCTCGATTCTCTAACAAAGTTTGCTAATGACTTGGGAAACTTAAAGAGTTAGTTGAACCTGCCATAGGACTGGAGAAAGTGCAGTGGCAACTGGTGCTGAAGGTGCAGATGGTGTTTGCGTGCTCATGATGTATTGCTCTGGTGCAGCATATCTGCGAAGGAAAGAACCAAAAACCTGAGTCACTACCTTCGATGAAAGACACCGGGACAAACACCTTTCAATGTCTCTGCGCCTGCATCACAACCTAGTTGAAGGTGACAGTATACAAGGCAAATTACAAAATTTGGTTCCTCAAACACAATAAAAATGAGAAAACTAATCCTTACTCTTCTTTTGCTTGCTAAGCTGGTCTTCTCTACCAGCATATACTAATTCCCAGAGCAGTGGTGTCCCTAACCAACAAACCAGACTATGCACTAAAAGAAATGAAAAATTGGCGATTCAAATGTTCTGCTCAAAAGCGAAGGGTGTGACTTACTGGAAAGTTCACGGTGGATAAAACATGCAAAGGGTTACAGTGTTCTCTACTTATCTATAAACTATGCATATGAGCAGAAATTAAGAAACCTTGGATCCAAAAGAAACTCCTTTGGAATATAGTTGATGCCCACTCGCAAATCGGCTGCAGCTCCTAGATCAATTATCTTGAATGTACGAGAACCTGTTCAAAATTCACTTGTAACATGAAAATTCAACCTGATATTTCTCAAACGTTTCCAACCTTCCATTGATTTATTGCAGAATAAAAGTTGCTAATACCTTCGGAAAAGATAACATTTTGTGGCTTGATATCCCTGTGCACAATCCCCGTCGAGTGAAGGCCGTCCAGTGCAAATAAGAGCTGTCTCATGATTGTTTGAAGGATTCTATTTTCTCTTTCCAAACCCTTAGGAAAGTCCTGGACCTCTCCAAGAATCAGAGTTTCCACCTAACATTTTTACACAACGATCATTAAACAAGGGTCACGGAAAGCTAAACTGAAGAAGGGACTATGTGGAGACATTTAAGGTCAGAACCTACTAAAAATTTAGCCTCGAATTCGGCTTGGTATGTGTTTCATATAAAGGCATCATACACAACATCAAAGGGCTAATGAGATAAACGACTGACATTGTAGGGGAACTCTCTGCTTTGCATCAAATCTGCAAGTGTGTCTGCCCCTTCGAACCGCCATATAAGCCAATACTCACCACCTTTCTTTGCAGAAGTCTGGAACCAATTTCATGATGACAATATTAACCACAAGCTTAAAATTAAAAACAAAAAACAAAAAAGGTTTGTGCAATGGTATGAGCTTTGAAAGTAAACCTTTATGTTCTAAAGATAACAAGACCCTTAATTTATATGTTGTTAGTAGAAGTAGTCATAACAGAACAACACCTCTAGAAAGCCATATACAAAATCAGCACAACTGTTTGCACAAGCTCTTCGAACACGCTCGTTCATCCAAATTTCAACTGCACCATATTCAGTAGCTTTTTTCAAGACCAAGTCACCTTCCTTCAAAGGACAAACAAAATCCCATCAGTATTCATGCGGTATTCCGTTCCATGTCTCATTTAGGATTTCTATGCCAAAGTGTCGTGACACTCATAGAAGAACAAAAAAAAAACAATACATTAACTCAATCGTGATTTAGACTAAGCAATTAATAACAGCAGAATTCAATAGTTCTTGTAGTTAAAAAGAATTGAGAAGACAATTTAAAAAACAAGTTAACCAAAAACAAAAAACAAAAACTTCATATATAGAGGATGATACCAAACAAATAATACCTTCGATGAAGGCTTCTTGGCCAGTGAAACTCTATAAACCACTCCAAAAGCCCCCTCCCCCAACTTCTTTCCCAGAACAAAATCATCCTATCTCACAACACCAAATCATATCATTAAGTACATATGCACAATTAGCCAAACTCTGATTCATGACGCAAAATTAGCAAAAAATAAATTCACTGATACCTTCCGGAATGTGGGTCTGAAAAGCCTCTCAACAAAAGCGAGAACAAACATGTCAAAGAACCCAGGGGCCACACCAGGCGTGGCCCAGAGGTAAGAAAGAGTCCCCAGAGCCAAAAGTGCACCAGGGGCCGTAACTGTCAAGCCACTCGATTTCGGAAGAGTACTTCTGTATATCATATCCCCGCACTCCATGACAGTGCAGGGCAGCCCCACACCCACCGCCACAAAGAGGTCACGGACGGCATCGATGAATAGTCCGCCTTGTGAGGCTAGAACTAGGAATTGTTTTGGATTGGACACGATCGTGCTTGTTCTTGTCCTCGCATGTGATTCGAAGTTACTGTATCTGACTTTGGGTTTCTTGCCGAGAAAAGGGGTCGTGGGTTTTACAGAACTGTGAGCCTGGAGCTTGGCAACTCCCATACCAACCCCTCCTGCTGCAACTGTGGCCATGTCCGTACGGACCGAGGCTTAGAGTTTGTGGGAAAGATCTAACAACTCACTGAGAGATTCACTCGAAACTCCCTGAAATGACACTAGTCTGCAGCAATACAGTGACAGTTATTTCGGGTATTTTTTGTGGAGGGAAATGGTTCGATTGGATTGATGAGCCATAGTCACCACAAATGCCAAGCCGATAGGGACGTTGGACTGGGCTTGTAGATATTTATACATAAATCAAGTGACATTATGCGGTGCCGTTTAGGTCAGGGCCATTGGGAGCTCATGGTCTTCGAATTCGGTAGGTTTCACTTGGCCTTTTGGGCTTTGTGCAACCTAAGTAGAGCCCAAGATTTTTATACATTTTTTCACGTGTGTTGTCCTTTGTTGGTAGGAGCCCAACATGTCTCAATAAGAACAAGAACAAACGAACTTTCAGGAGTCAGTTCAATCTGATTTTGTATGAAGTCTTTTGTTTTTGTTTCTGTTTCGTAGTCACGGATCGCCTACAAAAGGGAGAAAAAGGTATCGGATCCAGTCCAGCTCGTATGGAGATTTAGGGTAACTTAGGTTTATACAAGTACTAGATTACTAGAAGTAGTATGTTCCGCTCTATACAGATCTTTACCTATTAGTTCCTAAGAACTGGCTCTCACCTCCACATTTTAGTGATGAAAGATGATTTTATGATTGTTTGAAAATTTTGAGTGGTGGAAATTTCAACACTTACCTGTTTTCTTTCTATTTTTTTATGTCCTTATTTACATTAAAAAAAGACATAAAATTTTGATAAAATTATAAATATTTGAATGATGTTAAAATTGTAATGGTATGTGTATAAAAGTTATTAAAATTGATTGATGTCCATAAAAAAGATAATAAAATGTTGTACTAAAATAAATATATTTTTATAATATTTGAATTGTAGAAAAAAAAATGTAAATTAAAAAAAAATGACAAACGAACGTTAGCTTAATCGCGGCCGTTAACCCACTTTTTTAACGCCCATGAAACTCCTATCCGTTTTACCGACAATAGCAGACAAAAGTACCAGATATATATCCAACAAAACGTATACCACGTCGGTCGATCGTTTCACTTTTTTCCCGTCCGTTGCCGCAAGTAGCGGACGGCCATGAACGAAGATCGCGAAAAGAGGAGCCGCATCATTAGCCTGAGTGGCCGTGGGACTGACTAGCTATCCGAAAACAAAGATGAGTGACGGAAAAGGTCGTAGGGGGCCCAAAGGCTATCCAAAGGACAGGGCCGCTTGGAGTCCAGCCTGAACCATGGCTTGCCCTTGCCGCTCCAATGCAAGAGGCTCACCGGACCAGGGTGAAGATCCCTACAGAGTCCTTCCAGATTGTCTCCCCCGAGTCCGTGCTGGTTCCACCTGTGCTCCACCCCCTCCACGTCACCGGCGAAAACTAACAGAAACGGAGGCAACGATCCCAGCACGTATATCCTGTACTTCTTCTGCACCCTCATCCAGCTCACCAGCCTCTCCGTGTATCTTCCTTCTCTCCATTTCTTCAAGTCGATCACCATCACCCCCGTGTTGAAATAACACGCCCTCCGCCCTTTAAACGATGCCGCGAAAGCCCGGTTCGCCCAGAACCGCGGAGTGAAGTAGCTGGTAAAGTTCGCGTGGCAGTACTCGGGCGCGCCTAACACGTGCTTCCTGAGATCGATCGCCCAGAGCTTCGCCACATCGTCCAAAACAATAAGGTCGGAGTCGAAGTAGATTATGCGTCTGACGCTGGCGGGGAGAAGATCGGCCAGGTAGATTCGCGCGTAATTGAGAGGCTGGTCGAGGGCTCGGCGGATAGAGTAGGAGATCTTATCCTTGACAAGGTTAGAGTCGAAGCGGTAGAGGTTGAACCTCAAGAAAGGGAAGGTCGTGGTGATAATGCGGCGGAGGTCTTCGGCGCGGTGGTGGGTGGAGATGAAGTGGAACACTATGTTCTCAGGGCAAGACGCGTGTTGGAGGACCGAGAACACCCCCGCTACAGAGCCCCGCAGGTAGGTTTCGTCCAAGGTCATGGCGACGTGGATAACCGGTTCGGTTCGGAGACATTCCCGTCCGTTTCGAAATGCTACTGCTTCTCTAAACGCCGGAAGATCTCCGGAAACAAAAGTTGCCGGCAAATATACATAAACGACGGTGAGAAACATGAGGACGAAGAGGAAGCGGTGACGTTTCGTAGGCATGGTGCGGTGGTTGGCGAGTGGTGACTGAAAGAGAGTGATAATGAGAGAATGAAGAGAGGAGCGAGGAGGTAAGCTTAAGTGGAGGGCAGCTGGAAAAGGAGAGGGTAGTGTTGGTATTTCTTAGAGCTTTGTGTGGGACCAGGTGAATGACTGAGAGTGATCCAAGGGAGAGGAGTTCAAATGTGCAAAGAAGCCAGGCTGGCAAAACGCGTCCCTTTTATATTCCACTGTTCATCCGTGGTACCCTTACCCAGTATTGTGGGCCGTGAGGTGCATGAAGTGCTAAATTGGACGGTCCAGCTTTGCGGATTATTATGAGACTGTGACTTCAAGATTTAAGAGGGTCCCGTACGTACAATTCAAAAGTAAAAGTAAAGTCGTTGTCCTTGTTGGTGAAATCCTACTTAACATTCGATAGTCAAATTAAAGGGATAAACGTCAAATTAGTCATCTGGTATAAGAGAAATTTAGAAAATCGAATTAGTCCTGACATAATAAAATTAAACCTATGATCTACCACTCGTTTGAATTTGGTCTCTCCTTACCATTATGTTAATGACAATAACGGAACTTTAACCACCCGACACTAATCGTTCTCTCTCTATCCAACCTGTCAACATGTCATTTAAAAAATAAAAAATTGTGTCATTATCTTTTCTTTCCTTACCCACGTCTCGACTTGGACACATGAACACCACGGAGGCCTACGGAGCTATCCGCCCAACCGTCCCGCCATGGTTAAACAAGGGCGACAATGCTTGGCAGTTGATGGTATTGCCACTCGTGTGCATCCAGAGCATGTCGGTCCTAGTTATCCTCTACGCCAGCATTGTCAAGAAGAAATGGGCGGTGAACTTGGCCTTCATGGCCCTCTACGTGTTCGCTGTTGTGCTCACCTGTTGGGTCCTCGTTTGTTTCGGCATGGGCCTTTATTATGTGTGTAATATATATAGTATTGTATGGTTTATTATCTTAGGCCATACATACGTTTTCATTTTTCTAGTTAATAATTAGCTTCACTCGGTCTAATGGACAAGAATTGAGAATATATGTGTACGATTATTGTTGCTGACTTTCTGTGCGCTTAATTATTGTTGATTTTGAATCCAAAGTTGTGTTTGCTGGACATCTGAAACTTCTTGGTTTGTTCATGACTTTATTCTCGAAGGATGGCATTCGGTGAGCCTAACTGGTACAATTGTCCAGACCCCTTGTCTGCAACTCTTCTTGCTAGAAACCAACATGTAAAAGAGAGATACTTCGGCTTCAACAGAGAGAGAGAGAAATGGCGGTGAAGCTGAATCAAGATGGCCTCCGTGGTGTTTATGTGTCCAAGTCGATCAGAAGGGGAGGGAGGGAGACGTGGGTAAGACAGGAAAAGAAAAATGACACAATTTTTAAAAAAAATGACATGTGTTAACAAGTTGGATGGAGAGTGAGCAGTCAGTGCCGCGTGGAGTAAGTTTCGTATATGCCATTAACAGAGTGGCAAGGAGGGACCAATGACAGACTAGTGGTATATCATAAAGACTAATTTTATGATTTTATTAGTTCATAGACTAATTCGATTTTTTAGTATATCACAAGGACTAATTTGACATTTATCTCCAAATTAAATAAGTAAAAGAAATAAAGTAAAATCTAATCTATTAAATTGTTTGTTTTGTATTAGTTTACTGTATAAAATTAGTATGTTTTATTTGGTATTAATTGTTTTATTTTATTGTATTGATGATCATGTTGGTTAAATTTAATTATGTTGATCGTACGTCATTTGATTGATTTTTTATTTTATTTCAAATTGAATTAAATTTATTAATTATAAAGATTACAAAAAATAAACTTAAGTCTGCTGTTAAAAAAATATAGGGGTAAACTCATAGTTAGCCCCATATCTTTGGAGCAAAATAGACAATTTGAGACCCCTATGTTTCAAAATCACTTAATCCTCGCCCCCCGTTTAAATTCACCGTCAAATGAGACGATTTTTTTTAAAATGAACATAATGCCCTTGATAAGTGATTGGCGGACGACCAGACTGCCCTTGCCACTTTATCCCCCGTCCTTCCCCCTACTCTCGCTCCACCTGAACGCCACGTGTCCACTTTATCCCAACTTTTGTGAACCCGATCCTTTCGAGTTTACTTCCTTCAACTGCGCTCAAGCAAGACGGGTACTCCTGGTTTTTGCACCATGCAAGCAGGTACACGGAGATGAAGGGTATTGTGTTATCAATACGTTCGTGGAGCTTGAGCCTCATTCGCTGAACTCGTTTTCCACGAGCCAGATGCCACCGGTTTATCCCATCAGACCTGTTCTTGACCTTGTCGGGCTTGCAGAATGGCATCCAGACCGAGCCCACCATGAAAGTATCGTGAGATGGCTCGTGGAGCTTGACCCCAAAGCAATGGACATCGTCTACTTTCCCGAAAATTCCATTGCCGGCAAGTTATCTGTTGTGTCCGATTAACCCCAAAGCACTGGACACCGTCTACCCCAACCTCCCTGCCCCACCGTCAATAAAGATCAAATATATCGGCTACAGCACTGGTTCATCACCGGATCACACCAGGAAAAAAGAACGAGGCAGACAACGAGATCGTAGCGAATCGACGCATGAAGCGAGAGCTTTCATGAGTGATACCGTGTACGGTGCATGGGCAGGTGACGGAGAGCTTCGCGGTGGTGAAGACGACGGGTTGGCTTTTTGAATCGAACCCTCAGCTCCCTGCAGACCAACATAAGAAAAATCACCATCATAATTCGTCATTATTTACTTTAATAACTCTCACAAGACGGTTTCCATTTCTTTTCATTCCCAGCAAAAATAACTGACCGGATTGGGAGATTTGAAGGACGACGACCCATCAACGACGTCGTCTCCGGACCCCAAGGACAGCGGCATCTGCATAAGCCGTGACTCCCCTGCGCAGGCGCCGGCTCCGGCCAGGCCCCTAGACATCAAGAGCTGCTGCTGGAGAATCATGGCAGCTGCCGACTTTGCCGAGCCGCTAATCTAGTGGTTGCGGGGCTTGGAGGCGAGGTTGGCGGAGTTGTCGAACTGGAAACCAACATTGTTGTTGTCGGGGTTGGACGACGCCGTTTCGTCGGAGAGGTCTCTGGGCTTGAGGTCCCAGGTAGGGCCCTTGGCAGGATTGTTGAGGTCAGTCTAGGAACAGGAAGCACGTGAGACGCCTTGCATGTGAAACAACAAAAAGGGCGCGAACAAGAGAAGGGCAACGACTGAGGGCAGATTCGTCAATTTAGGTGGAGTAGAAGCACGTGAGACACACAAATACGAAAAGCCGTCTCATTTGACGGTGAATTTAAACGGGGGGCGATGATTGAGTGATTTTGAAACATAGGAGTCTCAAATTGTTGGTTTAAAAAATAAGGGTAGTAACTTGATTTTGCCCCAAAGATATGGGGCTAACTATGAGTTTACCCAAAAAATATATTTGATATAAGAATCAACATTGAAAATATAATAATTTACAGAAAAAACGTGTTTATTTGCGTTGAACCAAACTAGCATAGGATGAAATCAATTGTCAAAGATTCAAAATTTTACATATAGGGAAAAATAGTAGTTAATATTTTGTACTTAATTAGTAGTTAATAGTAGTTAGTTGAGGTTGTGTTTGAGTGTTAAAATTTTAGAGTATTGGATTTGATGAAAAAGTGAAGAGAGAGATGGTTTTTAATATTTATTATAGTTAAAGTAATGATATGATGGAGGGAGAAAAATATTATTGTAATTTTTTATTGTATTAAAATTTTAGTATACAAACGAAGAGAAAATAAGTAGGAGCAATTATTGATATATACACCTAACCTCGTTGTCGTCCACAAAACGTACATGAATTTTATTTTGTAAAATTTTAACAAAATTTTACTTTTATCAAACATTTCAAAATTTTATTTTTATTATTTATTTATAAATTTTAATACAATTTATTTTTAACATTAATATATAATTTTAACAAATTTTTGATACATTTTTTTAAAAAAATCTATAAACAAACCCGTTGTTTGGAATGTTTGAGCCCAACCAATTATTCAAGGTTAATATTAAAAAATTCATCGTATAATTTTTATTATTATAATATTAATTACAAATATTTTCTCTCTATTTTTTTACTCATTCTCATCAAATATCTTTAAAAAATTTCTACACTCTAACATACACGTAATAACGTGGAGATTCGTGACGTTGTCGGACGTGGACATGCACTAGTCTAGAGTACAACTCACGTTTACTTTGCGACGTGAGCTTCTGCACACCAGTTGGCAACGTTGTAGAGGGATAGCCAAAATGGGACCAGATCCTCTGCAATAACTGGAGGAGCCGGATCCGCCAAAATGAAGGCTGATCCTAAAGCATAGCTTGCAACAGACGATTAGTTGGGAGTCCTTGAAGACAGATAGGTCACAGGGTACGGAATGAAAGGTTTTTGTTGGGGGTGCTTGTGACTTTAGGACAGGACAGATATACAGCTTGTGCTTGGGTACTTGTAATAAATGGTGGGCCGTCTTCATTTCTCCATAAATTACCACCCACCTCCTATCCCACTCCCCACCTGTCAACGACGGTGCCATGGAGTAAATTCCTTTGTAGTTTTGTTTCTCATAGCTTTGGGCTAACGTCACTCTACGCTTGCATGTCGTCAAGCTTTACTCCACACAATGCGAATGCTAGATGGCAGATGCCACTGGTTTTCAAAAGTTTTTAAAAAGTGTTCGAGAAATATTATAAAGTAAAGATATATTACGAGAGTTGGTGAAAAAGTGAAGAGAGAGAAGATTTTTAATAAATATTATAATAATAAAAATTTATGTGATTAATTTTTTATTATTAAATCTAAATTTTTGGGCTCAAATTATTGGGTCACAAACATACCCATAACCTTTTAGTTCCTAAATAGAGTTTTTTGATACTTTTGGAGAGGCTGGGTTCCCATCACCTGTGACCCTCCGTCCCACGTTATCTTACGCAATGTACCTGTGGTTAATCCGTACATGGTTTTTTTTTTCCCCAGGGGACCATTACTTCTAAAATGTGCGTGTCTGATATCTCCTCTCTCTCTCTCTCTCGACTAGGACCCAGCGGTTATTGATATCAATGCCTTAACGCGTGAACACAACCGGATCGCAGATCAGACCGGACCGGAAAATTGGACCGGATTTGCAGTCTGGTCCGGTCTTTTTTTTTAAATGCGGTCCGGACCGGATAAATTCGGTTATCCAGTCTGGACCGGTCCTCCTTTTTAAATAAATGTGGTCCGGACTGGACCGAACCGCATTTATTAAAAAAATAAAAATATTTTTTTTTTTATAATTTTTAATACAAATTATAAACATAAAATGTTTAATTTTAATTTAAACTAAAACTTAACATTTTTATATAAAATTCCCCTTTGAAATTAACCTAAAAAAATTTGAAAAAAATTGAAAAAAATAAAAAAATAAAAAAATTGGAAAAAAATTAAAACCGGTTCTGACCGCATTTAATGAAACTGGTCCGGTTCTTTAATATACTAGAACTGGAATGCGGTCCGGACTGCATTCCAATTTTTCAGCCCTAAGTGCCTTGCTTGCGATGTGGTTCGCTTTTGTCTTTTTTAGATAAAAGAACAAAATAAAATAATGTCATTCTCTGTAAGTAGAGAACGGTTGGGTTAGGGTTTAATAATCCTAACCTGGCTTCATATTCGCAGCTTCTCTCTTCTTTGTACAGGCACGCTCCTGCCCCCCTCTCTCTTTTACCCCTCTCTAAACGGTTACACTTGTTACTGGTCAAACTGATACTGACGGGGCCGTTTATTCTTATCTGCCAGCACTCATTTTTGGACATCACCCTTAATGGTGACAGTACATGTTTTAGCCAGTACCCAGCATACTCTGAACAACTATGCTTTTACAGACCCTTTAGCTTTGCTAGAGAGCAGATGTCTCTGTGACATGGTGTTTGTTTTTGCAATATCAACTTCTTAAAATTTTACAAACAAACATCCTGTCATATGAACAGTTTTTTTTTCCCTCCCCGTGACTCCTCCAATCTAAAAGGAAACTTGTATAAGCTACTGATGGTTATGAAGTTTGAGTGAAAATGACCTGCTACCCATCATCACACACAGAGCAACAGAGGACCTCTGGACCCGACCAGCTGTAGCCTGTATGATGCAAACCTTCTTCTCGTTTGCAATCAATCGCGTTGGGTTTCCGCATGCATATAGCTAATAGCTGTCAAACTAGCACACTCGATTTCTATATAGCTTTTAGATGTCTTTTAAGACTTGACACCCTCTCCATTGCTATATTTGCTTTTCAAATGCCTTTACGACAAAAAATGTATCGATCAACACATGGTGCAGCCTGAAAATTGTGGCTGCAAATCCTGTGAACATGCCCGCCCCCGAGAAGTTTTTGACCTTGCGTGTTCTGTATCCACGCCCACTCAGTGATACGCGGGATATATTCGTTTTCAGACTTTTTTTCAGAATTTTAAGTATATTTACAAAATTATTGAATATATTCAGAATTCAAACATAAACACTAATACATTTTACACAATCTCCAACAATTTTTTTAATTTTTTAATCAACATAAATTTTCTCTCTCAATACTTTTTCATATAACTACAATATTTTTTATTAAACAATTACATCAAATCATTTCTCTCTCCACTTTACACAAATACTAATAAATACTATTCAACATAAATATTCACAACTTCTCTAAAATCCTATATTTTTACTTAAAACGAACATAACCCTAGAGCATTCCCTACTTTTGACAATTGATAGTTTAAATCAAAATCCAAGTTAACTGTCTTAAATCGTCTGAGTCACTGAGTGACATGTTTAAAGCATTTGCATAAATTCATCACCGTGCTAAATTTATTGAGATTGGAGTAAAACTAGGAAAGGGAAATAGATATGTTTCTAATTCCCTCCATTGCTATGCAGTATATAGAACTTTTGGTTGGAACCCAGTCCCAGAGCTGCTTGAAGCTGAAATAGTTAATGTGATACCACGGCAGGTATGCACGGAGATTCAAAAATATCACCCCTAAGCCTAAGGGGCCCGATAGAGGTAGTGATGATGCCGTAAAAATCTGGCCAACCACACCATTCACGGATCGAGTGGGTTTCGCCTGTGATCCAAAGTTCGACTTTATTCCACCTTTATTCTAATTTTAATTAAAAATTGCACATTTTAGGTTTTTTAATTAAAATAAAGTCCGATCTATATATAATTAAGAGTGTTAGAAAATATAATTTAAATAATAAAATATTTATCCTCGTATAAACTTAAATTTTTAGAATGAAAGGTAGATTCACAGAAGGTGAACACGATTATTCGGACTATTCTTCCAGGGAACCAACGATAATGGGCCGATTTCACCCTCGGACCCGTTACCTAGTACGTCTTATCGTGGGGGTTTCATCACATGACATTTCTCATTCCAAAGCCTACAGCCTCTCTAGTTTTTGATGAGTTCTCACACTGGGCTTCGATTGGGCCAGCACACCGTAGGCCGATTTGCCTTTTTTATTTTTTTTCCTGATTAGTTTTGTCTCCTTTGTAGGTGTTATTCCAATCATTCCATTGCAGAAGGCACTGTTTTTTAATTGCAGAAAAGAACAAACGAGAAACCTACTCCAACATGGATGGTGACGGCAAATGACTACTTGAGGCCCTTAGTGAATCAAAATACTTGGGGATACTGTCAGGGGTCATGCCTTGCATAAGTGTCCGAATTTGCCACATTGCTGTTGAAAGTTGGATGCGCAAAATAGCTTATATCTGCATATTGAAGCAATTTAGCAAGTCATTGGAAGAAAATGCTGTTTGAAGGAAATTTGAGAAGGAATGTCAAATCCAAATTGTCTACAATGGGACTGTTTTGGATCTGGTGAGCTTGAATTTCAAAGTCCTATCTCCGTTTGCTGAACACTCCTTGGCGTGGAAAGAAATTTTGAGCCAGGAACCTGCGAATATAGCTTGGCGTCCACCTCCCTTGGATTATTGGAAAATCAATTTTGATGTGACAGTTAGAAGATCATGTGCAGTGACAACAACGGTTTGCCGTGACCACAATGGACAGCTGCTCTTTGCTTGGACAAAGAACTTTCCTCCAAGCGTCTCTTTGATGGGCGAGGCAAGGGCAACACTTTTTGCTACCTAGGAGGCGACTTTCCTGAGGTGTGAGCAGGTTATTTTCGAAGGGGATTCGCAGGTGGTAATAGATGCTGTGAATGCTAATGCTGATAGCAGTGAGTGGCAGATCCTTCCCTTTATTGAGGACATTCGGCGACTTAAAGTGGAACATACTTCCTGGTCCTTTATTCATGTCAAACGTGTGGCTAATTCCATGGCTCATGAGCTGGCGAAATGGGCTGCAAAGAAAAATTGTCTAGGGAATATCACTCTTTCTGCTCTCCATTGTTCGATACTCTCCGGTGACAACCCTGAGTTCCCCATAATGGTTGTACTGGATTGTTTGTATTTGCTTAGAAAAACAAAAACAAAAGCTAGATAATCCCAACAGATGCACCGACCCTGAATTTATTTCCTACTTTAATGTTTCCAAGTGATTAGTTGGGTATCACAGTCTATCTCGATCGATTTCCTCACGCACATTGTGACCTGAAGCTTTTAATGAG
Source organism: Myrica gale (assembly GCA_963930655.1). Classification (NCBI taxonomy): domain Eukaryota; kingdom Viridiplantae; phylum Streptophyta; class Magnoliopsida; order Fagales; family Myricaceae; genus Myrica; species Myrica gale. The sequence goes on along the minus strand of OZ005601.1, from coordinate 29,785,189 downwards.
TTCTGCAATTTTGTTGTTGTCGTTGTTGGGTATTGATTATATAATATAACTGACATCAATCAATTGTAACCAACTAATTTCTTATCAAACTTATTCCAACCTGCCACAAAAAAAGTTCATAACTTTCACCAAAATCGTCGTAGAAGAAAAAAAAAATTGGGACCGTTCTGATCTAGTCCATGTCCTATTAGATAGAAGAGGCACCTTAATAGGATAGGATCCACTACGACAGAAAAATATTGCGGCTCTTAGAACATGGCGCATTTCACGACTCTTGGCCTTCCCATTTTGGACAACTATACAAAATCCTCTCCAAAAGGTAGACACAATTTACATAGAGAAGGAACATATTCTTCATTGCCTTTGACAACGAGTCCTTACTAGTAATGGCTAATTTCGCAATTGCCCTACAAAAAGGATGACATTATGCTTATATAAACATGCATTTGCCAAGAAAGCAACGAAGAAAAAAGATAGTTTCTTTTTTCATTAATGATGATACCTCCTTTTTTTTTTACTTCCCCCCCAAAAAAGCATGCATGGGTGCCACGTCTTGGAAAGACCTTTTTTCCTCTCTACGCCGTGCCCTCTTTAATTCCTCAGACCACTTCCACCTAAACAGTTTAAGGATGTTTTATGGTTAATATTTTAAAAATTTTAAGAACGTTTTAGATATTAAAATTTATGAAAAATTTAAACTGTATGTATAAATATTAATTGATTGAAAATTTTGATACCCAGTATTTTAGGGTATCAAACTTCACCTTAAAAATGCCTCCGCAGTCAACCATCCACCCCTTATAGCCAAATCACTTGGGAGATTTTTACTGAGTTTTGAATTTCGGAAAGTTATAACCTTTAAAGTTTCAAATTATATTGAATTCATTTAAACAAATTCCAAAAACAGAACATGCACGAACAAAACAGTAAACCCACCTGCTCTCTCTTCGAACTCGGAGATCAATCGAAGTCAAAAGTACAGATAGATACCTTCAGCCATTTCCGGATTAGCTGCTGAAGTCTGCAGCACCTTCTTCGTCGTCCACTCCTAATTCAATCTGAAAGTACCCCAAATCTTCCCCGCTAATCTCGCCTCCCATACTTTCCCCCCAGTCCCCCACCTCCTGCTTTTCACCCATTTCCCATTTAGTCCTTGCTTTTCTTCCCTTCTGACCGAACACACCCGTGACACTCCTCCCTTCCGCCCTCTAGACTAAAATGTCACTGCCCTTCGTCACCCTCTTCCTCCTCTTCTCCCTCCTACCCCTCTCTTTCTCTTCCTCCTCCTCCTCCTCCTATGGTGAGCTCGAATTCCCTCTCCCTCCCCCTCTTTTACTGGTTCTCCGACTGTAACTAACTGCATTTTGCTTTTTCTGTATGAAAATAGGCGTTTCTTACTATATCGATTGTGGCTGCCCAACCAACATCACCGACCCTTTTAACACCACGTGGCTTTCGGACCGGTTTTACAGCAGCGGCGCCACCGCGGTAGTCTCGGAGCCGTTACACTTCAGTCGCCCGCAAGAGAAGACACTTCGTTACTTCCCACTCACTTCCGGCAAGAAGAATTGCTACGCTGTGCCGCTTCCCGACGGACGTTACTACGTTCGTCTCTTCATCGTCTACGACAACTACGACGGCAGGTCTCATTCGCCTTCCTTCGATGCTTCTGTGGAGGGCACGTTAGTGTACAGCTGGCGCTCCCCTTGGCCTGAGAACCTTGCTCGCGACGGCGCCTACTCCGATCTCTACGCGTACGTTAGCGACGGTTACGCGGAGGTCTGTTTCTACAGCATTGCCACTGACCCGCCCGTCATCGGGTCCCTCCAGATCAACCAAATCGACCCGCTCTCCTATGACGCCGGAACGATCGGACGGAAGCGTATCCTCGTCAACTACGGTAGACTCACTTGCGGCTCGGACCAATGGGGCCCTGGGTTCACCAAAGACACCGACTTTTTCGGCCGCTTTTGGCAGTCGGACACGGAATTCCATTCCCAGAGCTCCACGGGTTTAGTCCAAGCGTTCAGAACCCTGTCTACCAGCAACACTATAAGTAGGACCAATTCGCCGCCGAACTATTTTCCGGCGAAGCTATACCAGACGGCTGTGACTATCGGTGGAGATGCGGGGTTGGAATACGAGCTCCCGGTGGACGCGAAGCTGGACTACCTGCTGTGGTTTCACTTCGCCGAGATAGATCCGAGCGTGAAGGCGGTGGGGCAGAGGGTGTTCGACGTGTTGGTGAACGGGAAGAACGTAAACCGAATTGATATATACAAGGAGGTCGGGGGCTTCGCGGCGTATACTTGGAATTACGTGGTGAAGAATCTGAGCAGTATTGTGTTGAGTGTGCGGCTGGTGCCGGTAGTGGGCACGCCAGTGATTAGCGGCCTTGAGAATTACGCGCTAGTTCCTGTCGATCTTTCCACTTTGCCTGAGCAAGGTAAATCCCGAATTTGGTAGGAATTTATTCTTCGATGCAATGTCAAGGATTGTAGATATAGCGGGATTTAATGGATGCTGAGATATGTCGGAAAGGAAAAGATCTTAGAATCATAGAAGAATGAAAGTTATAGTATTCAATCTTAGAATCTCCGTTTTTGTTCTCATAAATAATTTCAAAGCGAATAGAAATGGAAAATGAAAATGCGTTCGGTGGTTGGAAATCGAGAACGGTTTTAGGTGGAAAAAATAAATAAGAAAAATGAGCAAAATCGATAGAAGATTTCTATACGATAGCTGAACATTGGGAATGTGGTTTCTTATTTTGCCACGCTAACTCAATTTTTTGTTGTTGTAGTGATTGCTATGCAAGCATTGAAGGATTCACTTCGTGTTCCTGATAGAATGGGTTGGAATGGTGATCCTTGTGCTCCTACAAGTTGGGATGCCTGGGAGGGAGTTACTTGTCATCAGAACAATAATGAAACTGCCCTCGTGATATCTCAAATGTAAGTGATGCTTTTATTTTTAAAGCTAATTAAGCGTTGTGTTTGTATGCTTTTAGTGTTAATGTAAGAAATTTTTATTTTGGGCGAACTCTTGTTGATTTAATGATATATATTGATCAAAATATACATGTCAGTGATCTTGGAAGTCAAGGGTTGAAGGGAGATATTAGTGACCAGATTAGCCTTTTGGCAAACTTGGTAAGCCTGTAAGTATCAGTTTCCTTCTTTAATGCATTGGGCATCATTTAGATTAAATGTTTTTGCAGTTGGACAGTCAATGAGCATTGATTCTTTCTCGCTGTTCTTCTCTATCTCAGGCCATATGTCATTTCTTCCTAATCTTAGTTCACCATGTTTTCTGATATAAACATTACATATAATTCTGTAAGGTAACCAAATTGACACCATTTGCAGGAACTTAAGTTCTAATTCTCTAGGAGGTACATTACCATCTGGGCTAGGTCAAAAATCTCTCATGCGGCTGTAAGTAATTCTCATCTGTGAAGTACTTGAGTAGGGTTGCAATACTGCTTGTATTATATGTCATTTGGGAATAGACTACTTTAACCCACTAAAAAGTGTTTGTCTATAGAAGTTTGCCCACTCAAGCGCTTATTGCCATTCAGAAGCATAATTTTTTTTTAAGGTTCTGTGCATTATTTTTTAGAGAATGATTTACCTTACTGCTAAATGATGTTGGTCTAAGTGATAGTCTATCTTGTCTGTACTTGTTTCAATTTCTGTTTTTTGTTTTGCATCACTTGACACATAAGTGGGGTTTCAGCACCTTCATTGTTTCACTCATGAACAGTTTCCAAATTGCATTAAAGTATGTAAACAGTGTCTCTTCTGTTACATTATTTTGTCTTGTGGTCATTTGTTTGGCTTGGTGCATTTCTTTTCATGTCAACTTCACTGTATTGTGAAAACTGGATGGGGCCCTTTGATGTTGCTGGAGTCTGGCATAAAGATCTGGCAATTTATAGTTTCACTTCCCCCCCACTCCCCTCTCCTCCCGTATGTCTTTGTATATATGGTTTTGTGAGCAAACTATATATAGTTATAGGACAGCCATTAGATTTATATGTATCACTCTTTACCCTTATTATTATGCTCTGTACTTTGCAGGGATTTGTCAAACAATCAGTTTACAGGGTCCATTCCAGATAGTCTAGCTTCTTCAAATCTGCTACAACTGCTGTGAGTATTGTCCATATATTTATTCTGATTCTTTATGTTTCCATTAGGATTGCTGCAGCTCATCAAATATATCTATCAACACCACTATTCATCATTTTAACCGATCTACATTAACAGTTGTAGTTTTCTGATTGATGGCTAATGGCTTGCCAAGGAAACATGTATCTAGCATCCTATGTCTGATCAGAGGACACCATTTACTCTCTCAAAAATTTGTCTAAAGTGTCAGAGCGAACAATTGTTACCCTATTTGGAAAAAATAAAATGTAACATAGATAGTTAAGAGTTCTTTTTACAAATTCTTATAGTTAAATTCTACTGTCAAGTATCTTGCCTATAATGACATTAATCTCATTATACGCATTACTGATTCTCTTTGAAGGCTATCGAATTCTGAGAAGGGGTCTCAAATATTGTACTTTAAGACCTTTACCGTAGTACTGTAGCTTGGCTTTGCAAAATGCCACATTGCCAGTTGTCGTAATTTTATTGCTTTTCTGGAAAGTAGTGAATCAAATACTGCTTTTTCCAATTGAAGAAAAATATGCTGTGTGAGTGGGTCTTTCATCACTATGTCAAACAATTGCATAAAAGATGTTATACAAATAAGTCTTTGATCAAAATGTCCAAAGTGTTATCTTGGATAGTGCTTCAAGCGATGGAGGATTATTCTCAATAATGCTCCCATAATAATGTCAAGAAAGTGCCAATTAGCCCTAATGATTTAAGGATGCCAATGTTCGAAAGTACTACTTAACTGCAAATTGGTTCAGCCCTTCTATTCTTGTTAAGTCTATTTGTTCCAGTTCCTGCTTTTACAATACCATAATGGCAGTATGGCACTTATAATGGTGCTAAAGAGGTGTTCACCTGTATGCTCTTGTGCACAGTGCAAGGTGCATTAGTTTAAATAAGGTTACTGTATCGAATATTTATCTTAATTATCCAAAAAAATATTTATCTCAAAATACATTAGTTGAGACAAACAAACTGCAGATCTTATGTTGATATTATGTCCCTTCTTCCTCGCATGGACTCCATCTTTTATCATCCCCTGCAACAAAAGTTGAAATTGCTATAAAAAGTGAACAAGGAGAACTCGAACTTCCTGAATCTAAAACACCTCATAAACTCCCTTATTTGTCTTTCCAATGACGGGGTTTGTAGAATTTTTCTTAGTAACATCTTTCTTCTCAGGCTATTGAACGATAACTTATTAGAAGGACGAGTACCAGAAGAACTTTATTCAATCGGTGTGCATGGTGGAGTTATTGAGTATGTTAATTTCCTGTCTTTGATTAATCTTTGTTTTTATTTGTTATTTCTTGGATTAAGGGTTTGCTAAGCTTATAAATTTTTGTAGCATACATGTTTGGTTATGGTTGTTTACCGATAGGAAGTGTGTACTTTCCCTTTGACATCTATCTTATATGGAAACAAAGTAAAAGCAGCCAACAATTTGTGATTGCCCCAAAAGCATCTTTTCAAAGATGGCAAAATCTAGCATTCTTCCTGTCAACTTTCATTTCTTCATAGCACTACATCTCCAGTTATTCTAAAGTGATGCCTCACTTCTGTATTATTTTTGCTTGTTTCCTTGAGGTACATGTTGCTTAATAAGCCAAAGCTTGATGTATGCGCCCGAACCTTCCTTTTTTTTTATTGGTTCTTCCAGATGCTGGGAGTAGGTGAAGAATTGTCTACATTGTAAACCACACCTAGGTCTTTCTCAAGGCCATTTACTGAGAAATTCAGGAGGCTACCAAAACTCTTGTTTTGTGGATAACCTTGACATTTATCCTTTGTGTTGAAAGCTATGAACAACAAATAAACTTCTGCTTTCAGTCTATACTCTTGCAATTCATGGATGCAAAATGTCTGAAAATTAATAACAGCAGATTGTTGTGCTTTTTTTTTTGTCTTATTGTCACTCATTTGTTTCTAATCATATAAAAAAAAGTTGAATTAATTCAATAAAGTGGCATCTAAATGCCTTTGAATTTTTTTTTTCACTTTGTCTTCCTAATTTATGTACTTCATCTTTTTGAGAAGTGACTTTCTACGTCCTTGTTTAATCAGCTAAACATGTTTCTTGACAGTCTCTCTGGTAACAAGGGTTTGTGTGGTCTGCCTCCTTTGCCGGAATGTCCTGTATTTTGGGAACATGGCCGCTTATCTACCAAGGGGAAAATTGCGATAGGCTTATCGTGTTTTGTTTTTTTCTCTGTGCTGTTGCTGGTGATATATATATGCTGCATCAGAAGGGGTAGAAATGATTACGACTTTGCTCTACCTCAAGATTTGATGTGTAAGTACAACTACAAAGAAGTTCAAAACTTTCAATCATCTCCCACATTCTTTTCCTACCCTTTTTTGTATCTCCTTAAAGATATCATCGTGTACTATTTGATGGTCTGCATGTTTATTTACTTTTTTGCTTTAGATCAGGTGATGCATATAGAAGATTCTGAGCATAATTAATTATTTGACATAAGCTTGAAATCTGTCACCAAAGTAGCTCCTTGGGACTTGATTATGACTTCTAATTTCAATTTCAAATTTCGCTGAAGCTAAACCATTCTTAAGAACACTCACCAATTTCAACTTGCAAATGAATAAGGAACAAGAATTATAATCTAGAAACGCTTGTAAGTAGGCACTATTTAATCCTGTAATCGTTTTAAGCTTGGTAGCATCAGCAAAGGTTTCTTCCACTGTTTCTAATTTCACAATGAGGCTGTTGGGTATCTTCTTTTCAATAAATCTTCTAGATGCAGTTAAACTTTGACCCTCTTCAGAAGAGACAAATCTTCATTTGCAGGTATTCAGAAAAAAAAACTTCACTTGTAGGTGGTATAGACTGCTAGATTCTTGTTCCTTCAAGAATTGAAAGATTCTGATTCTCAGGTTGTCCTTGTTTGTAGTTACCTGGTCACGTATAGTTGGTTAATCTCAGCTGTTACTGCGTTTGCTGTGAATTTGTGCTTCACTGTATGGTATAGTTTTGCTTTTGTTTCAATCCTCTTAGGCATATGCTTGAGGTCCTATGGAATCTAAACTGCATGGTTTCGAGTCATTGTTTTATACAGAAAGCCACCCCCAATAATTGGGTGCCACTTTCAGAAAATGGCTGTTGTCAACAGCTCATTGTGACTCTTTAAGTGGCACTCTGTTGCAAATTGCAAAATTGATATGATACCAGAAGTTGTGGTGGACAACCTCAATTTTCTGCTCGATAATGCCTCCTTTCAAATGCTTGTCAGAATTATTAGTTGTTCAAATATACTTGTGACGATGCTTGTAATTGAGACAATCTCGTTAAATGATGACAACATCAGATCTTATGTGTAAGCAGATATTTTCTGTACCAAATGTCACTTTAACTCTGTATTATATATCTTTTTCTCAGCACTTGCTGCAAAGAGAAACAAGTATCAGAGGCAGAAATCCTTGATGGTTCTTGAAATGGAGAGTCAGCATGCCAAGGGACTGCCGGCACCTTTAACTCCTTATTGAGCTTTGAGAAGGCGAATAGTGATTTTGAGTCTTCCCTTCTCGCAAGAAAGGCATACAAAGTGGATCATGACAGTGAGATACAACATATACATTACGACTGACCGCTGCTTGAGAAAAGATAATTCCATAGCTTCGGCTTTTCTTACAACTTGGTCTGGAAGTGGGTCAGAAAAATGCCACACGGTACCTCGAATACATTGTATCTCATGTTGTTTTTGACAGAAAACCAATTAAAGCATAAGCCCCACAATTGTATCATATCGCAATTTGCAGCTTTTGATGAGTCTGATGTAAATCATTGGTGCAATGCATGTAACAGTACCACACTTTTTTATACTAGCTGGTCCCCCCGTTCATTATTGCTGCTGCATGATCAACTTTGGGCGACTCTTTTTTTTAACGATATATGCTGATTTGGTTCGATTCGCCTCAAATATTGTTGAAAGGAGATTACTTTCTGTTAGTGTTTAAACAGGATTTTTCACTGACGAAATGTGTTCACCTTTGATCCATTAAGTTGAGTGTGCTTTGATGTTCTAGTTTCAGCTAATCCGGGTAATTGATGTGGGGTTGTGCTCGATCTTCCAATTACTCTTGGAAACTTTCGAAAAGGAAAGAGACTCTGAAGCCGGCCGACCATGAAAGCAAAATACAGGATGGTTTTAGATCTGGACATTATATATACAATTCTTAGAGTATTCGCCAAATGGAATAATGGGAGTTCTATGAACTCGTCATTTGGTAAATATTAGGCTGACCGAAACTTATAAATAGTACTTATTAGAAAACTCTAATAAATTCCAAGTGGCAAAACTTTTGGAAAATCCCATTCCTTCTTCTAAACTTCCAACATGATGCTCTTTGTACTCTTATAAAGTTATTCTTGCGGTTTTCATTGACTGAGAATTACAGGAGTTGACAATTTTGAAATTTGAAAGTTCGAAATTGTCTTCACTTTAGTCTTTACTCTTAGAGAAGCAACAGTTAATTGAGCCATTCATGGAGCTAATTGTTGTGCAGCAGTGTTGCATGAACAGAGGAATCTCTTCTGGTTTCACATTTGATGTGCACAAATGTCAAAAGAGCCAAATGGGGGTGGAACCCGAAGACAACTGCAAACAGCCAAACCCGCAGCCTCGAAATTACGAGACGCAACTAGATCGACGTCGGCGTTTCCTTTGATTGCTTTCAAGAACTGTCGAACTTTCTTGACTTATATGATCTTCAATCGTTTACTTATAACCTAATTATATCGTTTACTAAAACACTGATTTATACTAATAAGAACATGTATGTTTGCACTGAATTCCACTTACAAAGAGAAGAATACTAATTAAGTTCACCGTTCTTTTGCACTAGTTTAAACTTTTGATATTAATTCACACTAAAATTTGAAATATTTTTTATTAAAAAAAAGCTATTGAAGAGTCAAACTCCTATTTAAACAATCCCAACCCCTCAAACAAGTTGTCAACTTGGTGGGGATGGGACAAAAATAGACCTGGCTAGCTGTAGGTCACTTGGTCACATTAACAAAACAGTGTTCCGGCCAATATTGAATACGTTTCAACCTACACGCCAGGACCTTATAAATTCATAATTACAATATATATATATATATTGTTTGGGTTTACAAAAAAATATCCCACTGAATAGTCACGGGAACAGCTTGCATGAGTTCTTGACTTTGGACACCCCCCCCCCCCCCCCCCCCCCCTCTTCTCAAGCAGCCCCTTGAGTGCGTGACTTGGCCTGATATGCCCCAAGTTGACAATTCTCTACTAAAGACTTGGGTGATATTTTTTCTCCAACAATAAGATTGACTTTGGAGCCATTTAATGCAATTCTTCTTTGTCCACTATACTCATGATATTCCACTCCCCATCTTGAGCCTCCCTCCTCTTTTACTATCAACTTTTAGGGATCCCAGTCGAGATGAAATTCAAACATAAACCCTTACAATTCAGTTCTTATAATATCATATGTTAACTACTTGATCTCGTTTATACAAAAGTTCAACTTGTCGATCGATTAAAAAGACCAATTTGTTTCAGCTCTTATTGCACGTTAATTTAACCCGTTGTTGACTGCTAATGCGCGGATTAAGCTTAGGCCACGTCGTTCATCCCCGGACCACAACATTAACTTGTGGAAACCAATATTTTATTCGAAGTAGTATACTATAATATTGTACGTACGAAAGGTTTTTCTGGGTCTTTGTTTATGTTGTTCTTCTTGGAATCTCCAATCCGAAACCGGGATGCCGATAACGATATTGTTGGGGCATGATGGAAAGACAGTTTAGTGCTTAATCCACAATTAGAAACCTCCCCTAACAGCGTGTTTAATTAAATTGAAGGAGGCCGTGTGAGGCTGGTCTAACAAAGCTGGTCTGAGTTGCTTGTTAATTAAGGCCTCATATATTACGTACAGGCCACTACTGTTGCAATTTGCATGACTGACTCTAATTAAGGAAGATAAACAACTAAAACAGCTATTAATCCAACAATTGATGGAAACCATCAGAGCAAGTTTCTTTTACCCTAAAGTCAACTGTTTAATTGAATTTTCCGGCAGCTTCAAACTTTTATTTGAGAGTGGACCGTGCAATATATTTGATTAATATAAGCCCTATTGATATATATCTATTATGGATTGAATCTCATGTTTACCATTAAAAAAGGAGAAAAAAGTCACGAAGACTATTCAAAAGGATCGGCTAGCTTGATCGATCTTCACGGACCGAAATAATTAATGATGGAGACCCACGAGCAATCTATCTGTTGATTAACCTAACTCGATCGTATACACACGTTAATCGCATTTTAATTTGCTGACTCCTCTAATTATATATATGTTCAACATATATACTTAAAGTCAAATGGCCTATTTTCACATGGAAAAGTTATTTAACGACCCTCTTGACCATACATAATATTGCATTAATTTCTAGTCAATTTCTCACTGTTTTCTTAGTATATATCATATATTCAACTACAAGCTGTACTACTTGCATTATGCTCATGCCCTACACAAATTTATTGAATTCCTGATTATCATCCGTGTGAATGATCATCCATCGATATAATCTCATATCGATTTTTTTTTTTTTGTAGTCTTCGATCTGTATGATATCATGTTCTGATCAGCCAGTGAAGAAACAATTTTTATGTCCGAGAAGACCTTATTTTGCTTTCACTTGGATTAAGTTCTTCCTTTTTTTTTTCTTTTGAGTTTAATAGAAGCAGTCAAAGGATTCATTTCTAGGAATACCCACTATTTAGAATATTATATTATGGTTGGAATATTTGTTGCTTTTCCATTCTATTTTTCTCTAGATATTTACCAAATAATTCTCTTTTATTGTTGTGCTCTTTCTTTTGTTTTTTATATGTCGGCATGTATATATTGACATTTATTACTCCATTTTTCTGTCACTTTCATGTTCTTGTAGGTTCAATAGGGTGAAAGCTACAGTCAAACTCTTGTTCAAATACAAGTTAAAACACTGAGCCACAGTACTTTATGGAAAGTATAAAGTATTTCATATGAATTAATATGCTTAATTAATTCGAACGAGCCACATTCATGAATCGGGCGTTAATTAGCAAATTAAACTAGTAGTTAATTATATGATCATCGAGAAACAGCTGGATTTAAATATTAACCCTATTAGGCATAAATAAAAATTTGTATATAGAAGATGTGCAACTATCCATGACAGAGACAAAACCCCATGGTTTAGGATTACAATTGGAAAGGGCAACAACATAGCTGAGCTTGCAAGCCATTTGTTTACTGTATATAGCGTAAACGCAAGGAATGGTGCCCACCGTGTACAGAGTGACAGAAAATTTGCATTTTATTGACTTGGTTGACCTCGATATATGTGCATCATTTCGTCACTAGCACCGTCTCCACAGTCACGCACCCATATATAGTTCAGCAATAAACATTAGAAAAAAAGAGTTGCAGAAACTTGATTGGAGGTAGGTCGTTGACACAGTCTATCCAGGGCAATAGAGAGAGAGGTGGATATTTCGTGGGAATGCTTTTCTGAGAGGTCTTAGAAAACGACTCATTTGAGAGTGAGATCGTGCGCACATAAGCTGGATTTACAATGAATAATAGTACTCCATGCTTTTTGTTTGAGGTCTATCTAGCAACTACTACTCGGGGCAATAGAGATGAGGATTGTCTCAGAAGGATAAGTATGGACAGATCTGCAACAGAAGAAAATAGGAATCCTCCTTTTTCTTATTTATTGCTACCCAACTGGCCAAAACTTAGTTTGACTTTGCTGCATTGCTTTACTTTTATGCGGGCCATGTCGGCAATATATATATATGTTGTAGCAAGTTTGGTTTGTTTATTTGAGTTAGACAGGAGGAGGAAGATATAAAGAAAAAACCCATTTGAGTTAGAGTAACTTAGCAGCACATCGAACTTTAAGCATGTGATTATAGACCAGGACCAGGGCAACTGTTTTCTCTATGAAATAAAAATCTTTTGTCTTCCAACAAAAGGCGAAGAAAGGCTTATGAAATAAACAAAACATGTCGTACGTATACTTGGTGAAATAGAACAAAATAGCTTTAAACTCATGCTGGGTTTGAAAAGTTTGGAGTCTTTTTGTCACTGTAATAGCGTATCAGTTGGGTGATGGCTCACTATCATACGATTCTGCCCCAGGAAAAATTTGGAAAACACCAAAAGCAAAATAGGAAGAAGAACAGCTCTCGATTCTGATTGAGACTGAATGTGGAAAATCAGACGATATTTCGTTCCATTGATCAGGTCAAATTCGTCGAGACCCGGCCATATATTGAATCACCAGCTTGTGGGTCTAATTCTAAACAGAGAAGACTTGCTTAGAGCTTGAATTTTATTCGAAGTTTACCGTCTTCCAGTATCACTCCCAATTTATTTGACCCGACCTTTCAAACCAATGGGATGAGTTCTGTGGCACACAGGGGCTGAAGGGTCCCCTACAATGACCAATGGCGGTGACCCTTTAATAGTCAACAAAAGCAACTTCTAGTTACATTGACGGAATGCCCTACCTCACTTTCCAACCTAGTGGCCCAAAGGATACTGATCATTATTGGTTTGTTAACCTCAACGATAATGTTCTGATCCAGCTGGAGTTTGATGGATTCTATTACTCTCGGAATAAAGCTGGTTGTTCCCTTTCCCACTACTTATATTACATGCGAGTTAATTTTTGTCATGTTTAAGAAAAAAAATAGTTAAATTTTGTCAGTCGCAAATATTAGCATTACTACATCTAATTTTTCACTTTTCATCTTTTTACTAATTTTCATACCTCAATTTTTATAAATTTGTTCACTAATTCCTATAAATTATCTTAAATTTTAATCACTCTAAAATTTTAAAACTTAAACACAATTAAACGCAAACCCAAAATTTTACATTTTTAAAAATTTTAACGTAATAAAAAATTATAATATAATCTCTCTTTTTCCTATCAAATTATAACTTTTCATTATAATAAATATAAAAAATTATCTCTCTTTACTTTTTCACCAAATTTGATACCCTAAAATTTTAACACCCAAACACAGTTCTATCGAGAGAGCCACGTATTCCATCTTTCTCATAAAAATCAGAAGAAAAAAAAAACAGAAAACCACGTCTTCAGCAGATTATAAAGAGATTAGGACATATATACATCATCACTGACGTTTAAAACTTCTTCGATCGGCACTGTTATAGTAATATGATTAATCAGCAAAATCCACAGAAATACTAATCCACAGCTGTGTGTGCACTCCGGCTGATCAGAGAGGCTGCCTTTCCCTAATACGTAAAGATCTTTCGTAGTTATGTTCTTTCTATATATCTGATACTCGTTCAGGGGAGGGAAAAACATAGCCTTGAGGTATCTTTATCAAATCTAAGATCAAACAAGAGAAAAGGAAGATAAACGTACATTAAGCTAAAAACAATCGTAGATTGTCACGAGAAATAAATATGGTTAAGCACTTGATTTAAACAAAAATTAATCAAAAACTGCCACTAAGTAGTAAGTCTGATACGCTCACGTGGTTTGACCAGAAAAGGTGGATCACTTCAAAAAAAAAAAAAAAAAGCAGAAAAGGTGGGTCACTGTCCACGTCCCTAGAGGATCAAGCAACAGTCAAATATCCAATAATAATCAGTGCATTTCTTTTTCCTCATTTTTTATTGGCTTTAAACGAATTAATGCGTGTGAAATGATTGAAAGAATCAACCCAATGGGAGGCTTTTATAAACAACAGAGGGCAGAGAGAGAAGACGTGTTGCTTACGCGGTAGAAAGCTAGCTCCACAGACGAGTTCCTTAGATCAGATCATAAGGATTTGTTGCTTTTTTATTATCTATTCTTTTATTTTTCTCAGCATTTTTCATAGGGTATGAGAAGATATAATTATTTAATAACTAAGAAATGATCATATTTTGCGAAGGGGATAGCCAACCACTGTGACTAAAAAATTAATTAACTTTTTAATATATAGTTATATTTCATTTCACTTGGTGCAGATTGCAACTCTAGTTTTGGAAATTTGGCCATTGGGGGACCAATGAACCACCACGTGCTTTGTCAAGTGGTTTATGTTATTCCTGATCAGAACGTATACAGCAAGTCACTCCTTTTTTTCTTTGGGGTGAATAATGATCCCTTTCCACCTCAATTGCACATTATCTCGAAAGATCTCTTATTCTGAAAGAAGGCTCAAGAAAAATCCCACAATTCCAACAGCTAGCACGCATGGAGATTAGACAGATTACAACTTTATCTGGTACAGCGAAAGGGAAACAACGACTGATAGGACTGTTTCCTTATCTAGAAAAAAAAAAAAGATTGTTTCCTTTAATATGCCTTCATACCAAAACCCAAACCAGAAGGAATTTAATACCCCACTAGAGGTCTAAAATCCTTGGAAAATGACCAATTCAGATCGGCAGCTTTCTTTTTTCTTGTTTTTCGTGGCTTAGTTTTTTTTTGACGTATTTGGTAAAACGAATGGCATAAATTTTCGCGAAATGGAACATCATTAGCTTGTATTCGTGGAGGAGCGAACACCCCTTGGTCAAGTCAGGAACCAGGCTGACAGATATTGATCAGCGCTGTGATCAAGAAACCCTTTTTCCTCAAGAGAATTTAAAATCAAGTTTTGTCATTCATTTCCCAAGAAATCCTCTTTGGTTCGTTCTGAAACCTTATATGCATCGCTCGAATGACTTGTAGTCGTCAATATTCCATGGTATACTGCTGCGATCTTCTAGGTGGTATTTCGAACCGGGCCCTCATTTTGATTCTTAAAAATATCAAGTGGCTTATGATCAGTTCATGTTCTTGTTGAGATAAGTTTCCCTCGATTATAATTAATTATAGTTGATGACACGGATCCTTCCAAAGGAGAAAAGGTTGATGACTCAGGCAGTGAGATCATCAGAGTTAATATATAAAATACACCACAAAGGTTAAAAACAAGGTCGAGCTTTCGAGTATTATATGCGGCTGTTCCTTGTCACTTTCTAAACTCCTGGCTGTTCTTTTTTTTTTTATATATATATATAGATTAATCTCCTGGCTGTTCACTTCGGCTTGAATCTTGATGGCTTTTGTAAAGCATGCTTCAAAGTTCAATGTGAAAATCTACCGCAGCATCCTAATAAGAGATTCTCATATATCCGTGATTTCGTCACGAATGTTTAGTTTATTCCTATTAAAGCATGACATGGGACTTTGTTGCACCATCCACCGGCGGCTACATGACGTGTCGTAATGATCTTGAGTCATATATTAAGTCATCTCCAACCGGAAAAACCAGAAGAGTGGGAAGATGGGAGCATGTCATGCACATAAACTAACGCGAATAATTCCTTGCAGAGATAATCACGAAGTTGTATTTTAACGGGAAAGCTGCTCGAGTCGATAAACACATGCTTTGGCTTTTGAAGCATACGAGGCACTCACCCAAATGGGTTTGTTGAAATATGACCCGAAGTTCCTCTCGTTTCGCTACTATCCAATCCAAGTTTAGAAAATCTTGGTCAAGAACTTGTTTGATTACTCCACGATATGTAGGACTAGCGTGCCACATGTTTGAAAGAAATGGATCATGACTACCCTTTTTAGCAGATTAGATTTCATTGCTAATTTATTATGGGAAAGTGAGCAACACTCTCACCATGCCTGCATCAGATTTCAAAAAGCAACTTATAGCAAAAGGGAAAAAAAAAGGTGTTTATCCAAGTGAGACAGCTGCCTAGGAGATAGACTATGATAGCTATATAGACGGACTTGTTTTGATGAGTAACAACTAATTCATTAGTACCCCCATTATAAAAATATAGTTGCAGATGAAGATGATCATGATCATGATTAAAG
This sequence comes from Myrica gale, assembly GCA_963930655.1. Lineage (NCBI taxonomy): Eukaryota > Viridiplantae > Streptophyta > Magnoliopsida > Fagales > Myricaceae > Myrica > Myrica gale. The sequence continues at coordinate 29,769,121 of OZ005601.1, read as the reverse complement.
AGAATAAGAATATAAGTAATAGGACAAGTGCACCAAACAAGGAACTTGTTAACTTTTTATATATATGATCAACAATTAGTGTTTTGAGAGCTATAATCGTAATTAGCTGATTTTTTTATCCTATTTGTAAAGTAGGTTTTGAAGAGAGATCAGACCACTTAGCGGACTGCTTTGTGGGGATAAAAAAAATGATACAAAGAGATAATATAGATTAATCTTATGAGGCAATAAGAGGATGGTGCAAAAGTTATTTGATGCGTGATTCATGTTTTAATATATGGTCTTGTGTGTATATATATTATGCTTATCGTTGCTGGATGTCGATATATTCTGACGTATGTAACCCACTCTAAATTAATGTGGCAAGTTCACGATCTAAGAGGATCGAAAAGAGCCAAATTAACAAGATCGATCGTTCTACCCTTTTTTCTCTGTAAAATGAAATCAAATCATTGCCCTAGAAGAAAAGAGCGTGAGAGGTTTACAGCCACGAAAGTATGAGTAATTTGTTATTTTTTTCCCTCAAAAGAAGTTTAATGGAACACTTGTAGAATGAATATCTCAGTTGTGAGTGCGGCAATTTATATCCTTTTGACCCTCATCTATTGGGCGAAGAAAGCTAAAAGAGAATTGTGTGTATATAGTTTAGGAACCAAGAGCGTAGAGCTTGAGCAAATAATTGTTATGAACTTGTACCCTTATTAGCAAACATGCTAGAAATTCGAAGACATTGATTGCAATTTGCAGTTAGGGTCCTCATGATTTATAAATTCTGAACATGGAAGAATATCAGATTTGTATGTTCACATGCATCTATAAATAGGAGTGTCTTTCAGCATCTTTGACTTGAAATATGCTTGATTGACACATATTGGAGGTTAATTTCACCCTAATTCTGGGTCATTTTTTAAGAATATATAATCAGGCAATAAAAAGAATAGGGAATGGGCAAAGAAACCAATATTGGTCACCCCCCCCCCCGCCCCCTTTTATAAATATATAATACCCATGAGTCTTCTCCCAACTCCTTTCTAGCTATAATGCCCACGATCATGACTGGAATTCATACAATACAACCACAAGTTTTTTTTATCTTAATTAAATAGCGATAAAGAAGATGAAGGAGGCTGATATCAAGATATTTGAGTTGTTTGTGAGTTAAATTCGTAATTACTGAAAAAACTTAATTAAAACAAATGAGAAACTATGCCTAATAGTCAATATATATAGTCTAACATATTAATTTTTTTTATTTAAATAGAAAGTACAATTAAAGTGGAATCAAAATCTAATTTCTAACATGTAAAATACTTAACCAAAAGATTAAGATTTTCAACTCAAATGAATATTAGTTATATAGAAAGATCTTTTAAATTAAAGCAAAAATATGAGTTTAACTCGATCCAATATTGCTGTTTTAACGTGGGGCAACACATTTATCTATCCTAACAAAAGTCGAAACATGATCGATTATGATAGTGAAGTAGCCCACTACTCCCACAAACGAGACACTAATAGTGTCCAATCCATAAAAGCTTGATAAATCTCATGTCCATTCCATCAAATTATTGGTCTCCATCTTCATGACAACCAATACAAAGATATATATATATATATATATATATATTTATATTCTCACACGTTCGGTTTGTCAAGTGGGAGGGGGGACGAAATAGGTAGACAACCTTTCCGTATCACAATACAGAAATATCGTACGTCGACTACTGTTCTGAAGACACACTTTAAAAAAAATTAAGGTAAAACAAAAAATTAGAAGATTTCATTTAGTTTTAGACTATATAGAGGGGCGGTTTTGGAATCTCCAAGTAGGACCCTAAACAAGCCAAAACCACATCCAAAGCCCCCAAACCGCTGACCCAATTTACTCCAGCACTCGGTTTTAATCAAGTTGCATATGGGTCCACCCACGACCGAGGACTCATCCGTACAAATTCACTTCTATTCCATCTCTACCACCGGCTTCATCATCTCCTCGCCCTTTCCATTTGACTTTGATTTGATAGAACGTCGACCAAAAATGATCGAATTTTTGTATATGTGTCTTATCCTCAACAAATTTAAGAATTATTTTATTGGGCTAAGAAATTATTAGTTTTCAAAATATATGGTATCAATATTATTTTTTATTTTTTTTTGTGACGAAGAAAAATCCAATCTAACATGCATATCCATCAGAGTATAATCCACTTAAAGGACCTATAAATTTGGAATATAATATTTGATTTTCTTACCTGAAACCTGTTTTTCTTTTTTAATAAAACAACAAGACAAAACTAACCTCGAACACACTCTCGAACCAGACGGTGTTGTGTGAATATGGAAAACGATTAAACATCCTTTACAATGTGAAGAAATGGGTCGATCTAATCCGGTCGTATATGTGGAACCCACAGGGAATGATCGACATGAACGTTCCACACAGGCTTTTGAAGAGAATTCAATCGAAACAATGAATGAAATAAGTAAAAACAAACAAGAGAGAAACCCCACTTGTGGGGAGGAGAAATGTCAATGTCCGTTGGGAAATAATGGAATGCTCTGAATTTTCCAATTCCAGTGTGTGTTTTTTTTCGGAGAGCATGTTCGTGTCGGTGAAATTTTTAGGATTATATGTGTTTTGAGAATTTTTAGATGATATTTGAGCTTTATTGACATGCGTGTAGGAGATGTTGACTTGTATTTATGTGTAAAAAATGTAATAATGAGTTGTATTAGAATGCGTATTTTTATGATGTTGAGTTTGTAATGTTAAAAATTAGGATGAAATTAAAAAAATGGTTAAAAACCAACGTGATCTCAGGCGAGAGAACCTAACCAATATGACAAAGGAAAAGTCAGGAGAGGACGAATCAAATCAAGCCAGGTAAGACTTATGGGGCCTGGAATTTCTTGTTGGCTGAGCTTGTCCCGAATGCTTTGGGCTATCCATCCATATCCCCCCTACCTTATTATTATTAAACTCTTTGCCCCACAACCCATCCTATTGGAGCCTCCCTCCCCCCCCCCCCCCCCCCCACTCTTATCTGCTCTGCAGTCCTAACGTTTATCAGGATTTCAATTGGCGAAGCTTGGTAAAACCAACAGCGAATAATAGAGCAGATTTTGATGAAGTTGCAGCATCAGATAAGATACATATTTAAGAGAGAAATTAAAGAAAAGAAGGCGCCAAAGAAGAGATAGATCAGAGAGAGAGAGAGAGAGAGAGGCCATGTTGGGAGGTCAGAAGAAGCAGCAAGCTCAGGGGGGATGAACTCAACTAAAACACGGTCCACAGTCATGTGAACCCCATCAACTTGCTAGTGTGGGACCCCCCTCACATACACAGCCCACAACCCACACATACTATGAGCCTAAAGACCCACTCTTCATCTTCTCTCTCTCTCCCATGAATCTTCCTAGTTGCTTACCATTCCTCTTGGGTTGACCCACCACACCCACATCCCCATATCTCCAACACGCCCTCACTATTATAATTCCAAACCCAACAAAATAAAAAGACGAAAAGAATTTATTTGCTAATTCCTAATATTAAACATTCACTTGCCGAAACTTCCTATATATTCTACTACCCCCAAACGACCCTCATTCATAGTTCAGACATCTCTTCCTTTCTTTTCTCTCTCTCTTAGTCTGTACCATATCATAGTCAAATACAAACTTTGCTACTAATTAGCTATCTCCTTCTTGCCCAGAAGTTAACTGAAAATGGAAGGAAGTTGCATAGACGAAAGCACAACAAGTACTGACTCTATATCCATTTCCCCAACAAGCCTGTCGCCTTTCCCGGCTACCAAGTACCCTGGGAGTCTATGCCGGATGGGAAGCGGCACCACCAGCACGATCCTAGACCCGGAAAGCGGCATCGAAGCCGAGTCCCGAGGGAAGCTCCCATCTTCCAAATACAAAGGAGTTGTCCCCCAGCCCAACGGCCGGTGGGGTGCCCAGATTTACGAGAAGCACCAGCGAGTCTGGTTGGGCACTTTCAATGAAGAGGACGAGGCCGCAAGGGCCTATGACATCGCCGCCCAACGCTTCCGTGGCCGCGACGCCGTGACCAACTTCAAACCCTTGGCTGCCGCTGTGTCGACGACCGAAGAGGACGACATCGAGACCACTTTCTTGAACTCTCATTCCAAGGCTGAGATCGTGGACATGCTCAGGAAGCACACGTACAATGATGAACTGGAGCAAAGCAAGCGTAACCATGGCTTGAACCGCAATGGCGGAAAGGGGTCTAAAGCTGAGGACTTTCTGGCTAATCCTTTCGGTTCAGGCCGGGGTTACAAAGCGCGTGAGCAGCTTTTCGAGAAAGCTGTTACTCCGAGCGATGTCGGCAAGCTGAATCGGCTCGTGATACCGAAGCAACATGCCGAAAAGCACTTTCCCTTGCAAAGCGGAAGCACTTCCAAAGGGGTGCTCTTGAATTTCGAGGATGTTGGAGGCAAAGTGTGGAGGTTCAGGTACTCTTATTGGAATAGCAGCCAAAGCTACGTGCTTACGAAGGGTTGGAGCCGATTCGTGAAGGAGAAGAATTTGAAGGCCGGTGACATTGTGGGTTTCCAACGCTCGACCGGGCCCGATAAACAGCTTTACATTGACTGGAAGGCAAGGACGGGGTCAGGTCATGTCGGGTTATCAAACCCAGTTTGCCCGCCTCAGCCGGTTCAGATGGTCAGGCTATTTGGAGTCAACATTCTGAAAGTGCCTGTGGTTGGGGTTGTGGAGAGCATTAGCGGCTGCAATGGGAAGAGAATGAGAGAAATGGAACTGTTGACATTAGAGTATAGCAAGAAACAAAGGATGGTTGGAGCTTTGTAACACTTTGTTATATCTCTCTTTTGTTTTTGTTTCCTTTTTCCTTGGAGTTTTGGCATTTCGTGAACGGTGCAAGGAAGGAGGAGTGTCGGCCAGAAAGGTGAAGAGGGGTGGTGTACTAGTTGCAAGTTGCAAAAGGTGAATTGTACATTACACTATTACAGAACAAAAAGGCTGAAGAAAGCTGAAATTAGGTTTACAAAACGCAAAAAAGAAAAAAGAAAAAAAGAAATGAGGATAACTGTCAATTTGGTTTCTTTCATGGTTTTCGGACTGTTCTTTTATTCCTTCATGTTAACGCGCAGTAGCTTTTGTAGTTTGTGGTTCTTCGTTTTTTGTCCACTGAGCTAACGCTAGGGTTTTTGTAGTTTGTGCTTGGTGGGCGCTGTTGCTTTCCCGAAATATCTCTGATTCTCTATGTTGACAAACAGTGCTGATCGTAAGAGGAAACAGATTTGGGGGGGGGAGGGGGGAGGAACCTTTGCCCTCAAAAAGAGGATGGCTAGGTAATTGGTTGGGACTGGTTTGTCTAATGAGAAAGTGGCACTTGGGCTTTCCAGATGTGTGCCTGTCACTCTTAGCTACGCTCTTAAACAAAACTGTACTCTGCACTGCATTGTATAAAAAGTACAGTGGAATTAGGTAGATGGAGTTCGAGACATCAGGCACGAGGGTATATGCATGCTGGAGATCTGAAATTCATTTTGGATGGATGTAATTGGCTCAATAGATCATGGCCAAATGACAATAATAGCCCGCAGGCAATTAACATACTTCAATCGTGGGAAATTAGGGGTAATCAATCATAATTTTTTTTTGAAGAGTGGTTTGCTTGTTAAACTTCCCTTCATAACCCTTAATAACCCAAAAAGTAAAAAAAAAAAAACAGAATAAAATCACTACGCATCCAAACTATTTAGAAGGATCAAACCCTAGACAGCCAAAAAATATCAAACAAATTATAACTAATGTGAAGAATCATAAATATATAGAGGCAAAGTATATCAATCATCTTATAGCTAGTGATCACACTATATATGTTGTCGCTAGCTAGCTAGGTCACCACTCCTTATAAGACAAAAAAATAGGATGTTTGACTTTCTTTCGTTTAAGTTGTTTGACGAGTTCAAAGCAGATCAAGCTTATATCGCCAGCAATACAACAGCAAATATAATTTGTTTTTAAAAAAATCTTGTAGCATTCTTTTCATGCATCTTCTTTCTAACTTCGTGATGAGTTTCCTGCGATGTTTCATCGTTAATCAACTGCAGCAGATGAGCCGTGTAATGAAAGATTCTGCGCATGAAAGTCAAGAAAATACATCTCACTCGGACGATTATATTATCTTGATTGATTAAACAAATTAATGATATCTTAGAAATACTCTTCTTATAATATACCCACACAATGCACATATCATGATCTATATTGCTCTCCAGCCAAACCAAAATAATAAGCTTCGTTTTATTTTGGGAAACACCCCCCAATTTAAGCATGTCATCAATCAAACACCACACGATCATGCACATATCATTTATATTGCACTCCAACCAAACCAAGTGACTGTTCAGTTTGTTTGTATTCTCAGAATTTTTTGAATCCTGAGAATACACAAACCGAACATGTTTTTTAACATCACCTAAAAATAACTACAGCACGTATACCAATAAAGTTAACATCACCTAAAAATTCTCAAAACACAAAAAATTCTCAAAAAACTACCAAACCGAACAGCTCCCAAAATAGTAAGCTTCGTTTCATTTGGGAAAAATCTCACTTTAAGCATGTCATGATCCTACATAATTATCTGCCTAAATTGCATCATGCAATTTTGAGACAGAGAGACAGACAGACACATCATGTCAGGCGATATGGGTCGTATAATATTTAATGATTGTTATGTGTCTATTTCTGAATTTTATGGTGCAATTTAGACAAGAAATTATAGAGGTTCCTAATGCATATCAGCACTATACCAGTTTCAAATCTTTTGATATTTTGGAGTTGAATTATTTAATTATCCACTTGGAAACCCTACGTGGGGCTTTTACTAGTTATAATATGATGTTTCACTGGATATTTTTTGTTTTTTTGTCATATATTATTTCCAGTAGAATTTAGTTTATGTCATGAGTTTCTTGCACTGAAGCTGCATTTTGTCTCCCCGAAGACTTTCCTCAATCCATGTGGGAAGACTAAGATCACTACTTTAATGTCGTAAATTTCATTGGGTAGCTTCACCATTTTAGAATCTCTACTAATTCTTGTCTTGGCTGTACACACCTTATAAAAATACTCCAACAAGATAGCATACGTACGTATAACGCAGGCCCAGATAACGTGTTTTTATTAATTATAATAAATGGCAATTGGTTCGATCTCTACTGATTAAGTAGACATGAACATGTGAACTTGAAAAGGTCGTTTTTGACCTTACTACAAATATTATATTATTATTTGAAAATTAGTTGCTTTAATTCTACAGTTTCGGTGTTTGAAAAAAATAATAATATAATTTTAAATAAATATCTTCAATGTTTAGAAATAGGAAACATATTCTAACTTAAGGCTGTACGACGTTCTTTCGCTTGAAGTTTTTGTAAAGGCAAAGCGACGTTGTCTAAAATTGGGCTTTTCTTTTGGGTAATCAGCGGGCTTTGAAGGTAGACATTCTATTTCTGAGGCCCAGTAACAGTTTCTCATCTGGATGTCTAAACGAATGATCCGTTTCATCATTGGCCCAGCCCATATTCCAATCTGTACGCTTTCGAACTTGGCCCAGCCCAGATTTCTGAACCGTTATCGTATCCGAGCGTGAGATAGAGTGCACTTTAGAGAATGGCATTCGCTGCTTCGCTTGCATACAGTGCGTCTTTGAAGCTATCTTCGTCTTTTCATGGCGAAGCCTCATCATCTGCGTCAAACTCAAGTATCTGCATGGGGTCCCCGCTTTTGTTCCCAGCATCGAGTGTCCTGGGTCTCTCACCTCCTCTCTTTTCTCGTTTTCTTTCTGTCCTTTCTGATTATCACTATCATCTTTTCTTCCTTTCTCTGAACTCCCATTTAAGGATATTTATAGGGATTGTTAGCGTAAATTGCTAACTTTGATTCCAAAATTGGGTCTTATTTCGATGTTGTGTGGTTGTCCAATTCAGGAAAGCAATTACATTCTCGAAAGCGACTCGTTGTTTTTTCGAAGAGGTTATCGGGTTTGGAGGAGGCCATGAGAATTAGAAGGTAACATTGTCTCTAAAGGAGTATCTACGCTCTTCTTTGAAATGCACCCTCAATGTAGAAATTGGTAGATAGGTGGTGTTCTCTGAATACTTCAGCTTTAGTAGCCAAAATTAGTTGCGTCTGTTTCTCTCTGGATTGAATTAGTTCTTTTGGCCTTGCCGAACCCAAAAAAAAATGATGAGCTTAGGTGGCGCCAAGTAGTCTTATAGTTTTCTACCTCTTCAAAGATAAAAGAAGATTCTTTGCTACCATATATTCGTTAGTGAAGGTGGTGAAAAATGAAAATAATGTTATTCCACGAAAGCTTGCAAATGATGTTAAAATGATATGAACAACCCATTGACTTTTGGGTCATTGGCACCTGAATTTTTCTCATCATCTATCGTTATGGCAGAGTAGATGATAATTTGGGATCCTTTTAATTCTCTTTCTCCATGGCATCTGAGTAAAAGAATGAGAAGGGAAAGTACTATTGCTTGTACATATGCGGGGGAAAAGAAATAACTGTTTAAACCCCTTTGTCATACGTATGCTTATTCTTGAGACCTTTTAGTCCTAAATCACCCAAATATAAACTGTTGGCAGGCGGTGCCAGAAAGATTATATGCATATGTCACACATCTATTCTATTGGTCATTCTTAAATCATGATTGACATGTAGATTCTATTAGACCCTGGAGTGGTGAAGCTAGAAGTTCATCTCTCTCTCTTTCTCTTGCTCTGAAAATTGGAGCTAGAGTCATTATCAATTTTCCTTTCTGGACATAAAATGTTTGGACCGTGGGTAGTTGATTGCATATTGCTGCCTTTGTCATCTTTTCTTATGAAGGTTGAAGTAATTCTTAGTTTAGTATCCGTAATAAATTATTTGCTCATATATAGAGAACGTGAGCTTAAAAGTGCGAAAAAGGATATAAGAAGGCCACCATTGAGGCGGGGGAGGGTATCACCACGTCTTCCTGTGCCTGATCACATACCAAGGCCTCCTTATCTAGGCTCTACTTTGTTACCAGAAATTTCTAGTGAGTATCAAGTTCACAACTCCGAAGACATTACTTGCATGAGGGCTGCATGTGAGCTTGCTGCTCGTGTCTTAGACAACGCAGGAAAATTGGTTAGGGTAAGCATTTTGGCGTGTATCATGCAGTGTGAATTTCTTTGTTTCACTATGTCAGTAATTCAATCTCTATAACATTATTCGTAATTGTAGCTATTCTGAGTTGCTCAGGTGCATTGTTAGCTTGATGCAACCCACAGAATCCTTTCCCCAAAATAGGATCAGAACCCGGAAGGGATTTCTCATACCCTTTTGGTCGCAATTTTAGTTGAGGATCATAACAGAAACTGATCATTTTCTTTCGTGATCCATTGTTAAAAAGTTGGAACAGGTGTTGAAAATTCACTCTCCCTTTATCAATGGTCGTGTTGAACACGTGCTCATTATTAAATAAACCTCAACTTGGTTTAATTTTTTCATCTCATCTGTTCGTCTATAGTTGTGTTTTCTCTATAGGTGGCTTTAAACTCTGACATAACCTGTTCTAGTTGGCTGAAATGTTTTTGTATCTTTGCAGCCGTCAGTGACAACTAATGAAATTGACAAAGCAGTACATCAAATGATTATTGATGCTGGTGCTTATCCCTCACCTCTTGGCTATGGGGGATTTCCTAAGAGCGTATGCACATCAGTTAATGAGTGCATGTGCCACGGAATACCTGATTCTCGCCAATTACAGGTTCAGTGTGCTGTGATGACCAGTTGATGCTTGCACAATATGTATATCATATCATTGCTAATATTTGTCTTTTGTTTAGGATGGTGACATTATAAACATCGACGTGACCGTGTACCTAAATGTACGCTTCTACTTAATTTTCCAAGTTCTAATCTTTGCTCATGTGTTTACTGAATAACTGCTTCTCGTCTTGATTAAATGAACTTACTGCAAATGGTCTTCAACATTGATTTGACCATCTCTGTAACCTACGTTCATGATTAGTAAGTTTATTCACATATGCCAATTTTATGTTTTTTACATGCTAGAAGTAATCAAGGCTCTTAGAAAAGTATATTTCATAAAAAAGCACGCACACTCACATGCCCAGGCACACAAATACAAAATTAGAAGTTTGGTTACTGAAATGGTTCTCCAGTTCCCTGCTTTGGATTATCTACGCTTTCTGACTTCATTATCTCTATTATAGTTTCTAAAGCCCGAAAGTGATGTGTTTCTATGTATGGCCTACCTTTTGTGTGTTTAGGGATACCACGGAGATACATCCAAAACCTTTCTCTGTGGGGATGTCAGTGATGCAATGAAACAACTTGTGAAGGTAAATTTCCATTTGATAATCTGAAGTTGAGGCAATATGTTCTGAAAATTATCTTAGTAACGTATCTCATTTAGCTCCTTCAATATTGGAATGAAAGGAAGGTTATTTGCTTCACCTCCGTCTGCCTATCCTTTTTTTATTACGTTGCTGCCAAAGATAGTGTATTCATTTGGTGAATAAATTGTCAAAGCATTACCTCTCTTATGGCTGTTCAATCTATGCATAACGTGGAAGGTTACTGAAGAGTGCTTGGAGAGAGGCATCGCTGTTTGCAAAGATGGTGCTAGTTTTAAGAAGATTGGAAAGAGAATAAGGTACTACTTCTTGCGCACATGGTATGTTTGGGTGAGAAAAGAAGAGACGTGTGAAAATGACTAGGTGCCAAGTCCAACAATGGTATAATAGGTCCATTTACAGACACCAAAAAGAAGTTGGACATTGTAGTAATGGATGCATATTTTCAATGAGAAGCCTATTCAGATTGGAGGGGATATAGTGGAGGACTTTTGTGTTCCGTCCTTTAACTATTCCTGCTAGCATATTATTGTTAAGTCATAAATGCAGTTAAAACAATGTTATCTATTGAAAACCTGTGAAGAAAAGGAGTAAGCCACAACTAAAGGCACAGGGGTTGTTGTATGGCAATCTGGAGTGTGCAAGGTCTCACTTCAGAAAGAGCTAATGAGATAGTTGTTTTTAATAAAACAACAAGGGGAGAATGAAAGCTCTGAAGCAAAGTTCGAACTTGGTGATGGCCTTGTATAATTGTCATTACAAAACTTGGACAAAATCTTTTGATTTTATCTCATATGTTGTAATCTTTCTAGGCACTAAGGTAGACATTATAATTACTCTAAATTATAGAGAAAAACTGGAATTTTTACTGAGTAGATTTAGTAACTTGGTTCACTATGGCGTGGTTAAATAATTTTTGGGACTGGGTGCAAAATTGATCATCTTCGTACTGTTGCTCCTTGTCATACTCCCACCTTGTTCATGCTTGCATAAGACTTGCAATACAGAATTGGATGGGTGCCGGATTTGTTGGTTGGATTTGTACAATGCTTGTAGCTCACCCCATAGGATGCAGAATTCTTTGTTATGTATTGGCTATAGTAGATGGATGTCTTTTTCCCTTTAGCAGCTATGAAAATGTGTATAATGTGACTGTATGAAACATGAGTCGTCGATCGTATTTTGATTGGCTTCCTTGTGCGTTATGTTTTGTCCGTATGATATGCTTTAAATGATTAGGGCATAAACACTTGCTTCGTGCTATGTAACAATGATTTCATTTATTTTATAGCTAGTCGGTAAAGGTTTTACTCTGCATTATTTTCCCAGTGAGCATGCTGAAAAATATGGATATGGTGTGGTGGAACGTTTTGTTGGCCATGGTGTGGGAACTGTATTTCACTCAGAACCAATTATATATCATCACCGTAAGTCACCTCTTGAATTCAGTATTTCGCTTACCTTGTTAGTTCATTGTCTTAGGAAGAAGGAAGCCTTTAATAATTGTTTAAAGGGTTGGAAACTGAACCAAGTCTTGACACATGTTGGATAAAACCTTTCATACGATTGAGTAGACATTTGGATTAGAAGGGCAATCTGATGTTAATCAAATCTCATGGGGTGATTGACCTTCTGTTGACACCAAAAACAGTATAATGAGGTTCTCTATGTACCACATGTACTTCAATGTCTGCCATGTTTCTTGCCTTGACATCTTGCTCAAGTGAAGTGCACCACTGTTTTATTCTTATCTGGTTGACGTTTTGATGCTGCTTTTATAATACTGTTGAGTTGCATAACTAACTCCTCATTTCTTAGTGTTGAATCCCAAATTCTCTTTGAGTTGATAATAAGTAAGTACTATGATTGTGCTCACCAAAATAAAAGTACTATAATCGTATAAACTTCTTGTAAAATTTTCTCCCCTTTGCAAAGGCATTTTCTTCTTTTGTGCTCTTAAGTAATTACAATATGGTAGCACTTACAATGAGTTGTACTCAAAAGCCTAAAGAATTGCCCCTCTATATGTAGATTGCTTTCTCTCTTTTTTTTTTCTTTTTTTTTTCTTTTGTGGGTGGGTGTGTGCAGGTTGGCTGCTGGGGGATAGTGTCCAATTATTATTTGTATTATCCTATGATATTGAGGTTATGAACTGCTTTTTGAGATGCAATTTTATTGTATACAGGCAATGACCATTCTGGTTTCATGGTTGAAGGTCAGACATTTACTATTGGTGAGTGCATTACCCTGTACCTGGAAATTGAGGTGACATTTAAATGTATTGCCTGTTTAGACTGGTACGACGTTGTAGCTTAAATCATGCAGAGAATATACTGAGGCAATTGAATACAAAATAAAGCTAGCAAAAAAATAAGCAATATAAAATAAAGCTAATGAAGGTTGTTGGTCTCTCTTGCACCTGAAGAGAAAGAAGACTGTTTGAGATAGAATCCAATGTTGGATCCGTAGAGTCACTGGTGTCTGCGAAACTTAATGGACAAAAAGAATAACTTTAATCCTCTGCCAGGATCCATCATTCTAATTTATCACTTCAATTGTGGTAAATAGTCATATTTTCTATACAACGAATGACACATCTACTGTAATGGTACATAGAAAACACAAATAGCATTGGTCTTGGCTAATCATTCATACCTAGCTTAGCAAGGAACACCAGATGCAGTGTCATTTCAGCTTCTCAAATATATCTCGGACTATATTGCCTATGGAACGTTCCCTCTTGCTTTTTCTATGGTTTGGTGTCACCTATATAATGCCAACAAGCACAGTACTCTAGCTAGTGTAATATGACGGCTTTTCAGAGTCTTACACCTCCGACTCTTATTTGCGTTGAAACTGGTAATGACCAAAAACTTACATCTCAGTTTATAATGCTTGCAATTTGAAGGCAGAAAATTCTTTCAAGAGTATGAATAAAGAAAATTGTCTTGCATTCTTGTGGGAGATCTCTTCTTGTTCCTTGTTTGTTCTGAATTTTCCTTTATTGCACTAGCTGCCTAAGAAAAGAATGTTGAGGAGCTCGTGAAGTATGTGGTTTTATTTCTACACTAGTGAAGCTTGTGAGCTGATCCATGAATCTTCTCTTAAAAGTTAGTATTTGTTGCTCCGCAGAACCAATTCTTACACTGGGAAGCATTGATTGCATAACTTGGCCAGATAACTGGACAGCTGTAGCAGCCGATGGCAGCCCTGCTGCACAGTTTGAGCATTCCATTTTGATTACTAAAACTGGTGCAGAAATCTTAACAACATATTAAAAAGCGGGTATACTTTATCTTCTGGATTCTTTTCGTGATTGGTAGCTGAATGAATCAGTTTTCTTCCCTTTTGCTTCAAGAGTTCTCGACTAAAAGTAATGGATGCCAGTGGAAGGTGTTCATCGGGGAATTTAGTCTGAAAGTGCAAGAATAGTGGTGTTATCATTGAAAAAGGGAGAAAAGAAAAGATTCTTCGAGCAATATAACTCGTTTCACAACATGCTTGTATCAATGCCGTATGAAGTTATGAACAGCCGATACAACAATCCGTGTAAAGAATGTGGTTTATTCTTCAGCTTTGTAGGGTCCAGTCAACTACTATTTATCAAGTCAGTCAACCATGGATGTTCCTGAAACGATGTCCAGAGAGTGACATCCCTATGGATGCTATGTATTGACGTGATGGAAGGAAATTTTATATTGGTTTTTAGTTTTCATTGCTTACTTAGAAAAGAAAAGCTCCAAACAACACCAATGGAATGGCGATGGGTAGCTCCAAGAAGATTATTGGACAATTCCGAACCTTTAATGGCATGCAAGGTGCTTATAAAAAGGCTTGAGTAAAAATTAATAGAAGTTCAGATTTCTTTTCAAATTAATTTTAAACATTCACAAAATGGAAAAAAGGTTTAGTTTTAAGCATTTTATTAATTTGGATTTCCTTCTTCGTAATAATTTGCCCTCTGGATTAGCTCTTAGATGTAGAGAGTTTCCGAATCAATTATTGTCCTGACGAGGTACGAAACGTTGTACGACAAAGTAGAGGAGTGTCGGAGGCATTCCACCTGGATCTAGGAACAATCTTCTGTCGATCAAAAACCTGTTAACAGAAAATTATTTCTCTGTACTTGAGGACTGTTGTATAATAAGATGCTTTTTTTTTTCTTTCTTTAGGCAAGATACATAAACAAAAAATACAAAAGGAGAGGGTAGAGAGCTTTAAATAATGATCACCCTACTACAGTCAATAGATTAGAGAGCAATAAAAAAAGGTTGCAATCCCATGATTCTCCCATGTACAGGATAAAAAGTTGTAAATTATTTTCTTAATGTACAGGATAAAAAGTTGTAAATTATTTAGAAAATTCTCTTGCTTAATGGTCGGAATATTCTTGCTTAATGGTCGGAACATGCCAAGACAAGCTTAGGGCCAGCACATGGCCTTGGCATGATATGGTGCTGCAGCAAGTCCTTTGCCACCACCCCTACCGGTGCTAGGTGGGGAATGGAAAAGGAAGGGACAGTGAGTCGAAGGAGCATCACCACCCATGGTGGTGCAAGCGGCGGCGACGGACGACGGCGAGATCCATACATTAATGGAGGTATCGTAGGAGATTAGTTTCCTTTTGTGTTAAGTTGAATAAATCATATCTTCTAGATTTAAGGATCCTTTCCTAAACTCTTGAAGATTCATTTCTTTTGAGTTTATCTTTATTTAGGCATGTAATATCAAATCTCCTTGATTGAAGGGATTGATTCCTAAAGATCAGTTATTTGATTTAGATTTAATTTGAATCTATTAGGGTTTGCAAGCACTTAAGGATGTCTATATAAACACTCTTAGGTGCATTAATGTTAATCATTCAGAATAGTAGTCTTGGAGAGCCTGAGTACTTTTGGGGAGTGTTTTGGCTAAGCATAGCACGTATATGCTAAGTCGGTGTCAGAGCTAATAACCTTGTTACTTGGAATTCATTTTAGGCTAATAACCTAGTTTGGGTACCCGTTCTTGGGCTAATTAACCATTGATCAAGATTGTTCTTTTGTTCTTGTGGTTCTTAGGCTAATTAACCCTTAACCACGTTCTTCGTTCTTCATAATAATATCTTGAGAGTTCTTCATTTGTGTTGTTAGATCCTACATTTCAGCTCGTGTGTTGTCAAGAACGGTTTAGGAGGATCGATTGGGGTGACCACGTTCGAATCACTTGGTGGGAGTTGGCGTTGTTAAGGTGGCCTAGACTGGGGTCCCTAACAAATTGGTGCTTTCATTGAGAGGAATTGCTTGAAGCGTGAAAATATTCAAGAGAGGTAAACACGAGCATATACTAGTTTGATTCATTTTTTGTTGGATTAATTGGTTTTCAAAGTTTTTTGTTCTTGTTGGAGTTTATACTTGAGGAATGGTTCGATAATCATTTTGGAGAGAACCTAAGGTTGGAAATTTTTTGTTCTTACTAAGTTCTTAAGAGGATGAGGGGTTCGATCTTCTTTTGGAGAGAACCCAAGGTCGGAAGTGTTCGCGCCAAGTTCTTTGTCGGGGGGAGTTTGATCTTCATTTTGGAGAGAACCCAATGTTAGACTTGTTGTTGCAGCCAAATATTGCAATTGAGGCAGTTTCAAGTTCGTTGACTTCCAACCGAGACCAGTTCGAAGCCTTGGAGTCATTTACTCTATGACTGAAAGACAAGATGGAGGAGACAACCACGACCATGACTCACATGCAAGGAGTCATAGCCACGATTACCATGGCCGCCGAAGAGAATAGGAGAGCGGTGGAAGGGATGCGGCAAGATCTATAAGCGGTGTTAGCTAGACTTGGTGGAAAGCCAAGTGGAGGCAACCATGTACAAGGTGTGAGGATGGAGGAGAATCGGAGGGAGGATGTTCATCACATGGATGGAAGAGAGACTCACCTATCCGAGTCCACAAGAGAAGATCCTAGACCGCGACTAGCACTTAGAATGGGCGGACGTGTGGAGAATGAGCATGAAGCAGTCGAGAGGTGACTACGTGAGGAGTCCAACCATGGTGATAATGATCATGCAAGGACAGAAGATAGAGTTGGAGGTAGTCAGTATAGGGAGGAGAGATCTCATGGCCGAACCTGTGAAAAAGCTAGAAGACGAGGCAGGCCTTGGAGTGATCGTGATGGTGATAGTGATGGAAATCGGTTTAGCCACCGAGGACCTAGGAGGCCAAACTATCATAGATGCAATCATGATGAAGATGATGGAGATGGAAATCGCTTTCGCAACAGAGGACCTAGGAGACCGAAGATAGAGTTCCCAAAGTTTAGTGGAGGTGATCCACATGAATGACTTGATAAAGCGGAAAACTACTTCTATGTCTATGAAGTGCGAAGGGAAAGAAGAGTTGTCACCGCATGTTTATATCTAGATGACAAAGCAAACAAGTGGTGAAGATGAATTCAGGCCCAATATGAGAAGAAAGGAAGAAGGCTTGGGTGGACTGCATTCGAGAGAGAGCTGCTTATGCAATTTATTGTCAACCATCATGGTCAACTAGCCAAGCTTAAGCAAGAAGGCAAGGTGCGTGCATATGTGGAAGAGTTTCAACAACTCCAAAACTTGGGGAGGGGTTGTTTCGAGGAGGCACTTATTGGCACCTTTGTGGATGGTTTGAAGCCGGGAAGAGCTTGATGAGTACCTCAAAAGGGGTTTATGCATCAAGTGTGGAGAAAAGTGGAGTCCTAACCATCAATGCATGAAGGCCAAGGTCGTGCTCATGATTGATGAGTATAAGGAGTCAAGTAAAGAGCACGGGCATGCAGAGCATACTAGTGATAGTGAGTTGAGTCTTAATGTCATGACCAATATTAAGAAATCATCAACCACGACATTCATGGTTTCGATGGGAATGCACGAGATCACTTTGTTGGTGGATAGTGAGTCTACCCACAACTTCATCAACACTCACCTTGTTACTAAGGTGAGCTTGCATGAAGAGGAGATAGAGGCCTTTGAGGTGAAGCTTGCCAACAGTGGGAAGATGAGATGTGAGAAGATAGTGACGGTGGCTACCATTGATGTCCAAGGTAAGCAAGTCGTTGCTGATCTATATGTACTCTTCTTGGATGAGCTGGATGTGGTTTTTGGGCGATTCTTGGTTAAAAGGCATTGAAAAAATCATACTTGATTATAGTGGGAGGAGTATAGAGTTCACCCTGGGAGGAAGGATGATTACTTGGAGCATGGGTGGGCCACCAAGAGAGGAGATGGCTTGGGAGGACGATGATGACATCACTTCTAGAATTTCAAAGTTTACCCTTGGGGTCAAGGGTACTCTTTATGGAATGGGGAATGAAAGGATCCACAGTGATGACATGGGCCATGACACCATGCGTGAGAGGATAGGTGCCGAGATGAGGCGCTAGTGGCACCCATGAGCACCCTTGACACGCCCACACCGCGCGCGGTAACAGTACAATAGACAAGCCATGAAATCAGCGCGCGCGAGCAAGATAGGCGTCCCTGACAAGGCACGGCGCCTCAGCAACGCTCATGCCTGACATGCCATTCAGCCTGCCACAGGCATGCCATGACATGCTCAGGGCCAGCACATGGCCCCACCCATGGCCTTGCCACGACATGCTGCTTCAGCAAGTCCCTGGCCACCAGCCAAGCCAAGCAGTAGGAGGCAAGCGGACAAAGGAGTGCAAGGAGTGGCCACCACCCCTACTGGTGTTAGGTGGGGAATAGAAGAGGAAGGGTCAGGGAGTCGAAGGAGCATCACCACCCATAGTTGTGCAAGCTGCGGCGGTAGCGGACGACGGCGAGATCCATACATTAATGGAGGTATCGCAGGAGATTAGTTTCCTTTTGTGTTGAGTTGAATAAATCATATCTTCTAGATTTAGGGATCTTATCCTAAACTCTAAAAGATTCATTTCCTTTGAGTTTATCGTTATTTAGGCTTATAATATCAAATCTCCTTGATTGAAGGGATTGATTCTTAATGATCAATGATTTGATTTGATTTAGATTTGATTGTGATTGTAATTGTAAGCACCTAAGAATGTCTATATAAACATTCTTATGTGCATTAGTGTTAATCATTTAGAATATGAGAGTCTTGGAGAGCCTGAGTGCTTTTGGAGGAGTGTTTTGGCCAAGCATAGACACCTATATGCTAAGTCGGTGTCAAGGCTAATAACCTTGTCATTTGGGTTTCATTATAGGCTAATAACCTAGTTTGGGTACTCGTTCTTGGGCTAATTAACCCTTGATCGAGATTGTTCTTATGTTATTGTGGTTCTTGGGCTAATTAACTCTTAACCACGTTCTTCATTCTTTATCAATAATATCTCGAATGTCCTCCATATTGTGTGTTAGATCATACATTTCAGCTCGTGTGTTGCTAAAAACAGTTTAGGAGGATCGATTGACATAATCGTGTTCAAATCACTTGGCGGGAGTTGGTGTTGTTAAGGCGGCCTAGACCGGGGTCCCTAACATTCTATCTCTGCATGCCGTCTCCGTTAACTTATCTCTCCCCAAACGGTTACATGGTAAATTTTCTCCGTTTCAACCGTTACCGACAAGGTCATTTATTACTACTTGTTGGTACCAGTGCGGATACCAAAATATTGACACCGACCCACGTTTGGCTAAATCAACACCGTTTCCACCATTAATCACTCATATATGGAGGGATTCAAACCTAACACATCAGAGGGAGCACAATCTTAATTCCCAGGCCAACCCCTTAAAGTTCAGGTGGAATATGTAAATTTGGGAAAAGCTTAATCTCAAAAGATGAATGTAATTATTATTGTCAGCATTAGTTCTGACCACCATGTCCTTTATTTGATGCTCAATTCCTCTTGGTGGGTAGTGGTGGCTTTTCTCTTATGATGTTTTATTATCTGTCCTTAATTGCTTTATGTCAACAAAACATTGTAAATGAAGAGATTTTTTCCAGAGCCAATATTTATCACAACGCCAAATATATTTCCTCCACGCCAACAACGTCGTGAAAGCCAAATATTCTTGGTGTTTGTTAGATAAATATGATCTTTGATCCGACGTTAACTAAATTGACAAAACTGCCTTAAATGTGTGTTCAACTTTCAAACAATTAAACTGTATACCAATAATTCAAAGATGCAGTGGAAGTTTAGATGGAAAAACCTATTATATCCATCACATCATCTAAAAATAAAGGTCCACACACTGTCCCTTTCAAAATGATACATGTACATGTATATATTTAGAGTTAATTATAATTTTTTTCCTTAAACTACCATCTGATTCTCAAATACCTCACAAAACTTTAACTCGTTGTAACTCATCCCATAAACTATACTTCACATTACGATTTCATCCCTCAACGGATTAGAGTCATTATGCCAACGATTTTTATCTCATGTAACAGACACGTGACCTTATTCTTATGTGAAAAGATAATTTTATCCTCTTTTAAATCCTCTCTAGCCTTCTACAGTGCTTCTAGCAATTCGTTAAGCCAAAAAATAATACGTATTTAGCTGATTTTTTTATTAAAAAAAGATATCCCATTTAGAATTGAGTTGGTCAAATTTTTCTTTTCAAGTAAAGAGAAGGTCACGTGTCGTTTACGTCGAACGGAAACCATTCGATATAACAACTTCTACAAGTTGTGGATTAAATTGCAACGAGAAGTATATATATTACATATGAAATCTTGGATGTTCAGAAAATCCAAAATCACTTCACTTTCCAGACCATACTTGTTGGGGAGATGAATTGTTTGGGGAGTCTCCTAGTGGGCTCGTAATATAACATATAGGGATATCACCTTACCTAAAAGCTTAAGCCTATAGGTTTGGGTCCAACAATATTATATTAACCACTCACACTTATGACTTATTTCTAATGCGGGACAATCTTTTTACTCTTTTACGTGTGTAAATTCAATAATAATCCAATGTAATATTTTTGATAGAGAGGGATTAAGTATTTTTTTAGAGTGTATAAAAAAAATATCGTGTTCCTTATTTATGTACTACAATCCCCTCTGATCGCGAATGCTTTCTCACATTTTCGGCACCCGAATGGTTTGGCTCCATGCATTCGCTTGTAATGTGTCTGAAGGGTCTTGAAGTCTTTCAGTGGCTTTGATCTTGGATGGTCTATATTATTCTTGCAACCCTCGGCACAGCAGTAGCATGGCAGTCTTAGCATGGAAGAAGTGGGCTTCGATCCTCTCAATGACTCCGGGCCCTTCCGGTACTGTGATCCATGCCCCCACATATGCATCTACATCACAAATTAAAGAAAATAAAAAGGAGAGAATCTGAGACAAGCACAGCAAAAAATATGCTATAGGATGGAAGTAAAAGCTTACAATATAAGCGTCAAAGTTTAAGATAATACTTGAGAAAATTGAAAACGTAGGTATATCATACGTGACATCTGACAAGAATTCTACTCCTCAACCATAATACTATATTATCCCCCTATTCTTGCAACCTGCATGTTGTTGTATCTGCTGAATGTTTTGTTGCAGACAGTGCAAGAGAACTGTGTTGGACCAGCAAGAATCTGTTCCGGAGAAGGAATCCAGTATTGGACTTCAGCTGGAGCAGCGATGTGATCAGTAGGGTTGCCAGAGTTGGGTCCAGAAGATGGAGGGCCAACACGAAGGGCTACTGATACATCCACCTCAAAAGAAGGTGTTTGGGGATGCATATGCTGGAGGTTTAAGGACGGAGTGCAGTTGGGGTTCTTGCGGACGCGTTGATCAGAAGGGCCTAGGGATAGAAAAATGGAATTTTCGTCAGCTTCCAAACTGAGACTTCCATGAGCTGAGGATGTGCAGGCGGAGGGAGTTTGCATGATGATGTCGATGTTGTTATATGGGAACGAGAGAGAGAGAGACTATGGATTTTGGTGGGAGAAGATAACTGGGTACCAGAATGGTAATAAGTAACAAAGTCGCGGGTATTTGGCTTATGTTGAGGGTTTCAATAGAACAATGCCTCTGGGCTCTGGCTACAAACGACGAGTCTTCTCAATGGTGTAATTTCTTGCAAGGACACCTTCGCAACTATCATCTTCACAACTATCATATTATGAGTCTGGTTATTGTGCTAAGCACTATTATGCACTATTATGCTGAGCATGCTAAGCTACAACTGAGATTAAAAGATTCAAAATTTAAGGATCCAGATCGCGCCACATCAATTAAAATATTTTAAATATTTTAAATGATGTGTTTAACTACAATCATTAGATCTCCAGTTTTTAATCTCAGTCATCGCTCAGCATAATAGTGCTTAGCACAGTAACCGTACTCGTTACTATTCATCTTATTGCATCTTCGTGCTTTTCTCACGTCAAGTTCTCTTTTGCTTTTTTATTCTGTTAATGTATCGTTAAGGTTCAAAACTTTCCATGTTGGGACTGATTCTTTTGTTTGTTTTCTTCTTGTAAAACTATTGATCTTATGCTTTCATAACTATTGACACCATGTGGTAAGACTCAGGACATGTTCATTTGGTTAAAAATTTTAGAATTTGAATACAATTTTCTAAATTTATACTCTTAACATTACTCCTACACGCATATCAATATAACTCAACATTAACTTTTTAACACATCGATATAACTCAACAACTTTTACACGCATGTCAATAAAACTCAAATATTATTAAAATTCAACAAATTTTCTCAAAACAAACATGACTTTACGCACTGTTTCTGTGTTGCGTAGACAAAGAAAGATGGAGGTGTCAGGACAAACAATACAATGAAAGCCCGAGTTCGAGTCACAAACTGTACGAAAGTGGCAGTTCGACTATATAATTAAGACCCTTTTTTGTCTCATTATTTACTAATGACCAAGAAGGAGAGAGAGAAGATCTGAAGTCACAAAGTGGTCAAGTGAATTCAGTGATTGCAGAAGAGCAGATGTGCAGACAAGGTCACAGAACAGTAACAGTCACAGAGATTTTACTGTTGAGCTTTGCATTGGGCCATTGTCATCAATATGCCGAGGTTGTGAACTGGCGAGAGATTGAGAGAGAGGGTCTTGGAGGAGAAGATATGTGGGGCCGAGAAAGGCAACAATGCTGTCAATGCCGACAAATTAACAACTATTCTATTCTCTTTTTTGAGCAACAGGAAAATGCTTCTCTGGAAAATGAAGGGTCTTATAATTAACAACCGTGAGGAATTTGATAAATGTTTTCTCAACAAGAAAAAAGTATTCCTCCCATTGACTGATTGGTTGTACACGCTTTGTGCAACTATTCATGATATATATATATATCGCATATATTTTTCTGATATTTCCTGATAAATATCAGAACACATCAGACATCCTTTTAATTTGCGCCTTGGGAGACTCACTAACAAAAATCCGAAACTATAAACAGAGAAATGCTTTACTGTAAGGTTTATGAATGTTTAAATTTCTTTTTGAAACGGCTTTTGTCTGGTTTTTGTGAGAGGGAAAGGAAAAGAAAGTGCACGTGGAGAGGAGGAGACATGGAACCGGCAGAAGGAGGCTTGATAATGGGGGTAAAGAATGCATAGAATAGCGTACCAACAACTCAAACACAAACAGACCCCTCTCTCTCTCTCTTTGCGCAAACCCAAACGCTCGATTTCCGAGCTAATCTCTTGTATTTTCCTTTCTCTACTGCCCGCATTTACTCTCTCTTTCTTTCTAAACCAAAACTTAGAGTGACAGAGTCAGAGATGAACATGCAGTCATGTGTAGACAAGGAGAACTGTAGAAAGGAAAGCGCGAGTCTTTCTTCCTACTTTTGTAGACGACAATGACAGGTGACAGACACAGTATAGTAGGGATAGCGACAGTGATCGATGGTGGAAATTATGAAGATTGAGTAGTTTGCTACAACGTCAAAAGCAGAGCATGAACTAATAATTATACTTTCATCATCCATTGAGCACAAATGAAGAAGAATGTAACAAACTAGAATGGAAGAAACTTTCTGTATTCCTTTGGTTTTTTTCGTATTAATATAGTCTAAACATTTGAGAAAAAAAAATGGAAGAAACTTTTGGCTGCTAGAGGACAGTTTTGGAGAGCAAACTTTTAATTGTCAATGCAAGAACGAAGAAGATATCTATATCAATATCGTACGCGAATGTCCATTGTAAGGTGCACGGTCGAGAATTTGGATAAAACAGTGGAAAGGTGCGGCGGAGACTCTTTTAAGTATTTAATTGGATTCAAATGCATGGTGTTTAACAAATTTAATTTGGCTGCAATGGCCAGCCCTGTCGTAACTCATTCACATCGGACAATGTATGCCAAGTGCATGCCATCGAAGCAGGTGGATCGACGTACTCAACAAAGTGCGGCGGCCTATATAATGCAACCCTACTTCCAACCTTTGGACATGCTGATCAAGGGTGATTTTCTTTGTGAGACTCGGTCACATGGAAGATCCAGTCAATGCGGTTTTCTTTCTGACACTTTTCTTTTCTGTACGACTGATCAGTAGTGATTGTGGGCTTCACACTTATGCTCCGGCGTTACCACCTCTATCAAATTCTCACCAATCCTGGGAGTGTAATTAAGGGTTATGGCGTACACAAGGGCGAACATCAATTATGAGCTACAACCAATGGTCTTTGTTCCCTTGTTTCGTGGCTAACACAAATTGTTTGTGGAAATGAAACAAAAACAAAAGTTGGAGGGCATTTTTTTTATTGGACATAACCCAGAACCCAAATCATACCGGGAATTAGGGCTGCACAACCTCGGTGTAGGTGCCGGTTTTGGGCTAACACAAATTATTTGTGGAAATGAAACAAAAACAAAAGTTGGAGGGCATTTTTTTTATTGGACATAACCCAGAACCCAAATCATACCGGGAATTAAGGCTGCACAACCTCAATGTATGTGCCGGTTTTGGCCAAAACCAGCACCTACACCGAGTAGGCCGGTTTTTAAATAATTTTCACCTACATCTACACCGTTAAGGGCAAAAATCGACTCTTAGTGGTGGCGGTTTTCAGTTATCCTACATTCATATTGAGTCATTTTTTTAGCATTTTACGCACTTGACCCAATGTATTTTTTTTCTTTTTGGGGTAAACTCATAGTTAGCCTCATATCTTTGAGGCAAATCAAATTACGACCCTTATTTTCCAAACTAACAATTTGATACCCTTATGTTTCAAAATCACTCAATCCTCACCCCCCGTTTAAACTCACCGTCAAATGAGACGGTTTTTCGGGAAATGACCAGACTGCTCTTGTTAAGTGATTGGTGGATGACCAGACTGCCCCTGCTCTCATTGTACCCAGACGAAGACTAAAGGTTTTCTTCTTCATTTCCCGCCTCGACCGAAGCTCGTACTGATCCCAGCGGAGGCAATGCCTTTATCTCATTCATACTCTGTACAGGCTCCTCCTCTTGAGCCACGACCTCCTGTTTTCTCTCGGGACTCTTGCGTTTCTTGGCCCTATCCCTCACAAACTCTTCCAAAGTCTCTAACAGCTTGCCCATAATCCTTTGCAAATTTGGATACTCGGACGACCTCGCCACACCCGTGTCCTTACACCAATTGTAGAACGCAAGAAGCTCATCTATCTACTTGGCGGCGCTCGCATAGGCATCAAAGGTCTTAACGCAATCTGGGTACTCCATCTCGAAGAACTTATCGAGTAGCATCGCCAAAGCCTTGCAGATATCAGCATAGAACTGGAAGCTTTCTTTCACCACCGGATACAACACAATCAAAATCATCCGGTTATTCTTGGTCAAACCTGTGGGGTCACGGTCACGATCAACATCATCGAAACCCTCTTCTCTGTTGCTTTGCTCACGTCCTCGAACGACCGGGGCCGCCTCATCGTCATCCCGTATCCTTGAGAACTCTCGGCGCCAGTGTAATCGTACTCGTATGGCCTCGAATGTGGCGGTGATCTGAAATCGTCTCTGCCGCCTCCATATCTGTCATCTCCACTGACGCTACCACCACCATCACGACTACCTCGGCTCTTCCTGTCGAAGTGCATCATTTCCAGGCGTTGATCGAAATACAAGGTGCCCCCTCGTGGCGTAGAGGATCTTTTCCTGAAACACCGGGTCACCCTCGTTGAGCAAGCGGTGGACAACTGTGAGAGCCTTGAGGGAACGATCCAGTCCCGCGTCTTACTGAGACGTTTCGACACGGCGGAGACACACGCGTGGATTGTTGTCTGGATGATGCTTTGTAATGCTCTCATAGGAAATCAATACATAAAGAATGGATGAAAAACTTTGGAAGCTCTAGCTCACCATTATATCATCCTTTAGATCAGCGGAAAAAGCAACAGGATACCAGAAATTCATCAAGCGGGGATGGTAAGGTTGAACTGGACCGGACACATTCAAGGTTTTACGTGGCGACCTCCTCTATATCTCACCCTCAGTACAGTATCACTTGTATTCTATTTCATCTATGTCAGCTCTCACGTTTTTTCTTCTTCTACCGCTGGCTTCGGTTCCTCTGGAGGGGGTGCAGCTGGAACAGGGACCAAAAACTGTTGGCTTTGAGGAATCATATTATCTGCAGCAGGTGTTGACCTCAAGTCTAAAGAATAATCAACTGGAAAAAGGTCTTGTTGTGGGCTGGGAAGATGAAATACTAGAATGATGCTGCTCAAACTGAAGCAAGTTGGAACAGCAGACCATGCACTATTTTCTGCATGCTGAAAGTAAGTAGAACTTCCGAATACAGAAGATTGTCTAACATTTACTTCATGAGCTTTTCTTTTACGGGATAAACAGCGACCCTACAGTTCACGTTCTCTCGTGGGGCCCATCTGACCAATCCTCCTATTTCAACCCCTCTCTTTCCTCATCTACCATTTCCAAAATCCTAACTAGGAAAATGGATATTGACGAGTGGGAATATCTCCCTGATGAAGGGTTCCTCGATTTCCATGAAGTCGGCAAGAAGAGGATTTACTGGGGCAAACGTAATTTTGATCGCAAAGCTGTTTTCGACACGGATTACTTCCTATGCCCATCGTCGACTCCTAGGAAAACCATTAAGCCACCAGGGAATTCTAGGCTACCTAGTCCACTTGTCATAGTTCTAGTTCATTGGGAGCCAATGGGTGGTGGCACTAGCAAAGCCCAAGATGATGAACCGGTGATGGCTATCACTAAGGAAAACGAATTTCTCGACATGAAAATGGACTCTCCGAAGTCCGGTTCCAGGGGATTTATACCTCAGAGTGATACGTTTCAGTTTGAAGATAAAGACGAAGCCTTGGAGGAAAACGATTTGACGGTCAGATGAGCCCCACGAGGAAAGATAGGGGTTGAAATAGGAGCAACACCCACGAGACGCCAGCTCCAAAAATCAGTCTTGCCGTTTGGCAAGCTCTGATTGGTCAGATGGGCTCCACTCTTCCTACCACCTCATATGCCACCGATTCTATTAACAATCAAATACGTTTAATGACCAGGGCAATCTGGTCATCCACCAGTCATTCTGGTCATTTCACGAAAAACCGTCTGATTTGAGGGTGAATTTAAACGGGAGGGCGAGGATTGAGTGATTTTGAAACATATGAGTTTCAAATTGTTGGTTTTGAAACATAGGAGTCTCAAATTGTTGGTTTGAAAAATAAGGGTCGTAACTTGATTTTGCCCCAAAGATATGGGGCTAACTATGAGTTTACCTCTTTCTTTTTTCTTTTGATCCATTAATCACATATCAATAAAATCTAAACTAATGAAATCCAAATTCCAAAATCAATAAAATTAAAGATCGTCTTAATAGATAAGATGAGAATTTAAAGTCCAAAGTAATAGAAACGTCACTGTAAGTAGAAACTATTACCTTTTGAAAAATCCAGTTTAGACCCTAACAACACTTAGAGGAGAGAATATGTGTTTTCCCTCTAATTAACAAATCAATAACAATTTTAAAACATGTTCAAACCTAGTAGGGTTTCCCATGGTTTCACAAGAAAAATCCAAAAATTCAGCAATTTTTGAAATTTGCCGGAAGGTGCTCGTGCGCTCGTCAAATGCTTATGTTTCTATCTGAAATTTTAACTTAGCATTTGTCAAACGCTAGTCAAACGTGATGACTTTGTTTGAATTTTTTCCAAGTGAGCTCGAGCTCTTGTCAAACGCTGGTCAAACGTAATGACTCTGTCTAAATTTTTGAACTAAAATGTATTAGAAATTTGAACTAAAATGTAATTGAGTGACTGATTTTGCAAGCATGATATAAATTTAATAGTGATTTGTCAATTTTAGAAATTTAGACAATTTGTTAAAATTTCATAAAGACTCATACATTGTTCTTAAAATTTTTCGTGGTAGAATCTCGACCTCTTGACTTATATTATTCGATGTATTTACCAAAATTTGACATTAAACTCTTTAATTAGGATTCCAATGCCTTCATATATACACTTCTAAATACAATAAATTTGTAATTTTTTCTACCAAAATTTTAAATAACTAGTTCATCACCTAGCAAGTTTCTTGGTACCAAACTTGAATGTAAGTATTTGATTAGACAAAACCAACAACAAATCTAAAATATTCAGGTGAAACTAAAGTATTGAGTAGACCTTGTCATGCTTCTAAAATATTGAGGTGAAACTAAACTGATGAGTAGAAACTAAACTAAAAAAATTTTAAAAAAAATCCTGATTTTCTAGTACCCGGGAAGCGTCGGTTTTTTTTAAAAACTAAACCTATACCGACACCGTTTAAATCGAGTACCCGGAACCAGGTGCTGATCCCGGTGCGGCCGGGAATGCTCCAACCACCCTATCAATGTGCTTCTTTAATTGCTTCTTTCCGAATAGTGTGTCCACAATATTTGCGACATGTAGCTAAAGAAGTACAATAGTCACTGTGGCTCACGCATGGCTTGCCTTCAAATTTGGTCCATCCGTGACGTAAACGTGAGAAAGGCAGAGATGAGATTGCCAATTCTACGTCTTGTACGTATGAGAATTGAGAAAGGAAACTGGGGAAAGCAAACAGTAACATCTGAGGCTTCGTGACAGCCCCTTCCCCCATTGATAGGTCACTGCCTCAGCGTACTCTTTTTTTTTTTTTTTATCAATGTGCAAGTGCCAGTATCATGACCACTGACCAGCCACCACCACGTACCCGCCAGCTTGTTCTCTGATTTTAACCCACGCGACTTTCTGGTCAAAACTTATTCGAGAACCCGAATCTTAAGAGAATCCAAACTCAAATAGTCAATGCATGTTTAACCTTTAAATCTTGAACATTCTCTAGGAGTAAATTTGCTTTAAGCCTGGAATCTCTTCCTTTCGGTTTCTATGGGCCTTGTTATCAGACCTTTCTGATCAGGTAGCCCAAACTGAGCCCGTACGCTCAAGGCCGCCTTAGCTGCAAGGACCATGGACCCAGTGTTTGTTCTGTTTGACTCGGTCTCTCATGAGGCTGGCCTTGACAAGCCTCTACCCAAGATATACTTGTGCTGTGTCGTGAAACCGTCGAGGCCTCGGTCAAGCCTTAGTGAGTAGAGTCCTCCGGGCTATCATCCGGGATCAACGGCCGGATTTTGTAAATCTAATGGAGACAAAACTGAAGGAAAATCAAACTACTAGTCTTGTACATAGGTTGGGTTTTGAATCCTTTTGTCTCTATGCCACCAGTAGGATCTAGAGGTGGGCTTATCCGTGGATTTCTGGAAGAGACCGGGTGGGTAAACTCACTTTCGCAATCTCTTCCAGACAGCATTACCCAGTTATTCCACACTATCCGGTGAATTTGTTTGGCCCGATAGTTTCCATGGCGGACTCTGTGATGCTAGACTAGCTATTCCTACGGGTGAGGAAAAATATGCCTCCATAGTTTCTGTCTTGGTGTTGTATAGACTATAGAGCAACTTTTTCATTATTATTATTATTATTAAAATATAAATTACTCTTGATTTAAAGAAAAAAAAAGCTCTTGCATGCTTTCCTCTGAAGCACTGGCGACTGTCCCTTAAAAGTAGCACAAATTAAGTCCCTCGAGACATATAGAAGTCAGACATATATATAGGGTAAGATGAACTGACGGATAGAAACGAGCTTTAGGTGCAAGTACTGCTTGGTTCGGTTGTTGTCACTTCACAATGAACAAGGGACCGTGTTTGAGGTGGTCCAAATGCATACGGTGGTGGAATAGTAGAGGGATCTTCCTTTCTTTTCGTGTTTTTTTTTAGCACTACGTGCAGGATAAGTTAAGGACCCACGCTGAGCTGTAACCCGTTAGAGGATATTTATAATTTTATTATTTACCCTCCATTATTATGCCTAGCTAATTGTCTTTCTTCTATAGTTCTATAACTATTCATGAATCAGCTACTTATTGGATAAGAGCAATGACTTGTTCAAGGTTTCCATGCCCGACTCTCAGATCTCCGGTCAAATAACATTTCCCCCAACTTTTTTAAATATATATCCCTCGATTAATAGCGCTCTCGTGTTGTAAAAATAGGATTTCAAATATTAATTATTCAAATGGTATCTATTAAAAATGATATTTAATTCTCGAACCAATAGAAGTGTTTCTCGTACTGGAAGTCCTATACTCCTATATCGTACTTGATTCAACGACAAAGGTTGTTTGATTTTTTATTTTTTTGGTAAATAAAAGATGAAGGCCTGTTCTAAATCTAAGATGAGCAGTTTCCTTAAAACTCCTAAAATTCATCGCTTTAAAATAAAACACCCAAGGTGGTATTTTAGAAGAAGCCATTCTAAAAAATAATTTTACAAATATTTGTCTAATATCTTAACTGTATAGGCTTCGAGTTTCAGTGGGCACTTGTTGCTTACTGTGTACGGTGACACGTACTTTGGGCATGTTCGTTTTGAGAAAATTTTAAGAATTTTATTAATAATGTGAATATTTAAGTGATGTTTGAACTTTATTGACATGCGTGTAAAAGTTATTGAGTTGTATTGATGTGTATAAAAAATATAATGTTGAGTTGTATTGGTATTCGTGTAAGAGTAATATTAGGAATATAAATTTAGAAAATTATATTCAAATTCTAAAATTTTTAGCAAAACGAACATGTCATTTACTCAAAACTTCGTATCATTTGCATAAGCATGATAGATGTTAGCGGTCAAATATGCTGAATTTTTATTGTTTTATGCAAATGTGTTTAGTCAAAACATATAAAAAAGGATAATTAAATAGGGTTTAATAATAATCATCTCGTTAGATAAAAATACATATACTTAAGATTTTTTTTGGGTGAGCAATATACTTAAGATTTACTTGATAAACTCACAACTTAGAAAATATTTCCTTAAAACAAATCATCTGATGATGAGACTTACTCTCGAGAAATATATAATTTTGAATGTGATAGTCAAAATTAGATTTAATCTAGCCTTTTAAACCAGCAAAAAGCCATTTACTATATTGTTTATATTATATATGTAAAATATGATGGACTATTCCATATTAACTGTTTGACTTTAACCATTATCAAATTTTATTCATTCATCTATATATGCTATTTCCCAATCCATTGTCCCGTAAAAATAACTTGAAATTGTAAATTTTGTTCTTTTAAATTATATGAATAATCTAAGATCTATAGATGTTCGAAAAAATTACAATAAAACTGTATTTTACTAACAAAACCATCCAAGTAGTAAGAAGAAAGAAAAAGAAGAAAAAACAAAAGAGAAAAGAAGAAAAATGCAGAGATAAATGTAAAATTGGTCCCTATGCTATACACAAAAATCGATTTAGTCTCTGTGATATGAAAAACATCGATTTAGTTCTTGTGATTTCAGAAAGTGATAAAATCAGTCCCTGAGGAGGACCAATAACAAACGAAAATAAAATCACAGGGACTAAATCGATGTTTTTCATATCACAGGGACTAAATCGATTTTTGCGTATAGCACAGGGACTAATTTTGCATTTATCCCGAAAATGCAAGTATAAAGGGGAATGGAAGTGAGTAGGTGAAATGTACAACCCAAATAAGGGAATGTTAGGTTGGTCCACGTTAAGATTACTCTTTGATAACCCAATATTTAAAATTAATCCCATTTGCAGAAGAAGAGTATATGTGGGGAGGATGAAATGAATAATTATTATATATTAGAAAACGTAGAACATAAGGAAGAGTGGTGGGAACTGGGAAGTTTTAAGAGAGAGATTAAGGTAGATTGGCCCTTCGCGAGCCCGAAAAGCCACGTTTTATGGATTTTTCTAAAAGAGATTTGTCATTGTTTCTCTCTCTCTCTGTACCCTCAAAACCTAACGGATAACAGTCATACGCGGCGTGGGCATGCGTGTGCACGCTCAGGGCTCGCTCAGCTGCCTCACACAAAGATTCCCTTCCCCCGCTCGCAAACTTCGACGTATATTCCAACCAGATAATAAAAACTGCGACCCCATTTATGTCCGTCCAATTGCAATTCGTTTGAGTCACAGACAAAACAGAGAGACACACACACAGCCTTTGATCTTATCTCGTAGACAATCGCTATTAATAATAAGGGTAAATTATATTTCTAACCCTTAATTTTTTTTTTTTCATTTTAAAGTATCATTTTTGTCAGATTGTACCCTCAAACTATCATAACTCAATAATTTACAACTTCCGTCCATAATTTCCGTTAAATTAGACGGAAAACGCATTATGTGCGTATCACTTGAATATTCGCCACTTACTATAAAGATAACTTTCAACGGCCGACCGGTTCATGTAGCGATCGACTGCATGTTTTTTGTCTAAATTGACAAAAATTATAGAATACGGGTGAAAAAAAAAAGACGGGGTAATTTAAAAGTAAAAAATGTAATTTCTTGTAGTAATAATAATAAAGTTGTTTGGGTGGTAGGGTGATGTCATTGCCAGCCCACGAAGGAAAAAAGCGAATCCCTCCGACGAATATTCAACCCCCTCTCTCTCCTCTCTCAAGCGTATCTTATTATGGCTGCGTTTGTAACCATCATTTTTTCTAAAATTTTATCACTCCTAATAAAATATTTTAATATAATCTTTCTCTAATATATAAAAATATAAAAAATTATAAAAAATATAAAAAATTACTTCTCTCTTCACCTTTTTCACTAAACTCAATACCAACACATATTTCCATACCAAAAATATTTAAACACAAACACAACCTATACAGGAGAGAAGCATCAAAGATTCGTTTTGTACGCGACGCCGCGACTTTGATATCTTCTCCCATTTCTCTAGGGTGTCCTTAGCCGTTCGATCTTTCTACTCGAAATATCATCTTCTCGCTGATCCTTTTTGGCCTTTACAAAGTTTATTCGGTTTTGGGATTCTATTTAGATCCCAGATGCGTCTTTGAGGGAGCCTTTCTCTTTGGTTGGATCTTATATTATTCTATGTGCTTTGGACAAAATAGCCTTTGTTTGTTGTTATATTATTTCTTCTGGTTCTACCCGAAGCATTTGGATCTGAAAACCCAACAGTACAAAGGAGCTAGGAGCTCTCTCTGTCTGTGTCTCTCTCTCTGAATGGAGTACTATCCAGAGAAAATGCAGCATCACGGTGGTTTGGGATTCCGAGAGTATGTGAAAGCTTTAGAAGAAGAGCGCCTCAAGATCCAGGTGTTTCAGCGCGAGCTCCCTCTCTGTTTAGAGCTGGTTACCCAAGGTACCCAGAAGTTTAAACTTTACAAGAAAAAAGAAGAAGAAATGTAAATAATTTTCTGAGTAGTTTTTTTTAGGTCTGATAAATGTTCTTTAATTGTATGTATTTTTCTTTTAATTGTGGGTTTTTTGTTCGTGCTTTGTGTAGCTATTGAGGCATGTAGGCAACAGTTGTCTGGAACCACAACTGAGAACAACATGCATGTGCAGTCTGAAAGTTCAGAGCAAACCACGTCTAATGATGTTCCTCCGGTAGTCGAGGAGTTCTTTCCAATAAAGCGGTCTGCTTCGTCGGACGATGATGAAGAGGAGCAACAATCCCACCAAACCAAAAAGGAAAGGGTGGTCAGCAGTGACAGTAAGAAGGAATTGGATTGGCTTAGATCCGTTCAGCTGTGGAATAATCCAGCCTCAGATCCACAACCCAAAGAGGTAAAAAGGGTTAAAAAAAATATGTTTTTTGGACCTTTTGTAGTTTTGGTTCGCTGCTAAGAAAATTCATAAGGAAACAAATGGTAACGATTGAATCTTTTTTCTGGGATTTTGCAGGAGGTACCTAGAAAGGCAGCGGTGATGGAGGTGAAGAGGAATGGTGGCGGCGGCGGTGCTTTCCATCCTTTCCAAAGAGAGAAGAGTGTAGGAAAGAGCAATGCGTCAGTGGGGAAAGCGCCTTCTTCTCCGGCACCGGAACCAACACCGGAGCCGGCACCTGTGGTGGCCGTGGCCACTACAACGAGTTCGTCGGTGGAAACAGCCACCGGAGGGAGTGGTGGAAATGGCAGGAGGGAAGAGAAAGAAGGGCAAGCTCAGAGAAAGCAGAGGCGGAATTGGTCCCCTGAGTTGCACAGGAGGTTCTTGCATGCCCTTCAGCAACTTGGTGGTTCACAAGGTGTGTTTTTGGAAGTAAATTTGATACTTTTTGAAGTTGACAATTTGATTGTGATTTTGTGGGACTGGGTTGATTTAAATGGAGTTTTAACATGAGGATGCGATTGTTTTTTGTTGCAGCTGCGACACCTAAACAAATCAGGGAGCTCATGAAGGTTGATGG
Organism: Myrica gale; assembly: GCA_963930655.1. NCBI lineage: Eukaryota > Viridiplantae > Streptophyta > Magnoliopsida > Fagales > Myricaceae > Myrica > Myrica gale. Next base: position 29,735,029 of record OZ005601.1, on the reverse strand, counting down.
ACTCACTAATGATGAAGTTAAAAGCCATTTGCAGGTTTGTTGTTCCTGACATCGTTTCTGGAAAATAGTAACTGGATGAACTTCTGTGATGGGTAATTAATTTTTCCGAGGACATATCAATTGCACAAAATGGGCATTCGAGTTCAAGCAGCCAAGCATTATTGTTTTGCTCTCTAGGAAAGTACTCTTGGATTCAGCATTTAAGAGTGGGAGAGAGAGAGAGAGATTTGTCAAATTTAAGATAAATATTATATGTTCTGTGGAGATAATTAGGAGAGAACGATGTATGTTTAATCTTCTTGTGCTCTATGCATTATCAATGGGAATTTTTTTTTTGTTTCCTTGAATGGGTTGGAAACATGGCCTAAATCTGTTTCTTTTATTTGTATCAGAAATATCGGTTGCACACAAGAAGACCAAGTCCAACGATTCACAACAATGGCAACCAACAGCCACAACAAGTTGTAGTTGTCGGAGGTATATGGGTGCCAGCAACCGAGTACGCAGCAGTGGCAGCATCCGGGGAGGTAGGCAGTGTCGCTGCAGCCAATGGAATCTACACTCCAGTGGCTGGGCCACCACCCAAAGTCCAACAGGCACCACCATCTCAGATCCAGAGATTACAACAGAAGCAATACCAGTGCTCAGAATCTGAAGAAAGGCTTACCAATAGTGAGAAAAGAGCTTGCTCTAATTCCCCGGCAACATCCTCCTCCGCCCACACCACCACCACTACTCCTGTGTTTTAGTTCTCATAGCTCATTAGAATAATGTAAAAAAATTTGTAATCACGGCTTGATAGAAAAATCCTATAAAAGATCCTCATCATCTGACTGCTCTCTCATCTTATTCCCTCTAGTTTTCTTACTGTAAAAAATCCAGAGCTCATTGGATATCATACAAAGGGATAGTGACAGTCAAATCTCGAAGAAATGGAAAGTTATCCTTGTTCTTCTCCAATATGCTTGTTACTGTTTCTTGATGCAGAAACCAATATAAATTTTTCTTTCTGAAACATGGGAAACCAGCAAATATGACACCATGGTACCCAAGATCCATCTTAAGTTTTTTCTTCTAGCTACAAAGATTGTGGAAAAGCAGTAACTTTAGATGGTATTTCGCAGGAATTCTATCCAAAACTGTCAGCAAAAGCTGAATGTTAGGTTAACGATTCTGTATATGTCAACTAATCCTCAGTGGTTATCTGATTGGTTCCAGTACCTACTGCAGAAAGCAGAATATGGACCAAAACCCATTAACCTCCAATATTTCTAATGGTACTAAATTGAGGGAATATACTTGACATCTCGAGGACATTCTAATCACGGAATTTTTTAATTATTCAAAATCCTGAGTGATTTACCCCCACTCCAACCACCAGAGACTATCGTGGCAAGGTTTGGTAAACAGGGTTATCGATTTGTTGTTAGTATGTAGTATTTTCGAGGGATCCACACCTTCTCTTTATAACACAAGATAGCTCATTAACTGCTCCAATTAGGAAATTGAAAGCTTCGTTCACAAAAAAGCAGCTATCTTCTTTCCTTTCAAGAATATTAACACGTCAAGTTCATGAATCTTGGCAGGCAAGTAATCTTCCTTTCCTCCTACTTACCAAAAGGAAGCAAAAAAGAAATCTTCTCTGTTAGGATTCTGATGCTGCCCAGATGGAATAGAAAAATTTATTCGTGTGGAATCCACCCTCCTCGCTACCACATCCAGCTTTGGAACGTTTTACTTTATTTTCCTCTTGATTCTCGCCATAAGGGTCAGCAGAGAAAAGAAGAAAGTTTCTGGGATATTAATGCATCTGCAGAAACGCAAAATTATGACTCTCCTGCCTGGCAAATTGGCAATCTTATACAGAAAAGTATGAAATTACTTTTAGATACCCTGTTATATTCCGTCGACAATTAGAAAAAACCCAGAAGGTATAGAAAACAATATTATCATCCTGAGATGTCCTCATTTGTAACGTGGCACAATGTCATTAAACCAAGAGATGCTTGCATGGCGGTGACATGTGCAGCATTTGTTTAAACGTGTCGGCTTTCAGAATCTTTAGTAAATTAGTACAGCTAGCCAAACCACCGTCTTAATCCAAGGAAAACAAAAGACGCATACGGCAAAGGATGTGGTTGGGAATGAAACATTTTTTATACTTTTACCCGCAGACCTTCTCTAGAACAATATATAAAAACCATAATATATTCATTGAAAATGCACCACTTCCATGGTCCACCTCCGAATATACCAACCCGCGGAAGAATAATCTCAATTGCTATATACAAAAATGGGCATTTAGGCAATCATCTAAATGTGCTAGAATATTCTCCACTTGTTTAACTTATCTCTCTTGGTGAGGATCCGAGAGGGTGATATTCAGATCCCTTGAATCCGACCTTGTCCAAGGATTCCTTATCAATTGACATATAAACTAATCCCAAAAGGGGGATATTCGGTTCATGTGTGCTAGAAGCCATAAGATCATGGGGACCCAGCAGCTAGCAATTTCATGTAGTACAAGCTGTGAGCTACAAAAGTTGGATGGATATGTGTTTTGTACTGCAAAAAGAGTTGAATGTAATGGAAGTTTCTTTCAAGGAGAACATATTAGTTAATTATATAATGGAAGTTTCTTGGAATCATCTAAGTACAATTTTGCATGATTTACGACTAATTAATGTAATGTATAATGTTTAGACCTGCAGCACATCTTCCCACTTTCCCCTCCCAATATGAAACTTCAAAAAAATTCTTAAAAACTCAAAAGGATCATTGGAACTATTGACAATCGAATTTGTATTTCTTTTTCCTTATAATAGAAAACCTCGTCATGCTCAAGTCGTTTGAATATATATATTTTTGTTGAAAGAGATTTAATTTTATTAACTAATTAATTTATTTCACTGGGTAAACATTTTAGTATTTTCATTTTGATTAGAAGGAAATAACCTCAGTTTTTTTATATATTACTTCACAACATAACATATGATTGAATTACCAATAGGCTATATATAATCTTAATTTATTTATTAAATCTCCAATTTTTTCTGCGAGAAATTTGATTTTTAGATCTTCAAATCTCCATCTATGGTGTGAGAGAATTGATTTTATTAGTTAATTCTGAAGAGAACAAAATTTTATTAATTGACTAAATGACTTGCAGCACATTCTAATATTTTGATTAGTCCTATGGCAATTGAAATAGCGATTACTATTTCCCTGGGTAGACATAGATCCATGGAACATGGAGTTGGACTTCTGGGGCTTTTGATTCTTTCAATTTCTTGGAGAACAAGAGAGAGAGTACCAAATTAATGGTGCTTTGTGTACCAAAATTTTACCCCCTCTAAAATTTTAATACAATTAAATATTATAATATAATCTCTCTCCCCATCAAATCATTACTATTTACTACAAAAAAATATAAAAAATTATCTCTCTTCACTTTTTCACTAAACCCAATACCTAAAATTTTAACAACACTAAAATTTTACAACACAAACACAACCTAAATGTGTCCTTTGGTGACTCATGAGGCAAAATGACTCTTCCCGGCCCTCAAAACACAACCTTAAATAAGACTCAATAATAATAATTGACCAATATAATTAATGTCATGATTGAAATTTAAAGAATATTCGATCTACTCCAATATCACAATCTACAAAACTCAAAAGGGAACGAACAGCAGAAGAGAAAACAAATAAACTGATCTGATCATCTTCAAAAATCTAGGAGACAGAGACGTGTGTATCAGCTATATATAGTCAACAGTTTATACTTCAATTCTCAATAATTAAGTTTATTTATTAATCTCTATTTTTTATTTCATATTTATGTTATGATTTGACTGCCTACTGCTTGATGCAGCCCTCAAACTAAACAGATTAATCAAGGTAAAAATAAATAAAAATCCGTCAACCCAATGGCTTTGATCAGTGGAGTTCAGGGTTCCCTTTTCATGGCTTTTTTTAGTTTAATAGCATTTGAGTTGATATTCTTCACAGAACCTTATGATCTCCTTCTCCATGGCAATTACCTCTCTACTTTCCCGTTTACGACTTAGACAATCTCCCAAAGGACGCCCAACTCTTCCAAATTGGATTTATTAGAACCAACTACCATGACAATGAGCTGCAGGAATCGGCACCCACAAAAGCTTGAAATCGTGGGGGTTGACGAAGCTGCTGATAGCGTTAAAGTAACATCAACGTGACTATTTTCTAACTTTATATATATATATAGAAGGATCGAACAGGAAACTGCACGGATTCAAACCAAAAGTCAGGTTCCCTAAAGGTCACCTAATCGTCCAAATGCATTCACGAAATCTTTCTCCCTATTCCTATGACTATTCCATGTAGATCATCCTTTTCATTAAACTATGTATTAGCACTTCTAAATCTTAAAACTCTCCTTTTTTTTGGTAAGTAAAAGCCCTAGAATCATGCCGCGCGACTTCAACAGATTGACTCCGTGGGGATCTATTCAGATGACGAACTAAGCTGATTGCATTAGGCTAACATTGTTTCTTCTTTCTGACCTTTTAGATCCTTTTTGGCAGTGGAAATTAGTACCTCAAAATTCATAGCTTTTTGAATCGACTTTGTGTTTCTAGACACCAACTCGTTCAAATGGGTTCGTGCATGCTTCCGCAAAAGAATACAATCTGTACACAGTACTTAGAATACATCTTAATCGAGTCTAGTAGAAATTCAATGGTGTCAAACCACCTTAGTTGGTTTGATTTGAATTGTTTTTTTCTTCGCTTTGTCCTGCTGTATTTGGTTGTTGTAGTTTGGTTTTTTCAATATATAATATCTGCATTAAAAAAAAATTGTATAAAAGTTGTCGCTTTCTTCTTTTTGTTTTCTGGAGCAAAAAGAGATCAAAAAGAGAGTTCACTGTGCAAGAGCAGCCGTAACCTTGTCCTCTCGTGAATAGCTAGGCCGGTTCACCATGTATTCAAGTTGGCAGTACTTCTTTGGACAACGAAATTTGTACATTTCTCTTTCTCTTGCAATGACGACGTACAGGTACTACAGCACGTGAAAGATCTTGATGATCATGACGAAAGATTGTCTTGCGTCGAGGATAAGAGGCCCATCGAATGCAATCGAGTGACAGCTGAAAAGGACGACATTTTTTATGGGCACTTGCTGACTCCATTCCCATTAGGCCATTACATCTCAAAATCCATATTGCTCTCGGTGAAGGATTTTTTCCACGGACGGACCAATAGATCTGATATGCAACTTACCCATCGCCAAGATTTTCATCTCACATTCCATGCTGGATTGACTGCGTACGTGCGAGCTGCCCTCTCCGCCCATCAACAAGAAATTCAAAAAATAAATGCCGTGGATTCTAAAGGATCTTCTAGAGTGATTCGGCTTGAAGAAATAATGTACTGTCGTCGGATAGACAAATGCAATGGATCCAATATTAGAAAAAGACAAGAACAAAGGTGATCCCAAGGACCCAACGTGTACGCTTTAAAGTAAATGTTGGGTTGTCTCTCAAAACGCCTTGAAGAACCAAATTTTTAAGGAATCAGGCTGTTGGGAGATGACTGTTCGGTTTTTAAAGGTGGTTCCTTGGATTCTCTCACCCTCGGAAAGTCAGCGAACAAAGATGCTTCTTCCCTTTCGCAGCGTAGGTGTGGGGTTTCCCTCGACTCTCCCAACTCTTATTCGAGCTAAGAGACGTCTCGTAACTTCTGGTTTCTTTTTATTTTTTTTAACAGCATTCCTACGAAGAAGACGGAAAAACATCGTATGTTATTAATGTGACAGTGGTTGACTTCTTAAGTAACAATCGGTCATGCTGATCAAGTAAGTATACGCAGCGCAGCGGGACCGACCGTGTAATTAAGTAGGCAGTTCACAAGGCAAAATCGAAGCAAGGTGATCCTAGTCGTACTAGATATAAGGTTATCCACATACCATCAGGGCCGCCTCTAAAATAACTGAGGCCTTTAGGCCAAATAATAAAATGAAGGTCTTTTATAAATAAATTATTATATTAAATATAAAATATTATTAATTTTAAATTAAAAATTATTCTTCTTACTTTTTATTATTTTGAAATGCAAAATTATTTATTTAATAGCACTGTTTTAAGATTGAAGTAATTTTTCAGCTTTGTTTAGCTTTTCATATTCCTAATTTCTATTAGAAATATTAGATAGCTCAAAATTATGATAAATAATAAAAATATAACTAATTATACAATATTCAATTTAATCTCATATTGTCAATTTTTATTAAATAAAATAATAATATCTATAATAAATATAAAATAAAAGTATAAAACTAAAGAGTAAAGTTTAAAAGTTGAAACTTGAGTTAGTGGAATAAGAGTGAAAATAAAATTTGAATAAAAAGTTAGCTATAAAGAAGGATACAGTTCAGAATTAAAAAAAAAAAAGAAAAGAAAAGGAAAAGTTAGTAGAGAGAAAAGTGAAAGGAGGGTTAAATAAAGAAATATCTGAAATATTTTTAGAAAAAAAAAGTTTTTGGATTTAAAAAGTTCGGAAGTCCAGCAGAATGTAGATGACAAAGTCTATGGGTTCATTGACAATGAGTGATTTTTATCTCCAGCCGAAACGCCCATTTCACGAGAGGCAGGATTTGTGATTCCAGTGGCATGGGTTCTTTTCAGAAGACGGGGAACTGCAGTGGGGCACGAAGTCGTCTGAATAAATGAGTGATTTTTTTTTTAACTGTAGGTGACGTGACAGACACCTAGCTGAAGACGCGACGTTGAGTTGTAAAGTAAACAGGCGGCGTTTCATGATTCGTAATGAAGTGTATTTTAAAGCCACGTTAGCTTGGGACATTAAAGGATTTAACGGAGAATGGACAGAAGAGCTACTTTTAAAAAAAAAACTTGACCTCAGGGTCTTAATTGTTAAAATCGTTACCTCGGGGGTCCATTTGCAACTTCCGAATACCACAAGAGCCTCATGTGCAATTAAGCCTAAATTTAAAGTTAGAAGTCCAATAGTCTTTTTAAAATTTGAATTATGCTTTATTTAGCCCATCTCAATCAATGTGCTTTCACTTTGGAGGTTTTAGAGTAGCAAGAGCCGCATCAAAGAGTGAAAATGGAGAGCGTTGATGCTATATTTGCCAGAATCCTTGCTTCCCTTTCAGTAGTGCTATATTTGGCAAAATCTAATCGTACTGGGAATGTCTAGCCGTGACCTGCTTCAGCGGATTTTTTTTTTGGGGGCAACTAAAGAACTGCTTCAGGCTTCAGCGGATTACTGCAAAAAACAATTAAAAAACTATTGCCTTTCCTGCTGTTAGATATACCATTCACATAATCGGTTCCCTTTTAATGGTGAGAGAGACGAGTCCAGTTGATTGTGTACTTTGCACATCATCTTCCCCCTTTCCTGGAAAAACTTGCCTATTATGGTACTAGTCGTGCTTACCACAACAAAGTACTGAGACGTGCCAACTGGCCATCACCCTCCTCTTGTATAGATACTGAAATGTAGAAAAATCAAACATCATATCTGTAACTACATTTTGGGGGGGGTCACTAACCTCCTATTATTTCATTCAAAAGAGTATAATACCTGACATTACAAAAAATATGTGCGTGGGGAAGAAAACAATATACCAAAAACCTGTTATGCGCATACCCTGAATAACTGGAAGTTTATAGAAAACGCACTATGGGCGATCTGAAGGCGATCCGATTTCTAGTGGTACACCTGGGTGAGGCTCCAACATCTGAACATCTGGAAGTTCCTTTGACAGTAGCTCCTGCATAGAAGTTCTCTCAGTTACTTGTCACATTCGTAGGATAATTACCACTTATCAGTTGAAATGTCTTTATCTTATCATTATTGATTCTCGTCTGGACTGCATCTTTTCTCATGAACTTTTCGACTACAGCGATAATTAATTCACCACGATTGTGAAATTACAAGACCAGAAATGGGCCACAAATTGACTCCCCTACTCCCACTTAAGTGCTCACCAGTTGAAACTCACTTAACTGCTCACCAGTTGAAACAAAGTTCTAAAGTTATACAGATTTCTCAGAATAGGGAAGCAGAGAATTTAATTGGATACACAAATCCACTTTGTAAGCCCCTTGAAACTTCCAACGAGAAGATATAATTTGATAATACCAACAGCATATAACTTCTCCAAGATATGCAACAGTTTTAATTCCACAAAGCAACAAGTTTACCACTCGCAGAGTGGTATGACCTTTTAAGAATGACCTGATAAATACCAGCTGGCAGGAACTAGATCATTTGTCAATCAATACAACATGAAGTGTTAATTATCATTGACACCTTTCAATAATTTCTAAAGCACTCTCACAAAACTATTATCCAAAATTAAGCACTTCCACAGTAGTTTCCGTTGTCTTCTGAAGGAGCTACAAAAGTAATATAGTTAGTTTTGAAGTGAATAGCGATTTGGACAAAACAGGCTTTGACACTAGAATAAATGACATCGACTCTCAAATTTCACTAACTTGGCAAGCACATCATTTATCATTCCTCCCCCGCCCCTGCCCAAAAAAAAAAGAGAAACAAAAATATTGCAGCTTGTTTAAGATTGGGTAAATGAATGGCTGACCTTAAATGATTCAAGGGTTCCCTCAGCTTCAATTATACTAGCTAGAAGCCCTTTGCTATCAAGGTCCCCATTTTGCATTGGCACAATAAACCTACAAAGTGATAAAGCAAAGCGGATGAAAACCGCTGACAATTACATTACTATAATTTTTTTAGCTGCCAAAATTAAGCAATAGTTGTATACTTGGCATGAAGAACCCTTGCAAGTTGAACTGCATCCTCTTGTCCTGAGACCAACGTAAACTTAGGCAAAAGCTGCTTTATGACTGGAGTGATAACAATGTCTGCCCTTTCTTTTTCCAGCAAATTCTTGTTGTATACGCAATGTGGTTCATAGTAAAGTGTCAATTGGCCCTGAGGAGATTTGACAAGATACCTGATCACAAATTACACCAGAAGAACAACCTTCTAGTTAAACATCCATTAGGACCCATATTACGCCAAAGGGGACAACAGAAAGCGTCAACATTCCTTGGAAATCGAAACCAGTAGGGACTAGGGTATAACACTTGATTTCAGAATGGATTATTAAGCATTATAAACATTACCCATTCTCAGGGCGCTGCCACGGAGGACCTAGAACTGGGCCAGGAGTCGCCTGAACTCTCACTTGAGACCCATTTCTCCCTTCAATAACACAGCTCTGACCAGGTTCTATGTATGTGACCTGAAAGTTTCTGAAACTAAGTTTGGAAAATTGAAAATGGAAGTGCTTCAAAGTGATCAACTCAGGAGCTTGTGTAATTGGTAGGTTAACTCATATTCTATCACGTAATAAATTCACACCTAAACACTTGAAATGCAGATGATCAAACATTGATGGTGAGTACGGTGTAAAACCGATTTCCATCTAGCATACTGATTCACAATGCCAAACTAAATCATTACGCCCGCGGGTTAATGCTAGGTTTTCCTAGGGAGTCAATGAAGACTGTTCAACTCCTCATACATAATTGCTTTCAGTAGCCAAAAACACTAGGGTTGAAAGATACCATACATCGCTAAAAAGGGGATCCAGCAATGGCTTAGCATTGGGAGTTGCTACGACTCTAAGATTTGGGGACATTTCAGAGAGGGGCTTCAAGGTCTTCAAATGGCAGTGATCATCAAGGCTTTGTGTAATCAGCAAGCAATCAATTTCAGGAAGATCACCAAGCTGCATTAAGATGCCCACTATCAGCACAAGGTCATCAATTCCCACAACACTTCTACAGATGGAAAGCGAACTACATACCTAACCAGAGGAACAAACCAGGTAATAGCTATTAAAAAGTACCTGGAAATTCTTCAAAACCTTCTTCGCAGCATCATAAAGCCAGGGAATTCCAAAGTCCAAATTACCCACCAAGATTGGATCAACCAGTACTTTCAACCCACCAACATCCCACAACCAACTATTTCCCTAAACACAAAGCAATTTTTTAAAACAAGTTGGCAGAACTTCTACATGAAGCGAACTTATGAAGCTTTAATAAAACGAAAGCCCACCTCTAAGTAAGTGAGTTTGAACGCATCAGTGCCAGAAGAACTCGACCCAACTGCGTTCTCCTCAGAAACCACAGCAGAAACACATCTACTCCGCCTGCAAGTAAAGAATGACTGGGACGCCAGCACTCAGACTTGAACTTTAAAGCAATTCACCCATATCAGAGAGGGAAAGAAAGAGCAAGAGAGAAAAGGACCTCGAAATGATCGAGAGCTTCAATGCGATGGAACCAGCGTAAACCGCACTTCTAACGGTCGAGACTAAACCGGGGTGTGAATTTGGAGATGATAAGGGTATGGCGGTTCTGCATGGTTTGTACAAGCGGGGAAGAGAGTTGCACTGAACAATGGCCATGGTTGTTCCGCGTCCGAGTCTTCCCGCGGAATCGGATTATTAGCGAAAAATACTGAAATCCGTCCTCCCAAAATTCCTCAACGTTTAATTTCTTGTTCACTTAAGTGGATTTCGATTCTGCCACTTGGCACCTGGTGACCCACTACTTCAATGTGGTAGCACATATTCGCGCTTTCATTTGTCTTCCTGGGACTAAAGTTGCTTCAAGTCTTCTTCAACAATCCGAGTTTTCCAACGAAACCATTGAGAGAGAGAACTGCCACCATACAAGAACAAGCCACGAGTAACTTCCAAATCAGCTTATCCATCGACGCCAGTGGTAAAATTAAGGGTTAATTAGTCATTTCATCCTAGGTTTGACATTTCTTTTAATAAATAATCCCTCGATTTTTAACCCTAAGTTACATGTATCACTCAAAAACTAAAATGATGTGAATTAAATTTTTTTAAAATATTTTTTCTAAATTTTTTATTTTTTAAAACAATTTACTTTGTTGTATCAGTTAGAAAACAAAAAACTATAAAAAAAACTTAGAAAAATTATTTTTGGTTGACATATATATTAGAACTAGCGTGTGAATAGTTAACTTTATTGATAAAAGTTTAACAAAATAGCTTGTTTGATAAAAATTGTAAATTCAAGGACCTTTATAATCAATTTGAAAATACAAGGACTATTGAATTAAAATTAGTCAAAAATCAAGGATCAAATAGTAAAAATTATTAGAGTTTATAAAAAAGTATTAAAATAAATAAAAAAAGTGATTGTAAAAAAATATTTTAAAAAAATTTTGTGACATCAGGATTGTAAAAAAGACCTTTAACCGGTATTTTGTATTGAGAGATTGTTCGTATTTTAATAATACGGGTTGTTTCCAGATAATTTAATCCTGTAATGCCGTAGTTACACTGATGTTCCAATTTAATATGGGAAAGATGGGCTGTGAGGATAATTTGAGTATTGGAGGATTGCTAAGTTTACGTTTGTGTTTGTACTTGTCCTAGAAGCAGTGGGTGTAAAGACTTCCTGTCGGTCATAAAAGGATTTTTTTTTAAAGTCAACCTCAGAAGACCATTTAACAAAACTATGGTACTTAACAACAAGCTCTATTCTGAAAAGCGTAGAAGTAATGCAGCCAAGGCTAAAAGCGTAGAAGTTATGCAGCCGAGGCTGCAATGTGCTAATGGTGTGATTCCCCTCAAGTATCCCACAATTTGGAGAGAGAGAGAGAGGTTTCTGTCATAACAAGTTGATAAGGATTGTGATTTTATCAACACATTAATGAATTCCATCAATGGCCCATATTGCATTAAACAATCTAATTAATGACCATTGATGCAATTCATTAATGTGTTGGTAACATCACAACTCTTGTTATGACCTGTTAGAACTAAAGCTTTAGGACTTAGAAACTTTTTTCAGGGAAGGAATGCCATCAGCAGCCAATCTATAACCATCTTAGTCCATACAACTCAATGAAAAAGTAAAGCCTTAGGCCCTCAGCCACTCCCTTGATAAACAGAGACCCAGAAACATTGTGTTATAAACAAATTCCATCCATCATTCGGGCAAACCAAAAGGACATAGAAAGCAAGCTCGATAACTTTCAAAGGGTATGAAGACAGGTATTTTGTACAACAATTCTCTGCACTTTTATATCTTTTTTTTATGCTGGAAAACAGAACACATTCATTAACTAGCTGGGGAGTCACAGTACAGAACAGAGGGGGGAAGTGAGGAGGGGCTTAAAGTGCACATTTATATCTTGAACGCAAGTTCTCTCTCCCATCTTTTGGGACTGTATGGTACAATGCTCACGATTTTGTTACCTTGGGGTAATGGCAACTCATCACCAGAAGCTATCTTCTCGTGCCAAACAAATTCATTCTCATGATCGAATTTCCTGAGAATTTCTGAGGCATCATCAATTTCCTTTCTAAACACTGATTTCCATGACTCTTCACTGGGCATCTTCTTCTTAACATTGGTCAGTGCAAGACGAAGAACTCCAACTGCAACCCCAACTTGACCAGCACTCTTCAAATCATTAGCAAGATATATCAGACTTCTTAACTCGTGCAGAGATTTGCATGACACCATAAATTCCTGCACTGACCAGAAAAGCATCACTTTTATTCGGCCAAATACATTGTGCAAATTGCTTAGAAAAAAAAATACATTGTGCAAATTATATTTGTAGTCCCCTCAGCCAGATAAGGAGAAAGATCACACATATTGTGTGCTGTGTGTGTACAAGGATATCTAAAACGTTGCCATAGGTTAAAAACCATGTGAATTCCACCATCAAGCCGAGAAATTGGTGTACAAAAAGCACAAAGATACTGCTCTAATCCCTCACTTGGGTAACAACATTATGAGACTAAAACTGCTACTTTCATATGAATGATTAAAACTATATTCTCATTGGTTTGAAGTATGGTCCAGCAACCCATAAAAAGAATCAGCATATCCAAAAGAAATGAAGAATAAAACAAAAAACAAAAAATATCCCCCCTGCACGCACAGAGAGGAATTTGTAACATTGTCACCAACTAAACAGGATTTTCTAGGACTATAAATTCATGTAACAAGCCAGAGAGGAGGAGAAATCACCTAACGAACAAAAAACCTTGTCAGAAATGATGTATGATATTACAGCCTTTGCAAACAATGAAATAGACAGGATAATTTGAAAATAATATGCAGAGAAGGATGAAGAGAAAGGAAGAAAGGGGCCCAAAATGCTCAACAAAGGTAACCATACAAAGATGGGCATTCTTTCCCCAAAACAAACCAAGCTTTAACGCTTAAATCTAACCATTTGGAAAGAGTGAAAACCTTAAAATCTAGACAAATTAAGCTAATACAAAAATCGTTCAAAGATTTTGCTCGACTCAGACCAGGCTCATAAATATAAAGATTGGATCCAACATGTCATCAGCTTCCAACACTCGAATCAGATGCTGAGGTCAGCTTCGAAATTCATCTCGAGAATGCAGAATCAAGCTTGTGAATGACGACAATGAACTACTACGTAGATAAGAAAAAGTGTCCCCACTTCCTAGGGATTTACTTCCATGCTCCAATATAAACATTAAAAGTTCTCTTATATCCTACTAAGAGATATGTAGTCCAAGAATCTTGGAAAGATTTCAGGTATTGTGTGACCAGATTCACTGAAAAGTCATACAGCTGAGGAACAACGTACTTGAGGAAGCTGACTTGTGTAGTTGTGTTCAGGATTGAGCAGCAATACCCCATGATAGAAGTATACCACTGGTTTTCAGAAAAGCTGTGAATCAAGGTGATCCCGATCCGAATATGATCTATTATGACCTCCTTATTCCAGCCTTCACTTGATGTGCCTTAAGTTGAGACGCATATGGTCAACCCATCTCAGGTGACCACTCCCTCTACTTGTCTCCAGTATTTTACAAATCACAGTTAACCATAGAGCTAAAATATACCTTGCCCTTTCACAATTCACAATTCACAATTCACATTCTTGTTATTGAGGCCATTTCAATAGACTAATAGTTTGTATGGCCTTTGCCTCTTTTTCCAGTTCCTTCCGACCATAACTACAACATGAGAAAGCTAATTCTAGTTTGATCATCATATTTTTCTTTGAGCCAAGTATGAAGGATCATTTGACAAGACCAAACTAATTTAGGAGGTCAATGGTGACACAAAAAGAACATAACCCATTTTCTGAAAAAACAAGAATCAACTATAGCCAAGAAATCCATACATACACAAACGAGATTTAATAACTACTGCACAATATCCATACGTACCACCAATCGAGATGAAATATCTCTGCAATCTCTAGTCCCTGCATATAAAGCACCCTCAGCTTCATCCAGTAACTGTGTAACGCCATAGTGCAACTTTGCCAAGAGGCCTACAGCAATGCCTTTTTTCTGCAGCCCTCCTTATCGTTACTACCTATTGCATTTGCATAATAACATCAATTTTCACAAAGAAGCAACTAACCAAGGGACTTCTATCAATGGATAAAATCAACCCCCCTCCCCCCCCCCCCCCAAAACAAAAAATAAAACAAAACAGGAAAAGAAAAAGACACAGTCCAAGTATTAATGTTTAGGGAAAACATTTAATAACATGTGCAAGAAATTTCTGCATCATGATTCTCTGAGAACAACCACTAAGGCAACCCTTAAGTGACACGTGAATCACTAACCTGGGCCTCTGCCAAACAAATGACGCTCATGACAGTGGACACAGATGAAATAGCTTCTGGTGGTCTTTCTGCTGGCAATGAAGGCCGTAAAGAGGGAAGAACCTCATTTGCCAGATGATGATAAACTCCAGCTGCTTCTCTGAAGTAGGTGGCAGATTGCACTAAATCTTTGACAATCAATGCAAAGGAACCAATTAAAAGTATATACACTGGACAGATGTAAGTTTGATAAGAAGGTGAAAGATTGTGGCATACCTGTCGACAGAACTTCCAGAGCCCTCTCACGAAGGATTGCGCCATAAAGGAAAAGGGTCATTCCAAGCTCAAACCGTAAGTTGTCAACTTGAAAAAATTTTGGACCCATAAGGTTAAAGAAAGTAGAGGAGCTCAGAGCACTTGTCCAACGTATCTTCAGATTTGATGTCCATCTCACCATCTGGCTGTTGCTACTAACCAAATCTACATGGGAAAGCAGATTTTCCAGCAATGGCAGATACTCTTCAAGCCTCCGAAGGTCCTGATGAATTTAAAAGAGTAAATAAATGGACTAAACAGAGCAACCCACTTAAATTTACCAGAGACTGATTGATTGGCCCTGCAAATCATGAAAGGAATACGGACTAAATAGCCAATCAAACAAATTGATCCGGTTACATCACCTCATTTTCCAACATCTCACACTGGGGCTGGTCTCAATAGACATACAGTTAACAAGAGATATAGACAACATTCATTAGCATGCATCGAATCGGTTCCCATACACCATTTAAATTACCATGTAACACGGGGTGATTGCTTTGAAAACTATAAGAAAACTAACAAAAACAATTTACTTGCTGAATGGGAGATGTCAACCCTCCGGATATTTCTCTTGCGATAGCCTCCGTAATGGAGCTGCTCTCATTGATAGACTCCTCGATCACTCTTCGCTTGGAGCTGAGCTCCTTCAGTTGCTCGAGCGTAGCAGAGTCGCGTGCCGCATATACCTCCTCAAACACAAGCTGCGAACATCACCAATACCAACATCAATTACGCACACTCAGATTTAAAGATTAAAAATAAACACTAATATCACACTTCAATTCCAACCCAAAATCAATATAATTCAATCTACCTTCTTAGTTCTCAGCTTCACCGGGTCCGGGAATTGAAGCATCATCTTTCACAGGCTCAACTTTGCGCACCAAATGACGAACGGTCTTCTAAAAATCTGATTCTGTTCCTCTGATCACAAAGATAAAATTCGCTACAACATTTTCGCTTCTGTTTTAGAACTCATCACCTGGAAACGACGAAGTGAAGCTCCGGGAATTCAAATTCCAGCGCTGTGGAACTAGGAATTCCCAAAAGAGACCCAACTTCGCAGACCAGAGGGAACGCAAGAGTGCTAGAGAGAAACGAAACGAAAGCTTGAAAATATGCGAGTCCCAATTTAATGCCACTTCTGAGGTTCGGGTCGTTTTCGAAACTGTTTCTTGTTGATTTTCGTTTCCTTCCCCGCGAAGGATAATCACAGGACAAGGGCTCCTTCATGTGGGCCCCGTGGGCTCCACGGGTTGAGGGTTTCAGATTATTTGCTGCCTTGATTGGCTCCGGTGATGTTTGTTTTCTCAATTTTTTTGAGTATTAGAATTTTAGTAAAATATATAAATTTTAAAATTTTTAATTTTTATATGTTCACATTTTACTTTTATAAATTTTAATAAATTAAAAATTCTTAAAATTTTAAAAATATTTTCTAAAATTTTAAAAATATTTTCTAAAATTTTAAAAAATAAACATACCTTAAAAAACAGAGCTTTGGTCATAGGGTGTGTTCCTCTCAAGTCTTAAATTCCAATCTCTTAGTTTTATAAAAAAATTATAAATATTTATGTAGATTAAATTTTTATAAATTTTTGTGTATAATTTGATGAAATTTTTTAACGATATTTAATTTTTAATAAATTTTGTAAAAAGGTACATAAAGATAATTTAATGTAATTTTTTAATAACAAAGTATTAAAAATTGGTAAAAAAGTATACAAAAAGAAAATTATGTAGAATTATTTTTTGAAAACGTATTAAATTTGTACGAAAAATTGTTGTAATTTGTGTAAACTTTTTGAGATTTTAGATGTTTTTTTTTTATAAATTTTATTATATTCATTGTAGCTTAAATTACTTTTGCAAATGAACATGTCCTTAATTTTAAATACAAACAATTTCTCGAGATTAAACTACGATAAAGTCGGACTTATTTGGTCTGAGTAATTTAAGAGCTGCATTTGATGTTTACTAACTTGTTAATAAGTAGTACTCCAATGATTTGTGGAATTGACTTTTCTGTTCGTCACCTTAAGAAAAAAAATAAGGGGAAATTATATTTTTCACCCTCAAACTATAACGTCTTTTCACTTTGCACCTCAAAGTACTACTTTTGTCATATTTCACCCTCAAACTACCATAATCCAATAATTTGCACCCTCCGTCCATAATTTCCGTCAATTTAGACGGAAAATCCATTATGTGCGTCTCACTTAAGTATTCACCACTTGCTTCAAAAGTAACATGAACCGGTCGACCACACGTTTTCTCTCTAAATTGGCAGAAATTATGGACGGAGGGTGTAAACTGTTAAGTCATGGTAGTTTGATGGTGTAATCTGACAAAAGTAGTACTTTGAGGTGCAAAATTAAAAAGGCGTGGTAGTTTGAGGGTGAAAAGTATAATTTTTCCGAAAAAACAAATATATGGTGATATCTCTTACCAAAGAACAAAACAACTGGACAGAGGATATGCATAATGTTGCCTCCCATTTGCAGCTGTAACTTCATCTTGGGTAATGTTCGTTTTCAAGTTTTTTTTAAAATTCAAATTCATTCATAAAATTATCACTGAACATATTAAGAATTAAAATACAAACACCAATACATTTAACACAATCTATAACAATTTTTTACTTTTTTTTATTTAAGACAAAATTTCTCTTTTTATAGTTTTTCACATCACTCTAATATTTTTTTATTAAACAATTACATCAAATCATTTATCTCTCCACTTTACACAAATACCTATAAAAAACTGTACAATATAAATATTCACAACTTTTTTAAAATCCTATATTTTTTTCTCGATACGAACTCCACCCAAGGATCCCACGACCCTGGCTTAGCTCCAAATAAAATAAAATAAAAAAGCTAGCAACTTCACCGGATAAGGGTCGAATTAATTTTCTTCCGAGCAGAAACGCACAGTACTTCTGCGAAGTATTCCTCCAAAACGAACCGTTTTGGACCTCCATCACAAGTCGACGCGTTTCTTCGCCCCCTGGAGCACGGGACGCGCTTTCCCGATGCGGGGAGTCTAGTTTATTAACAGGTGGAAGAGGTCCGTTGCGCGAAAATCTGTAACAGACCTGACTTTGAAAAGAGTTCAATCCTGGTATCCTACGTTGCATTTTCGTATGTAGGACCTTTTCAGAAGGCCTACTCGATCATTGTCGCGTTCCCCCCCGTCTTGCTTTTTAGATTGAGAGAGAAGCTATTGTGGAGCCTCGGAGATCGGCCTTGGCCCACACGATGGCGGAGAAGCAGCTGATCGTCGCCGTTGAAGGAACTGCCGCCATGGGCCCCTACTGGCAAATTATTGTTTCTGATTACCTTGAAAAGATCATCAGGTCTAATTGCCTACCTCTCATTTCTGTTTCTGTGCTTAATTTTTTTTTCTTCTGTTAACTACTACTATTTTTTGGCTTTCGGATTGGGTTTAAGGGTCTTAATATTGATAATATCGGGTACATAGTGAGATTGGGTATTTGAAATTGGTTTGTTTGTTCTAATAGTTAGCCTTAGTATGCGTCTGATGGCGAAAAAATTAGGAGTTCAATTCGGTAACTTTTAAATTTCGGGTTTTTGGATGTTCTGGTGGAGTTGGGCTGCCATGCAATGGCTTAGGAAGCTGATAGTGGAGTTGGCACTGGATTCTCCGATGCCAAAATCCCAATTCTCTGCAACCAAATACAGTGTTGTTAGTTTTACATGGTTCACGAGCTTTGGATGCGACTCTACTGACGCTTGGATGAGAGGGTTACTTAGACACTGATAAGTACGGTTATCTGTCAAAATGTATGCCAGCCCCTTCTTGTGAGATAACATGAGAGGTTTGCTTCTTATTTTTCTTCTGAGCCCTATTGTCATGCTCTGGAATTGTAGAAGACTCATAGATTCTAGCTATTGGAGCTTCTATGCATTAACATTGATCCGGGTAAGCTTGATAATGGTTACTTCTTTAGCCAGGTTTATTGAACTTCAAGCCATGCATGAAGTTGCACATGTGTGCACACGCGTGTGGGGCATGCTCTTTCTTTCCATCTTTTTAGGCATCATTCATATCTACTACATTATGGGAGTCCTGATTTTTTCGGTTACGAATGCAGGTGTTTCTGTGGAAATGAGTCTAATGGCCAGGTATTCCTCTTTTGTCGTGATGCGATTTGTAAAATCTCTATCTTGCCACTAGGATCTACTTCTCCCAAATTGGGAACTATAGTTATAGTCTCTGTTTATGACACGTGGTCATAAGGCGTACGCCATGAAACACCATTTATTCATTTATTTCCTTGTCAGCAAACCACTCTTGTTGGTCAGTCTCCCAAAGTCGGCAACAAATCCAGAACATAATAGTGCGCTTATAAGGATATTTCTCTTGATTAGGCATGAGATGATGCATCTGTTCCAACATAAACTTCAAACTTTCAACTGCCGTTGTCACATGTATTTTTCTCTTGGTTTGAGATTTAAGTCAGTGACACAATTTATTTTTCCCTGTAAGCTGTGGCTTTGTAGCTTGCTAATCATTACTTTCGTCACATTGATGTATTTTATTTTTTGGAATACAGAAGCCCTTGAATTCTCATGCTGAACTTTCCTTGGTCACTTTTAATACCCATGGATCTTATTGTGGTATGTAGTTTTCTCATTCTTCTTAATCTATCTCATGCAAATTACGTTTTAGCTTATATTTAGGACATTGAATACATCTTCTTTGAAAATAAAGAATGATGTCACATAAGTACCAGCCTACCCCTCTGTTCTTACAACCTATGTCATTCATGTATTTGACACAAGCCATATAAGTTTCATAACTGGACTAGAAATTCTTTTCTTTTTCCATGGGCTTGAAGCCTTTTAGTATTTTTTTTCCGACTTTGTTTGTTATTCCACTTTCCAGCTCTGAAGTAGTTGTAAATTTCATTAGAGTTTTACACATTCACCTGATTTCGGTTGATCAAAGTTCCTTGAAGTTTCACACTCAACTCAGTCAACTCTACTATGCCTTGGTTCGAAATATTAGTATAACACCTTGAGTCCCACATAGAGTGAGAGATGAGAAGTAATGAGAAATGATTGCTAAAAAGTTAAGTCACACATTGATTTCTTATTGGGTAAAACTGAGCCTTATAATGATTTGAAGGGGATTTAAAAAGCAATCTTGAATAGTCATTTTGAAGTCAAAGCACAGATGTAGCTAGCACTTCTTTGGGTCATTACAAATGAGATCAGAGCGGTCCACTAATGTCTAAGGTGGGATTTGTAACGATCTAAGGAAGCGCTAGCCATATATGCTCTTTGACTTCAAAAGTACTAGTCAATGTTGCTTTTCGAAACCCCTTAAAATCATTATAAGGCTCAGTTCTACCTAGCAAGAAACCAATGTGGGTCTTGGCCTTTTATCAATCCGTTTTCGTTACTTCTTGTCTCCCACTCTATGTGGCACTTGGGATGTTACAATTAGGGTTAGGTATGTGAACAATAGAGTTCATTTTCATAAGATATGACAAAAGTTTTATGCTCACTGTCAATCAACTGTAACCCTTCTCCTTTGTTTGGACTTGCCACTGGCTGGTGCACAAGGATATCACAATCTAAATGACATTGGCAGGATGTTCTGTTTTTCCTAAACCTTTGGCTCCTTGTTCAAGTTCAGTGAATTGTATCACAGTCTTAGATTTGATTTCCTGTTTCTTTATTTTAGTTTTTCGCTAGTAATGAAGCAATTACTATGAAGACCAGAAATTTCTGTGAACCAATTTTCCTCCTGCGCCCCTGCTGAAAAAGCTCCTTCTCTTTTTCAAAATAAGTACAAGAATTCAATACCTTGGATGTTATGAAGCATGAATTGCGACAAGCTGAACTTCCTTGTATACTTGTCAGTTGCAAAGTAATCTTGATATTTTTCTAGTACTTTTCAGTTGCAAAGTTGAATCAGTCTTAGATTTGATTTCCTGTTTCTTTATTATAGTTTTTCGCTAGTAATGAAGCAATTTTCTATGGAAGATTAGAAATTTCTGTAAACCCCTTTCAATACCTTGGATGTTATGAAGCATGGATTGCGACAAGCTGGACTTCCTTTTATACTTGTCAGTTGCAAAGTTATGTTGATATTTTCCTACTACTTTTCAGTTGCAAAGTTGCATCCCTTTTACTTTGCTTTGTGCAGGTTGCCTTGTACAACGGACTGGCTGGATAAGAGATGTTGATATTTTCCTGAGTTGGCTTTCAGCTATACCCTTTGCTGGCGGTGGTTTCAATGATGCTGCAATTGCAGAAGGGCTTGCTGAAGCTCTGATGGTGTGTAGTGATGATTGTTTTTTTTTTCTCCATTTCTTCAGTTCCAGTTAAAAATTATCCATGTGATCCTGGTTGAACCTTATCAATATGTCTACTTCACGCACTGTGCTTACAGACTTTCTGTCCTAAATACTGCATACACCCTTGGACGAGAATTATACACATTCTAGGGACGCTCTGCCAGAGATGCCAGAGGGTTTGATGGTAAAAACTGGTGAGGCATTGGTTTTAGTGCCCCATGGAGATTGCAAACTCTCTTCACCTTGTACACCCCTTTAATCGTTTTCCATAGAAAAGGAAGAAGAGCAGGCCTAGAATTTACTGAATATTCTCTGGGAGGATGACTGAGAAGCTGATGGCAGAAGTTATTTTGATTGTGATTACCAGTAACACCTGATCTCATTCCTTTAGCATAGGTTATTGTGGAAATTTCTCATTGTGCTTTTCATCACTTGCGACTAAACATGTTTGCACCCAACAATTTACTATTTATTATGGGCAGTACTTATCATAACTCAATTTGTGCTTAAGCAAGTACTAGAAATTTTTTTACATCTTGAATGGGCTACAACTTTCTCTTCCCCTTGTTGACTTTCAGTTTATCTCAATACAAAAAGGCAAAAAATGAAAGTTGGCATTAGGTGCTGATTACATCAATTATTTCACCAGTTTTCACTATCTAAGTTGCATGTCTCTTTGGGTTAGTGATACCATTATACAGGACAAAACCCGGGTAATTGCTTAATTCTCTTTTTCTTTCTGAATCATACTACCTCTTTATTATCATGAGATTGATTGAAGTTCGTCCAGAAGAGTGTAGCTTCTAGTTCAACCCTTCGCTTAAAACAACCTTCCTCTATTTAGGTGTTAGGACTAGCTGTGCAGTTTTTGGTGTAGATTGTTCTAAATGATCTTGGGTTATTTGTACTTATTAGTATGAGCTAGTGGATATATATTTAGTTTAGATTCAAAGAATCTGAAACTAACAAATTAGAGATTACTGTGTTTATATTGCCTAGAATATGGCTTCAGATCCCTGAGTAAAAGTTCAAACTTTGCTTCTTAATGGCACCGTTTCTTATACACATTACGCACCCCTTAATAGAATATATTCTGTTTCACTTGATGCTTTACTCAGATGTTCCCTGTTCCGCAAAATGGAAACCAAAATCAACAAAATGTGGATGCTCAAAGGCATTGCATTCTCATTGCTGCTAGTAACCCTTATCCCTTACCCACACCAGTTTATCGGCCCCAGCTGCAAAATTTGGAGAAGAGTGAAAATGTAGAAGAACAAACAGAAAGCCGTTCCTCTGATGCTGAGACAGTTGCTAAATCATTTCCTCAGGTACTTATACTATTGTTTAGTCCTAATATACAAGTGTTATTTTCTGTTTTTTTGAAGGTTTAACATCTTGAACTAACTGATCGGTTATTTTCAATGCAGTGCTGTATTTCTTTGTCTGTCTTTTGTCCCAAACAACTTCCTAAACTTAGAGCAATATACAATGCGGTAATGATGATTATTCTACTCAACATTGTTTTTTTGTCATTTTCTGCTTTGAACTTGCCCGAAATGTCATATCTATTACAGTCAGCACGAACTTCTCTCTGTTTGCCAATTCCTCTCAAGTGCTTAGCTCAATATTTTATGTGTCTGCTTACTCTGGTAGTAATTGTATGTGTGATATGTTGGTAATTTGATGCTTATGAGGATGAAAACATTGACTAAATATATAAATCAGCTTTAGATAACTTACATCTTAAGCTACAATCTGTATCAGGCTGTATTTTTAGGAAAAAACCAGTTGCAATAAATGACACTTCATTATTTACCGGAATCTGGGCATGTTCTTACTTCATCAATTTCTTAATTAGGGAAAGCGCAATCCCCGAGCAGGAGATCCACCAGTAGACAATGTCAAAAACTCTCAGTTTCTTGTTCTAATCTCAGAGAATTTTTTGGAGGCCCGTGCTGCTTTAAGTCGCTCTGGAATTACAAGTTTGCCTTCAAATCAGAGTCCTGTAAATGTGGACATGGCTCCTATTACTTCAGTTGCAGGACCACCACCAACTTCTATTCCGTCAGGTTGTATATGCATTTCATCTGCTTTTGCCTTCAATTGTGACAATATATTTAGATATATTACCATTTTGCACTGTGCATGGAGAATTCACATGAGAATCAGGTGTTTTTCACTTGTTAGCTTGCTACGTTTGTGTATTTTCGTGAAAGTTTAAAATGAGAATACATTAGTCAATTGTCTTCATGCAGGAACTGTTCCACCTGTTAACTTGAAAGCTTGAAATTTCAGACCATAAATTCGTGACGATCAAATCTCATATTCGTAATTGTGTACAAGTAGTTCTAGATAGTTGCATTATCGAGGAAGCAATCGCTTTGTAGTTGTAGTGACTTGTGATTCTTCATTATATTGTTATTGAACTTCTTGTTTTGGGGAACCAATGAGAAGTTCCGGGTTGATCACAATTCTCTTGGAGCATAACAAACTGCCAAGGAATGCAATCTGCTTGGTAAGATTTATGCAAGAGTGCCCCCATTAAATAAGCAATACTGTTTCACCTGAGCATCATGTTCTCCCTGTCTCACAATTGTATCTCCTGTTTGTGGCAGGAGTTTGTACATATATTAATTCTTGTCGTCTGTAAATGTTTCATCTATTTTTTAAGTCTTTTTAGTCGCAGTTCAATTCTTGTCTGGTAGGCTAATCACAGCTATCAGTTAATTCTTGCTTATATTCTGTTCAGTGGAGGCCTTACTTTTCCCTTGTCAATTTTCAGCGAATGGGTCTGCAATGAACAGGCAACAAATTTCTGTTGGAAACATCCCCCCTGCTACAGTGAAAGTTGTAAGACAAGCGGATCGTTTGCTTAGTTTGGTTCATTCCTTCAAATAGACATTGTTTCTATAATATTTACACCCATTGCCTTGGATTCATGATATATTCATTCAGGAGCCAAGTACTGTAACTTCCCTGGTACCAGGACCTGCTTTTTCACATATTCCATCCGTTGCTCGTGCTGCCTCTCAAGGAGTCCCAAGCTTACAAACTTCTTTACCATCTTCTGCTTCTCAAGAAATGATCACAAATAATGACAGTATGCAAGATTTGAAACCTATAGTGAGTGTTGTGTCGCAGCCCTTACGCCCAGTTGGCCCTGCTCCAGCAAATGTGAACATTCTGAACAATCTCTCACAAGCACGACAAGTAATGAACAATGCAGCCTTAACTGAAAGAACCTCTATAGGACTTCAATCAATGGGTCAAACTCCTATATCCATGCATATGTCAAACATGATATCCAGTGGAATGGCATCATCTGTGGCTGCTGCTCAAAATGTTCTTTCATCAGGACAATCCGGTATGACATCCATAAGTGGGTCTGGGCCTCTTACAGGGACTGCACAGGTTGCACAAAACTCAGGTCTTGGTTCTTTCACTTCTACAACTTCAAATGCATCTGGAAATTCAAACATTGGGATTTCTCAACCAATGAGTAATCTCCAAGGAGGTGTTACCATGGGTCAATCAGCACCTGGCTTGAACCAAGGGAATCTTTCAGGAGCACAAATGACACAAAGTGGAATTGCTATGAACCAAAACATGATGAGTGGCCTTGGGCAACCAGTTGTTTCTTCTGGAACTGGTACGATGATTCCTACTCCGGGAATGCCTCAGCAAGTACAATCAGGGATGCAATCACTTGGTGGAAACAACAATGCAGCAGCTAATCTGCCATTGTCTCAACAAACATCAAGTTCTTTGCAACCATCACAATCTAAATACGTAAAAGTCTGGGAGGTAAGTCAACAGTGGAACTTGGAAAAGATTAAGGTTGGGTTTTTAATTGCATGTGACAAAGTTTTAAATTTAAGCCCCATGTGTTAATTTCACTGGATTATAGAAAGTATGTTAGTGTTGGATTTTTGGCATCTCTGAGGAACTTGCTTGGTCCCTACCATCCTTTCCCATCAGGGAGGCATTATTTATCTGCAAAACTCATTAGTGGTCATTGT
The DNA here is from genome assembly GCA_963930655.1 of Myrica gale. Taxonomy (NCBI): domain Eukaryota; kingdom Viridiplantae; phylum Streptophyta; class Magnoliopsida; order Fagales; family Myricaceae; genus Myrica; species Myrica gale. The sequence continues at coordinate 29,709,720 of OZ005601.1, read as the reverse complement.
TCGGCATTCTTTTCCTTTATATCAGCAAGGACAGACTAACACCCTTGTAGATTGATATGTCTACTTATTTATCAAAAAAAAAAAAAGATTGATATGTCTACTTGGTGTAAGACTTGAGATTGTTTAGAACCCTCCTTGATCCATTTTTTTCATCCTTATACCAAATATTTTTTTCATCCTTATACCAAATATGGAAGTGTGCTATTTTGGGAATGAGCGCATTATCCTTGAAGTTCCCGAGAATTTTAAGCTGACACCATTTTGTTAGTGATTAAACCAAAGCACCTCTGTCTTAAAAAGAACAAAGACAGAAGAATACTATTAACTATGTCATCTGCGCTTTTGATTTTTTATCATGTATAATTTGTTGTGTGTAAAGATGTGTTATAAGTCAAGTTCATGCATCAGGGGAGGTTTTGAACTTGTCCTTTAGCTGTATTTTTTTTTTCGTTAGCCAATATATGCTGTAGTTGTGTAAAAAATAGTTCTTCTTAAGAACTTAAAATGTATGCAGGGAAATTTATCGGGGCAGAGACAAGGGCAGCCAGTTTTCATCACCAGACTGGAAGTATGTTTGGAGCACCTGATAACACTGAGGCTTTTATCTTTCCTCTTTTTTTTTTTGAGATTGTGCTATAGCTGTGATGTATGAGGTTTTCTAATACCTGAAAAAAATTTATACAAAAACATGGTGATACTGAGTTATTGGGTTTTAGGGTATCTTGTTGAATTCGGAAATCTTACATTTTATTCCTTTGCAACAGGGTTACAGGAATTCTTCAGCTTCTGAGACGTAAGTCCAGACACCTTTTTTCATATTTTCTGCCAAAAAACCGAAGTCTTGGAATATTAAAAGTGGTTAAAGTTTCTGTCAAAAACTAGCATCTGCTAAAGGGTGCTTTGACATGGAAATCAACTTTCATCTTAAACTAAACTCAAACAGAAACCTTTATTGAAGTGATCTTTAATGCTACTTGTGCATTTTTTGCTCTCTTATTAGAAATAAACTACAACTGATGATCAATATAGGACTATACATCAATCTGGGCTTCAGGAGAGTGTTAATGCAAGAGGGTAGTGAGAGGATTGAGCTTCTTCTCCATCCCACGAATCTTTTTCTTTATCTTTCCCTGAGAAATGTTGACTATTGGTGGAACTCCCTCGTTTTGGGTTGGAAGGAAACATAGTGTTTTTTCCCATTACCCCTTCATTTTACTGTATAAGTTTCCCAACAAAATTTTAAGTGGCACTGGCAGGTTTTTCTCAGCTTTAGTTGTGCCTTGACATGTATTCTAAACATTTTGTGTTAGAATTGGTAAAATCGTAGCTGTATCCATTATTTTTGGCTTTGGTTTCAACTAGTTAACGCTGTTGAATATCAACTTGTTAATTTTATGGAAAGGTTTTATTTTTTGTGTCCTATGAGTTATGGAAAATGTTAACATAATTGGTGTGATGATGATGATGATGATGATGATGAAGATGATAAGGGCTGTTGTAGTGATCAAGTGCTAGTGCATGTGTTGGGTTCTAAAGACTATGCCACTTCTTGCGATAATGTTATAGGTCAAGATCGTACATAGATCTTCTATCCCCGGACCGTTCATTTTTATTGGCATAATTTTAATGGCCAGATCTAAATAAAGGGTACACATTTCAAACTTTTGATAGTTTGAGGGGCAATGTGTTGATGAAAGTTTATATGGCATATTGAAAATGAGGGGACAGTGTGGGGTGTAAAGTGTATTTTCGTCTTTAGATTTGTAAGTGTAAGCTAAATCATGTACTTAGGCAGTAATATTTTATCATTTGGATGTAAAGAATGCCGGAGGGCAGTTCAGAAACTTGACATAGCCAATTTGTTTGCTGGTAGTTGGTGCTTGTGGGGGTTGTGAAATCCAGCCCAAACCTTCTCATTCAAATATCGCAAAATTATTTCCGTAGTGTTTTATTTTGATTTTACTTGTCTATGCATGTTGGTGCTGATAAATCCCGTAGGTTTTGAATAATGGGCCTAATCTAGTACTTGGGGTTTATATATAGTCAATGTTGTCTATGTCCATGAAATGTTTTCGTTAGTCTGGAAACTTTTCATCCATCAGAGATAAATGATGATATTTTATCTGCAAGAGAGAGAACTCATTATTCTCCTTTACATTGTATGCACTTAATGTAGTAAAAAGAACTTGTCATGTTTCTTGATGTTTTTTTTTTATAATTCATGTTTCTTGATGTTATTCAAGCACCTATGAATACATTATCAAGAGTTTCTAGTCATGAAAGAGGCATTTTACTCCTGAAAGCGCTTAATTTTTTTATCCAATACCCAAACATAAAGAAAAATGAGAGTGGATTGGTTCTGCATTAGAGTTCCCGACTTAATGCTCTTGCATATGTATTTCCTGTTCTTTTCAGGCTCGCAGCAAATTGGCCACCAACAATGCAAATTGTTCGACTTATATCTCAGGACCACATGAATAATAAGTATTTTCTCCTTGGTGAAAAACTTGTCTAGCAACGATTGTATCTCTGTCCATTTGATCTGTCTTGAGCTGTCTTATATCTAAGCCTGTTGACTTCATTGTGTTGAATATTAGGCAATATGTTGGAAAAGCAGATTTCCTGGTTTTCCGTGCAATGAATCAGCATGGATTTCTTAGCCAACTGCAAGAAAAAAAGCTAGTAAGTTTTTTGGTTTCTTTTTTTTTTGGGACAATTCTTTTTTGATAAATATTGCCAATCTGAAGTTTGACTTTGTTTTGTTGAAATTAGACTGTTGCATTCTATGATATCTTCCGAATCTCTCTCTCTCTCCACCCCCCCCCCCCAAAAAAAAAAACAAAAAGGAAAAGAGAAGAAGTCAAATGTTCCTTTAGTTTTCCTCTATTCAGGAGTTATTTCCGAAGTATAGTTTTTGTGTATTCTCTTTATCAGATGTGTGTTTTTAATAAGAAACTTCCAGAATACTTATATCCTTCATGGAAACTGTCATTTCGTAAAAATTATGTGTACCTCATCAAATTAGTTGCTTGAATAACCAGGCATACGCGGTAAAACCTGCAAACTTTTTTTTTTGATAAGTAAAAGAAAGGAAGGTAAAACCTGCAAACTAAACAATTACATATTATTTACTTGTTTATATATTTTGGCCACATATTGGGTTTGAGCCTAGGCCTCTTGTTTACATTGCTGAGGCTGCTTGACCACCAATCTATGAGGCATATTCTCTTGCATTTGAGTTTAAGCAGCCCAAGATTAAGTTCTGTTTTGTAAATGTGAACCCATGGATCACTCTTATGCTGGGATCTTTTAATGCTGAACTTGTCAATTTTCTAGTGTGCTGTCATTCAACTACCATCTCAGACATTGCTGCTATCTGTTTCTGACAAAGCCTGCCGCCTGATTGGAATGCTTTTCCCTGGGGTAAGATTTTTACGACCTCCCATTGTCAATCAATGTTGATTTTGTTGTTACAGGCTTCTGTTACGGCTACGTAATCTGAGCTCACAAATTAAACACAAATTCTGCACGCTCCTTCAAATAAAAGCACCCTGCAAAATATCAAGTGACCCTCTGTTCTGCAAACTTCTGTATTGAAGTTTGAAGAGCTTTCGAACGTGTATAAGTTGCTTTTACATTTGAAGGTTCCCTTGCCATTTAGTTCGAGCCCCAACACCCCCATTATCGCCCTTGACTTACCTGCTCCCTAGGTTGTGGGGTCGGTCCAGGGGGCCGGGGTTTGTACTTCAGGGTTGGGCCAAAAGGGTCCGACTTTGGAGGATTTCCTCGTCATCAAAAAAAAAAAAGGTTCCCTTGGCATTTATTTTTCCATCATCAATTTGAAGCCAGTTAATTGAGGCTTGAGAACAAGTTTGCGGAACAACAATATGTGATTATTCAGGCTTTTCAATTAACTAAGCTATGTTCTCTGTGAAATCAGGATATGGTTGTATTTAAGCCACAGATATCCAGTCAGCAGCAACAACAGCAACAAATGCAACAGCAACAGCATCAGCAGATGCAACAGCAACAGCAGCAGCAGCAGATGCAACAGCAGCAGCAGCAGCAGCATCCCCAGCTGCAACAACAGCAACTTCCACAACTTCCACAGCTGCAACAACAACAACAACTTCCGCAACTGCAGCAGCAGCAGCAGCAGCAGCTTCCGCAACTACAGCAGCAGCAACCAATCTCACAGCTGCAACCTCAACAGCAACTTTCTCAAATGCAACAACAGCAGCCACTCTCTCAATTGCAAACACAGCAGCAGCTTCCACAACTGCAGCAGCAGCAGCAGCAGCAACTTCGCCAGCAGCAACAAATGGTTGGCACAGGAATGGGTCAAGCTTATGTTCAAGGTCCAGGCAGAACACAATTAGTTTCACAAGGACAGGTTTCATCACAGGGACCATCTAGCATGCCTGGAGGGGGCTTTATTAGTTAATTAGAGCATTGATTTATCTTGGACTTAGGTTGTACAGAACTTCATAGCTGTCACATAGAACCTCTACTAACATAAGACCTTTTTTAAACTATTACCAAGACTTTGGTGAGGCTCTGGAATAGGACCCTGCAGACCTTCTGAGTGGGAAAGGACCCTGTAGGCTATGGACAAGCTCATATTTTATGTCAAAATGTTCCAGTGGAAGTTCAGGTCAGCATATAGTTTTCTTCGCTGATTATGTTTTGACTTTGTCGTACGGATGCACAAATATATCCCAGCGCACTCACACGTATCATACGAGTATCCGTGGAGAGAGATTGTTTTTGAGGGCAATATGTTGCTTAGCCTTCCACCTGAGAGATTGTATTCGATCATAGAAGATCCTGGGTCCCGGCTTTTTTCAACGTGAAAGCGGGACCTGGTATGCTCTCTCTCTCTCTCTCTATATATATATATATAGAGAGAGAGAGAGAGAGCATACCAGGTATATATATATATATGTCCTATTTAAATTAGGTGTCATAGGTCAAATTTATTTATGATATATATTATATGTAGAGTTCTATATATTACGTTCTAGCTCACACATGTTTATCAAGTTACAAATATATATATATCCACACCAATGTATGTATACCCACACTTCATCAAAATATTTAGGCGAAATTAAACCCACAACCCACTCCAAGAGTTCGAATATTTTACTGTATAAATAGAAGAAATTTTCTCTAAAGAATTAGGAGGCCATGAGAAACCTGTTGACAGAAGCAGAACGCGGCTATACGTTGGTTTACAAAATGTACCTCTTATGGACAATGAACATTTATGAATGAGGCAGAGAGCTTACAAAGTTATGAGTGTAAATGAGACACCCATAGAATTTTCGTTTCGGGTTTCCATTTGTCAGAGACTTCCTCATGTAGGTACAAAGAGAATGAGGGAGGTGGATAGGGGGATAAAACTTAGATTTTTTTTTTGGTAAAATTGGCTGATGTGGCAACGATGTGGCATGAGTGGTTGACAGGGTTGAATCTAAGGTAGCTTGAGTGGGCTGACGAGTTTGAAGTGGGCAAGTGGCACAACAAGATTAAGTTGATGTGCCATTAAAATTGCACGTTAGCACTTACCGCTGACGTATGAAGAGGAAAGTGAACGGAGATGTCTCTCTTTTACAGTATTATAACCTAATTGTTTTTTTGTTATCTTAAGAATTCATTTTCAACTTTCGAAATACCTCGAGAGTTGTGGGTGCAATTTGACCAAATATTTTATACCAAACTTTTTAGTCCTTTGATACTAAAATTATGAGATCAATTCTTAGGATATGTTCGGTCCGAGTAAAAATGTAGAATTTTAGATAAGTGAATGTTTATGTTGAATTGTGTTTTATTGGTGTTTGTGTAAAGTGGAGAGAGAAATTATTTGATGTAATTGTTTAATAAAAAAGTATTAGAGTTATGTGAAAAAATATAGAGAAAGAAAATTTTATGTTGAATAAAAAAGTAAAAAATTGTTGGAGATTGTGTAAAATGTATTGGTGTTTGTGTTTGAATTCTGAATATGTTCGGTGGTAGTTTTGTGAATGTATTTGAATCTTGAAAAAATTGTAAGAATCGAACATAAACTTAATCCTTTTAAAGAAACAAATTATTGATGAGTGAAATTAACTTTCGAATACCTCAATAGTTGTGGATGTAATTTGACCAAATATTTTATACCAAACTTTTTACTCTATTGATACCAAAATTATGAGATCAATTCTTAACCATTTCCTTTGTTGCTTTTGGCCGCTTCGGCGCTTCCCCTCCCCTCTCTCATCTCTCATGGAATAGTGTTAGGAATGAATAAAGCTGAAGGCTTGAAGGGAGCTAAGGTTGAAGTGGCGCTGGTAAAAAACGTAAAGAGTTAGAAGAGTGACGTGACGGAAGGTTAGTAGTGTTAGACGGTGAGTAAGTCTGAAGGAATATTATGTTAGTGAATGTGATCATAGTGTATAAATATTAAGAGGAAATTAATAGCGAAGGCTAAAGTAAATTTACATCGAAAAGATCATCAGGTCTAATTGCCTACCTCTCATTTCTGTTTCTGTGCTTAAATTTTTTTTCTTCTGTTAACTAATATTATTTTTTGGCTTTCGGATTAGGTTTAAGGGTCTTAAAATTTATAATATCGGGTATCTAACGGTATTTGAAATTTGTTTGTTTGTTCTAATAGTTAGCCTTAGTATGCGTCTGATGGCGAAGAAATTAGGAGTTCAATTCGGTAACTTTTAAATTTCGGGTTTTTGGATGTTTTATTTTTGTTTTGGTGGAGTTGGGCTACCATGCAATGGCTTAGGAAGCTGATAGTGGAGTTGGCACTGGATTCTCCGATGCCAAAATCCCAATTCTCTGCAACCAAATACAGTGCAAGACAAGCGGATTCTATGCTTAGTTTTGCTCATTCCTTCAAATAAACATTGTTTCTATAGTAATTACGCCCATTGTCATGGATTCATGAAATATTTCTTCAGGAGTCAAGTACTGTAACTTCCCTGGTATCAGGACCTGCTTTTTCACATATTCCATCCCTTGCTCGTGCGGCCTTTCAATGAGTCCCAAGCTTACAAACTTCTTTACCATCTTCTGCTTCTCAAGAAATGATCACAAATAATGACAGTGTGCAAGATTTGGAATCTATAGTGAGTGGTGTGTCGCAGCTCTTACGCCCAGTTGGCCTTGCTCCAGCTTCAGTGGGTGGTGTGTCAGGGATGCAATCACTTGATGGAAACAACAATGCAGCAGCTAATCTGCCATTGTCTCAACAAACATCAAGTTCTTTGCAATCAGCACGATCTAAATACGTAAAAGTCTGGGAGGTAAGTCTACAGCGGAACTTGGAAAAGATTAAGGTGGGTTTTTAATTGCATGTGGCTAAGTTTTAAATTTCAGCCCCATGTGTTAATTTCACTGGATTATAGAAAGTATGTTAGTGTTGGATTTTTGGCATCTCTGAGGAACTTGCTTGGTCCCTCCCATCCTTTCCCACCAGGGAGGCATTATTTATTTACAAAACTCATTAGTCATTAGTGCTCATTATTCTCTGTAGTTTTTTTTTTCCTTAACCAATATATGCTGTAGTTGTGTGAAAAATAGTTCTTCTTAAGAACTTGAAATGCATGCAGGGAAATCTATTTGGGCAGAGACAAGGGCAGCCAGTTCTCATCACCAGACTGGAAGTATGTTTGGAGCACCTGATAACACTGAGGCTCTTTCATCTTTCCTCCTTTTTTTTTTTTTTTTAGATTGTGCTATAGCCGTGATGTATGAGGTTTCATAATACCTGAAAAAAAATTATACAAAAACATGGTGATACTGAGTTACTGGCTTTTAGGGTATCTTGTTGAATTCAGAAACCTTACAGTTTATTCCTTTGCAACAGGGTTACAGGAGTTCTTCAGCTTCTGAGACGTAAGTCCAGACACCATTTTTCATATTTTCTGCCAAAAAACCGAAGTCTGGGATATTAGAAGTGGTTAAAGTTTCTGTCAAAAACTAGCATCTGCTAAAGGGTGCTTTGACATTGAAATCTACTTTCATCTTAAACTAAACCCAAACAGAAACCTTTATCGAAGTGATCTTTTGTGCTACATGTGCATTTTTTGATCCCTTATTAGAAATAAACTACAACTGATGATCAATATAGGACTATACATCAATCTGGGCTTCAGGAGAGTGCTAATGCAAGAGGGTAGAGAGAGGATTAAGCATCTTCTCCATCCCAAGAATCTTTGTCTTTATCTTTCCATGAGAAATGTTGACTATTGGTGGAACTCCCTCGTTTTGGGTTGGAAGGAAACATAGCGTTGTTTCCCATTACCTCAGCATTTTACTGTATAAGTTTCCCAAAAACTTTTAAGCGGCACGACGGGTTTTTCTGGGCTTTAGTTGTGCCTTGACATGTATTCTAAACATTTTGTGTTAGAATTGGTAAAATCGTGTCTGTATCCACTAGTTTTGGCTTTGGTTTCAACTAGTTAATGCTGTTGAATCAACATGTTAATTTTATGGAAAGGTTTTATTTTTGTTGTCCTTTGAGTTATGGAAAATGTTAACATAATTGGTGTGATGATGATGAAGATGATAAGGGCTATTGTAGTGATCAAGTGCTAGTGCACGTGTTGGATTCTAAAGAATATGCCACTTCTTGCAATAATGTTATAGGTCAAGATCGTATATAGATCTTCTATCCCTGGACTGTTCTTTTCTTATTGGCATAATTTTAATGGCCAGATCTAAATAGAGGGTTTACATTTCAAACTTTTGATAGTTTGAGGGGCAATGTGTTTCAAAGATGGAAGGATATACGGCATATTGAAAATGAGGGGACAGTTTGGGGTGTAAAGTGTATTTTCCTCTTTAGATTTGTAAGTTTAAGCTAAATCGATCATGTACTTAGGCAGTAATGTTTTATCATTTGGATGTAGACTGAATGCCGGAGGGCAGTTCAAAAAGTTGGCATAGCCAATTTGATTGCTGGTAGTTGGTGCTTGTGGGGGTTGTGAAATCCAACCCAAACCTTCGCATTCAAATATCGTAAAATTATTTGCGAAGTGTTTCATTTTTATTTTACTTGTCTATGCATGTTGATGCTGATAAATCCCACAGACATTTGAATAATGGGCCTAATCTAGTACTCGGGGTTTATATAATCAATGTTGTCTATGTCCATGAAATGTTTCATTAATCTGGAAACTTTTCATCCATCAGATATAAATAATGATATTTTATCTGCAAGAGAGAGGACTCATTATTTTCCTTTACATTGTATGTACTGAATGAGAGTGAATTGGTTCTGCATTAGAGTTCCCGACTGAATGTTTTTTTCGCATATGTATTTCCTGTTCTTTTTAGGCTTGCAGGAAATTGGCCACCAACAATGCAAATTGTTCGACTTATATCTCAGGACCACATGAATAATAAGTATTTTCTCCTTAGTGAAAAATTTGTCTAGTAACGATTGTGTCTCTGTCCATTTGATCTGTCTTGGGCTGTCTTATATCTGAGCCTGTTGACTTCATTGTGTTGAATATTAGGCAATATGTTGGAGAGGCAGATTTCCTGGTTTTTCGTGTAATGAATCCGCATGGATTTCTCAGCCAACTGCAAGAAAAGAAGCTAGTAAGTTTTTAGATTCCTTTTGTTTTTTGGACAATTCTTTTTGATAAATATAGCCAATCTGAAGTTTGACTTTGTTTTGTTGAAATTAGACTGTTGCATTCTATGATATCTTCCTAATCTCTCCCCTCCCCCCCCCCCCCAAAAAAAAATAATAATAAGTCAAATTTTCCTTTAGTTTTCCTCTATTCAGCAGTCATTTCTGAAGTATGGTTTTCGTGTATTCTCCTGATCTGATGTGTGTTTTTATTAAGAAACTTCCAGAATACTTATATCCATCATGGAAACTGTCATTTCGTAAAAGTTATGTGTACTTCATCAAATTAGTTGCTTGAATAACCAGGCATACGCGGTAAAACCTGCAAACTAAGCAATTACATATCATTTACTTGTTTATATATTTTGGCCACATATAGGGTTTGAGCCTAGGCCTCTTGTTTACTTTGCTGAGGCTGCTTTACCACCATTCTATGAGGGCATATTCTCTTGCATTTGAGTTTAAGCAGCCCACCACTCTTCTGCTGGGATCTTTTAATGCTGAACTTGTCAATTTTCTAGTGTGCTGTCATTCAACTACCATCTCAGACATTGGTGCTATCTGTTTCTGACAAAGCCAACCGCCTGATTGGAATGCTTTTCCCTGGGGTAAGATTTTTACGACCTCCCATTGTCAATCAATGTTGATTTTGTTTGTTACAGGCTTCTGTTACCGCTAAGTACTCTGAGCTCTCAAATTAAACACAACTTCTGCACGTTCCTTCAAATTGAAGCACCCTGCAAAATATCAAGTGACCCTCTGTTCTGCAAACTTATGTATTGAAGTTTGAAGACCTTCCAAACGTGTATAAGTTGCGGAACAACAATGTGTGATTATTCAGGCTTTTCGAATTAACGAAGCTATGTTCTCTGTGAAATCAGGATATGGTTGTATTTAAGCCACAGATATCCAGTCAGCAGCAACAACAGCAACAAATGCAGCAGCATCCCCAGCTGCAACAACTGCAACAGCAACAACTTCCACAGCTGCGACAACAACTTCCGCAACAGCAGCAGCAGCAACAGCTTCCGCAACTGCATTGGCAGCAACCACTCTCTCAATTGCAACCTCAACAGCAACTTTCTCAAATGCAACAGCAGCAGCCACTCTTACAACTGCAAACACAGTAGCATCTTCCACAACTGCAGCAACGGCAGCAACTTCTACAGCAGTAACAAATGGTTGGGACAGGAATGGGTCAAGCTTATGTTCAAGGTCCAGGCAGGACACAATTTTTTAATTTTTTTTGAAGCAGGCAGAACACAATTAGTTTCACAGGGACAAGTTTCATCACAGGAGCCATCTAGCATGCCTGGAGGGGGCTTTATGAGTTAATTAGTGCATCGATTCATCTTGGACATAGGTTGTACAGAACTTCATAGCCGTCACATCTCATTGATTCATCTTGGACATAGGTTGTACTTTCTTGTACGGCTTCACAAATCTGTCCCAGCGCACTCACACGTATCGTATGATTACCGTGCTGAGAGAATCTTTTAGTTTTTGAGGGCAACAAGTTGCTTAGCCTTCCACCTGAGAGATTGTATTCGACCATAGAAGATCACAGGTCCTAGCTATATTCAACCTGAAAAGCAAGCCAGTCGCATCCTCAATACATTTTTGCGTCATGTGATGTACAAATGACGGCAACATCACTGTTTGATTATCCAAAAGATAATTTTTCTTTATTTTTGTGGTACGCAGTGCCTACCAGTCACCTTTCGGCATCCAAAGCCACTGGGGACACTTACCACAGAAAGAATAAGACTCCCACCAACTTCGACATAACAAGTAGCTACCTCACTATAATCATTGCTCCTGAAACTAATGCCTCTTTTTCTTTAAAGCTACTGCTGCAAGTGTCATGATTAAAGGTGGTTCCAATTCATCGAGCAACTAAATTTCACGCGATTGGTTCTAGCCCCAAAATTAGAAATGGTCATCAATTTCCTCTGATGCACATGGTCTCTGGACAATCAAGTAGGTTGTGTATTTTCAGTACCATTGCTGCAATAAACCGCTAGCAAACCCCGCATGGGCATGAATTTCACATATAGTAGGTTCTTACAATGCACACACCCGGATTAATGACTAGATACGATCGCAGTGGGAGTCACAGTGTTTGGCAACACGACATGACATTACTCTTTGATACGACAGTTACTGAAGCTCCTACAGCAGCAGATAAGGACGTCTAACATTTTGCAATTCCTAATCCAACAGTTGTGTTACCATAGAGCTTATCTAGCTGTTTACCTTGTTAAGGCTCGAGATAGTGGGTTAAATTGCATTTCATATACGCAGAAATTACTAATATGTCGAATTATAATTAAGCATAAATAATTTATCGGCGAAGGTGTTCTTGAATTTCTCGAGAGGGATTTCATCTGCGTTGAAACATTTGAAGGTCTTGAGGGCTTCCAGTGTTTTGTTGGAATTCACTTACACCTTGATCATTAGAAGTGATATTTTTGTCTTGGATGAACTTTTTTCCGACATGATGTGAGGCATCGACACTCACAAAAAATTCTACGGGTTAAATGCATGTCATGTCCCTGTGGTATGCGGTAATAGCAAATATGACCCTGAGGTAAATAAAGTCTTTTTCATACCCCTGAGGTAAACATTCAGGAGCAAATATGTCATTCCGTTATGTTTACCTCAGGGATATGAAATGACATATTTGCTCCTGAATGTTTACCTCAGGGGTATGAAAATGACTCTGTTTACCTCAGGAGCATATTTGCTATTACCGCATACCACAGGGGCATGTCATGCATTTAACCCAAATTCTAATATATGTCGGTAAAGAAGTGGTGATTATGGGATAAAAATGAGTTAATTAAGATGTTAGATCACCTAGTTGTGGCTGATTAGTTTGTGTAAGTGTCAAAGTTTGCAAGAAAATTATGGCAAGGGATTTGGATTTATGAAAGCTGCAATCTGGTTTTAATAATAGTGAATTAACTCATTATATTATTATTGTATTTTTTTTAGAGCCTATTCTCTTGCATGGAGTGTAACGTTTTAACTCATCTTGGCAGGACTCAGCCGATTGATATCACTAAGGGCTGACACTCTCGGCAGTGCAAAATTTCAGCATTCATAGTCCAAAGTTGCTGACTCAATCAGGAGGGCAATTTTGTCCTAAAAACTAAGCACATCTCAAATTACAAGAGCCGAAGCTTTTGAGGGCAATTGGGGAAACAAAAGTAAAAGAAGAGCAGTTGCAATAGAGAGGTGGACGGAAGAGAGAGAAAGGCCGACGTAGAGGAGAAAGAGGGCACGATGGAAAACGGTTGGAGGAGGAAAATCTACAGCAATAAAAGGAGGAGTCGGCCTTGGGGGAAAAGGGGGAGTAGTTTTATTTTGGGTTTTTCTCCATTTCTTTCTCATCTTAGACGCTGGCAGTATGTTTTTTATTTAGGTTTTTATTTTTCTACAATCTATGGCATTAAGCTTTCTTTTGGGGATTTCGAAGTAGTTCATTACGTTGTTTTAAGCTTACGATTTGAACTCTCTGCTTTGTTTTAGTTTGTTTTCTTTCTGATACTAATTTCCTTTTGCATCTGTAAATTCGAAGCTCTGTGCTTAGAAGATGAGATTTCTTCTCTTAACTATGTCATTTGTTATGAGTATGAGTAGCTAAATTTTTCCCATCTGAGTTGCTGGTAGTACTTGGCAGTGATTCATAATCAGTTCAATGGAATGTTTTACTTTCTCAAATGCTATTTCGTTGGTTTTTGAGGATATAAGATTTCGGCAGTGATTGAAGCTCTTGATTCGGACTTTATGTTGACATTTGGCACATGTAGTCTGAATATAAACAAGGCTACAATCAGCTATTTCAAGTCTATTATTATCTCCTCTTGCAATGAAATATCTTAGTTATTTTTATTTGATCTTGAATGTACTTATCTTCCGGATGTTGTAGATTTGAATATCTAGGCATCTGAGTTAATCAATTGAGTGAATAGTGAATCATTGTTAAGGAAACCGCAGCTCAGGTGTTTGTTTATTTGCTTCTTCAAGTTTCGGCCACAACTTGATTTTTCTTCCAATTGTTAAATTCTGTGTGTTGCTTTATTTCTGATTCTTGCATTTTGTTCTTATTATAGTTTAAACATCCTTTGCAGCTCAATATTACTTTTTATCATTTATTATCTTTTTCATACAAGAAAAAAAAACAGGATTACATCATTTGTTATCAAATTTTCTTTAAGTTTAATCCTGAGATTTCAAAAGGCACAAACAAATTTCATTCCCTGTGGATATGACCTTGGGACTTCCCTTGATTATAATTTGACAAATTCTGCACTTGGAATTAACATTTTCAGAACCGATAAAGTTTTTGGCGCCGTTGCCGGGGAATGAGAGGTGCCTAGCTCGTGATTTTACTTGCTTGGAGGAATTTGTGCACTGTGAATCTACTCACAGTTTTGGTGACTTCTGGTCTTATTATTTCTGTTAATAGTATCAAGTTCTTGATGGTTTTAAATGCCTGTTTGGGTTCGGGATAACTCAAATCGTTTGATAAGACTTGATTCAATTAGTTCCTCAGAATTTGAGTCCATACCGTTCGATACACAATCTGAAACTCAGAGCACCATGACTGGAAATTTAGATAGAGACCTTGTGCAAAATAGGACACTTAGAGATTATTTGCACCCTGTTAGAACTAGTACACCTTCATGCATAATTCAGCCTTTGAATGCTAATAATTTCAATTTCAAACCTGGAATGATACCTTTGATACCACATTTTCATGGAATGGAATCTGAAAATCCTTATTTGCATGTCAAAGAATTCGAAGAGGTATGTTCTACATTTGTTGATCATAATTGCACTGAAGAAGTTGTTAGGCTGAAGTTGTTTCCCTTTTCTTTAAAAGATAAGGCTAAAACCTGGTTAAATGCATTGAGACCTAGAACCATAGGAACATGGCAAGAAATGCAAACTGAATTTTTGAAGAAATTTTTCCCCATGCATAGGACTAATGCATTGAAGAGACAAATAATGAATTTTACTCAAAAAGATGCTGAGACTTTTTACCAATCTTGGGAGAGATTTAAAGACTTGTTAAATGCTTGCCCTCATCATGGTTATGAAAATTGGCGAGTGATTAGTTTTTTCTATGAAAGTTTACAACCAAAAATGCGCCAATTTGTTGAAACCATGTGTAATGGTGAGTTCTTTAACAAGGAACCAGAAGAGGCATTTGAGTATTTTGATTATTTGTCTGAAAATGCACAGTCTTGGGATACTGCTGATAATGTTGATAGACATGCGAATTCAAGACATGTTGGTGAAGGTGGGAAATATACTTTAAGAGATGAAGATGATTTGCATGCTAGGTTAGCTTCAATTTCAAAGAAATTAGAGTCCATTGAATTAAAGAAAGTGAACGAAGTGCAAGTTGTTCCAAGATTAATGGAAAAATGTAACATTTGTGAAGATCAAGGGCATCCCACAAATGATTGTCCTACAATTCCTGCATTTAAAGAAATTTTATTAGACCAATCTCACAATGTTAACATGATTTCTAAACCTAATTCAGGGCCATATTCGAACACTTACAATGCCGGATGGAAGCACCACCCAAATTTTAGTTGGAAGGGAGAACAGAGCAATACACCATATGGAGTCCATCCCAGTCCATCTTATGCTCCTCATCCTGGTCAAAGTTCAGCCCAATTCAATACACAAACTGCTCAAGCACCTAGAAGACTTGAAGATACAGTGCAACAGTTGAGTGTCACACTTCAACAATTCATGCACAGTCAGTCAACACTCAACAATCAGAATTCACAAGCGATTAATGACATACGGGGTTCTCTCACAAAGCTGACTACCTCTTTAAGTATTCAAGAGAAAGGTAAATTCCCTGCACAGTCACAACCAAATCCACAAGGGCAATCTCATCAAGTGCAAGTGGTAAATGAAGATTCTCACTTAAGGTCAGCCAAGGCAGTGACTACTTTAAGAAGTGGTAAGGTGGTTGATATTCCAGCACATGAGCCATACGATTCTAGTAAGGTTTCTAACCCTTCAAAAAAGGATGGAGAACATGTATCTGATGAAAATGACAAAGTTAATTGTCCTATACTTGCCCCATTTCCTCAGCGATTAGTTCCTCTGCATAAAGATAAACATCATGCTGAAATTCTTGAGATTTTTAAGCAAGTTAGGATTAATATTCCTTTGTTAGATGCTATTCAACAAATTCCTGCTTATGCTAAATTTCTCAAGGATTTATGTACTGTAAAAAGAAAATTAAATGTGCAAAAGAAAGCTTTTCTTACTGAGCAAGTTAGTGCAATCATTCAAAGTAATACTCCACCTAAGTACAAGGATCCTGGATCACCTACAATTGCTTGTGTGATAGGAAACTCAAAAATTGGTCATGCTTTGTTGGATCTTGGCTCAAGTGTAAATTTGTTGCCTTATAATGTGTATGAGCAACTTGGCTTAGGTGAGTTAAAATCTACCCCTATCATTCTGCAACTTGCTGATAGATCTATAAAAATGCCTAGGGGTATAGTTGAGGATGTTTTGGTGCAAGTAGATAAGTTTTATTATCCTGTGGATTTTGTGGTGCTTGACATGCAATTG
Source organism: Myrica gale (assembly GCA_963930655.1). Taxonomy (NCBI): domain Eukaryota; kingdom Viridiplantae; phylum Streptophyta; class Magnoliopsida; order Fagales; family Myricaceae; genus Myrica; species Myrica gale. The sequence goes on along the minus strand of OZ005601.1, from coordinate 29,693,471 downwards.
TCCACTCCATCTACTTTTCAAGCTCCTGTCATTCTTGGTAGACCATTTCTTGCTACATCTAATGCATTGATTAATTGTAGAAATGGAATCTTGAAATTAAGTTTTGGGAACATGACATTGGAGTTAAATATCTTTAATACTTGCAGGCAACCTCGGAATTTGGAAGATGTTCAAGAAGTTAACTTGCTGGAAAATATCCTTGATGAGAATGTTCACTTGAATTTTCTTTCCACTGATTTAGAATTATCATTAGAAAGTGTTCTAAGTGATTTAAATATGATTGATGACACTTCTAATGTTTCTTTTGCAGCAACCAGTCACGGTACGCTTTGGCAACCAAAGTTTGAAGAGCTGCCACCTTTGACATCAACCATAAAGCCATCTTCAGAACAAATTCCAGATCTAGAACTTAAAGCTTTCCCAGCTGGACTCAAGCATGTTTTCCTGGGACTTGACAACACTTTCCCTGTGGTAATCTCTTCTGCTCTCACTCTTACTCAAGAAGAAAAATTGATAGGAGTGTTAAAAAAGCATAAAGGGGCAATTGGATGGACAATTGCAGATATTAAGGGAATAAGTCCTCTTGTATGCACACATAAGATTTATTTAGAAGAGAATGCAAAACCATCTAGGGAAATGCAAAGAAGGTTAAATCCAACGATGAAAGAGGTTGTGAAAAATGAAGTGTTGAAATTGCTGGATGTAGGAATTATTTATCCTATCTCTGATAGTAGGTGGGTGAGTCCCACTCAAGTTGTTCCAAAGAAATCTGGAATCACTGTGGTAAAAAATGACAAGGGAGAATTAATTCCTACAAAAGTAACAACTGGATGGCGAATGTGTATAGACTATAGGAAATTGAATGTAGTTTCCCGAAAGGATCATTTTCCTCTTCCCTTCCTTGATCAGATTTTAGAAAAGGTTGCAGGACATGCTTATTATTGTTTTCTTGATGGTTTCTCTGGTTACTATCAGATAGAAATTGCACCAGAGGACCAAGAGAAAACAACTTTTACATGTCCTTTCGGAACATTTGCATTTAGGAGAATGCCCTTTGGTCTATGTAATGCCCCAGCCACATTTCAACGATGCATGCTTAGCATTTTCAGTGATATGGTTGAAAACATACTTGAAATTTTTATGGATGATTTTTCTGTTTTTGGACATTCATATGATGATTGTCTGACTAATTTGCAAGTTGTTTTAGCCAGATGCGAAGAAAAACAGCTGCTTCTAAACTGGGAAAAGTGCCACTTCATGGTGACACAAGGAAATGTGTTAGGTCACATTGTCTCCTCTCGAGGCCTCGAGGTTGATAAAGCAAAAATAGAGCTAATTTTGAAGCTTCCTGCTCCTAAGACTGTGAAAGATATTCGATCCTTTTTAGGACATGCTGGTTTCTATAGGAGATTTATTAAAGATTTTAGCTCTATCTCTAAGCCTTTGTGTCATTTATTAATGCATGATGTTGATTTCAAATGGACTGATGCTTGTCAACATGCTTTTGATCAATTGAAAACTCTGCTTACCACGGCTCCTATCATGAGACCCCCCGATTGGTCACTTCCTTTTGAGATAATGTGTGATGCTAGTGATTATGCTATGGGTGCTGTTTTAGGACAAAGAAAGGATAAATTACCATTTGTCATTTATTATGCAAGTAAAACTTTGACTGATGCTCAGAAAAATTATTCCACCACTGAAAAAGAGTTACTTGCAGTAGTATTTGCATTGGAAAAATTCAGAGCCTATATCATTGGATCACCTGTTCTTATTTTCACTGACCATGCGGCATTGAAATACTTGCTATCAAAAAAGGATGCTAAACCGAGACTGATTCGATGGATTCTTCTCTTGCAGGAATTCAATATTTCTATAAGGGACAAGAAAGGAGTTGAGAATGTGGTTGCTGACCACCTATCTCGACTCACTGTAGAGATGACTCCCAATGCTCATTCACTTCCTATTACTGATGCATTTCCTGATGAACAGCTTTTATCCATTGATACTTTGCCTTGGTATGCTGATATTATAAATTTTTTGGTCACAGGACAAACACCCCCTCATTGGAGCACTCAGGACATTCGAAAATTTAAAGCTGAGGTTAAATCATTCTTTTATGATGACCCTTACTTATTTAAATATTGTTCTGATCAAATTTTTCGAAAATGTGTCTCTAATACGGAAATCCCTTCCATTCTTTCATTCTGTCACACTGAAGCTTGTGGAGGTCATTTTTCAGCTCACAAAACTGTGGCAAAGATTTTGCAAAGTGGTTTTTATTGGCCTCATATGTTTAAAGATGCTTTTAATTTTTGTAAAGCTTGTCCACCTTGTCAAAAATTAGGAGGTATCACAAAAAAGAATATGATGCCCTTACAACCTATTCTGGTGATTGAGCTCTTTGATTGTTGGGGTATTGACTTTATGGGGCCATTCCCTGTTTCTTTTGGTTATTTGTATATCTTGGTTGCTGTGGATTATGTGTCTAAATGGATTGAAGCAATACCTTGTCGAACCAATGACCATAAGGTTGTATTACAATTTTTGAAGGAAAATATTTTTGCTCGGTTTGGTATTCCCAGAGTCATCATTAGTGATGGTGGGTCACACTTTTGTAATAGGCCATTTACTGCTTTGATGACTAAATATGGGATTCATCAAAAAGTTTCTACCCCATACCATCCTCAAACCAATGGTCAAGCGGAATTGGCCAATAGGGAGATTAAGCAGATTTTAGAAAAAACTGTCAACCCAAATAGGAAAGATTGGTCTTTACATTTGGTTGATGCTTTGTGGGCTTATCGCACTGCTTTTAAAACTTCTCTTGGCATGTCCCCCTATAGGCTTGTATATGGAAAATATTGTCATTTGCCTGTTGAGATTGAGCATAAAGCATACTGGGCTATCAAACAAGTCAATTTTAATACTGATCAAGCTGGTGCTTTGAGAAAATTGCAGCTGTCAGAGCTAGAGGAGCTTAGGATGGATGCCTATGACAACTCTAAGTTGTCTAAAGAACGCATGAAGACTTGGCATGATAAACATATTCATAGGAAGAATTTCGAGCCTAATCAGTTTGTTCTTTTATATAACTCTAAGCTTCATCTGTTTCCAGGCAAATTGCGGTCAAGATGGAGTGGTCCTTATATGGTGAAAACTGTTTTTCCTCATGGAGCTGTTGAGATCATCAATCCTCACAATGGAAACACTTTTAAAGTAAATGGTCAACGGCTTAAACCTTTCATTGCTCACTTTTCACCTGAGGACTCCACTCTTACCTTGCAGGACCCGCCCCAGTCCCTTTCTGTATAGTTTTCTTTTCTGTCTTTTAGTCTGTAGTTTTTGTTGTTTTCTTGTCTTGTTGTTTCTTTTTGCCCTCTGTTGCAGATTTTTCCTTCTCTACCTTTTCTGTCTTACCCGGTAATTCTCTTCCCTCTTGTTTTTTTTTTTTCTCTCTTCTTCTTCCTTCACATTGTGGACACTGTGCATGCTTAGTTGGGGGGTGGTAAGTGCTGAGTATATGGGTTGAATGTGTTGTGTTGTTCAAATGAATCACATGTCTCATTGAGAGTGATGGAAAAGACAAAACTAGAAAATTCTGGGTTTCAATTTTCAAGGCGATGTGTTTAAATTTAGGTTATCAAATTCATGAGTAACCTGAATACCAAAGGGAACAGAATCTGGCCTTAGCATGATAGTTTTGATTCATTATCTCAGTTACTCAATTTTTGGAAGCATGTTTCAAGTCTATTTGTTGTTGGATTTACAAAAAAAATATTACACTCAAACTACTTTAGTTGATTCTATGTTTTATCAGGCTTCAAATAGCAACTCAATTGAAGGGAACTCTAATGAACTATGTCTCAAGTGTCTAAAAAAAAAAAAAAAAAAAACAAATTCACCCTTGAGGTAGACTAGGGGTAAGGGCAAACTTGTGAAAGTGTGGATAGGCGCACATTCATAGGATTGATTCCCCCTGGAACACCGAGAGTGGGGTTACCTAGTAGAAGACAAACTTGTGAAAGTGTAGATAGGCGCACATTCATATTGTTGATTCTCTCTAGGGAGCTGAAAAAAAAAAAAAAAAAAAAAGACACTAAAAGAGGCCAGTATGTGCATTGGAAAAGGCTGCCTGTCATCGGGGTATCTCTAAAAAAGAGTACCTTTTAAAGTGTGATAGCGTGAAAGCCAACTTTGCAGTAGTTTTGAATTAGAGTAAGCCTGTTGGTGTTTCTTGTTTAGTTGTGCTTGCTATTTGATTGTTTTGACAAAAAATATGGCCTCATCTTTTGTAAATTGAACACACGTGTGCACCCGACAACTTGTTGACTGACATATTTCCTTGGGTTGAGTGCGTAGATGGTTTATTGAACGTTTATTTGCTAAACTGGAATTTGGATTGATTTGATTTTAGTGCTGATCAATTTGATATCTATTGAAATTTAATGCACACGTTAATTGGCATTCAGAAACCCAAGAGATTTTTAGTTAACATTTTTTCCATCGCTTGATTTGCTTGAGACTAGCAAAAAGCTAGTTGGGGGGTGTGATTATGGGATAAAAATGAGTTAATTAAGATGTTAGATCACCTAGTTGTGGCTGATTAGTTTGTGTAAGTGCCAAAGTTTGCAAGAAAATTATGGCAAGGGATTTGGATTTATGAAAGCTGCAATCTGGTTTTAATAATAGTGAATTAACTCATTATATTATTATTGTATTTTTTTTAGAGCCTATTCTCTTGCATGGAGTGTAACGTTTTAACTCATCTTGGCAGGACTCAGCCGATTGATATCACTAAGGGCTGACACTCTCGGCAGTGCAAAATTTCAGCATTCATAGTCCAAAGTTGCTGACTCAATCAGGAGGGCAATTTTGTCCTAAAAACTAAGCACATCTCAAATTACAAGAGCCGAAGCTTTTGAGGGCAATTGGGGAAACAAAAGTAAAAGAAGAGCAGTTGCAATAGAGAGGTGGACGGAAGAGAGAGAAAGGCCGACGTAGAGGAGAAAGAGGGCACGATGGAAAACGGTTGGAGGAGGAAAATCTACAGCAATAAAAGGAGGAGTCGGCCTTGGGGGAAAAGGGGGAGTAGTTTTATTTTGGGTTTTTCTCCATTTCTTTCTCATCTTAGACGCTGGCAGTATGTTTTTTATTTAGGTTTTTATTTTTCTACAATCTATGGCATTAAGCTTTCTTTTGGGGATTTCGAAGTAGTTCATTACGTTGTTTTAAGCTTACGATTTGAACTCTCTGCTTTGTTTTAGTTTGTTTTCTTTCTGATACTAATTTCCTTTTGCATCTGTAAATTCGAAGCTCTGTGCTTAGAAGATGAGATTTCTTCTCTTAACTATGTCATTTGTTATGAGTATGAGTAGCTAAATTTTTCCCATCTGAGTTGCTGGTAGTACTTGACAGTGATTCATAATCAGTTCAATGGAATGTTTTACTTTCTCAAATGCTATTTCGTTGGTTTTTGAGGATATAAGATTTCGGCAGTGATTGAAGCTCTTGATTCGGACTTTATGTTGACATTTGGCACATGTAGTCTGAATATAAACAAGGCTACAATCAGCTATTTCAAGTCTATTATTATCTCCTCTTGCAATGAAATATCTTAGTTATTTTTATTTGATCTTGAATGTACTTATCTTCCGGATGTTGTAGATTTGAATATCTAGGCATCTGAGTTAATCAATTGAGTGAATAGTGAATCATTGTTAAGGAAACCGCAGCTCAGGTGTTTGTTTATTTGCTTCTTCAAGTTTCGGCCACAACTTGATTTTTCTTCCAATTGTTAAATTCTGTGTGTTGCTTTATTTCTGATTCTTGCAATTTGTTCTTATTATAGTTTAAACATCCTTTGCAGCTCAATATTACTTTTTATCATTTATTATCTTTTTCATACAAGAAAAAAAAAACAGGATTACATCATTTGTTATCAAATTTTCTTTAAGTTTAATCCTGAGATTTCAAAAGGCACAAACAAATTTCATTCCCTGTGGATATGACCTTGGGACTTCCCTTGATTATAATTTGACAAATTCTGCACTTGGAATTAACATTTTCAGAACCGATCAAGTGGAGCAATGTTGTCCAAGAAAAAGTTTCATAGAGGACTTTGTTTTAGGTACAAATGGCTTCATAAAGGTTTAATGGTTTAATTGCTCTAAGGGTGCCTGTGACTTCGTAAAGACTTACAAAAATTTAATATATTTTTATTTTTATTTTTATCACTCATTCATCCATTTTAATAGTATCTATTTTTAACACAAAATTTTAATAAAATTTTGAAAATAAACACACTGTAATTTACTTTGGGTTAAATCACAGAGTGTGGAACAATTAAGCCAAAAAATATATATATCATAGGGTTTATCTTACCGCCAAGCCATTTCTTCAAATTTCTGATCACTCTTCACATGGTTTAAGTGGTAGCTAGCTAACTAGGGTTATGTTCGTTTCCTATATTTTTTTTAGGATTCAAATACATTCACAAAACTATCACCGAACATATTCAGAATTCAAACACAAATACCAATACATTTTACACAATCTCCAACAACTTTTTATTTTTTTATTCAACATAAATTTTCTCTCTATATTTTTTCACATAACTCTAATATTTTTTTATTAAACAGTTACATCAAATCATTTCTCTCTCCACTTTACAAAAATACCAATAAAATACTATTCAACATAAATATTTAGATATTCTCTAAAATCCTACATCTTTGATCAAAATCGAACATATCCAGTTAACGTGTGACAAATACATGGAGTGATTTGCTTTCCCAACTAAAACTTTTTCTGCAACCTCCATTATTGCTCTCTTTTATTTGGTAATTAGCTTTTAAGAGCAAAAGTTCCTGTGGAAGCGGAAAAAAACAAATTCAAGAGTGGGCACTGGAAAAATCATATTTTACACTTTATTCCATCCCAACTCTGTGCCACCAACCGCTACATATACATGACCAGCATTGCGGAACTGTCCTATATTCAATAAGGGGCTGAGTCCTTCTCTGGTTGCAGAAATGGTTTCGACTTCTCCTACAAAAGTAAGCATGAGGACGCTTGCTACATCCATCCATGTATACCGAACGTTCTCTCTTGGTTTTTTTCACTTGATTCCTTACTGTTGTTCGCAAATTTTGAACTCTGGCAGGAAGTTGCTTCAGGCGACAAATGGATAGAGGAGGACACCTCTCGTCGAGCCAAATGGTGGTACTCGACCTTCCACACTGTGACGGCCATGATTGGTGCAGGAGTACTCAGCTTGCCTTATGCCATGGCCTACTTAGGATGGTATGTATTTTGCAACCGCACTGATAGACATAACCTTCTTTCTCTCTAAATTTTCTCGCTTTCTTTTTCAGGGGTCCAGGGACAATAGTGTTGGTATTATCTTGGTGCATGACGTTGAACACCATGTGGCAGATGATACAACTCCATGAATGTGTTCCAGGAACTCGCTTTGATCGATACATTGACCTTGGACGACATGCCTTCGGGCCAAAACTGGGGCCGTGGATTGTGCTTCCGCAGCAACTTATTGTCCAGGTTGGCTGTGATATAGTGTATATGGTCACGGGGGGGAAGTGCCTAAAGAAGTTCGTGGAGATGGCCTGCACCAATTGCACACAGGTCAAGCAATCCTACTGGATTTTAATCTTTGGGGGCATCCATTTCTTCCTGTCTCAGCTTCCCAATTTTCACTCTGTTGCCGGCGTTTCCTTAGTAGCAGCAATCATGTCGCTAAGGTACCTAGTTTTTCGACTCTTACGTTTCACTTTTCAGTTCAACTTGTGATTTGTGAATGCTTGCTCAGCTTATAACTGCGATCTTTTTTTCGCGGGTGATGGTCAGCTACATAGAAGACATTAAGCAACTTCTGGGAAGTTATATAATTTTAACATTGAGTTCTAAGCCATAGGAGCACCACAAAAATGGACAAGAATAGAAAGGAAAGAAGGTATAATTATGGATTAGCAATTGAGGGAAGCCTGTAAAATTGGTCGGCCGTGGATCCAGCTAAGTAAATCTGGCTGAACTCAGATTAAAATTGGTTTGAAGTCAAAGAAAACGGGGACAAGGGCTTAGAGCTTCATCTAGAGCACTCAATCTCCATTTAGTTTCACTCGCTAATTCCTAAGAATTGAAAGAACACAACCCTGTTTGAAAAACTAAATTATGTTGTTCGTATTTGAGTGGGCCCAGTTGGTAAAAGTAAATTATATATGAAGTTGAAATTCAATCATCCTCGCTGAGATACTAGATATTGAAAACTACTGTTTGGGTCATTGTTCTTGGAGGACACAAAAAAGAGTATCCCTTTACATGGAAACATCAGTCTTCTAACAATTCCTGTCTAGGTAATCCTAGGTCATTTGTCATGCAGCAGGTAGATTAGTTGTTTACTAATCATTCTGCTAGGCTGACATTCGAGAATATGAAAATGTAACATGTGCTACATAAGGGAAAGGTACAAAAGGCTCTACCGGAGCTTTTGGTGGACCAATCATAAAGCATCATGAGCACCATGAATAAAAATAGGCAGCTTAAGTGGCAAAAAGATGCGAGTGATCAGAGCACTAGACAGTCTAGACATACACATGTAATGCAATTCCCCATTTAATTGTGTGATCTGACTGCAGTTATTCAACTATAGCCTGGGTGGGTTGCTTGGCAAGAGGCCGGATCGACAATGTGAGCTATGCATACAAAAGCAGTAGCCCAGTTGATTACATGTTTCGTGTCTTCAATGCACTGGGTCAAATCTCGTTTGCATTTGCTGGCCACGCGGTGGCCCTCGAAATTCAGGCCACAATTCCATCAACTCCTGAGAAGCCTTCAAAGAAATCCATGTGGAGAGGTGCGCTTGGAGCCTATTTTGTCAATGCAATATGCTATTTTCCAGTGGCCATGATTGGATACTGGGCTTTTGGGCAAGATGTCGACGACAATGTGCTACTGAATCTGAAGAAACCTGCATGGCTTATTGCCTCTGCTAACCTAATGGTGGTCATCCATGTCATAGGAAGCTACCAGGTATTTTCGAATTCATTGTTCTCGGGATCTATATGACAGAAATTACATACATCTCGAAATTACACATGAACGCATGCACATGCATTGTAAGCATAAGATGAGGACAGCAGATAATGAACAAAGACTTGCAGGTCTATGCCATGCCTGTATTTGCCTTGCTAGAGAGGATGATGGAGAAGAGATTTAATTTCCCACCAGGAATTGCGCTCAGACTCATAACTCGATCTACCTATGTTGGTAAGGCTCTCATTGAGGATTTACAGATACAGAATCTGTGAGAGAGTGAGAGATGAATTTTGTTCAACACTCTTTGGTTGCATCAACTAAGTTTCTTAAAACATTGCAGCATTTACATTATTCATTGGAGTCACCTTCCCTTTCTTTGGGGACCTTCTTGGTTTCTTTGGCGGATTCGGATTTGCTCCCACTTCATATTTTGTAAGCTTCAATCCTGTTGTTTCCTTTTTATGTCTACAAATTAATGCATAGTGCACATCTGAAAGTATCAATTAACATTGAACATCGATGTTGCAGCTCCCCTGTATCATGTGGCTAGTGATCAAGAAACCAATAAGATTTAGCTACAGCTGGTTCATCAACTGGGTAAAATCCATATTACGCCAGCAGTATCCATTTACGTCTTTGGGTTATGAATCAATATTTGATCACTAATACAAGTCGTTTTCTCATTTCAGGCTTGCATATACATTGGTGTTTTCATTATGTTGGCTTCCACAATTGGCGGCTTCCGGAATATTGTTGCTGATGCCTCCACATATCGTTTCTACACATGATAAGTGGTATGGTGATTTGTGTCACTGGAGTGAAAATGTAATCGAGTTCACTGAACTCTGTTCTTCTGATGACACTTCTGTACTAGCGAACAAAAAGAAAGTATCAATTTAATAGAGCATCTGTTCTGCATCAGTCCATTTTCTGCTTGTGAAATTGGTCTAAAACTTCTCCACATTGGAAAATTTACATCTACGCTGAGTACTGATCAATCAGTTTTTTCTTTCTACTCTCCCTGAACATACTAAGCATACCCTACAAATGAAAGTACAAACAAGCTTCGTTTTGGGAATATTACACTTAAATATCCCCTCAAACTGATATTTCTTTCACAATATTCCCTCTAAACCACATTCATTTCTTTTTCAATGTATACCATTGATTAAGAACTCACCAAGATGAGCAAAAGATAAAGTTATATGGCACAATCGTAACCGTCAGATGCGTACATTACCAGAAAGGTGGGGCTTTGAGATGTTGATGATCAAAATTAGTATTACATTCTACAGTGGCGGCATTGCAAATTCAGTGTTGATTTGAGGGAGCTTGAGCGCAAGTTCTTTTCCTCTTCTATTTTTACCATTCACTAAGATATCTCTGGGTGGCGTGTAGTTTCTTTCATCAGACGTGTAGACTTCTGAAAGCAAGGAAAGGATAAGAAAAGAAAATAAAAGAAAAGAAAAAGAGATCACTAACTTTTAAAAGGAAATTACTCAAAAGAACAAAAAAAAATATATCAGTTTAGTCTTTAGATTTTACACGCTTTTACGTTTTAGTCCTTGGGTTTACATTTTTTTACAAAATGGTCCTTCTGTCAGTCTGCCGTCTATATGCTTAACGGATCATGTAGCGGTCGACCGATTATATGCTTTGAACGCGAGTGGTCGACCGGTACATGTAGCGGTCGACCACTTCAAATTGTGACGTGACAGAGAGCTCCGTTAAGCATATGGACGGCAGACTGACGGAATGATCATTTTGTAAAAAAATGTAAACGTAAGGACTAATATTTGAAAAAATGAAACCGAAACGTGTAAAACTTAAGGATTAAATTGCTGAATTCTAAAAAAAAAAAACTTTAAAAAGGCAAGTTTCTGTTTGGTTGCTGAAAAATGTACATGAAAAGGAAGTTTTAATAGTGGAGGCAGTATAGTTAGTTAGAGAACTTCTTTTCCTATTACAAAATGATTCCCTAAGGCCCACTAGAAGACTCTTTTCTCGCCCCAAAACAAAAACCGGAAGACCCTTTCCCACTGCATGCCAAACTTATGGTACTTAGTACCAAGTGTCGAAAGGACCTCCATCAAGCAGTAATCATCATTGAGAATGGCTTATATAATATTCTTAGGCTCTAATTGATGTGGGTTTAAGTTTAATCTTAAGTACATCAGAGTGGCCTTTGACCCTTTGACGAACTCTCCCAAATGGTTATTCCTGAAAACCCAAGTGTTTGAGAGTAGAGGATGCCACAATCATGCACTTACGAGAATGTGAACCTGAGAGCTAATATATGATGCTGTGAGAACTGCAAGCACCACCGCGAGACTTTTGCAGATTCCTAAAAGCAGACAGCCACTGAAAGTGGCTTACACAAACTCAAAAGGTTGGGATAAACGCATGCTTATCCTTTTTATACGGAACCCTTTTCATTTACCTATGAGAGTATTAGAAAGGAAAAGCAAATTAAGTGGTTGTAGAAAAGGGGATGCATTCCATGTAAACGTGATCGAGTATAATTTTTTTTTTAATTCATGGAGTAAGTAGAATCCAATTCCAACTTGCTCACTAGCTCGTTGAATGTCTATCATTGCTTTAGTACAGTATTCCTACGGGAAAGGAAAGCATGGTTCTGTCATATACAGAGTTTACAGACTTTAAACCTAAAAGAAGGGTTATTTAATTGGAAAGGGGAAGAATAAAACGATCCAAGATGGTCGGGAGCCAAACCAGTAAAACGTAATCTTCCACCTTAGTGTGCAAAAGAATTGGCCATAACTTTTGATAAGGCATATGGGTGACCATTATTACCCTACAATTAATAATTCAATAACCACGACTGATCTTTTTAGACAAAGCACAGCGCTTTGAAACCCAGATGCAATGAATATATACTTTTTCAAACATTTCCTAAAAATATATCCAAGACAGCCTTGTAAGCTAGCTTATGCGGTCTTAGTCGATAAACTTTGGTAAGTATTCTCTGAACATTGGATACCTGCTCTCTCCCTACAACCTTCTCCATCTGTAAATGCTCTCTCCCTCGGTTTTTTCCGATAAATAGAATGGAAAGGAATAACTAAAAAAATTTAAAGAATAATGAGTGAATTATTAAATTAAAATATACGGAAAAATAAATCAGATATTCCAAAGCAGTCCACCTGGGCCTGCTTCAGTGACCGCTAAGTAACGGCAACGTCCCTTTTTCCTCAGACAGGACCAAGGAAAGACAAGACCGAACCAACTTCTTCATGCTGAACTATTTCCGGCATTGCTTTTGGTTTTCTTCCTGCACTATAATGGTTGTATTGGGATGTCTGCAAGGGTTCTTCATCCCAATCATTTGCCTTTATTATAAATGGAAAATTTCTTGAGGAAATTAAAAATAAAAATAAAACTTGAGACATTTAGCAACAGCCATAACCTGACGTTGAAAACCTTTAGTCATTCTGTTTTCGCTCTTGTTTCTCAATAAATCAGACATATTTCTAATGCGTCTCCAACTAGAAACACACGCTTCAAAGAGAGGAATGTCTGGAGTCTTCTTAATTGTATAAAAAAGTTAAAAATGGTTACACGCACTGGTACTAACTGACATGTAAAGCATAACCCGAGGAACAAAACTACGGGAAAGTAGCCCTCCTTATGATCCCACTTTTTCTTTTTCTTTCTGGCTCCTTGTGATCCCACTTGATCCCTATAAATGTTACCTGCAACAGGAAAGACGATGAAGAGAAACGTTCATAGCAGAGAACAGGGTAGGTGACTCCCTATAAGCATCTAGTTAAGAATTACGACATAATTCTCTATTTTACTATACATCATAAGACTATACAAATACTCCGAGCAGAAAATATTCCAATGCAGCAAATTAATGTCAAGAAAGTGCATCCCAAATCCAAAATGATTGAACCTGGGCTTCAATTGTCAAAGAATAAAAGAGCAAAAACAACCTTTGCAATTAGTAACGCAACCAAGTAATCAACTAGATTAATATATTGCATGCTGTCCTGCATCAAAAATTTGCACGACTCGCAGTATTCCTCAAATCCAAAAACTAGAGGTGAATGAAATCTATGTTTTGAACCCCCTTTAAGAAGTTGGGGGGCAGAATACAATGTTCTCAAACGCCCTAGTATGATTAACTAAATCTGACTTCAACAAAAATTTATTAGAATGACATAGGTCGTAGCAAAGGAGAAGTGGCAATTACAAAATAATGAGCCCAAGGTTGGCAACAAACTATTATAGCCTTGATCTTGTCAAAACATATTATAGCTCTTTGAGACAGTCCTTTATTGGTTAATTCATTGCTCTTCTACTGTTCTACACCATGACGATGACAGAGGAAGTCTAGAATGCCAGAGTGCAATCTCTTCAGTTCGACAAACAATCTTTCATTCCCTGGATACAAGCAGTAGGCAAAAGGCACAGGCATCAGCAGAGTTGCATTTTAGCAGGTAGCTTCAGTACTATTTTCGCCTGCATGCGTCTATTTCCAGTGTGGATGGGGCAGGGGGGAAGCAGCATTACTAAGTTGTGCGGATACATGCATGGGGTAATAAATTTCTTTGTAGTTTAATAAGATTTAATCATTTGCCTAGAGAAGAAAAAAGCTATGAGAGTCCCCAATAGCACAAGTAGTACGCATCCATGACTTCAAAATGAAGATCATTCCTTGCTAGTCCAGTTCTTGCTAATTCCTGCATTATTTCGGACACAATTTTGGTTTCGTGTGCAACTATCCTGAAATAAAGGGATGCAGCACAGCTAGGAAGCACGTTTGTTTGGGGACAAATGTCAAAGGTTCAAATCCCGTCACCCCCTAACCATTAGATATCTTATAGGCAGTAGTGACCAATTCATACGACTGGTTGCAGTACCACAGGTTACTCTGTGTGGGTGAGAGAGAGAGAGAGAGAGAGAGACTAGTGCTTGGAAATGACAGCATTTTGAAATCGTCCACTGCATAAGTAAATAAATCCATGACTTAAATCCATTTGAAATTGTTTCTTGGGACAGTCAAAAATTTGTTCCAACCCATAATCTGGTGATATAGGCCTTCCCATGTTGCTAAACTAGGAAGGGCACATTTTCCTCCCATGGCACGACCTTAGGAATATTTTCTATTTAAAATCTGTGACGTGAGGATATTACAAACCTATTGGCACGATGATCCACATCATTACTCAACTGGGGTAAGGAAGGATTGAATCCCAAAAATAATGAAAAGAACTCCACCCGAGAGTGCAAGCTGCAGAAAAAATATATAAATATGATTCGATGCCACAGATAACTTGCCACAACCACGACTATAATATCAAAAGATAAGTAAATTCAAGCTCCATAATTACTATTTTTTCTGATATTTGAGATGCCAAGCTCTTTCCACCAATTACAGCTGCAGTAGTGCACAATGCTTGTCCTCTGGAGAAGAAAATACCATCACTTAGATGATACAAACATAAACTCATAGATCAATGAATATTAGAAGGCCTTAGTGCCAGAGTTCCTGGAGCACACAAGTGTGCTTGCTTTAAAGTCTCAACGAGTCTGAAAGTTGCCATGGATGCAAACGCACACACAAATACACAAAACTGCCCTATGTCGATGAACAAGGGTAGAAGTGTCAAGTGTGTCTTTTGCATGGAGGCTTTAATTATAAATCCCAAGACATCAAGGCACTATGAAATTGCTCAAAAAGGGTGCATGTCTAATATAACATGCTTGACATGACTACTTCAACCCAAATGTCTAAGCAAATGAACAAGTCATATTGGAAACACAAAGAAGAATCAGGAAGATACGAGGGTCTAGGCTGGAAGAATCTGTCAAGCAAATAACAGACAATAGTTATGGAAAGTCATACGCCACACCCTAATCATGTTGTGTCATGTCGAGCATAGGTACTTCACATGTAGAATGTAGCACAACAAAGTACATATCTTTTGATAAATATGGCCAATCCAGGAATGATTTTGGAAGGTTTACACAGACCTAGTATTGCTAAAACCATCCATGAACTTGATAGGGTTTACATCTGATATTTGTTTCCTTTTCTGGAACATTGTTGAAAAAATTTCCCATGTCTAAGATATTCAGAGCATTTGAGACTGCAACTTAGACCACAGATGGAGCCCCACACGACATAGATATCTCAAATCACATTTGCACATCTTGCATATGCAAGCATGAATGTGAAGACACAACACACGCAGAGAGAGACAAATACACACACACCCTCATACCGAGTGTGGGAAGTACATGGCAGATATCATTCAAGAGGAATATTACACGTTGAAAGAGTTGAAAGATCGGATTATCAGCAAAGCTCCAATAGATACACAAATGGATAGATAGGCATAACGTACATAATTCCTCCAAGTATAACACCAAATGGGTTCTCATCTGCAGCCAGACCAATAGTAGCTATCTGAAAATACATTTAGGCTCAGTATTATATAGTTGATGGAAGTAACAATGATTCACGTACAAACACATTATGGATTCTCTGTGCAATACTTACCTGGCTCTTATCACCCCATTCACCGAAGAAATTAATAGAAAATGCCTGCCATATGAGCATGATGAAACTGGTTAGGCTTTAGTAGGCGATGCTAAGTTCTAAATTTAATAGTCCATAGAAACATAACCTTCAAAAAGATTGGTGAAAAGAATTGTGAGAGAAATGGTCGTTTCTGCTTTTTCAAATCATCATCATCCTGTGAGGAAAGACAACAAAACTCTAATGAATTGTCCAAACATGATTCATGATGTGCCTAATCAACTGTCAGTTTAAAAGGCATCTTCTACATAATAAACCAGTCACAGACCTTACTAACGAAATTAAAGCTGCCTGAACTCTTAACAAACATAAAGAGTATACATTTCCAACAGATTGTCACTGATTTTATCGGAATTATACACATAGCAAGAGCCACTATGGAGAAAACAAGAGAGGAGAGATCATAGTTTAGGCCAACGAAATTCAAATGATTGTAGTATGCTGTACCTTACTACTCTTTTTGGTGGTTGCTGAGTCAGCCTTCAAATCAGCGCCCTAGCCAAACCATAAACGTAAGGTCAAAAAAGTCCTTGAGTAAACTATCAGCCATAGATTAACGAAGGAAAACCCACCAATTTTGCTTCTACTTCAGCCAACTCGTTATCATCCCTGTACAGTGAACAGGATTAGACTCCAGTACAAATCTTTGAAATGAGTCCTTGTCTGTATACAAAAGGCAGCAAACTAGCGAATGAAGTGCTAAACCCTTACCCATCCTCCATAAATCCATCCCGTAGAGACCATAGCCCAAAGCCGAAGAACAACACTGTTGTTATGTGATGAGTCCACTTACGGGATATCTGCATGATTTAAAATCACAAAGCTTTCATGCACGTTTCAGGTTACTTCAAAAGATACGTGCACTTGTCTACAAGCTGTAAAATACTTGATTAAACCAATCACCCATAAGAAATGAACCCACATCTCTGTTCTACAAAAATGTAAGACCAATCCAAATGAGGACTCAACAATTCCCCAATATTAGCACAAATTTTGATACTATAGATCTTCCAGGCTGCACTATCTAACGTCAAGTTTCGCTGTTCATGTGCCTCATAATATTATTAGCTTAAAGGCGTCACAAAGAATCAGAACCTAATGCCACCTTTTGTTTTCACATTCAAACGTGGAACCTTTAATATTTAACTGCAACAAAATCTCACCCAGCTTGTTAGCTATGCTAGTATTATGACATAATCGCCAGTTGATGAAATAAATTAACGGCAGCTTCAGCATGGTGAGGTTTTGATGATGCTCACCAAGGTTTAAGCAGATTTTATGAACCTTTTCTTCTTTTAGTACTATTGAACAATCTTGAAAAGAGAAACTTAGTGCTTGAAATCCATGTTGTATATGAGCATCGTTGAACCATGGCATATAACTGTTGTTAATAATGAGAAAGAAAAATCTAGCAGCAAACAACTTTTTGCAAACAATCTTCACAGCAGAAAAATCAAATTCACTTCCATTTAGCTAAATGGGCTTAAGGATTTCCATATATATGCTATTCTTTATTGCTTTTCAAACATACAAGTTTCCCCAAACCATAAAGGATTCGAAAATAACCAATTATCAGTTATTGCTTGAGATTCAACAGCAGGCAAGAAGTATATCCAGTTACATCATCAGGCTCAACTTTGCTACAAGCATTAAGAAAATTAATCCACGATGACATTAAATTTTAGAAAGAACAGAGGACTCTAACCAGATTTGGAGCAGCCCAGCCAACAAATGCAGAAAGAAGAGTCATGACCTAAGAATCAACAGAAGTCAGGCATTAAGAGTTTATCAGAGATCACAACTAAAACCAAATGAAAATACAAGTGATAGACACCAGAAACAAACTTACAATCAAAGCTGAGAGGCAACCAGCCAAGACAACTTTCCTAGGGTGACGCATAGCCAGGATCTTAAAAGAACCATCACAGTGTCAGAAAAAGTGAAGAATGTGGAATGTCAGAGAAACAAGAAGCATGGATTCTGATTTTCACTAAAAGTACCCTCACCCAAAGGAAATTAGAAAAAAACTCTACATAATACCATGATACTCAGCCCAAAAAGTAGCTTAAGTACACAAGTACTAAGGACAAAGCGACTACAGCAATAAACAGTCCTTTCCTCACAAAGAACTATGCACCTAACGACTAAAACCTGTGAATACAGCATCTATTAGAATCGTAAGGTTCAAAAATCACCTATCCTCGCTAATCATCATCTCTTAAATGTTTCATATCCTGTATTTGTGGGTTCTATAACAAAAGGCACTTTCTTTGCCGCAACCTTGCTACAAGCAGTGGGCAAGAGAAATGTGTTCAAGAATCACAATACATCTTCTTGGGATGGAACTTTTCTACGGCAAGAAAACCACTGAGGATCATAGTTTCCAGACTAAGCGTTAACCAATAGACAAAGAGTTCACCATTCGAGAACAAAGACAATGAACTAGACAAGGTCGGAGTAAATATGAGTCAAAGTGAAGATTAATCATCAAATGAAACACGCGGTGGATGCTATCGAGTCAAGCCGAGCAATCCGGAGTACTAAGCTCCATGGAGCCAATGGCCATGATTCTCATCGACAATATCTCTTGCCAGCTGCTTTGTATCTCTTTCAATTGTAGCGTATATAAATAAAAAGTTGATGGCTTTTTGTTCTTGAACGAACATATCGATAATAGCACTTAGAGTTCAATGAGAATAACTTCCAAAGCAATACGAATAGCGATTATCTCCACAATACTCATAAAAGTGCTACCAAATGAGCAAAAAGATAGCAGAAAGCAATGAACTAGCAATCACAAACTAACCGCGGCGGCGAAAAACGTCTTGTCACCGATCTCGGAGAGCACGGTAATGGCAAGCGACTTAGTGAGACCCTAATTAACCGAAACAAAACAAACGGGAAGCGCCATTATCTAAAAATTACAGCAAATCTAGAAATTAGAGGAAAAATCACATTGCATACTAAATATCCGTAACTAGTCAACGAACCTGCATGACCGAGCTCATCTTCGCTCTATGCCTCTATAACAAAACAGGGAGCTGAAGAAAGAAACAGAGAGCAGAAAAAACCTAGCAGGAGTGTCAGAGGGATCCAATTCTCCCTGACGCTCCAATCTCCCTTCCTCGGACCCTCAGTTGAAGCCTCCTCTTTGAAATTTCTGAATCCGCTTGAGGAGAAGAAGACAAGCAAGAGAAAGCGTTCCTCGTCAGTATATGGGCTCGCACGTGCGTGGGAGGTAGAATGAGAAGCGGAACTCGGCATCTGCGTGGATTTTATGGGGTTTGGCGCGTGAGATGTAATTCCGGGAATAAAGCGTAACAGTGAGTAAAGAATAGATGCTTTTTTTTTTAGTTTATAAACAAAGGGAATATGCTTTTAGGAACCCACTGTGAAGGGATTTTTCTTTGGGCCCAGATGCATTTTCCAGCAAAAGTCGAGGTTCGGTGGTGCGATCTTTAGGCGAGAGTACTGTCGCGTGGATAGCACTTCTTAATGTGGTTGGGTTACCCCGGCTGAGGGTGAATATGGTAGGGTAGCCGTTGTTATTAAAAAATCAATATTTGTAATCTTTTGGGGATTAACTAACTTTCTGTTGTACGTCAGTTTTGACCCTAATTGGTTAGACCCCAACTTCAACACATTTATATATATCTCAAAATAAATTTAAATGGGCCCGTTAATGTCACCTAGTAAGATAGAAGACAAGCCACCTAACATAATTTATTTTGTTTAAAGAAAAAAAACCCTCAAATTATAGCGATGGCAAGTATATTTTTATTTAGATTTAATTACAATTTCTTCCTTAAATTGTCACTCAATTCTCAAATATTTCACAAACTTTAACTCGTTGCAACTTATTCCTACAAACTAAACTTGTTGTGATTTCATTCTCAACCTTCTAAAGTTGTTATATGGAACGGTTTTCATTCCACATGAACAACACGTAACTTTCTCCTTACTTGAAAATAAAATTTTAATTTGAGTCCTCTATAGCCTTCTACAGTACTTCTAGCAATTCATAGAGCAAAAAAATACGGTCAAATAAAAAAAACCCCACAAACAAATACCCCAATCTCAAATCCCCTGTACTTGAACTCGTTACAACCAGGCACCTTAATATACATGTCGCGTTTCAATTGAGTTTTTGACCTAGCTTCGGTGATAAATGGGAGGTTTTTCGTTAAACGTGAGTTGCACGTGACATCCAACCCACGTGAAAAGACCAATATGCCCCCATTGCTGTCGAATTAATTTCCAACTCCAAATCCAGTGCGTTTTGATCCCACTTCACACATTCCACCATGTCTTCATTGCTGTCGGGAGTTCATTGATGTTGTTATCCAAACTCCACGCAATCACAGTGGCAGTTAGGGTTTGAGAAACGTCTTCTCCTTCTCTGATTTCTTAAGGTACTGTATCTTCATTATTTCTCCTAAATTTGTTGTTTCCTTTTGTTGGGCAGCCAAGACTTTTTTCATAATTCCAATATGAGCGCTTTGTAGCACTTGAAGATGAGGCAATAAGTCCGAAAGCCTTAACTGCCACTGTGGCTATGCATCCTTTCTCGACGTCATGGTAGTTCGCTTGCTTAGATAAATATTTGTACCAAGTTCATGGTAGTTTGCTTGCTTAGATAAATATGTATGCCCGTGAGGTCATGGTAGTTTGATTAGATAAATGCTAGTTACAAAATAAGACTAAGTAATTGTTATGGGGTAGTAAGCATGAGATTAAGTAATTGTTATGGATTTTAAACACGAGATTACGTGTTGTTTTGCTGCTGATTTAGGATGTTGGTTAAGTGTGACTCAAACACATCCATAAGCGATGTCTACATCCAATAGTGGTTCCAGCTCTTGGGTCACTCAAGGTGGGGCAACCTCTGGTGGCCCTCAATGTTTTTGTGGTGTGACAATCTACTTGAAGACATCATACACAGAGCACAATTTTGGACGTCGATTTTATAGTTGTCCGAAATATAAAATTAAACGTGAGTGGATATTTTGCTTGGGTTGATCTTCCAATGTGTGAACATAGGAAAAAGGGTCTTGAAATGCATGTGAGATAGGCAAGAACGTTTAAATGTCGACCACAAGAACATTGATAGTCTGAAAGAGGAGATTGAAAGTTTCAAGGAGGAAATCGAATGCCTAACGGGGGAGAATTCAAGTATGAATAAGGTGAACGAGAGCTTGAAGAATAAAATTGAAAAATATGGCCTTGTGGTGAAGATGTATAAGCTCGTTTTGTTGGTGTTGTTGTTTCTATTAGTAGTTTTTTGTATAACTCATGCCCCTTTGATGTGTGTAGTTAAACATGGGTTGTAATCATATCCTTTTCACGTTGTTAGTTTGACATGGGTCACTAATTATGTAACTACGTTCTTTTGATGGGTGAAATATGATTTAACCTTTTGTATGGTTAATGGTTATGGTTTGACATTGATCATTCCTTTTGTATGGTTTGCTTTTGTATGAATAATGTTTATGCTCCACCTTGACATTGGCCATTTATTTTTTGTAAGGTTTCCTTTTGTACATCAAGTAAATGGTTTTGGTTTGACATTGACCATATACACATAATTTTATACTTGATAAACCTAATACCATAGCAGTTTCATTATCAAATACAAGTAGCAGAATCATACTAACTTTCAACCTGAAATCTTTCACCTATGGTCATTTATAATAGAAGCAGTTTCAAAATATACATCCAAAATGGCTTAACCACTACTTACATCTATATGACTCCAGTTGGACAATTTCAAAATATACGTTCAAAATGGCTTAACCACTACTTACATCCATCTAGTTGTTGGACAGCTTCAAAATATACAGCTTAAACCCGGACAGTTTCAAAATATGCAGCAAAACACATCATGAACGGTTCCTGTTTTAAATACAACCAAAGCCCAACCATGGACATCTCTTATACAACCACTAAAAAATAGATACAACCACTACATGCAAGTTCGCTGTGATGGGTTTTTCTTTTTCTTGGTCTTCTTCAACCTGTTTTTGTCATCATTCGTCTTCCCTTTCTTCTTCTTGTCCTTCCTCAATTCATATGTATCATCAGTTGTTCTCTTTCCCTATTGTTGCTGAATTACTTGACTAGGCAAATCAATTTGTGACCCTGCAATGAGTTTTGTAAGGTCAATGAAGAGTTGTCGGGGAAGCCCCGAGGTCCGTGCCATTCCCCTTAAACGGTCAGAGCTTTGGGTTCTTGTTTCCAGCCCCCCAATAGGTGCTGAAGTAGCTACTTGGCAGTGTCGATGGACTGTTTCTTCCCCAACTAGGGGGAAGTGTAATACCAACGTAAACCTCTGGAGCCTAGTTTACATGCAAATAGTTAGTTGTTAGCCTAGTTTACATGCATGTGAATAGAAAGATCAATTTCTAAGTGTTATTATCTCAAGTAAGCACATTGGAATACTTACAACATTGGTCATCAAAGCAGAAGCAACCAGCCTTGATACCGATCCAGCTTGGGAGGCAGGTTCCTGGATAACAGTTGATATTAGCAATGAAACATGAGTACATAATTTTCAATTGAACTTCAAAGCTTATTCCTCGGTATGTTAGTTTAAGGTTACTTTATAGGTGTATTTTGATTCTTCTTCTTGCATAACCTTGTGTAGTGCCCCTCCTTGCCATATTTGGAGCATTTGAAAAAAGTTCCAACCTTGCTTAGCCTAAAACGGGACTTAGGCTCATCCTTACCCTTCCGCCTAAACTTCTTGGGCCTCTCAGGCTGCACTCTTGCTGTTGGAGGTACGCATGGATCTTGCGGGGCATGATCTCATTATTCCTCACTTGGCATGAGGTTAATTATAGGCCCATATGCCGTCATATATGTCTCCACGGTGTAAAAGTCATCAACAAAATTATTGGGCTTCCCCTAATCATAAAAAATGGCAGAAATTGCATGGGCGCAAGGTATGCCCGTGAGGTCCCACCATCTACAACCGCATGTCCTCTCTTTTAAGTTCACTACGTATTGACTCCGTTTATGTTCCACCTCAAATAATCCATTCCCAGCATATGTGGAAATGCACTCAACATGACTCCATGTCATTTCTATCAAGTTTCTTCATGGTAGCTGAACTCGGCCTCTCATGCATCTTATTCATCTCATCCCGCTTAACTTCATACCGTCGCATAAGCTTCTTTCTGATAACCTTCATCATTGTAATTATGCGTTTATCACGAGCCTCCAAAATATAATCGTTGAAGCACTCTGACAAGTTGTTCATGAGAAGATCTGACCTTGCATTGATAGGGAAATGAGATATTGTCCATAGTGCTGGATCCACCTTCATCAGCCATGTATATGTATCTTCACTTAGTGCCTTCAGACTCATCATCTCAGCCTTCCATTCAACCACAGTGTATGCAAAGGTTGCTGCCCAAAGCTAGTCCTTCAATAGCTACTCACGATGACCTTCATCATCCCTAAAATTGCAGTAAAAGTGTCGTACGCAAATTCTATGGTCAGTGGTGGGAAAAAGTTCATTGAAACTTGGGATAAGGTCCTGCAACATTGATAGATTGAATGTGCTAGTTCATTAAAAAAACAAAAATGCATTATATATGTAACTAAGATCTGAATGAATGCATTGCAAACTCAGTGCCTTCATAATATATATGAAACTGCCCAATAATTAGATATTAATATGCAGGTTCGAGCAATTTAAGTAGCCGTCATAATATAATGAATATTCTCTTCCTCCTTAAATTGTAAAATATTAACCCAAATGCAACTTTATACCAATAAAAACTGTAAAATATTAACCGAAATCAATTAACCCAAACAAATATTATATCAACCCAATCAATTATCAGATGTTATATGAACTCCCATACAAAACCAAACTTAATAAACTATGGAATCTGAATTTGACAATGCTTACTTTTTGACGATCTAATATGAATGTCCAGCCACATGGGAGATTGGGTCCGAGGTCGGATATTAAAACGTTTAGAAACTACAACCAACTATCCTTCAACTCCGCCTTTACAGCAGCCAATGCAATAGGATAGATATTCTCGTTGCCATCTCGACCAATGGCTACTAACAATTGACCTTTATACAGGCCTTTCAAGAAACATACATCAACGCCAATCAAAGGTATGCAACCAGCCTTGAAGTCGTCGCGCATGGCAGCCATTGAAAAATAATACGTTGGAAGGTTGACTGCATCTCCCTTATCGACCTTTGTACCTTCAAAATCACACAAGATCTCGAGTTTGTACGCCACAACATTGCACAATAATCCCACAACCTCGCATATTGTTCTCTATGCATTCCTCATATCTCGTCAGTTGCACGTTTCTTTGCCCTATATAACTTGCACCGACTGACATCAACTTTCCATGCTCGCTTCATCTCTACGCTTAGTGCTTCGACGGGCCATTCATGGCTATGCTTGAACTGCTCCAGGTACTTGCTTGATATCCGCTTCGCTGAAACTAGTTGTAGCTTCGAGTGCACTGGTTGTCGCCTGAGTAGGAGATAATCTGGAATGTCAGCTCATTCTTCACGTTGCGAGCATATACTAGGTAGTTGCAGCGCTCTCGCTTGCATTGTACGATCACCCTATCTCGGTCATTCTTCACCCAATGAAGATCCTTGCCAATATGGATATTGGCCTCCCGTACAGCCTCCCTAAACATTTCCATTGAGGAAAATTTCATCCCTAGCTCAACTGGGGGCTTGCCACATACTTCTCCTTCCACTCTGTAAATTTCTCACGTTGAGCTTCTGGTATCAGATTTCCATCTTCACTAGAGTCCTCAGATGGCTAAACCAGCTTCTGACTATTCTCGGGCTCTTTCTCCACGTCTACACCTTATCTTCTTCAATTATTTCTTCATCTTCACATATACGAGGTTGGTACCCACTAGTAGCAGCGTCACCTCTATTCTCAGAGACATCATCTTCTCCACTAACTACATTATCCCAAAATGAATCGGGTGGTGGACTTTCAGAAGGATCTTCCTCATCTTGCAGCTGTAGTTGTTTCCCTTTCTCCGTAGACCCTTTCTCCTTAGCCCTTTTTTCACCACGACTAGCTTAAACCTTTTCCTTTTACCATGGCTTCATCTCCAGTTTCTTCAGCAGCTTCGTTTACAAATGCAACCACATAAATAATTATGATATTATGACAGGTCATCATCTCCAAGACGTCCATATCTAACGATATTAAAACGAACCATTCATCAAGTGATTTTGCTAGGTGGGTGTAGTACATCAAGTCACCAGCTGTGTAACCATACTCACCACATATCGCTTCGAGCTCAAAGTACAATAGGCAGTCCATATACCATGGCTCGTGGTGCAAATGCTTCTTCCCTCCCACATACTCAATGCGTGGTATCCTTTGAAACCTTCCCCCGTAGTTTATCTTAAACAAAACAACTTCTTTGCTCATTGTTTCTAACCCTGGCAAATATATAAAAGAACAAGAGTTAAATATGTACTTATGTCTAGTATCATCTAATGATATTAGATTATATTAATATAATGACATTGTATTAGTATCGTTGATATATTATAAACAAGAACAACCGTCAATGTATACTTATCACATAATGGCAGTAGATTGCTATCATCTAATGGCAGTAGATTACTATAATATAATGGTATTAGATTATACTAATATAATGAAATTATATTAGTATAACATAATGGCAATGTATTAGTATGGCAGATATATTATAAAAAAGAACAACAATTAATGTTAATATTTATAACATAAAGACAGTATATTATTATAACATAATATCATTATTAAGAGGATAGTGACATAATATTGTTGTCTATAAATGGAATTGGAAATGTTGAGAATTTAATGCAATAATATGAAGGGACTCTGCAAACCTTAAACAAAAAAAGTGTCAACTTTCCAGGCTATTTGATGCATGTGTCGAAAGGCAAAAATTTGACACTGATTAAAGTAGTGCAAGGAGAGAACCGTATTCAAAACCAAACTACTTATGATTCCCAGAAAAAGACAATGGCAGAAAAGGACAAGCACAGAGATAAAGACAAGCATACAAAGACGTAGTAAGCACACACAATAAAAACAACAACCGGGTTTAAAAAACAATCCAAATGCCTCCCATGTGGTCCCACCCTTATTTACTTCAGATCCCACGACACAGACAGACCAGAACTTAAACACTATATCGGCACATTATTTTGCCTATGACAGTGTCCTTTAGACATGACAATAATACCAATATTAGCAATTTTAAATATGGCCGATGAAGGGACAATTCAGATGGGGACCAATCGAGGAAGTGCACTGAAAAGTTCCAAAGAATCCATAAAACTCTTTTTGGGGGGAAAAGTTCAAATACCATACCTTCAGCACAAAACAACAACGATTTCTCCTTAAACTCGCTCGAAAGGGAACGAGATCTCATTCCTAAAGTTTGTTCAGACAACAACGATATCAGGGAAATGTGAATGAGTTCGTCTTCGGGGGCAACACAAATGGGTTTTTCGGGGCAATGAAAGTGTTTTGACCATCAGAGGCAAAACACATAGTTTAAGTTAGGGTTTTTCGAGGGTGAGGAAAATAATTAAATATTCCAAAGGTACTGTTGGATCAAAATGCATCGGTTTAGTCCTGGAAATTAATTCGACAGCACTGAGGGCATATTGGTCTTTTCATGTGGGCTGGATATCAAGTGCAACTCAAGCTGAAACTGGGTCAAAACCCCAATTGAAATGCGACACATATATTAAGGTTTATAGTTGGAACGAGTTCAAGTGTAGGGGGATTTGAGATCGGGGTATTAGTTTGTGCGGGTTTTTTGTAATTAACCCAAAAAAAGATGTATTTAGCTGATTTTTTTTATTTTAAATAAAATGACTCACTTAGAATCGAGCTGGTGAAATTTGTCTTTTCATGTAAGGAGAAGGTTATGTGTCATTCACATGGGACAAAAACCGTTCGATATAACAACTTCAGCAAGTTGGGAGATGAAATCGCAACGAGAAGTATAGTTTGTGGAGATGAGTTGCAATGAGTTAAAGTTTGTGGGATATTTGAGGATCGAGTGATAGTTTAAAGAGGAAAATTGTAATTAACCCTTTTATTTATATTTCGTTGACTTATCTTGTTGGTTATCATTGCAATTTGCATAGAATTCAAGCACAAAAATTAGTTAAAAGTTTTAATTTTGAAATTTAAATCTCATTCAATATTAATGGCTCCTAATCCCGGAATTTCCTCGCGAGTTTTCTTTAATTTTCCCAATAGAATCTAGAGAAACTCGCAGTGATACGAGAAAATTCGGATACCTCTACTTACCATATAAGAATTCAAATCTTACTTTTAGATAAGCATAAAGAATAATAAATATCTAATTACTTCATCTCTAGATATCGAACCAATATATTAAATGGAAGTAATTACGACATCGATCCTTGGCAGTTATTCCACAGAGCCAATGGGCAAACAGGGCAAAAGTCAAATTTAATGTAAGACATAGCACTCAACCGTTAACCCTCGTAAACCGCGGCGTAGCTAATGGAGTCGGGAGGCCCTGACAAGTGACACCCCGAGGAAGGCAAAGATCCAACATGAGTCCTTTCTTTGTTCAACCCACTTGGCCCCTGCCAACGCGGCAGCCAAATCTTTACAAAACAGGGCTATATTGGATTCTGCTCCCTTAGCTATGCCGCGGATTCTGCTCCAAGATGACTTCCCATTACTGGCAACTTCATCCCTTGTGGACCAGCTCAAGAAGTTTCCTTGCGTTTGAAGACAAGTTTCTACACGAAAACCCAGTACGGATAACGTATCGCTTACTTGTGAGTCTAAAGAATACTGCAGAAGACGTACATGGTACATGTCTCGCTTCTATAAAGATATATGTGTCGGACAAAATAAGATACCAAGGTGTGTAGAAAGCTAGCTAGGTTGCTTCCATCCACTAAGATAAAAGCATATGGCTGGGAAAGTGGAATTACGACAAACGATGTCTGCACTCGCTTTCCCAAAGCAGAGCTAAAAACTTTTCCTTGGCCTTCTTGCAAAAATTAGGTACTTAATCTAGTTTTGTTCAAGTTCTAACTTCTTCGCAATCTTGGGATCAAGTTCTTTGGGGCTGCACCAATATTTGAATTTAACTACAAACAGGAAACATCCAGCCAGAAATTGTCAAAGTTCATCACTAAACTAATCTTTACTTTAAAAATTGCACTCTGATTTTCAGGCCTCGGAAAAATGGGCCAGAAAGCGTCGCTTTCGTTCAGGAGAGAAGAAATACTGAGACAAAAAAAAGTACAGGAGAGGAGAATTCAGGAGCTCTCTCTGCATCATCTTGACCTGCAGTTTGTGGTGCCAATGACGATGGGATGGACAGCGAGCTGCCTTTTGCCGATTCTGTCTTACTGGTAATGAGGTCTTCAAGGTTTAAGGCCCACTCATGTCTCATGTGACAGTAAGTCTTATGGTCACGTAATGCTCTTTTGTTTTAGTCCTAAACCGCTTCCTGCCCATCCAACGTCAAAGACAAAGGTGACAATCAAATTAGCTTTTTTTTTTTGGAGAGGCGAAAATCAAATTAGCTTTGAAGTGTACTTGATCCACTGCGGTCAAAGGGACGAAAGCGATAGGTCCATGACTGGTCAAAAGTTGAGCAGAACCAGACGTTGCAGCACCGTACAACTCAATAATCATGCTTCTAACCCCTGTTCTCAAGCCCTAAAACCTCATACTAAAACTAGAATTTTCTCAAGCTACTCGTAGAAAGAGTAGTAAACAAAGGAGGGATTAACATACATGTAAAGGTGCCGAGAGAAAAAAAAAAAACATGTAAAGGCAATGACACCCAAAACGCATAGTGAACAATATGATATGCCCCATGCTTATTATTAATCCCCAAAGATATATAAGATGTTTGAGTGTGAAAATTTTGGGTAGTGAGATTTGTGAAATATTATAAAGTAAAGATATTTTATAAAAGTTGGTAAAAAAACGAAGAGAGATAAATTTTTTAATAAATATTATAATAATAAAAAATTATGTGATAAATTTTTTAATATTAACTCTAAAAAATTCGTCTTAATTATTTGGCTCAAACATCGCGGATCTCTATAAACATGCTTTATGCAGCACCAAATTGGTCAGGTGGGTCAGGTGAGAGCACTCAAAGCCCGTCTCTCACCCTTCTGTCTTTGGGGTTGTTCAGTTGCGATATTTTTTGAAAATTTTTTGTATTTTAAGAATTTTTAAGTGATGTTAAATTTATTAATATGTGTATTGTAGTTATTTTTATGTAATATTAAAAATGATGTTTGATTGTAAAAATTTTTATACCGTAAAAATTAAAAAAAATACTAAAAATACTTTTTAACCGAACATCACCTTTGTATTGTCCCAACGTTCTTGACGTGGGTCGCTCTAAATAAAAGCCCTCACGTCCGAGCATCTTTCGTGTCCTCTTCGCTTTGCTCTGATTTCAGGCCAACCAAACATGGGGTTCCTGGTTTACGTTATCTTCTCTTTGTTCCACACTTTGGTGGGCTTTGCTCACTCTCGAAGCTTACCTCAGAGCCTTACAACTTCCATCCTCGACGTCACGGATTCGATTCAGACAACCCAAACCGTTTTCGGAACGCGAGCATTCCACCAACAGAAGCGGAGCTTCTCAAGTAAGTCTCCGTTCACTATTCAACTACATTCGAGACTCTCTCTCCAGAAACCTTCGCACGGTGACTACAAGACACTGACTTTAGCCCGACTCGAGCGCGATTCGCTTCGTGTCAGATCTTTGACGACCCGGTTAGATCTGGCTCTTAGAGGCATTGCTCAATCGGATCTCGAACCGGTGGATACGAACGATGGTATGGGATTTGGAGCTGAGGATCTGCAGGGTCCCGTTATTTCGGGGACGAGTGAGGGAAGCGGTGAGTACTTCTCCCAAGTTGGAATCGGCAAGCCGCCAAGTCCAGTGTACATGGTGCTCGACACTGGGAGCGACGTCAACTGGCTACAGTGCGCTCCCTGCGCCGACTGCTATCAGCAAGCTGACCCGATCTTCGAGCCCACTTCTTCTGCTTCGTACTCGCCGCTCTCGTGCGAGAGCACTCAGTGCAAGTCCCTCGACGTGTCCGAGTGCCACAACGGTACGTGTCTCTACGAGGTGTCCTATGGCGACGGCTCGTTCACCGTCGGCGATTTCGTCACAGAGACCGTCACACTGGGTTCTGCATCGGTTAATAATGTAGCCATAGGCTGTGGCCATAATAACGAAGGCTTGTTCATAGGCGCAGCCGGCTTGCTTGGACTCGGCGGCGGTACCCTGTCGTTCCCGTCTCAGCTCAACGCCTCGTCCTTCTCTTACTGTCTCGTGGACCGTGACTCGGACTCAGCTTCGACCCTCGAATTCCACACACATCTGCCTCCTAACGCCGTTACGGCCCCGTTACATCGTAACGCCCAACTCGACACGTTTTACTACCTGGGCATGACAGGACTCAGCGTTGGAGGTGAGCTGCTTTCGGTTCCGGAGTCATCTTTCAAGATAGACGACAACGGAAACGGCGGAATCATCATCGACTCGGGCACGGCCGTGACACGGCTACAAACGGACACCTACAACTCCCTCCGGAACGCGTTCGTGAAGGGAACACGGGACTTGCCTTCCGCCGAAGGCGTGGCGTTGTTCGACACGTGCTACGACCTGTCGTCGAGGACGAGCGTTGAGGTCCCAACGGTGGCTTTCCATTTTCCAGAGGGTAAAGTGTTACCGTTACCGGCTAAGAACTACCTGATACCGGTTGACTCGGAGGGGACGTTCTGTTTCGCGTTCGCTCCCACGCCCTCGGCGTTGTCAATCATTGGAAACGTCCAACAGCAAGGGACACGTGTCGGTTTCGACCTAGCTAACTCTCTCGTTGGGTTCTCGCCCAATAGATGCTAGTAGCCGCAGGGACTTGTATTACGGATTACGTTTTGACCGTATTTTCGGTCTTGATTATGGATTTACAATTTTACCCTTATAACAAGCGGACTACAAAATTATCCTCTTTTTATTTTTTTGGGGGATGAATGGGTTGACATAAAGGCTAAAATTCGACCCCAAATGAGGGGAACCCGGCCACTCGGCTCACTGGGTGGATCAACTCACGTGCATTTTCATGGCATTTGTGCAACTTTGCCTCGGTGGGGAAAGCTCTGACATTTCCTCCTCCTTTTTGCATGATTAATGATTAACCGTGGGTTTTTGTCTGACACTTCTGGTGCAGAGATGCTTATCACTTATCAGCGCATTTCTCCACTAGACAAACATGATACGGGCTTCAGATTGTCTTGGTTGTGGTCATGCAGCCGAGGCTGCAACTTATATGGGCTTTTGAAGTCCACACCCACTGGTCTTTAGAATCTAGCAAAACCCATCTAAACCCCAATCCAATCCATTGCGACCGAGCTCAATGTCGATGTCAGTGTCCTGTGTCCACTTGCTGAGAGGAGTTCGGTAGAACGGTAAACAACGTTGACAGTTCAATGAAAGACACTTTTGAACGAAATTATCGGTTGTTTCGAAATGCTTCACACTTTTAATGAATCGTGTCATGAATTTGTTATGCGCAGAAAAAAAGTTTCTTTGTTTATTTGGAAATTAACTATTTGTAATCAGATTTATCCACCCAGCTTCTTACCTAACAAGGACGAAACCAAACAATTTTTTCCTATGCTCTGTATTTTTTTTTTTGGTTAATGACTTTTTTAGTCCTTAGATTTTGACCCCTTTACCGATTTCGTCATTGGGTTTTCTCATTTATCACACGTAGTCCTTGGGTTTCATGGTTTTGTCAAAATGGTCCTTCCGTCCTCTTCCGTCAACGAATTACCCAGTCAACTAACGGCCTACACGTCATCACCAATCAGCCAGTGACACGTGTCCTTTTTAAATGTCATGTCACTTTTTTGCCACATCAGAAAAAAAAATCGTCAAACTTAAAAAAAAAAAACCAAAACCCTCCCTAGAAGGGATGATCGGAGCCTCCAACCTCCCTTTGCTGGGTGGCTCCCGGCCACCCCTTCTAGGGGGACCGGTGGCTCATCGAGCCACCGCTCGCAGGGAGGCCGGGTGGGCTCCCCCCCTGCGATGGGGATCATCGCGGAGCCACCCCTGGGGGGGAGCCCAGATCTAGGCTCCCCCGGCCTCCCCGCGATGATCCCCATCGCGGGAGGCCGGTGGCTCAGCGAGCCACCCCTCTCGCCGGGGGGGGGGGGCCCGATCCGGCCTCCCCCCGAGGGGGGGCACGAGCGGTGGCTCCGATCACCCCTTCTAGGGAGGGTTTTTTTTTTTTTAAGTTTGACGATTTTTTTTCTGATGTGGCAAAAAAGTGACGTGACATTTAAAAAGGACACGTGTCACTGGCTGATTGGTGATGACGTGTAGGTCGTTAGTTGACTGGATAATTCGTTGACGGAAGAGGACAGAATGATCATTTTGACAAAACCATGAAACCCAAGGACTACGTGTGATAAATGAGAAAAACCAAGGACTAAATTGGTAAAGAGGTCAAAACCTAAGGACGAAAAAAGTCATTAACCCTTTTTTTTTAGGTTTTCCTATAGGAACACCATGCATGCTCCATCTCTCTCTCTATATATAAATTTATAATATAAGATATCTGACATAGAGATAATGACATTAATTGTTTCCCGCTTGGGATCATCCAACAGTCCCTTTCACAAAAAAATGGACTAGGTAAATAAGAAGAAATGTGGATAAAGAGCACAACCTAAAGAGAGAGAAGGTGCAAGAAACAGAAAGAAGTATAAGGCGCAAACCATGAATGGATCAGCCGGCTTTAATTAATTTTGTAACATCTTCGAATTGCAACTTGTTACGTAATACATGAGGTCGAGTTGTAACGATCTTTTGTTCATAAAATATTTGAGAATGACAAACAAGTTCTTGAGATTTTTTTTTTAAATCAACCCATAAACAATTAAAGAACATCGAATTTTCCAGATCATCTATTAATTTTAAATATAAAAAAGAAAAGAAAAACGATCGTGGCCGCACTACAGTAGCGCGTGCGCCGTTATCTCCTCCAATAAGACCTCTCAGACAAAATCACCCAAATCCGAACATTCGCATCTCTCTGTCTGCGTGTGTCTTAGCCGTTGCGTTCGAGTTCCCCTCCAGTCCTCGACGTTAACCAAGTTTCGTTTTTTAGTTTAGTTTATTCCATAACCTGAAGAATTCTCCTCCGTTGACCGCTGCAATTGTCTCTCTCGATTCATTTGCCTTGCTCTATACGTATCATTCTCTTTCCTTTTACCGTTCAAACCAAAGTCACAAAAATTCCCCAACTGCTCCGGACTATGCCTCTCAATTGATCCCTCTCACCATGAGCGACTCTCAGAGCCCCACTCCAACGTTCGAATCCGATTCCGGTTCGATCTCCGCCCCCGATCAGGTTCTCCGATCGCTTCTCCTTACACTCATCAGTTTCAGTCGAATTATCATCTGGTTCTGTTTCGATTCATTCTGCTGTAAAAAGACACAATTCTCTGATTCCATTTTTGTAATTCTTAGTTAGTTAGAGATCACTATCCAATAACTCAAATTTACTGGTTGACTTTTACGCAATGTTTTCGTAATTTATACCATGTTATTTTAGTCTGATTGCGACTTGCGTGCGCTTAATTTTCATGCTCCATTTATCAAATAAGGATATTTTCTTTAATTTAGTTATGTTACAATCCTTCTGAATCTGAGTGTTTGAAAAGTTTTGATCAATACACTTTATAACTTCTAAGGCAGTTCTGCAGTTAGTTCCGAAATATGTGCTTCCGATGAAATTATGTGGTTTTTTAGTTATGAAATTAATCTGTGTCTAAAATGTTGTAACTTCTCTGATCAATTTCATTATATGCCATAGCCTTTTAATCCCGTTCAGCAGTTAGTCACAAAAGCCGTATTTTTTTATGGACTGTGTTTCTTGGGTAATTATACTGAACAAATGCTGGTACGGATAATTAAGGATGTAGTTCGGAGTCAGAGAAGCGGAGATGGTGATCCGCTTGCTTCCGACCAATCCCGCCGCTGGCGTGACATTTTCTGGTTGGTAGTGTTTACGCTTCATTTGGTTGTGTTGGGGTACGGCCTTGTTTATTTTGGCCGCTTTGGGTACGCCCCAGGGTTTAAGAAACACCACAGGGGCTTGACGAAGAATTATTGGCCCGTGTATGCTGTTGCTGGTGGTGTCGGGACTGGTCTTGGATGTACTTGGTTGTTGCTGCTGGGCTCGCATGCAAATGTCATGATGAAGGTTGCAGTTCACATTTTGACGACCTATCTTGCTGTGATTAGTGTTTTATGTTTCTGGGCTGAGCAGTTCTTTTGGGGCGTTGTGTTTGCCACTGGTGCTGCGTTGCAGTTCTTGTATGTCATATCGGTCATAGACAGGTATGAACTTGAATTATTTTCTGATGTCTGAGCTTCCAATCTCACACTGGATATGTTGGATTTAATCTCATTTTAAAATTATTTGCGAAGGCATTTACCCAGAATATCTTCCTACCTTTATCATTGAAATCCTGATTTCTGAATAAACTGTTATAACATTTCAACAAATTGGAATGTTGGTTGGAAAACATATTAATATAATTCTAGAAAGTTGAGGGGATGTATTTACTGGGTCTTGCGTTTTTTCTTCTCTAAGCAACAGAGTCCTGGGTTTAGCTATTCACGTATTTGTTTTCTTTGTCGTGTTGCTTCCTGTTGATGGCTAGTCATAATGCTTGAAAATCAGCATGAATGGTGTGATCCTAGGACACTTGAAGATTTGTCGGGGCTTAAGTAGTCATACAAATTAACGTGGGTTTATTTCCTAGTCTCACAGCCTTAGCGGCTTGTACAAATCTTCAAGCTATTGAATGTATGTTCTTATGTTTGAGTATTCTTTTTACTTTTTGAACTCCTATCATTTTCATAGATAGATCCTGATGGATGAATCCTCTTTTCTGATATTGTCCAAGAAGTGTCATTCATTATACTGTGGCTCAAAACCGTCGGTTTCCTTTTGAAGAATGGGGTATATCTTTTAACTGGCCATATTTGGGAATGATGACAACTTGGGTTTTCTTTTTGTTGGTGGGTGGGGGCGGGGGTTTGTTTGGAGTTTGTGTGGATCATGCCAACTTTTGGGAGAGGTTAGAGGTCTTAAGTCAGTTCGTCTGGATCATGTTGTTTTGTAGTTTGAGATATTATTTACTTATCTTTTCCTTTGTATTTTTCATCGTCTTCTCGGTTCTGTAGGGGTTCAGGCGACCTTGAGGTGAATTCCCTACCTCTCGATATAGACTACAACACTGCAAAATAAGTAAGAAAGCCATGACCATGAGAGTAACAAAATGTTGCATGCTAGTGTAGTGTTAATCATTTATGCGGCTAGGAGAAGTGCCATTTTCAACTTCAACTTTATGATTACCCTTTTTTTCTTGAATTCTTTGTTGTTCCTCTCTCTCTCTCTCTCTCTCTCGTGAATGTTATAGATGAATCACAATAGGAAGAATCAGATCCTCTGCTGTCTTACTACAAAAATTATCACCTAAATACATCTTGTAAATCTACAGACTTCCTTTTACCATGCTGGTGTTGCAAAAAGCTGCAAAGATGGTATGGAGTCTTCCAGAAGTTATGAGAGTAGCTTATGCATTCATGTTTGTTATGCTTATATGGTTGGGATTGTGGTCTTTTGGAGCATCTGGTGTTGTGGCTTCAAACATGGGTGACGGTGGAGGCTGGTGGCTTCTTGTGGTGAGCTGGCAAGTTTTGCTCTTCATTCAAGCTGTTATTATTCTGACAAGAATTGCAATAAATTACTATTTAAATGAGCCTCAGCTGGTGATACTGGTAAGGTTCTTTTTTTGTGCAACCAGGTTTTATCGGTAAGCTTATTTTGGACTGGTGCAGTCGTCTGTAATGCTGTACATGTTATTGTTTCTGGGATGGTGTTTCTTGTCCTTATCCATGGTGGTCGTGAAGCATCATCAATACCTCCAAATTCCTTGATGATGTCTCTACAGTATGTTGTGACGAAATCTTTTGGCAGCATTTGCTATGGATCACTCTTCACAGCTGCTATTCGGACACTACGGTGGGAGGTATGCACTCCAGCAGTTGTACCCGATCCACTATCTTCATTTCAAATTTGAGATTGTGTTTATACCTCCCTTTAAATGCTTGAAACGTCTTCAGATCAGGGGAATTCGGTCAAAGATTGGCAACAATGAGTGTTTACTTTGCTGTGTCGATTTCCTGTTTCATCTTGTGGAGACTCTTGTTCGTTTCTTCAACAAGTACGCCTACGTTCAGGTAATACTTTGTTAGCTATCATCTTCATGCATCTGCCATGTATGTTTGAATGTAAACTGTTTGTGTGGCTCTAATTATTTATGATGTGATGGCTGATGCAGCCAACCCATTCAAGTGAAAATAATTCCAGAAAGATAAAGGGTATGTTTGAAGGTGAAAATTTTGGGTATTGAGATTTGAGAAATATTATAAAGTAAAGATATGTTATGAGAGTTGGTGAAAAAGTAAGAGAGAGAAGATTTTTAATAAGTATTATAATAATAAAAAATTATGTGATAATTTTTTTATTATTAAACTTAAATTTTTGAGCCCAAATTATTGGATCCCAAACATACCCAAAATATGGTCAAGAAAGAGTATGCTAGGTCAATGAATGTAGATCATTCATTGAGTATGCTAGGAAAATGGAATCTAGCAATTTGTGTATAGGCTCAATAGGTCACAATGGAAGTGCCCCAATTATGATAGCCCATGAATGTGAATTAGGATACTGATGTTCCATGACGTTATGACCTAGATCGCATTGAAGGCTGTGCTCATAGGGAGTAACCAAGCTCTGTGCACGTGAATGGGTGCCCAGATTTCCCTCGTTATTAAAATTTTAAAAAAAAGCTTTTGCAAAAATTTCATGAACCAAAATATGCTGGTTTTGTTTATTAAACATGACTGGTTGACAGGGATTCTTGTCGGGACAGTTTGTTTGCATGTGGTATAGTGAATGGTAAACTTCATTTTTTATAAATAGTATAAAATGTCTTAGCGAATTGCATGCAATGGTAATTGTTGGTGCTAGTACATTGTTTTTAATTTATTAAATTTTCGGATGATATTGGAGTGGAGTTAAGTGCAAATAGTTTTTTTTTTAATAAAGTTGCAAATATACATAGCAACATATCAACCTCAGGAGATAATACAAGAGGATGTTGAACCTAACACCAATCTAGATGTTGTAATCTTAGGGGATGTTCGTTTTGTAAAGATTTTTAGGATTTTGATAGAATTGTGAATGTTTATGTAAATTTGAGTTTTATTGATTTTTGTGTAAAAGTTGGTGAAAAGTTTTAAAGATATTTAATTTTTGTTGTTTTTGTAAAAAGTTGTAGAGATAGATGAATTGATGTAATTGTTTGATAAAAAAATATTGGAGTTAGGTGAAAAAGTAGAGAGTGAATATTTATTTTAATTGTTTTTTTTTAAAAAAAAGGTATTGAAGTTTGTGTGAAAAGTTGTTAGAGATTGTGTAAAAAGTATTGGTGTTTGTATATGAATTTTTGAGATTTTGGATGTTCGTTTTATACATTTATTGAATCCTATTGTATTCTAGAATACTTTTGTAAACTAACAAACCCTTAGACTTCTGCTGCAAAGGATATTGCATTAATTCTAGATTCTCTTACTCTTAGTAGCTTTTTTCTTCCCTTTTGTGTTTCTCTGCCTCTCTCATCGAGAAAATGAGATTTGACATATCTGCATGTCTTAGTTTTGAAATTCTCTCCTCATTTTCTCTGCTTAGTACATCAATCTTTTGATTTACCATAAGTCATCTTCTACAATCTGTGCTGCCTCAGTTTGGGGTGGTGGATACTTAATTCATGTCTTTTCAGTTTGAAGTAGTTCTAGTTGTTAATTAATGTTTGTTGAAGTAATTTATTTCTCACCAGCTACTGTGAGTTATAGAATATTTGTCAAGTAAAGCGTGGTTTGCAACCCCTGTTCTCTCCAGATTGCTGTTTACGGCAAAAGCTTTAATCATTCAGCAAGGGATGCCTGGGAGTTATTCCAGTCAACTGGAGTTGAAGCTCTTGTTGCCTATGATTGTTCAGGTGCTGTTCTACTAATGGGTACTCTTTTGGGTGGGCTTGTAACTGGAACATGCGCAGGAGTTTGGACCTGGATTAAATGGAGGGATTGTATGAGCATGGTAGGGTCAACTGCCATGCTGGTGGGAATGGTCTTGGTAAGTTTGTCCCCTCTGAAAAACATTTACTAATTGTAATTTCAGTATGATTGGTAAAATATAGCATGGGATATGTATTATCAGGTGGGACTGGCAATGGTCGTGGTTGAAAGTGCTGTTACATCCATATACATCTGTTATGCAGAAGATCCATTGTTGATTCATAGATGGGATTCTGAATTCTTTGACCAGATGTCGGAGATGCTACACCAACGTCTTCAGTATCGGAGTGCACGAGCAAGGGAAGTTTTCCCCCGCAATCGGCTTGATGGCCATATACTACAAGATAGGCTACCTGCTTAAAATTTCACGATCTGTGTTATTACAAATTAGTGCATTAATATATACCCAATTGTAATCGAAAATCTTTTAATTTATTAATCAAAAGCTGTGAATCATTTCTTTAGTTTGCATTTTCCCCAGAAGATACAAAATCGATTAAAAAAAATGTCTACCTGCAAATCTAGGGTAATGGAACTGGAATGCCAGACAACAAAACAAAATGGCTCATGAGCTGGGGAAATGGACAGATATGAGTAACATTTTTTACTCTATTCCCATATCTATAATTCCAATGGCTGTATCTAATGTAGACAGGTTTCACAAATTACCACCATGATGGAGTTGATTATATTTTTTACCGCCCAAGCTGCAAGGCCATGGGCTAAGCGATTACATCTCCGAGGCACCCACGCAATCCGCTACTCCCTGAACTCCAACAAACCAGCATGTATCTTCTCAACCGACGAGGCAATACACCAGCTAGATGGAGACGAAGAAAGAGCCTCTTTGAAAAGCACAAGAGAATTACTATTCACCATACCATGTCCAAACAAACTGTCCCGACAAGAATCCCTGTCTACCAGTTATGTTTAATACACAAAACATTTGCTCATGGTGCTTGCTGTTCAAAGGATAAGCAGGAAATCATAACAAGCCAACGGGTTATGGCTTGAAGCATTAAAGATGCGAGCCACACAAGGAAAATAAGCCAACAGCTCCAAGCAATGAATGCCCGCACCAAAATTTACATCTACAAGATTGCTAAATTTACGTTATTAAATTAGTCACAAAAATAGGAAGATAAGTGAAACCTAACTGGGAGTTTCTTTCCTTTTGCATCCCATATTAAGTTTTCATCATTACAATTAATAACCAGCGAGTAACTTGCCACAATTTTGTAGTTTCTTTCATTAGACGTGTAGACTTCTGAAACCAAGGAAAAGAAAAGAAAAACAGATCACTGGCTTTCGAAAGGCAATTACTCAAAAGAACAAAATAAAAAGCTTTAAAAAGGCAAGTTTCTGTTTGGTTGCTGAAAATTAATGTACATGAAAAGGAAAGGATATTGATACTACTTGAGTTTTTAACAGTGGAGGCAGTATAGTTTGTTGGAGAACTTCTTTTCCTATTACAGTATGATTCCACAAGGCCCACTATAAAACTTTCTCGCCCCCAAAACAAAACCAGAAGACCCTTTCCCACTGCTGAAAATTAATGCACATGCAACTCTGGCTACTGCCAACAGTAATTTTGCACCCACATCCAACAAATCCAAAAAGCATTGGAAGCAAAAATGCATGATCTGAATCCTAAAACACACAAAATCAGTTAGGCAAATAAGTTTAGTTTGCTCGAACCTTTTTCTCTAACTTTCTCCAAAATATTAGCCATGTTCATTTTCTATGGCATGCAATAAGACATTTGAAAGTCGCGAGATTATGAAAGATCATCAAAGGGAAGAGCATAAAGATATTTTTATCTCATAACTGTGGACATGAATTTAAGAACAAGGATGAAAGAGATGGGCATATGAGAGCCTAGGGATAAAAATACATATAAAATAGACAATTACACTTTGCACTCACGTGGTTTTGGGTCTTAACACTTTGCATTTTTTTTTAGATATTTTCACCTTCCTGGTTTTGAGGTCTTGACACTTTGCACCCCCGTCAATTTATATGTTATTTCAAATGGAAAAGTCAATCATGTGCAGAACGCGTGATTAATTTTTTAGATGCAAAGTGTCTCAAAAATCAAAGAACATGGCACAAAGTGGCAGACCCCAAACCACATAGGTGCAAAGTGTAATTAAGCTTTTTGTAAATATTGGGGGCAAAATAGGCAAGTGTCACGTGCAGAACACGTGACTTAATTTTCTATTATAAATAACAGATAATTAGAACTAAACAAAACCGAACCACATATCATATCGGACCACAAAATCGGATCAAATTTGCGATCCGGTCCGGTCTTATTTTTGTAAATCCAATCCGGTCTAGACCTTTTGAAAACCGGTATGGACTGGACCGGACCGTATTTATTAATATAAATAAATAATATATTTTTAATATAAATTACAAACTTAAAAATTTTAATTTTAACCTAAACTAAAACTCTACATTTTGACATGCCTTTCCACCTTCGAAATTAAGCTAAATTTTTTTAAAAAAAAAAACGGTCCGACCGGATTTTCTAGAGTACAAAGGGTTAGGACTCAAAAACTACGGGTGCAAATATACATATAATATATGCGGTACTCCGCCACACGCCGGTCTAAGGACCAAGCGCCTAATTCTTTCAACCACCAAGAGGTTCCTTTCAAGCAAAGCCTTTTTTAAGGCTTCCTCGCTGTTCTTTTTTTTTCTTCCCCTCCTAATACCCCTACAAAAAGATATGGTTATTTTTTTAATACCTCCAAAAAGTTTGAAGACAGCAATCATGATTTTATTTTTATCCTAATCATCTCAAAGCTCAGGTGATATGGATAAATCATCTTTATCCCCATACATCTACACCCTATTCATTATACAGAGCGCATATTTCCGTTAGGGCTGCACAACCGGAATGCGGTCCGGTTTTTCGGACCGCATTGCGGTCCTTAAATAATATAGGTCCGGTCCGGTTTCACTAAATGCGGTCCGGTCCGGACCACTTAAGTGGTCCGGACCGGTTTTAATTTTTTTCAATTTTTTTCAATTTTTTTAATTTTTTAAAATTTTTTCAAAATTTTTTTTAGGTTAATTTCAAATGGGAAGTGTATATAAAAATGTTAAGTTTTAGTTTAGATAAAAATTAAACGTTTTATATTTATAATTTGTATTAAAAATATATAAAAATATATATTTTTATTTTTTTAATAAATGCGGTCCGGTCCGGTCCGGACCGCATTTATTAAAAATGAGGACCGGACCGGACCGATTTTCCGGTCCGGTTTTTCGGTCCGGTCCGGTCTGCGGTCCGGTTTTGTTCACCCCTGATTTCCGTAGTCTCCCCTCCAATATTTCCGTACCATCAGATCGTATATCTCAAGATTCCCGTACTCTCCCTTCCAAGATTTCCTCGCAACGAGTCTCCTATATGCTCGTCTCAGTTTAGGTTTCCATCGGTTGATTCATTCTGTATAACCTTTGGATGTAGATCTCTGTACTTACTGTCTCAACTCTTCATAAATAATGGCAGAGACCAGAAGCAAAAGCTGAAACTCTTGGTTGGATGTATAATGTATATATTGTTTTGTACATATCGGTGGCTATCCCATCGCCTCATCTTTGGCTCCTGGACACACCTCCCCATGAGGACTCTACCCTCTACCTACGTAATGCATTGTAGGTCTCCTCCCCCCCCCCCCCCCCCACCCCCCAAAAAAAAAACAGTATCTCAGGAAGAAGAGACGTTGGGAGGGTGTGAGAAACAGACAAATTAAAAAAAAAACTTAAAAGGATTCTTTCAGCGTCTTGGAGAGTGGACTCATGAAGCTACGCGAATGTTAGAACGTGAAAACTTCCTTTGGTGGTTCTTTTTAGCCTTTTTTTTCTCCCTTTGTCTTATCTACATATTAAGGAAAACAAAAGCAGCTCCAAAAGAAAAGAAAAAAAATATCCACTTCTATTTATTCGTCCACCCAGAAAAAGTATTACCCCTTTTTCTAGAAACAAAAAAATACTAGAAATTAATCAAAATATTCTAGAATTTAATATATGAACAGATGTATAAAGATAAGTCATGTATAGTTGAAGAAATTAACAACTCTTGTGCATATATAAAATGCATGGCAGGGGAATGAAAGACAGCATCTATTTCTGGAATGGTAGGTATTATTTTGGTTAGTTCAGAGAGAACAAATTCACTTGGAAGCACAGAATAAACAACATAGTTGAGATTTGTTTGCATTTAGCAGCAAAGCCCTGCCTGTCCTCACAATTTAATTGGAGAGTGGAGTGGACGCACGTAGAGACTGAGAAAGGCTAATGGATATGTATGGGGAAGTATTGGGAAACTAAAATCCCAAGTCAGAAAGCAATAATAAAAAGCCTGTTGTCTAAAATTATAAATAAAGAAGCCGTACTGATACGCTATCCTGTTCTTAAAGATACCTCCAGATTTTCTTCACTGCACTGCCTTCTCTTCCTTCCCTTCTCCTCTTTCTCCTTCTCGAATCCAAGTTTGTTCCAATTTTTCTTTGTTTAAAAAGGAGAATCTTTGCGAGAAAGACAGACAGAGATTGTGTATCTTGAAGGAAAAGAAAATGCAGAGCTTCAAGGCAGCTCCAGCTAACCCCCAACTCTATTGCCACTCTTCTTTCCTTCAGTATATTGCTCTAGTCTTCTCTCTCTCTCTCTCTTCCTTTTATCTTTGGGGATGTGTTATGAGTTGGTGAAAGTTTTCGCTGTTACGAAGTATGTTGTCTAACAACCTGTCTCTGTTTCTGCGTGTGAAACAGAGGAGATGGGAGTGGGCGGGACCAGACGCGTTTCACGGATCTTGGAGAGCTTGAACAATCCGCTGCCACCTTTCATCACGATGATGCTGTTGATTTAAGCCCAAGTATTGTCTTTGTCCGTCCCCTGTCTCTTCACATGGAATACGTTATATTTTATATGTACACATGTCTCGAAAGTTCATTTTCCTAACTGCTTCTAATGTTAAAAAATTGATTGTAGCCTCAATCTTCAATGTGAAGCCGATCAGTGTCGCTGTTGTTCCTAATAACCTACACTATGGAACCTTGAACACGGTAGTCATTCCTACCACCTTTCTAGAGCTATACATAGACTTGAGTGGAGTGTATGATTCGGTTGATATTCTGTGTGTTTGTGTTGCCTTTTGTCTTGGATGGTATACGTGTAGAGCGTTGGCTGTGTGGACACAGGGCAGCAGTATATGTACCAGCAGGGGACGACCGCGATTGGAGCAATGCTGGGAAACGGGCCGCGTATTGATAACTGGGGTGAGTCAGGCTTGGCTGCGGATACCAGCCAACAAACTGACACTTCTACAGATGTTGACACCGATGATAGAAACAAAGTGGGTGTCTGTTTCTTCAATATATCCTCTGTTTCGTTTAATGTCGTACAATTGGAGTCCTCAGGCTTAATGGTAGGTCACTTTAGGATCGAGGGCTTTCACCATCGCTCGCATTACAATGACCATCCCACTTCACTATTTTTTGTAAGCTTAAACTTACACTATATAGTGTCGAATTCATATCTTGCTTGTTTTGATTTTGTAAATTAATGGACTTCGAATACTCACAGTATCAAAACCAATATTAGGTGAGAATCCTTGTATTGTGGCGATTTAAGATAGGAATTTGTCGTTATGATGAAATGAAAAATGCGTAGTTTGATTAAAGATTTGAAATGTATGCCTGGCATGCCAGCTGGTGAACAGCATCTGTTGAGCTTATCACCTGAAATATCACGTGTTGTAGTTTCATGGAGTTCAGAATGGAGCACTTGTGACTGTAGATTCCATCGATCAGTCTAAGGCAAAATCTGGTGACCAAAAGGTTATTGACACGATGTTGCTTTGGTTGTGGTTATTTTCATTCAGTCTTGTGTTGGAATGTTCTTGTTAAGTTTTCAGACTGGGCTCACTCTTGTGCAGACTCTTAGAAGGCTGGCTCAGAATCGAGAAGCTGCAAGGAAGAGTCGCTTGAGGAAGAAAGTAATACGTCTATCCTAGTTTTGTTTTTTATGATTCTTCATCACGTTGTATTAATGAGTACCCCA
Source organism: Myrica gale (assembly GCA_963930655.1). Taxonomy (NCBI): domain Eukaryota; kingdom Viridiplantae; phylum Streptophyta; class Magnoliopsida; order Fagales; family Myricaceae; genus Myrica; species Myrica gale. Next base: position 29,649,515 of record OZ005601.1, on the reverse strand, counting down.
GTCCAAAGGCTTCATAGGTTTTTATTTTTGAAGTCTTACATCTTCCGTTTCAGGGACGAAGCCCAGATTGAGAATTAGGGGGGACAATTTAATTGAAATCCATTGGGGGCTGTCGGGTTTTTTTTTGGGGGGGGGGGGGGGTGTTGGTATATGCAAAAAATAAAATAAAATTTTCTTAAAGAAAATATGTTTTAGCCTAAAAAATTGTTCTCATGATAGTGTTCTCTTGCTATTGTGACTGTTTTACCGTTTAATCAGAACAAAGTTATGTCTACGACACTGTAGGTGATATCTTACTTTAATAAGGGATGCATATTCAGATAATTTATAGGTTTTGATTTTGGATAGGCATATGTCCAGCAGCTGGAGAATAGTAGGCTTAGGCTTACACAGCTAGAGCAAGAGCTCCAGCGAGCACGCCAGCAGGTGTGATAAGTTAATTCTTGTTTCCCTCAATTTCCCCCTTTTATTTTTGGTGGTTTTAGGTGTTTTTTTTGGGGGGTGGGGGGATTGTGTCTTCTATTCTTCATTTTCATTGCTAACTACACTCTTTTCACTTTTGGTTTTTGGTATTTGTAATGTAGGGTATTTTTGTTGCAGCAACAGGATATTCTGGGGATCATATTCATTCAATGACTGGGAATGGTAAGGAATTTGGGGTATATGTACATCCATTGCTTCCTCATGATATGTGGTCCTTTTAGGGCTTATCCTTTTGTAATCATTGTCAACATGAAAATGGTTTGCCTGTGTGCTATGGTGCTTTTTGCTATGAATGTCATTTCTATGTCTGGTTGTAATTTGTTCTCTTTGTTCATTGTACTTGGAACTGAAATAGCCAGAGTGCTATTAATTTTGTTATTATTTTGTATATTCATTCGTGTTTGTTTCTGTTCAATGAGGCTATAAACTGAGACCTTGACTATTTGTTACAGTTCCTTCAAAAGTAAAATTTGGGATATACACGATCAGGGCCAGGACCAGAAAATAGGATTTTGTGCGGGGCATGGTTAAGGTTGAGTCAGAACACATGGACACAGACACATGCAAACCACCCTCACACGCACATTATCAAATAAAAGATTTATATTTGTGTGCATTGCGTTGAATCCTGTTCGTTGGCAGTCAAATTTGTGGAAAGATAACATATTGATTGATATGAATAGTCTATACGCTTTTTCAGCCAAATTTTTACTTTATCTTAGAGTATTTGATAATTCTAACTAAGAGGAAGACACTTCTATCCATTTATAATTCAGATACGTGTTTAACTTCTTTATGTGGGTTGTGTTTAGATAAGCACATGGCATGTCTTTGGGGGTTTGGATGTCTTTGGGGGTTTGGATGTAGTTTGCGTAGGAAATTGTTATACTGATCTTTACCTTAACTTTGAGAAAATTTGAGGGGCCCATTTCCACATTGCTCCCTTAGTGTGATACTGAAATAGTATGTTTTAATCATTATTTTTCTTGTATTTTGTTTTGTTTCCAGGAGCCTTAGCATTTGACATGGAGTATGCACGCTGGCTTGATGAGCATCAACGGCTAATCCATGATCTAAGATCAGCCGTGAATTCTAATATGGGTGACAATGAGTTGCACCTCCATGTTGATGGTGTAATGGCCCATTATGATGAAATTTTTAGGCTGAAAAACATTGGTACAAAGGCTGATGTATTTCACATGCTTTCTGGAATGTGGAAGACGCCTGCTGAGAGGTGTTTCATGTGGTTGGGAGGATTCCGTTCATCTGAAATTCTGAAGGTGACTTTTGTTCAATAGTATTAGATGCATTACAGTTGGCCTTCCTCTACTGACCGTGGACAAACTGACGTATATGTCAAATTTTGCTTTCGGGAACTCAGATACTTGGGAACCACCTTGAACCTTTGACAGATCAACAGTTGATGGGCATTTGTAATTTGCAGCAATCCTCCCAACAGGCTGAAGATGCCTTATCACAAGGGATGGAAGCTTTGCAACAATCTCTAATCGAGACACTTTCTTCGACCTCTAGTGGTTCTGGAAATGTTGCTGACTACATGGGACAAATGGCAATTGCTATGGGCAAGCTAGCAACACTAGAGAATTTTCTCCACCAAGTAATAAGCCTAAACTTACAAATCATGCTTAAATATAGAAACCTGTTGTGCTCTCTCTCTCTCTCTACAACGAGATTCACCATGCTGGGACAAAGTGAGATCGTGACTACAACCCTTATATTTTGTTTCTTGCTAGGCTGACCTTTTGAGGCAGCAAACTCTGCAACAAATGCATCGAATTTTGACCACTCGTCAAGCTGCTCGTGCCCTTCTTGTTGTCTGTGACTACATCTCACGACTCCGGGCACTCAGTTCATTATGGTCAGCACGTCCTAGGTAATGACATTACCTTCACTCATGCTTATCCAAGGTAATGATGTTGTCTCCACGGTATCCTGCCTTAGAATTCCACAGATGCTTGTGACATAATTAATGGGTTATGTTCCCTGAAAAAGCTTTGGGACCATGAAGATGGAGAAAGATAATGTGGACTGAGGCTAGAAATTCATTTCTGTTATAAAAAAAAAAATCATTTCTGTTGCTGCTGATCTTGTATTCCATTAGAAATAGATAAGTTTCCTCTCTTGGCTCGGGGAGATATTTAATCCCATTGTACACTTTAGTGACTGACTGGATCTCTAAAACCTTGTAATTAATGATTGTCCTGTTAGGCCTCAACGGATACCGATTATGACCCTCATAGTACAATAGAAATTGTGTTATATGGCGCTGATGCTGAATATGTTGTAGATCTAATGCAGCATAGTACCTAAAACCTTTTACTTCCAGCAGGGAGAGTTTACTTTTGATTGGGTGCAAATATGTACAAGCCATTTAATTTTATGACAGCCTTAAAGAAGAGGTTATGAATTTTTTTTCCGATTCGTGGTTAATCAGGATATCACCATTTCAGTTTCCATGCTGTATGCAATAGTTGGAGACAACTTTTGATCATCGACTCACAGCAATTGTCTTGTTTTTGAACATTTTAACAATCTATACGCTCTGACTCGAGAACAAGCACTGTATGTTCAGGGTGCTTTTTCTCCACTCAATTGTATGTTCTTCTCCCATTATCCGTCCTTCCTGAAAACCTTAGTATATGTATTGGTTCACATGCGTTATGAGTCGAATCCCTTTTCCAGCCATTTCGAAAAAGGGGAGTGCATTGGCTTATTATACCCTCTGGATTTGACCATATGAGGGACGAACACTTCATACAAATGTATACGTGCCATGCACAGTATTGGTGTTCCTGGTTTCCCCACCGAATGCGGTAGCTTCACTTATCAAATATACGTATCTCTTCAACTGCGTTATCAAAAATTCGTATCTGATCAAATATACGAATCTCTTCAACTGCATTATCATTATCTTGACTTTATAAAGATAGTGGTCTGTTCGCTCGAAGTGGAGGCTTGGGTTCTGCTGGGAAATTGTGTTTCTTATTGAACTCTTTGGGATTATTAAAGAGGGTTAGGACTTCGTTTTAGGAACATTACAGGTCAGGGTCATTTGGGAAATATGGTGGCTGGGGTTGTGAGATGAAGGAGATGGAGTTTGTTCGTAAAGGAGTCTTGGAGTTCGGCGTGGGGAAGCTTCGAGAGTCACTTAGGCTGCCCTTGTTCTTTGACTGCGTCCGTGTGCAACTAAAGGCTGTTGGATGGGCTGTCTACTTGAGTAGGCTGCTATCATTGGATTTATGTTACTCTTTTGCCTTAGTGTATTATCCTTGCTTAAGCCCATTATGTTAGGGCTTGTTTTCTTTGCTTTCCTGTAAGGGCCCAGCCCAAGCTGTACTTAGATGGAGGAATCATCTGTAGAAAGTATGGAGAATCACAATTGCTAAGGTTTTTACGGAGAGTTGCTCTCTCGGATAGAGCTTAATACAGTTTCTTTCACAATTTCTCATCTATCAAACACCCATTCCCATTACACCCTCAGTTTTAATCGGTTACATAACAAAGTGACGTTGGATTCGTTATCTACTTCCTATTGCATCCTAGTCCACAGAATATGTCTGCTTTTGTGTGTTTAGGTTATGTACGTATCTGAAATGGTTCACTAGTGTTTAGTGCTAATTCCCTGCAAAGCAGTTGGAGGAGTATGACTTTGAAAGTTTCCTCCTAAAATATCATTCTCAAAACCATCCAATTAACATGGTTATACCAGCTTGAGTGATCATAATCTATAACTATAAGTCATGCATTAGAATGTTTATGCTTAAATAATAGCTGAGCACTTAAGAGTATAAAGTTGCAGATATAAATTATGTCATCTGTCTCAATATATTGCTCTTCCCGTTTCCGGTTTCTGGACCACCTTGATTTAAAAAGAAGAAAAAGGTGAATCTCAAGGACCATGAATTGAAAAAATTATGACTGGCAGAGAAGCTTAATCATATACTCGCCTGTCATTAACAACCCCATCGCACCTATAACTGATTACTTGACATTTGGCTAAAGCTCAACATAAGCGTCAACAGAGGGAGGAATCATTGATGATGATGGTGGAGGTAGAATGGTGGCAGAAAACGGAGATAGTTTGGATAGCAAAGCAACTCCATGAACGACAGGCTCACCCAGGATCCATATCTGTTGAGCACATAACGGGAAACACCAAACACAAGGAGGCCAATATTTACGTGGTTCGGCAACTGCCTACGTCCACGGAGGAGAGTATTTTTATTTCACTCACAGAACCAAAACTTTACAAACTCTCAACTCACACACCGCACCTTTCTCCTCACAAACTCTCTCAACCCACAGGTGCTCTTCCACTGAGAGTCACCCCTTTTTTCTCTCCACCCACTAGTGCTCTACATCAGAGAGTCACAACTGAACTCGTTTACAGAAGTTCATATTTATAGAGAAAAACTATCGAGAGAAGTGAAGAAAAACTTCAAGATTTGCGGCTTGCAAATCTTCTTCATTTCGGTGCATTTAATTCTGTTAGAGGCAGCTGAAAGCTATCGAGATTTGCGGTTTGCAAATCATCTCCTTTCGCTGGATTAACTCCTGACAGAGGCAACATAACATTTCAAGATTTGCGGCAAGATTTATACCGCAAATCTTGACTTCTCTTTTGTAGCAAATATCAGCCGCAACTTTTGACTTGTGGGGCATGGATTTCACGCCAACAATTCTCCCCCTCCATGCCACACAAAAGAGAATATCTCCTGACATCTTTAGTTGGAGGTGCTCATCCTAGCTATGTCCCACATAGCTCCACCTACGACAACATGTCAGCTGAAAATCTTCAGTGTTTTCTTTGGAAGTCTCACTAACTCATACATCTGATTCTTCTGCAAGGGAATCTTTTCATCTTGCAACACCTGTGCAAGGCATCTTGCATCTCTTGAATCAATCTCTCTTTGAGTTCTAACTTCACAAAATCTTCGTTGCTCCCCCTCATCAATAAGAAGAATATAATCTGATTCCGGAAATCTCTTCGACGGAATCAGTGACCACCCTCTCTCCGTGGAGGATCGTCAACTAGAGGAAGTTCATCATCACTGGATCACTTGTGATGACCATACAGCTTCTAGTGGAGCAGATAACTCCTGCTCAACACTCATTTCTGCAACCTGTGGTGGAGGGGGTACGTCCCCCCTGCTCAACACCCTCTTCTGCAGCCTCTAGTGGAGCGGGTAGCTGCACCCCTATGCTCAACACTCTCTCAGCAACTTCTGGTGGAGCGGTATCTTCTTCTCTCGCTCAACACCCCTCATCACCTTCCTCTTCTGGGGAACCGTCCTGCGTTCCTTCAGTGTCTGTGGCAAACTGAAGCCGTCTAGGACTGAATAATATCCAGAGCACTTTTCATATCACCTGGGTTTGATAACCTTCTGAAGCGATCAGCTCCAGGATCCCAAAACCTGTATCCAAATCTTCTGGTGGAGTGAGTAACTGTTCTCCAACTTAACACCTATCTCCGCAGCTTGGATACATGTGCAAACACTTTGCACCTAATCGCTCTCCAACGAGAGGAGGATATCTTTCAGCCAGACCACACTATCTCCGGAGCCTCAAGCGCCAACAGATCTGATAGTGTTCTGCTTATTAAGTAACAGGCTGCATATCTGCTACCACCCAAAGATATCTCTTTAAAAAGGGACCGTAGATCAAAGTGTACCAGGATCAACACTTTTGATCTTCTCTAGACTATTTTTCTGCAAAGGGTTGGGCGTGCTTTCCCTTCCGGATGCGCTTTTCTTTGCCAATGTAAATAACCCTTTCTCCCTCATGTGTCTGAGTCTCTTATGCCACAGATTTGGAGATGCCTCACCTTCACCCGCTTTGAGGCCATCATCACATATCTTCACATGAGTCAATAACGTGCCACACATGTGTCCACAAGTGACAACCACAATACCTTTCGTCAACATCCAGGTATTGTTGCTGAAGCGGTTGTCATAGCCCTGGCGGTAAAGGGCTGACACAAGTATTGGATTTAGCCGGAGGATGGACACTTGCATAACACCATGGTACATGATACATTGTACTTTTTCTGATCGCCTAGACCAGCAATCTTAGAGGAACTGGAGTTTCCTCCTTTCACTGTGGTAGGAAGCTGCTATGTCTAGCACCCATTCTGCATCCGTACTCGCAACATGAACACAACCTTCTTCAAAATCTTCAGGAAGAGTGAATAAACTTTCACCATCTTCCTCTTTCTTGGCTGGTTGCTAGCCTTCTTTTCTCCAGCTTTTTGGTGGAGGAGGTGACAACGCCTTCTACTCAACACTCTTTGCATTTACAGCAATATCCGGTGGAGGAGGTGACAACACCTTCTACTCAACACTCTCTGCATCTACAGAAATATCTGGTGGAGGAGGTGACAACGCCTTCTACTCAACACCCTCTGCATGTGCTGCAATGTCTAGTGGAGGAGGTGACAACGCCTTATACTCAACACTCTCTGCATCTGCAGCAATATCTGGTGGATGAGGTAATTCATTCTCTACTCAACATCATATATCTCCCTACAGTATTTGGTGGAGGAGGTGACAACACCCTCTACTCAACACATCATCATCTTCTACAGTCTCTGGTGGAGGAGGTGACAATAACCTCTACTCAACACCAAGTCATCTCCTGCAGCATCATGCATAATCCCCGGAACCAGAATTCGTCATTGATTCACCTATATCTGAGGCTCAAATGACTTGTTGCTCTACGTTCGGAGTTGAATCTCGTAAAACAGAGCCCACCGTTGCGTCCGGAACGGTCAAAATAGTAAGTAACAGGTCCGGTCTGGCCCAAAAACGACAGAAATTGGGCCCAAAATGCACAAAACTCGATTCTGGAATATTCTATCCAGAAACGGAATATTCCGTCCAAAGTAACGGAATATGCTCCGAAGATGCTGTCGCCGTTAACGTTTTCCGTCACCGTTAACTCAGCGAGTTGACTCGTCCAACTCGGTCTGACTCGCCCCCAACTCGGTTTGAGAGTGGAGACACGCCCAGAAGTTTCTACTGGCGCGTGTGGGCGCATGCTGTCTCCATTTGACCCCTGTTTTGTACTGTTGTGCTCGTCTCGTCGCGAGGAATTCCCAGTTAGTTCCAAAATTGCATTTGGATACATATTTGGTCTCGGCCGAACAAAAATTCCGGCCACCTTTTGCTGGCTCTGATACCACTTGTTGGGTACAAAATTGCCTCTGATACCACTTGTTGGGTACAGATCTGCCTCTGATACCACTTGTTGAGCACAAAACGGGAAACACCAAATACAAGGAGGTCAATATTTACGTGGTTCGGCAACTGCCTACGTCCACGAAGGAGAGTTTTTTTATTTCACTCACAGAACCAAAACTTTACAAACTCTCAACTCACACACGACACTTTTCTCCTCACAAACTCTCTCAACCCACGGGTGCTCTTCCACTGAGAGTCACAACTGAACTCGTTTACAGAAGTTCGTATTTATAGAGAAAAACTGTCGAGAGAAGTGAAGAAAAACTTCAAGATTTGCGGCTTGCAAATCTTCTTCATTTCGGTGCATTTAATTCTGTTAGAGGCAGCTGAAAGCTATCGAGATTTGCGGTTTGCAAATCATCTCCTTTCGCTGCATTAACTCCTGACAGAGGCGACATAACATTTCAAGATTTAGGGCAAGATTTATACCGCAAATCTTGACTTCTCTTTTGCAGCAAATATCAGCCGCAACTTTTGACTTGTGGGGCATGGATTTTACGCCAACAATATCTAGGCTGCTCCAAGAAAGAGACTGGACCAATCAAGGCAGTTCAAGAAAACATACTTTTTTAATGGAAAAAAGATTATGAGCTCTCTATAAAAATGATAGAGGGAACATTAACAACACCAGAACTTCACCTGATGCAAATCCTAACAAAGCTTCAAAAGATCTAGTTCACGTCCCAATGGGTCCGTTTACAATATCAAGAAAAAAGAAGTTCAAGGATGTACTCAATGGACTCATTCAAGAGATATGAGTTCAAGTAAATTCGTGGAGACCCATTGAACATGATCCACGTTCTAGAAGGATTGTCTAGGCTAAGTTTCAAATTTGCAAGAGATATTTTTGGGTCTATTCTAGAAGAATCAGATTGCATGGCTATTCTAGGCACCATTTTATTTCCTTTTATGGTATTTTGATTATTATAGGCGTGTGTTTCATTTCCTTTTGAAAAGTTAAAGTTGTCGTCCAGCTTAAGTTTTAGTCAAATAAGGAATATTATTTCATTAGTCATGTTTTGTTTAGGCGCCAGTTGTTGTTTAGGAAAGTAAGGAATTTAGTTCCTTATTTGTCTTGTTTGTTTTAGGCTAGTAAGAAATTCTTTCCTTACTTATTTTCGATTTTTATTAGGTTTCTATGTTAGCTTATTTTCCTTGTAATGTTTAGCTCTTTAAATAGCAGCTTTTGCAATGTAATTCGGTAGACGTTGTTTATTGAAAATTGTGAGGATTTATTCTCTTTGGTTCTCTGAAGAACTACTCGAACTTATCGGAATTTTTCGTGGTGTTCAACTTGACTTATCAAACGGAGTTTCCACAACCGTTTGTGGCATCTTCCTTATACCAATGTTCTTGTTTTCATAAACAACGGGTCGAGGTTTCCATTCGAATTAGTCCTAAAACGATCTTAGGTTCCCTTTCGTTGTTGAGTCTCGTTATTCTTGATGAGGTTCACATCATCACCGAAGAATCCCCAGAAAAGTTCTTCCAGCGGCGAAAGGCGCCCTCGCATGATGAACCAGTACGTCCGCAAGATTTTTCTTGCTATTGATCAGTCAAAATTGCCTCGCTGTTGAAGTTTTAAACTCCCGAAAGGGAAGCAAACTGATCTCATGACTGGGAATCGTCTAATTTTGAATGAGGTCTGGTTTGGTTGGTAGTTAATGACAGGGGCGACAAAGGATTCTTCTCATTCGGAAAGGACTATCGCCATTACACAGTAATTGCAGAACGAATGTGAACCTTGTACAATTTAGTAAATATTCTCTCTTTATCATGAAGCTATCGCTTAGAGTTTCTTCGAGTCACATGGTAGATGAATGTGTTAAACCACATCAAATCTTAAGTTGCGAGGATCATTGCGCCACTTTTTGGGTGAGAGAGCTTTTCATATAGTAGAACAAAGAACACTGCAATATAATGACATGTCATGCCGTAATTGGCACTTTCTTTACCAGCAAATCAGTGCTTTTATTGGCATAGCGGTTGCCCAAAATGAATATCCTATAGGTAATCGTATTGACGGTTGCGCAACCGTTCATGGATGAAGGGGAGCGTTTGTTAAAAACAGTGACTTTCAAGCCCCATTCTTCTGCCTATTTCTGTCTCTCACTTATACTCGCGCGCGCAATGTATCATTTTTCTCCTATGATGAATACCATCGAGAAGTCTTCGCATCAGCGCCACCTGACCACCACTTTCTTCAGATTTCAACTGCCCTCTGACATCCTCTGCACTTCCCGTTAGTGTGACAAAACAAGCAAATCCTGCAGGCCTAGGGCCTATTGCCATGTCTGACTTAAATTCACACTCTCCAGCAGCTTGGTCCTCATGACTCTGCGACTGTTGCGAAGATGTTAGCAGTTTTTTTTTTGGGATAAATGATATTTTGGTCCCTGAAGTTTGGGTGAAAATCAAATTAGTCCTTTAACAATTTTTTTCATCAATTGGGTCCTTGTAGTTTGCATGAAAATCAAATTAGTCCTTTATTAATTTTTTTCATCAATCGGGTCCCTGATCTTTACATGTTTTTATATTAAGTCCTTCCGTCCACTGACTTAACGGTAAGTGTCAACCTGATCTGTTCGGGATGAAGAGCTGAGAGGATCTAGAGGCCCGAGCAGGTCGGCCGAGCGCACAAATACTATATAAAAGCAGTCTGAGCATCCCGAGCACAAGCAACCCGACATCCCGAGCACAATCAGCCCGAGCATCCCGAGCATAAGTAGATTGAGAGGCCCGAGCACCAAGGCCGCTCGTACAAAGGCTATATAAAAGCAGCCCGACCTGCTCGGGCCTCTCGATCCTCTCAGCTCTCCATCCCGAGCAGATCAGGTTGGCACTTACCGTTAAGTGAGTGGACGGATTTGGACGGAAGGAATTAATATAAAGCATGTAAAGATGAGAGACTCAATTGATGAAAAAAATTGATAAGAGACTAATTTGATAGCAGCCCCGCCTGCTTGGGCCTCTCGATCCTCTCAGCTCTCCATCCCAAGCAGATCAGGTTGACACTTAACGTTAAGTCAGTGAACGGATTTGGACGGAATGACTTAATATAAAAGCATGTAAAGATCAGAGACCCGATTGATGAAAAAAATTGATAAGGGACTAATTTGATTTTCATGCAAACTACAAGGACCCGATTGATGAAAAAAATTGTTAAGGGACTAATTTGATTTTCACCCAAACTTCAGGGACCAAAAAATCATTTATCCCTTTTTTTTTTTCTAAGCGAAGATGTTAGCAGTTGTAAGTGAATTATTTTCACCATCCTTCGTTCATGCCACACTTTCATCGGACGGTATTTATGTTGTTGTAATTGTTGTTATTGCTGTTGCAGGTTCCCCACGTCCCATCAAGTAAAATCAATTTTAGGAAATCTAAAGCTTGATTTCTGTTTAAAATGGTGGTTCTTTTTGTTTGTCACTGCCGACAACGAGAAAAAAGAGTAAGGACAGGTTGATGGTGGGTTTTATTCAGAAGCCATGATCATTGCAATATGTATGCAATCACGTTCCTCAGACCAAACTATCAGTGGTAGTACCGCTGTCATATGTAGAACAGGGATGACCTTCCTGGGATATTAGACGACATCTTGTAGTGTACTCTCACTATGGTCCTTAAAAGAAAAGGGAAACTGTTCAGACATTGGGTGCCAAAAGGCAATACTCGATGACAATGTAACCTGGCTTGTTATAACACTTTTTGCTCCTCTCAATGGCGATGTAGATATTCCTTCTCCCAACTTAGGTGTATTTGCTTTCTTAGCCGAGTAATTTTCATATCGTCAATTTATCTTCCGATATATATTGATGTAACAGATGACATTTGCATAAGGCCCCTCAGAAAAATGCTATCTTTGCCGCATATGAACAGATATTACCTTCCTGAAGTCAAGTGTCTGTAATTTAATCACTCTCCATCTCGCTTAATTAAGTAACTATGTTATGCACATTTGTAAAGATTGCTATTTTATACTTAATGTGAAACTAATTTGGTCCACATTTCAACATGTAGGCATGCCCTGGTGTCTCAAATATTTCGAGAGGATTGTCAAAATATTATTCTTTTGTAGCTAAACATCGACTATGTTCTCTTTCAGGTTGCTTAACCTGCTGCTGTCCATGTGTTACATTTGGGCGAATTGCAGAAATTGTTGACAAAGGATCAACTTGTAAGTTCCTAAAACAAGATGTTAGGCATTGCTTTACTCGACTGTTATGACAACAAGTAGTATATCTCTGTAAATTATGGTGGGTTTCAGCCTGTGGAGTAAGCGGAGCACTTTACACATTAATATTGTGCGTAACGGGTTGCTCGTGTTTGTACTCATGCTTCTACCGATCCAAACTGAGAAGACAGTATTTCTTAAGGGAAATGCTTGGGATCTCAATGGGATCGTCCCAGCAAATTCCGATAATTTTGAAAATGCATTAAGCACTCGACCGGCCGTCGAGAGGTGGTTGAGTGCTCAATGCATTTCGGGATTGCATCGGGTTCCCAACGAGATGCCAAGCATTTCCCTTCTTGGAAGAGAGCCCCTGCACGGATTGCTGCATCCATTGCTTTTGTGAGGAATGTGCTTTGTGTCAAGAATGTAGAGAGCTCAAGCATCGTGGCTTTGACATGTCCATAGGTACTCTCTTTTTCTATCTCTCTCTCGTACTTTTTTACAATGTGTGATTGTGTTCTGACTTCTGACATGGTTAGTGATATTTGTGGGATAGGTTGGCACGGTAAAGTTATTTTTACTAAAATTTTAAATTAAATTTCTCTTAAAATTTTATAATATAATATCTCTTCTCTCATTACATCACTACTTTTTACTATAATAAATATTAAAAATAATTTTTATTTTCACTTTTTCATTAAAATTAATATCCTAAAATTTTAAATTTCTAAAATTTTAAGTTATGTTTGATTTATGTAAAAAATATTAAAATTGATGAAAAAGTGAAAAGAAAACGTTTTAAAATATGAAATAAACATAATCCTAACACTAAAACACGTGGAAAGGCAGAAGCGCATAGTTGCTATGCCTCCGTCAGTGCAACAGATGTTATCTCAATCTCTGAAGTTTGTATGTATAATAAACATGTTAAATCGAAGGTCAACAATAAAAGAACAAAAAAGAGGGGATGATTAGGAATTAGGCTTGTGACATCAGTGTAGGATATAAAAATTGTCTTATTTGGTTTGTACAACAACAGGAGGGGATGATTAGATCTTTGTGGTTTGTAATTTGTCGTATTTGGGTTCCTCCATTGCGAACTTCGATTTGGATTTTGGGTTTAAACAGGGCAAGATGTCTTGCCAAGCTCTGACTCTTAAAAGGAGGAGGGAGGGAGGGAACGGGAGTCGTCCACGCCATGTCTTTAGGTTTAGAAATTTGGCACAGAATTGGAGTAAAGAAAGAAGGCTAAAAAGAGTTTCATCTCTAATTATCGGGGCGTAAGGACAATCACATGGAAGACATTTATTAATGAAAAATTTTCACATATATTTGTAAAATACGTACGGGTTACGGTGCATCAAAAGTGCGTGGCGTGGAGCAGGGGCTTTTGTGGCGTGTATATATATATATATATATGAAGATATAAGCCATAGTTTTTTTTCTCTCTTTTATCTGAACGAATTTGGAGCAAATATCATGCAAGTAAAACAACACTTTTATTTATTTATTTATGCCTTACATTTCTTTTATTCTTGAACTTTTTCTTTAATACTGTTACACCCAAAGCAGGTAATGTGGGGCTATGGTGCTAATCTTTTTGGGCCGTGCGCCGCTACTTTTCTGACACCAACAAAACAAAAGAGCCGAAACGTGTCCTTATAGTGCTTTTATAATTCCGGAAAAGAACAACGTGAGAAGTCTGGAAGTCGCAAGACCAATTTTACTCAGAAAAATTGGCGTTGCCACACGTGAGTTGATTTGACAGGAATCAACTCACATCTGAAGACTCCGTTAACTCTGATGTTAAAAACGAAGGCCAGATTCATGAATACCAATCGATTGGGGCATTGAAAATCCGTAGTATTTGACCAAAAAGAAGTCTTATCGAAATACTTTTAACCTTCTTTCTCTGAAATAAATGTCCACTGAGGAGCACGTTCCGTGGACGTCCTGGAAGAAGGGGAGGGGCCTCTGCTTCTGAAAAGCGACCATAGTTTTTCCAAAGCAACCTGGGCGACTTGCCCATGTCCAAGCCCACAAACGTTCCCAATTCTCATCGTGGCAGAAAAATGGGGAATGGCTTTTAGCTTTAATGAGATAATGGCCCACAAGTCCACGCGAAAAGATAGTATTGGCAGGCAACCGAAAGTTAGGTCTGAGTGTTTTGACGCCACAACATGTGGCGTTGTATGGCAAAATGGTCAATAATGTCATGCCTCTTTAGTATGTATCGTCTAAGGCCCTCAAATTATGACAATCGTGCATCAAAATAATTGGTAATCACTTGGATTCTGGTTAGGGGTGTCAAAGTCTTTCGCCGTAGTTGTCAGGTTAAAGATAGAGATAAGGCTAGTGAGGGTGTCCAACCACGGAACATCTAAGCAGCCAAGACAGCGATTTTCTCAAAATAATTGGTAATCACTTGGATTCTGGTTAGGGGTGTCAAAGTCTTTCGCCGTAGTTGTCGGGTTAAAGATAGAGTTAAGGCTAGTGAGGGTGTCCAACCACGGACCATCTAAGCAGCCAAGACAGCGATTTTCTAGCGTTATTTTTTCGAACTGAGGGATTCCCAACTGGAATATGTAGAAGTCGTTTAGTTCTGAGAACGCAGAGCGAAGTCTCACGGGCCCTCACAATTTGAATCCACGTGAAGAAAAGCAGTGAATTCCGAGTTGCCCACTTGGCAGGAAAGGATAGGTTGATTCATTCTTACGCTTTGGTACCGGAACTCCGGCCATATCTTTTCATCTGCTATAAAAGGAATTCCAAAGGCATACGCATTTTGTAAGCTAAAATACATTCCAAGTCTCGAGTTCTAGCTCTCTGTTTTGCTTCACACTCTATGAGACAAAGAAGAATGGCTGCCATTAGCCTAGAACCAAGTCTAAGCCTACAACACATTGGCAAAGACACACACCAACACGGGCCCGTAGTTGAGGAAATTGAAGGGCTTATAAGAGTCTACAGGGAGGGACATGTGGAAAGACCTCAGATCGTTCCATGTGTCACCAGCGCATTGCCTTTGGAGCTTGGAGTGACTTCCCGGGACATTCTCATTGACAAGTTCACAAACTTTTGGGCACGATTTTATGTCCCGGCTGTCTGTCATGCCAAGCTTCCTCTGCTTATCTACTTCCACGGAGGAGGGTTTTGTGTTGGTTCGGCTGCTTGGAGTTGCTACCATGAGTTTTTAGCAAGGCTATCAGCCAAAGCAGGTTGCTTAATCATGTCGGTAAATTACCGTTTGGCCCCAGAAAATCCTCTTCCAGCGGCTTACGAAGATGGATTAAAGGCTCTTCTATGGCTGAAACAACAAGCTCTCCGCGGAGCTGGTGAATGGTGGTCTAGGCTGTGTGACTTCTCAAAAATCTTCCTAGCTGGTGATAGCGCCGGTGCCAATATAGCCCACACTGTTGCCACGAGGCTTGGTTCTAACAGAGCACTCGAAGCAATGGCTCTGAAGCCATTAGGAGTGAAGGGTACTATTTTGATACAGCCGTTTTTTGGCGGAGAGGTCCGGACACACTCAGAGAGCTATATGGTTCAACCGACTAGCTCGGTGCTGAGCTTAGCTGTTTCCGATACATACTGGCGGTTGGCTTTGCCAGCAGGGGCGAACCGCGACCATCCGTGGTGCAACCCTTTGTCGAAGGGATCGCCTAAATTGGAGGATGTACGGCTTTTCCCTACCATGGTGTGCATATCAGAGATGGATATATTGAGAGATAGAAGCTTGAAGTTCTGTAAGGTTTTGGTTAGGGCAGGTAAGAGGGTCGAATACATTGTGTATAAAGGAGTAGGGCATGCATTTCAGGTTCTCAGTAGGAGTCCGCTATCACAAACCCGAACCCTTGAGATGATGGCTCATATCAAGGCCTTCATTGGTCGATAATGTACAGCTCGGTCCGTCCCTCTGTCCATGTGCTTGTGCTGGTGTTCTACAATGTAAAAAGCTTTGGACTCTTCCTTTTCAACATTGTACACTAACTTTATGCCTTCTAGATGCCTTTGATTTACGTTTCACAGCTTTGGCATGTGCAATGTTGGGAAGGGCACGCATAGCAGATCTGCATATTATTGTATCATCTTGTTTTAGTCATGGAGCAGAACCAGTGTCCTCCTGAATACAATTTAAGAATAAACACAACAGGAGGAGATTATTGTAGATTCATATAGCTCGAAACTTCATATTAAATAGCATATGATCGGTCTATTCTTATCTAAATTATACTGTATAATAATTCGGATAAAAAATTACAGAAAACCTAATAAATATTCAAGATTTGTGTATCGCTGGACATTATGTTCTGCGACTTGTTTGAGTCCCAATTATTTGGGTTTAATAATAAAAAATTAATCACATAATTTTTTATTATTATAATATTTATTAAAAATCTTCTCTCTCTTAACTTTTTTACCAACTTCCATAATATATCTTTACTTTATAATATTTCTCAAACCTCAATATCCAAAATTTACACACTCAAACATCCCCATAGTGTGGTGTGACATGAAGAGTTACTAATGAGAAGAATATATTACTAGTTAAAAGGGTTCCAATTACCAGCTTGTACGTTATGAAGTGCAATATTCCGACAAATAGGAAAAACTTCTGTGGTTTAGATTATTTCGCATTTAAATCCACCAGTAATGCCACTTAAAATTCCCTATTAATTATGAGAAAAACAAATATTATTCGACTGGGGCTCTTGTACGTAGACCACTATCACGGCTGTCTCGAATCAAACTCAAACCACACTCCCCAAATCATGACCACCTACCCCAATTCCCATTTACACCAAAGTAACCCCAGATTATGAGCGCATAATCTTAGATCGGAACACAAGTTCAAGGTCAAAGATTAGTTGGGTTGAAAGTGCTAAATCCTGATCAGTCTCCATATCTATTTTTTGTTGGTAAGTAATATATTGATCACTAAAAATCTCTACAATCACCAATTGAACCCCAATAGAATCTAATATTGGGCAAACAAATCATAAAGAACACTGGTAAACGCTAAACAAACACTGCAAACACTTCTATTTTTTAATCAAACACTTGATAGACCAATAGATACAAAAAGATGTCATATATAGCACCAGAGAGTTCTTGCCGCGCTGCACACAAATTAAGCATCAAATCCTTGCGATCGTGGCGAACGAACCCCTCAATATCCATGTTGAAGATATATATGCCAAGTTTCAATTACAATTTTTCGCTGATCCACCCATTGACTTGAAGTTTTATCCTTTTGCTTCTTCTTTTTTCATTTCTTTATTACTTCCCATATATGTGATCAGATCTTAAGAATTGCAGTTGGGGGCAACTTAATTGCAATACTTTTTGACGGGCCGGGAAATATAGTCAATCTAATACAAAGGGAATTATGCTGTCAGTTTCGATCAGCTTCCTTCTCCATCGTAGAAATTGTTTATAGCAGCTAATTAATTATAGTTTTTTGCTTCGAGTTATAAAGTTATTAGACCACAGAATTTCTTTAATTGCTATTTTAATGAGCAAAAAATGCATGGGTGGAGACCGTGTATCACCAATTAATTCCACTAACACAAAAATAAGTGATAATTATTAGCTGTTGCGATTATTGAAGCCTTTTTTTTCATTGATCCCAAATTTGTTTGATTCAACCACGAGAATTAGATCCAAAGTGAGCCCCCTCCTCTATACGATAATGGTGTTTTGGCCCTAACTTTGAATTCTTCCCTGTCATTATACCTTTCACAAACACGTCTAATGATGGGATGTTTAGTCATTTAACAAATAGGAAAAAACATTAATGGCCGACAATTTTGATAACATTGTGGTTCAGATGATATACTAATCGAAAATCATTGTGTTTTTTATGTTTCATCACGCTATAGTCAACAGACTATATTTGTCTCTTTTTTCTGCCCTTTTAATAAAAAAATGGTTAACTTCATGAAAAAGGGGATTTTCTGATTTAAAATTCAAGCAAGCTAGCATATTCTTGACAGCTTCGTGAATCATGGAACATATAAAAGACGGATAAGGAAGACCGACATCAGAACAAAATCTTGAATAATATTTGCCCGCAAGATAGCTTGTTTACACTCTTATTTTATCGTTTTTCTCGACTTCCATCCACCCATATAAAGAGTGCTAGGAATATTTATATACCTTGAGCAGACTTATATTGTCTGCCAATCAAAGGTACAAGGTGCTTTCTGATGGCTATATTGCCAAGCAGTACTGGGACAGTGGAGACGTGATCTTATTGGATTAGGCGAGTTGTGGTTAAGGAAAAAGCGTTAAAATATATATACATATATTGTAAAGACGTCAACGGAGGACATTCAGAAACTTAGATTTGAGTCTTACAGTTTAGGAGTGCGAAAGAGAACCAGAATAACTAACTACATATAGATTTTCTAAGGTTCTGGATTGATGTCCGCCTGTCAATGGCGCGAGAGAGGTCCTGCCGTCCTGATCATCAGGTCCAACGCAAGTACGCTGTACGCCTAAGCCTCCATGAAGGTCCGAGGTCGAGGCTCTTTAACAGCGTACTGTTGTCGTCCTTCATGAACACGAGTCACCCCTACTTTCTTGCTCAAATGAGTAGTCCAAAAGAAATATTTTCTCCCTCCTTTCCTGTAGAAACGCACTCATTAGGCTTTGCCAAAGGGAGCAGGTAATGATACGCCCTAACATTTAAGTCTAACGTAAGAGATACAGACAGTATATATTGTCACTATCAATTAGTTGAACAGTATGGGAGGAACGTAACCTTCAAGAATAATAATTGTTTCGCTAATCACTATACAAATTACGTATAGATCAGATCATTCATAGAAAAAAAAAGTAAAGAAAACAAGAGGATGATGAGCAGTATAAAAATGGTAAAGTTGCCTGTAAGATATATGTCCATGCGGCCCTTGGATAGAGATTCCAAAGTAGATGAACAAAGAAAAGTGGACAAAAATGGTCCAGCTAATTCAATTGTACGTAAAATGTCTCCGAGAAAGAAAGGAGATGTTATGTAGGGTTTTTCCTCTTTTGTTTTTAATTTGTAAGCTTTTTAGCTTTCTTTCCCACGGGACCAATAAACTACCAGTACCCCTGCTTGTCCGGCTGTTCCTTTCCACAGCTTCCAGTAGTACTGCTGTATCAACAAAAAAGACGATAACCTGTAAGTGAACCAAGATTGGCACAGGCAAAGATCACCTGAGTTTCACTGAGGCATCTAAATTGTTTGACTGCTTCCACATTTCTTGAAATAGCATTGAGATCAGACGAATAAGCATCCACCAATGTTAATCTTGTAACGCTTGAAGGGTTTCATTTATAGAAATATCAAAGCCGGCCACCATGCCAACTAAATTTCCTTTTTCTGCCTTGGTTGGTACAACCCTCTGCGGTACATTACATTAACATTGATCTTGGTGGTTGAGAGTCTGTGACCCACCATTCTTTGCATACACCATGCCTCAACCCCCGGCCAGTAGCGTACTCAAAAGTGAGAAAAACTAACTATAAGTTAACCCCAGGTCCCCAGGCCAGTAGCTACTCAAAAGTGAAAAAAAAAACTAATTTGGACACGTTCTTTTCAATGGTTCTGGTGTGAGATAACAAAAGTGAAGATTTATATAATATGTAAAGCCAAAAACATATTTTCTTAATTAAAAAATCAATTTCTAAAATTTGGGACCGCTCATTTTTTTTCATCTTAATAACTTTTTTTAGATAATATCACAGTTCGAGACAAAATTAGATGGAAACGCATGTAAAATGACTAAAATGACTCTCTAATATAAAATTACAAAAAATATTAAAAATAAAAAATGATATTAAAAAAATGTAATATTTTTTAAATAAAACTATTGAAATTATATTTCAGCAATATATATATATATTTTTGAAGTTATTTCTCAAATATTTATTTATTTTTTGAAATTGTCTTGAAGAGCATTTCGATCATTTTACCTGAGTTTCCGTTTGACTTAACGGCTTATTTGGACAGGAGTGTACGTACGTTAATGATTTTCAAAAGTTAGAGGATGTAAATTACCTTTTTATAGTTAGGGGCGAATTTGCAATTGGCTCATAATTAAGGGACGAATAATGACATTATTCCTATCTCTAACTTTTAAAAATCATCAATTCTCATTCAAATGCCCTCCAAAACATACAAAATGATCCTCCAAAACAAAAATATTAAAAAATTAAAAAATATATTAAAAAAATAATATTTTTAAATAAAACTATTGAAACTCTATTTTAAGAATCTATTTTTTAAAATTTTATTTTGGAGAAACATTTCAATTATTATACATATTTTTTCGTGATACTTAACTGCTTATTTGTATGGACATACATGGATGATTTTTGAAAATTAAGGACGTAAATCGCCTTTTTTATATGATTTTGTTATTTTGTTTTTTAGGGGCCTTCTCGGAAAAAAGACAACTTTTCGGAGTTACCATTTTAAATTTAGATCAAGTAAAGGTCGATCCTGGTCAGCTGATGCTGATTCATCTGATATATATCAGAACAGTTACTTCATCAAAGCTGGAGCTGGCGTGCTCGTTGCTTGAACTTTCATTTTACTTCCTTTTTTATTTTTTGGTCGTCAATTTTAGTGGGTTAAAATTTTAATTTTTGTAAAATTTAGTCTTTCTGTTACCTTGTCGTCAGTCTCATTTACGAACTTCTTTGACACGTCAGCAGAATTGAAGCGGTCGATCGGATATATGTGTTAAAAGTGAGCGGTTGATCGATACAAATTTTGACGACGTATGATGATAGACTGACGGAAGGACTAAATTTTACACAGATAAAAGTTTAATGAATAAAAATTTTAAACCACTAAAATTAATGACTAAAAAAACAAAACTCAGGGAATAAAAAATAAATTTCACTCAAATCAAATATCAATTTTCTGCGCCTGCAGTAGCATTGAAGGCGCAACAGGCAACAGGCAACAGGCGTAATAATTCCACGCCCCAGCTGCCAAATAAATGCCATTTGTCTTCTACATCTTACAGAGATTCTTCAGAGATTTGGGTATTGAGACGAAGCGAAGAAATGGAAAACTAAAGCACACGCAACCATTGTTAGCAGTAGCACACTACACAATCAGCCAGGTACCACCACAGTTCTGTGTGCATGAAAATCTGGCCAAAAGAGATCTTCAGCAGTTGAGAATATTATATATCTATATATATTCCTCGCAGCAATTCAAACTTCCCCAGATTTACCATGTAAATGGATTTGAATCAGTTCAAGTACAAGAAATTATTAATAAGTTGGGGAATTGTGTCCAAGATCTCTTCTTCTTTTTCTAAGTTGTCCAAGATTCTTTTCACTACGTAGAAAAATTACCAGAATAAACATTGGTTGTCACTGTTTCTGTTTTTCTTTTCTTTTTTCGGGGGATATCAGTTCGGTCTTTAAAGGTCCCGGATGCCCCGTGTCCTTAGTTGATTTCTTTTTTCTGTGTCCGTTGATTTCGGCTGATGTTTGTTTTGCTCGTTCGTTTTTAGATCCTTAGTTGAAAAGTTTTCAGGCCTGTAAATTTGAATCTGTTCCGCTTAGTGCGAATTATCCAGCACACGATCTTGCTCGTTGGGCTGTCTACTCATCTTTTGAGGGATGCTTTCCCCATGGGCCATGGCTGCTCTGTACCCCCCCCCCCCCCTTCTGTTTATAATATTTCGGTCTTTTATGTTTAAAAAAAAATGCGGTTGGATTTTTGGGCCTTTTGGCCCGGTTGAGTGAGGACCTTATCGCCAGTTGGGTTGGGGCCTCTACGGCCCATAGTTTATGGTTTATGGCCTTATGCTAGCAAGTGGGCCATACTGTTGTCTGGTATAAAGCCGAGGAGTCGCACTCGTACAAGGGCATCTTGTGTACAAGGAGCTATTGAAAACTTGAGAATATGCAAAAGAGAAACGCAGACGGTAAGGCAGGATCAAAGGTTGATATCTTGTCGTCTTTCGCATCTACTGGTTCCTACAACTTCAACAGCCCTAAAGGGCATGTCATGCCTGTTAGTCACAGCTCACTAGTGCACAAACGGAGTAAATGACGAGGGAAGAGGACATGACAAATCTCACGAAATTTTCATATTATATCTCTGTTTTTTGAAGCCACTGTTGTCTGGAATGAATGAGAGGTTTGGAGGACTAGAACAATTGGTTTGGTCTGAAAATGCTGCACATGGGAACCCCACCCACTTTATTAGCTCAGCAATCACTGTACTAGATGTATAGAATCCAAACACTTTGTCCATCATTTTTCTAATCCACTCATTCAATTCGGACAGAAATAATTTTATAATAAAGAAAAGACAACCAACTTGAAATTATATGTTTCTCTTGAGACTTTTCTTCATGAAACAAGTAAAATGAATTTTTCTTTTTTCCAACAATATGAGGAAATATTAGATCTTGTTCAACTGGTAAGAATTTAGACTAGAATGAAAGAGCCCCAATGATATTGCAACTTTTTAATCAAAACAGGCCTGCACAATGTGATATAACAAATGTTTCAAAAGATATTCCCAGGTCAATATCATTAAAATTTTCACTACAGGCCAAAAAGCGAAGAATGCAACACATGGAAAGGCACGTAGTTCAGAAATATCCCTTTCGGCAAGAGTTTTCAGAGCCCTCTTCTGTTAAGATTAACACCGAAAAGTAAAAGAACCAAAAAATACAGAAGTCTGAGGCTTTCGAGGACATCCTCAGAAGTCTCTAATCCTCTTATAGCTTTCTTCAATTCGTTGCTACAGTAGAATCTTTCATATCAGAAACAAGACCTCAATGGAGATTTCCCAGCTTGGTTTCCCTCATAATAAGATGAAATTAAATCTTGGAACAGACGTGTTGTCAGATTGGATCCTCTTCACCGGCTAGCACCACCATTTAAGTGAGAAATTTGCTGCCTTTCCCTACCCAATTCCTTACACTTAAATGATGAAGTTGACCATGCAGACACGAATTGTGAATTCGGATCTACCAAATGGCAAATATGAGGTTGAAGCAACTGAACAATAAACTCATTGGAAACATCTAAACAGTCTGGTCCAAATCCCAACCACCACTTTGGTCTCTGGTGGATCTGCGGGTTCCTTAAAATTGGCTTTCTCACTAAGCTCTTCAAACTCATCAACAAGATTTTGAAGCCTGGCAACGAACTCAATCAGAAGTGACGAAAATGTTGCTAAAGACAAGGAGCTGGCACTTTCATATACTTTTGATTCTTGTTCATTAACCATGGTATCCCCGGTAAATGAGAGACGGGGCCATGATATTGGTTTCTTAAGCACGCTTTCTGAGGACATCCATTGCGGCATGGTGGGAGGGCTGAGGTTGGGATTCTGAATATCCCATGTTTCACTAAGGGAATTGATCACAACTCCTTTATTTTCATTTTCTTTGACATCGATGAAGTGCTGAGGTTCTTCAAATTCCTTGGCCCGTCTTACACTTCCCCAGCTATCTGAATTGACCAGAAGGTATGATTTCTGGTCAATCTTCTTTTGCAACTCTTCTGCTGCTTCATGCACTTCAAGGAGTATGTCGCTGGGGCTTAATTTTTCCATCTTTTCAATTTTACTTCCAAGCTCACGTAATACTTTAGCTCCTTCAGTACCAACCCTCTGGAGCTCACCACTAAAAACCTTCCTCTTTTCTTCTGGTGCCTAGGTACAAAGTCAAAACAGCTGATTACGTAAATGGTTAGTTCATCATAAGTTAGTTAATATTCTCAAAGTCTAAAGCACAGATCTTCATTCTAAATGTATCTATAACATATTCTAAACCTCTGAGGGGGGGTTTTTAATTGTAGCAGAATAATGTTCAAAAGATGTTAGCAAGGACTCCAACCAGCATCTTATCCAAGTTCACTGAAGCAAAAGCAAAAGCATCAGCAACAACCATGTCAAAACAACTCAATATACTTTCTAAATCCAGGCTCATCTTTCATATAAATGTGCATGTTAAAAGCTGACAGGAGAAGCAAGAGGACGAAAATTATCTCGATCATAAAACACACACTTGCCATTTTTGTTGAGCTTGCCATCACTTGTTCATTGTCCTCAGCTTGCAATTGATACTGTACCTTCCCACCACTCACCCATCAAACTAACAAATCACTACCAATGAGTACTAAGCTGGTTATGTCAACAAAGACAAACTCATGGGTGTCTTGGCCAAGAGACTAGTGGTAAAGGCTATCACAAGGCAGACATGGTTCAAATCCTACCACATGCCATTGTTTCTTCTTTCTCAATTTTGGTAAGTGAATAATAATCATATGTGGGGAAAAAAAAAAGAGAGAACACCAAAAAACACTGATGGCACAGAAGGGGTATGAGGATAAATAAAACATTCATGAGTATATTAACACAAGATTTATGGGATCAATAGAAAAGAAAATGAAAGAATTCTGAAAACAAAGGTTGATTCAGGAGGAACAAGTTAACAACATTGCTTCATTACTTATGGCAAGAGAAACATGGATCACCTCCGAGAACTCCAACAGACAAATCCAGTGCACTATCAAAACAACTCAAATGTCGGCTCTCGCGATCATGTTATACATTGTGCGCCAACGAAAAAGCATGGAGACAAAATTTAGCATTCCAGAAGGAATAAGAACATACAAAAGGAGCGTGGAAAAGATATCTACAGGATCAGAGAAGAAGGTAGTAGGTATATTCACCTGTATTTCTGAAAGTATGCACCCATGCATTGCCATCACCATGAAAGCACAATGCCTCACTGCACCACTTACTTTGACGTAGTTTTTCCAAGGATAATTAAAACCTTTGTAAGGGCCATGAGGCGGTTCCCATATTGCAAAATCTAACTGAAAACATAAAGATTAAGCTAAAATCAAGCCCATCTTTTTTGGTCTATTGAAGGGGACTGGTAGCTGAATTCTGACACGAGCATACCAGAGATTCCTCTTGACTTGAAGATTGTACAGCAGATCTGTAGCCACTGTATAGAGGATCATCAGAAGCTTGGTATGTAAGAATTTTAGAAGGTACCCTCTCATATGCAAAGCATTGCAAGTATCGATTAACACAACCTAAACAACATTTTGAAGCAATCACCACAGTATGTCATCGCAATCAACAACCCATTCAATAAATATAGATGGTGCATTTACAAAAATGAAAAGATATAAGGTGATAACAGAATTTGATCCAACCTTCCAAAGAAAAAGCAACGCCCTTGAAATTTTTTACCACTAATTTGTGCAGATCCTCCCCTGCCCAGATCGGATATACACATATATTTACAACCAAAGATATTCCAGCCCCGATCGCAATAAACAACAACCGATAGAAAGCTGTTTGGAAAAACTCCGACGAAGTACTCCCAGAGACCATTACGATACAGAATGTCAACAAGAATACCCGGAAACCATACTCATAAGACTTCATCGGGGGATACAGTTTGGTATAACTTGCCAAAAATCCTAAACACCACGAAAACACTTGGGTCATTTAAGAAAATGGAGGAAATAAATGTGGGTAATATAGCAATTCCATTTTTCATAGATTGACATTAGTGAAAAGCCTCTAACCTGCAATGAAAATACTAATTACTATAATAATTTCTTCAAAATCCCCAGCCCTCATAGATCCCTCTGCTATGCCAAGAGCAAGCCCTCCGGCCGAAAACGTCCCCAAAGCACGATTGAAACCTTTGTTAAGTGTTGACCCTGCAAACGAACCAGAAAAGTAAAAGATTACCCTTTCCTCAACCACCTATGAATATGTAGCACAAACGTAAAACAAGAAGATAGGATAGAAACGAATGCATGAAAGACAAAAAAAAAGTCCTATTTTGCTCTTTGTCAGGGATAAACTGATGCCATGAATAAACACCTAGTGAGTCTCCAATTCATGCCTTGAAATAACAAAGCCCCAAACTAAAGCTTTGGACCCGACAATGTATTTACTACTCAGGCTGAAAATCTACTAGTCCCCGGTAGCTATGACGTAGAGACACGAGCCACATCGAAGCTAATACCTACGCTGAATTCGAAAACCACGACAACTGTGAGAATTGCCCAGATAGAGTACTGGCTGATGCTCTTGAGAGGCTCTTTGAAGAAGATGACCAGGGACACCATCGCCAAGGAGATACCCATTTTCACGGCAAAGAAGAGCTTCCGAGGATCGGACCGGCCCATCTCGTACAGCTTGGCCCTGAATTCTTGTAGGCCAGTCCAGAAGTTGACGACAGCGTCGGACAAATTACGGAAACACCGGCATTTTACTCCATCGTCGCCTCCGTCGATGCTGTTCAGGCCCAGTTCGGAGTCGCCCTTCCTAGAGAGCAGCCTTTCCTTGCTCCTCTCGGCGAAACTGTGCCGAAACGTCCCGATTTTCGCAGCCATTTCTGCTCCGTACTGAACCGATAACAGTAATTAGATAAGAACATCTGACAGGTCGTCGGGTTGGGCTTTTGAGAAAACGAGAAAAACCGCAGAGAAGGAGCTTTGACTGGTAGAAGTAGAGATTCTGACTTCGCTCCACGTGTCGCTGACCAAGCAGCGGGCGAGACAATATTTATGTTAATCCCCCGTAATCGAATAACACTGATGTCACCGCAATTGACGGAATCAAATCATTTATACCGTCATCGCACTGTTAAGACACAATAATCACCATTTTCGGTGACGGTATTAATGGTTATACGGCAACCGCTTAAACTGTATAACCGTTGTGGCAAAAAAATAGGCTCTTCTTGGACTTTTTCATTTTTTTCAATGTTTAAATTTCTAACATAATATCATAATCAATAATCATATCAAATGGACAAATATCATAACATATTCAAATATAATATCATAATCATTAATAATCATAACAAATATAATAAGTTGTCCAAAAGTGCAACATAATATCATATTCAAACATAAATACTAAAGTCTAATAAAAATGTGCAACAATGTGACATAAACCAACTAACATATTCCAACAAAAGTACAACAAAAGTATGTCACATAATCAATAATCATCTCAAATTTCAACTAGGGGTGGTTAACGGTAGTGTAGGTGACGATTTGACGAAAACCGTCACCGCAAATCGACGGAATCACATATTTGACACCGTCACCGCACCGCTAAGGCACAATAACCGTCCTTACCGGTTACGGTACCGTTAGCGGTGATGATTTTAGCGGTTAAAACGGTCACCGCCGGTACAAATGAAGACTCCTAAGTGCACTATCACACCTAGAAATTAAGATTATTATGGTAACAGGTTGCTAATATTGGGAGAGATCTATTTTTTTTTCCTGTTAGCAACAACATAGGAAGGATATTCATTAACAAATTAGTTCAGAAACAGGAAAAAATATTATTAAAATTAATTATATTTCAATAAAAAATACAAGCAGATGAAGAAATTTGAATTGTTCTGAGTAGTTCAAGTTTCTGCCTCTCTGTATTATCATATTTACAAATCTTTCATTTTTTATGTTTAAATAGTTCAAATTTCTAAAACAAGTGCTGTAGTTGGAAAGGTCGCTGAAGTGGCCATGGCTTCCATTATTCTCAACTACCCATCCCATCCGATGGCATGTTTTGGAATCGTTTCACTTTTAACTTTTAGCCATCACATTCTTTACTTATTTTCTATTAGATAAGTACAGTTCTTTTTTTTTTCTCAATAGATAAGTACAGTTCGATCTAGAGTATTCTGCGTTTCCATCACTTTCCTGGAAAAAAAGAGTATATGCAAGAGCTCTTTTCAGTTCAGACAAAATGGCCAGATCAGTACAAAGAGATTGAGATTAAATTATAAGCACCGAAATACAACTTACCCTGTTGTTTCCGGGTCTTTTGAAAGTCATAGAGGGGAGGACGTTTATGCTTTTCCCTGTAAAAATGTTATGCATTAAATTTTAGAGTATTTGAGTTGATAAAAAACGTTAGGAGAGATAATTTAAATCAATTGTTTATACTCTTTTATACAGTAAATTATGACATGTATGTCGGCCCAGCACCTGATGACAAACTTTTTGAATGATCAGATTTAGATACGTTTGATTATATATATAGAGAGAGAAAAAAATATAAACGAATCAAATTGCTTCTCTATGATCCAAATCAAAATTAAGAGATGTGGTTCATCTCACGATTCTTACAGGAATATTCATGAAGAGGCGTGGTTCATCTCACAAGAATATCCCAAAACGAATAAAGAAGAAATGAAATCTAAATGTAATGCTGGAGCTCACCAGGATGATCGGTGGATCAAATCTGTCAACTATTTTTGTGGGAATTCCAGACTGTCAATTCTGTAGAAGTATTAGGAAACTTTACCGGGGCCTTTGAGGCTGGGTAGTTCCATGGAAAAGAAGTCGTATGTGTCCGTAATAATACTGATGAACCATTATGGTCCAACAGATTACAGCACTACATTGCTTGGCAATTATGCTTTTAGCACGGAAGTCACACCAGGAGTCCCATGGGCCATGAGCCATCATTGTAGATCAAGAACATTTTGTGAGAACTTGTACAAGTTAGAAAGATTTTCGTTCAATTTGGACACGCATTGAGAAAGTGAAAATTTTAAGCCATGAACCATTTCCCCTGTTTTGTGCACTTCTCCTTTACAGTTTGTGTTTGGTGGCCTGTGAGGTTCATTTGATTCCCAGGGTAGGCAGAGTCAGTCAAGCCTCAGGCCAAATGCTAATTTCTGCTACCATCACAGAGCAATGGTCCTTTGGGTTTTCTGAAATTGTGTTCATTTGTAAAATTAGGAGCACAAGAGACTTCAGTTTGTCAAACCAGATATAACAAGGGGACAGTAAATACAAAGCAGTGGGTCAACAATGTGATCTTCGTAGTCTTGGTCATGGTATTCTGCCAACTTGAAGCCAGAAAAAGACCACATAACATTCATTTGAGAGTGTAATACCCAAATATTCTGACCCAAAATCCAACCCTTTTTGCTGGTGTGGGAACACTGACTGAAGGCTCCTCAAAATCTGCTTTCTCACTGAGTTCTTCAAATGTGTCAACCACATTTTGAAGCCTGGCAACGAATTCAATTAGAAGCGAAGCAAATGTTGCTAAAGACAAGGCACTTGCACTTTCATATGTTCTGCATTCTCCTTCCGTTACATCTACATCCCCATTTAATGGGAGACGCACTGGCCAAGATTTTTGCTTCTGGGATATATACGTTGAACAACCATTTTTTGGAGTCCCCGCTGGAAGTGAGCTAAAATCGAGCACAGATTCACTTAAGGACTTAGATGCGAATCTCATACGTTCGCTATCTTCATCTAAGAGCTTTTCTAGGTCTTCTAGTGCTTCAGGCTGTCTTCCAATTTCCCAGCTCTCTGAATTGACAAGGAGATATGATCTGTGGTCTATCTTCTTTTGCAGTTGCTCTGCAGCCTCATGCACCTCTTTAAGTATGTCTCCGGGGCCCAATTTTTCCATCTTTTCTACTTTGCTTCCGAGCTTACGTAGGAATTTAGCACCTTCTGCTCCCACCCTTTGAAGCTCGCTTCGAAAGACCTGTCTCCTTTCTGCTGGGGGCTACATTCACAAAATCACAAGCTTAAACGTACAGGGAAACTTCAAGGAAAGTCCTTGGCACATTTTCATTCAATAAACGGTATGTTTCGGTAAAAACCTACGAAGATTAACGTACGAGCCCAATAAGGATGTAAAGTGACTGTCCAAATTTTGCTCCGTGCATGGTTCCCGTTTCTCAATGGTTAAATCCTTGAGAGAAACAGGAATTGTGACAGGTTTGAGTTGTCAAAGGGAAAAGAATTAGGAGTTCTAATAGTGGAGGCAATGTGGACTAACTAGAGATTATGACTTCCGCATTCTCTATTTTTTGTTTAACATGATTAGGCTATCCACTCAGAAGTGCAGGAATTACTGGAGAACAAATTTATACAGGTACTTTCATTGCTCTGTTTGACTGAGCGTAAAACTCTATTACAGAGCAAATAACGAGGCCGCTTGCAGCAAATCCTCTTCCCCTTCGACAAAAACATTTTCTTAAGGCCTTCTCTGAGCGATCAGCTGCGCTAATATACTCCAAAAATTGGTGTCCACCAATCCCATAATTTTCCAGCAACATGCCAGTCGTGCTGGGAAGCATGGATGAACCATGCAACACAATTAAGCGCAATTCAAGTTTTATATCAACGTCCGGAAATCAGGGGATTGCAAGGAAGCGGGGAAGGGAATCATAAAAGATTTCATAGTAATCCCACACTAATCACTTTAACCTGTGCTGCGAATAAAAGGTATACATAAGTTACCTGTATTTCTGATAGA
Organism: Myrica gale; assembly: GCA_963930655.1. Classification (NCBI taxonomy): domain Eukaryota; kingdom Viridiplantae; phylum Streptophyta; class Magnoliopsida; order Fagales; family Myricaceae; genus Myrica; species Myrica gale. Next base: position 29,619,286 of record OZ005601.1, on the reverse strand, counting down.
ATACATCCATGCAGTGCCATGAGCGTGAAAGCACAATGCCTCAGTGCACCAGACACTTTGATATAGTCTTTCCATGGATAATTGAACATCTTATAACGGCCGTGAGGTGGTTCCCAGATTGCGAAACCTAACTGAACATATAATAACAAGTCAAAACACAAGAACTTCCTGGATTTTTTGTGTTCAAACGGATAGCATTAGCATTACACGATGTAACATACCAGAGTGTCCTCTTGGCGTGAAGATTCTACCACTGATAGGTAACTCATGCACAGTGGCTCATCTGCAGGCTGGCATGTAAGAACTGTTGAGGGTACCCTTTTGTGTTCAACACATTTCAGATACCCATTGACACACCCTACAGAACAAGGTTGGCAAAGTAAACATGAGTCTGTCAACGGTTTATAAAAAAAATGTACTTTTACGTTTGGCATAACTCGAATGTAAACTCATAAACCTTCTAATGATGCAGCTACGCACTTGAAATTTTGCACCACCAGGTTGTGCAGATCCTCACCAGACCAAATTGGGTATATACACGTATTCACAACTAAACAGACCCCTGCCCCCACTGCAATAAGTACCAGTCGAATTACAATTGCCTCTGAATATTCTCTAGTCCTATTCCCAGCAACCATTAGAATACAATAGGTCAATATGAAAACTCGAAATCCATATTCGTAGGGCTTCATCGTAGGATACAGTTTCAGATAAGAGGCAAAAAATCCTAACCAACAAGGAGAAAAGTAGAGTCAGATGTCTTGAACTATAGATAAATAAATCATGGTATAAGATGATATACATAAACCTGTTATAAAAATGCTTATAACAATTACAGCTTCTTCCCATTGGCCAGCCAACAAAGATAGCTCAGCGAAGCAGAAAGCAAGAACTCCTGCACACAATGTTCCCAAACCACGATTGAACCCCTTGAGAAAGGTTGCTCCTGCATGAAAATAATAGTCAATTCGCCAGACAGCTTAAGAGACTTTTGATATAACTCTATCATAACAACATTTTCCTGAAACATTATCCTTCCAACACGCAATGCAGATATTTTTTGAGAGTACCTATGCTGAATTCAAACATAACAATGACTGTGAGGATTGCCCAGATTGTGTACTGACTGATGTTGTTATAGGATTCTTTCCAGAATATCAGCAAGGACACTATTGACAATGCCAGTCCCATCTTGATTGCAAATAAGACTTTCCGGGGATCAGAGCGACCCATTTTCCACACTTTCCCGGCAAACTCTAGTAAATCATCCCAAGACTTCTTGATATGTTCACTCACCAAACTAAAACACAGAGATCTACTTCCTTCATCGTCATGTCTTTCTATGCTGCCTGATGCTAGTAGACCTTCCTTATTGTTGTGTCCATAGGCATGCCCAAGCGACTCCATTTTGTCAGGTTTGCTTCACCAACTTAATGAACACCAAATGCACAAAGTACCAAAAGTTCGTGAAAAAGGAAACGAAAGAAAGTTAAGCAAAGATGTTTATTACAAGTAAAAGCTAAGTAATTGGACTAGCCCAGAAAGTAGTCAATTTGACATGTGAAGGCACAAAAAAGTACCACGCAAAATTGATGCTGATTTATTAGTGACCAGCGTAGCAAAAACATGGCTAATGATGAGAGCACAAAGCTCCAAAAGAAGGGGTTTGTCAGATCCAAGGTTGTGTTAGCTGCTGGTAATTGTCTCCTGATGTTATTTGCTGGCTGATCAGCCTTGCTGCTATTGATTGTGCTGTTGTTTCTGGTTATGCAGCCTTGTATTGTCCGCTGTTTTCTGGTTGCTTCCGTATTTTGTGCTTCTACACCCCTGTATCAGTTCTAATCAGCTCTGTGATTAGGGGCTTTGTTGCGTTCTGTGTTTCTGTAACTGATGGGATCTTTCACTCTAGTGTAGATTTTTTATTTATTTTAAATATACATCTTACTTACCCCAAAAAAACTTCAAAAGAAAAACAACACAGAAAGCAAATTAGAAAAAAAAATATTCGTTTATGCTATCATACCAGCCTCGAAATTTCTATGCCGTGTAAGACTAGGACTATAAAACGCCTGATCCTCCACTCCTTGGGATTTTAAGGATCCACAGAATGAAGATAAAGATGAACCCCAGCCGTTAAAGATTGGACTGGATGGATTGAAGCTTCATATAATACCACAATAAGTTTGTTATTCTTAATTAACAATCATGGCAGACAAGCACTTACCTTACTAATTCATCCTCTATGCCGCTCGATCATATCAAGCAAAGCCCACACATGACAAACCTTTATCCAAAATCCATTGAAAAAATGAGTTTCTGAGTTCAGTCACAAACTGCTTCCACCAAGAGTGGCACTTCCTATATATCAGTCTACATTTCAAGAATTTGCTCAGCACTAGCATTGCCGTATCCACAAATAAAGAAGCGTGTCATTAATGGCTAAGCTATTAGTCCGGGGATGATCAGATTGTATATTTTCAGTTCTATTTTTCCTTTCCGTCATGGGGAATGCCAGGTTTGGTAAAGAAGACATCAAGGACATGATGGCATTACATGGCACCTAAAGGTGAAGAAATTTCCTGTTTCTGTACAGCACTCTTTGTACATCCCCATAGAGATTCTGAAAGGAAACTTCGCGCTTCTTGTACATTTTGACAGGTGTATCAAATGTACTGCTAATCACTATCTAAATTGGCGGATCCTGGGGAAAAGAGTAAGAATAAATAACCCACAGTTTTACCATTCCTACCATATGTCCTTTTCGGTATTTATCGCTCACGCGGGATTCTGACAAGGAGAATTTGTGAGGCCGCGATTGCGTTAGTGTTGCATACAGAAGGTTTCGAGCTGACCTTTACAGAAAATATCTCCCAAGTGCAAGTTGTTTCCTGGACATGAAGTGGTATTTGAACCAGTCCCCAGACCACGGTAATCCGTAGTTTTGTCATTCATGAGATTGGTGAAAACTTAGGAATCAGGATACACAAAGTGCCCAAAGTTTGCTTCTTCGATTCATAGACCTTAAAATAAAAACAAAAAACTTAAACTCCGAGCAGGCGCCTTATCCGAAGTTCAGGCAGGAAGGCCTATCATTCTAGGAAGCGGAAAAACCCTGGATTTTATGGACCTAAAATATTCTCCCTGCCCGTAATCTCTCATCAAGTCTACGAAATGTCATCACTCATGGCAATTCACCCTGGTGCTGACTCTGCTTTCTTTTTTCTTTCACTCTCTTCTCAGATACCCAGATTCAGACGCTTCAAAACCTCACCTTTCATGATGCCTAGAGCATTCTGTCTACATTCATTTCCTATATATCCTTGACCAAAGAAACAAGCCCATGAGAAGAAAGCAAAAAGGCACTGTTTCAGCAGCTGAAACACCCTCTGAAAATGAGAGTTCAGCCTCCACAGCCTCTGAAGAACTAAAACCTCCCAGAGAATTGAGTTCTAACTCCTCCTCTCTCTTCCTTCAAGAGCGTATAGTATGTCTGCGTGGGTGATGGGCTTGAGTACGAATTATTGTTTTATTCTTGTGGGTTCTTCAACTTGTAGAAGGCTGAAGTGGTGGTGAAGCCAATGATGCCAAGCCTGGTGTTGAAATTGATATCGGGTATAATCGAATGATCAGTAATCTCTTTGCCATGTCTGTGATTTTTGTTTCTCAAGCTGCTTCAATGGTACAAGTTTTCCAATTCCGAACAGCAAAAGGATCCATGGAAAAGTGATGCTCTTCTACGCCTAACAATAACCAATCATACATCTAAACAAATATCTCAGTCAAGGAACTGAATAAGAATGGAATTAGGGCGAATGCAATTTCATGATGCTTTAAGGAAGCAGTGGTACTGTTCGACATAGTTACGCGATTACAGCGGGCTTCACCACCTGTATATATACCTCACTGATGTACAAACAAATTGGCTTTTCTCTTCTTTTTTGGGCAAGTACATAATATGAGGCACAGAGGCATACGAATAAAATTCAAATTGACCAGATACTACACGTAGCTAAAATTCGTCATCCAGATCCAAGAAGTGAAGGTAAGCTACTAAGCCAACCACGGGGACAAATTTGAGGTAGTTTACTAAACCAGCCTTGCTTCTCTGAACGTTGCCAAGGTTGTCACCTATCAACCAAGGTTGGAAAATAGTGTAAAAACATATATCCCAAATGAAGGCGTAAGCCAGTCTCTCCGAAGCCAGATAACTGATCAAGAATTCCCATCTGTCTCCTATGCTTCCAAAATTAGCGTCCATTCGACCAAATAGCGCCCAAAGAGCAGATATAAGACACATGGCCCCACCTATTAGTCCAACAATAGATGCACCGTTTGTCATCACAGAGCCCAGCTTTGAGGGCTTGCTTGGAGTGTAGTCTGCATCAGCCTCATTCAGCCGGATAGCCACGTAAGGTATTAAGAATGCTGCAATAGGAGAAATTGTAATACGTAGGTTGATCAAAAACCTTAATTTATATGTCCTTAGGTTTGTTTCAAATTTAACTAGAAAATATAGCGAAAAGAAGAAGAAGAGAGAAACAGAGAGTGAGAGAAACAAAACAAGAACCAAAGCAAATAAAGGAAGCACGGATTTCTTCAGGGTGCAATTCTCAACCAGAACCTGTGTACTAAAACCTTTGACAATTGTCGCCAACAGGCTGCTAAAAGGAAGTTGTAGGGAACCTTAAGAAGTGTGATTGGTCCAAGCCTGGAATCCACTGGCTCAAAATTAAGCAAATGACGAAGGTTGCTTGTAATATACATGGTTAACCTTTTTTACTGCTCATTCACTATGAGAGTTCGCGAAAGAAATTACTGTTTGTAAGGAACATCTGCAGACCCCATAGAACATCTAGAGACCCCTTGTATCTGTCCCTCTTCTGATCCGTGAACAGCAAAGGAGCAAACATGAACGTCCACCCAATAACGAAATTGAACAATCCTTCAGAAACCTGATGAACAAGAATGGCCCAAAGCCTAATGAATGTTTACATAAATAAGGTAGTGGAAAATGATGGAGTACCAAGAAAAGTTACTTCATACTATAATTCTTACCGGGTGAAGCATCTATTATATAAATGCCAACTACCCTGCCAAAAAGTTAGATACAGAAATTATCGGTTCAAAGATAAAAAGATTTGTTCCATCAACCAGAAATCAAGGTATCCAACACAAACTAAAACTAGACGTTAATCATATTTCAGTATCATGGTTGGCATTTGAAAAAGATGATTAAATGTGTAAGTTGTTCTATCAAGTTACCAAAACTGTCACCAAAGAACCAATTTCGATATTCCCATTTGAACCAGTCCTCTGAATAATTCCAATTCTTTTGCACATTATAAGAACATGAAACTCTCTTTCCACATACGGGAGCATTCAGATGTCTGAAATCCTACGTTACAAAACGGGGCTGCAAAACCCTTCATCCTCCCCTTCTCTCCTCCCCCTTTTTTCCCCTACCACACCAACAAATACAGAAATGGAGATATCATCTCAATTGAAGACAAAAACAGTTAATAGTTGTTGATACCCAAATGATATAAACAAGCAGGGTAGGATCGATTAAATCCATGCATAAAAAATGATCAAATGAACTAATGGAATAAGTTGTGTTGAAAACAGGGAATGTGTTATCTCAAAACAATGGATCTCATCTGCACAATGTGGTTGAATATTCTAGCATAACAAAAGAACCCAAAATTTAAGCATCAGGAATCCATCAGAATTGAGAAACACGCCTACAAACTGAGAAGATTGACAGAGCCAAATCGATATAACCAATAATAGTTGTACATACCAGAGTTTATAAGTGGCAAGACAAAGAAAAAATTGAGAGAAAGTCCCAGAAGAGAGTTTATTGTGTCTGAACTGATGGCCCACACTGGATCTCCCTGTCATAAAACGAGCAGAACTCGAATCAAATTCAAAGTTTGACCAATCTCTCGTTGGGTGATAACTTGCTGTGAAAAGGTGTTATGAGTGAGTGTGACAACATCCTTACAAACAAAGTAGAAAGGAAACCAGAAAGAAAGCGAGTTGTCAGATAAGTCCGTTAGGTATTATCAACCACATGAGAATTGTTTAAAGGATCTCCTATACCATTAGGCAATCTGAAGTTAAGAGTTAACAGTCAAGTTTTCATGTGCACAAGCCTATAAGCAGCTTTACTGTCCAAAGAAAAAAACAAAAATTCCATCCATTTGATAGAAGCTGCAACAGAAGAGTTGCTTTCACCTGAATTTAAATATGGGGTATTTGGAAGCATTATTACTTGGCTTCCTGGTTATATTTTGAATCGGATCCTGAACTTTCTTCAATTCGACAGCATGCATGTGGCCACAATGTCATAACAGTTTTCAAAAAAATGTATATAAGGAAAAACTTGTGGATTAATTAGCTTGAGCTGGGCAGACCATTTCTGCTGCAAGTATGAACTTCAGAATTCATGCAATAGAAACGTGAGCTAAATTTAATTTATTTGTCTTGGTTCACTGCCTCATTTAGTCCCACTATCATCGCCGTTATAAGCCAATTGTTGATTTTGTTGATGGGTTACGCTTTATTCTGAGTCTTAGCACATTGTTGTGATTGCCACTAACATCAAGCATTTGGATGCGTCATTTCTGTTGTTTGCAAGGAGCACCAAAACAAAATAGAAAAGTAGGACACACGAATTCACATTGATCCACAAAACTTCCCCGATCTGCAGCCTCCGAGTAAGGCCGTGACACGTTAAGAGCATTGAGCAACACTTCAAACAATTTCAAACTCCACGCAGCAGTAGCAAAATGCTTGACACGCAATAGGTTGCAGAAGACTATATAAAGGGAAAGCGGCTTACTGGGGCATAAGGAAGCAAGAAGAGCCACAAAACGTAAACTGCCTCGGCAACCCACAGAATTATTTGCAAGAGTCGCCGTGTGTTATTGTCCCCCTCTTCGGCGGACGACGCGGCGGAGACAGTAGGCCTGTTGCGGCGAGCCGCGTGGCACACTCGCGTCCTTGTACGGTTGGACATGAGCGGCAGTGGCGTCGTAGTTGGCCTCGTGTTAGCCTTCCAGGATGCCGGTGACCGTCTTGGTTTTGGCAATTGGTGTCGCGTAAGTGAAGGTTTCGAGCTAAAGAAAGAGCAGTTGTTGCAGAGGAAAGCTTGAGACGTCGTCGTTACGGTCGTCATGATTTCTGAGAGTGGGAAAAAAACATTCTGCGTGGTTCAGCTACGAACACCCACCCAAATCAAGATTGGAAGCAAAGAGTGAGGAGTTCTGTTTTCGTAGTTTTGAGGTTGACGCAGGGGTTAAATTGTACTTGTGTATTTATTTAATACGGTGTCGTTCGCGCGGCAGCATTCTCCTTTCCCCGGCAAGCTTCGACTTCGTCCTCACCAAACGTCACTTCAGTCTTTTCTGCTGCTTCGGGTGAAGCGCAGTTAAAAAGAGACGTTTCAGAAATTTTCCCGCCTATTTTTCTTGCACTCTCCGATCAATGGCTCCAAAATCCGATAGCTCCGAAAGTACCTCAGAGCCCCCTTTCTCCTGCTTATTTGTTTTGCAACTTCTTTGCTGCTTTTCTCAATTTCTGGTTTTTCTTTTGCAGCAATCGTTCTCAACTTTGTGAACGAGGTAAGGCACTATCAGTAATCTAGAAAAAAAACTGCGTTTAGGCCTCATTACTTGGTTGCCTTCTCTGATTGAATCTCTACTTTTTGTGTGCCCAAATCTAATGTAATTACTTCGAGAAGACAACGAAAACCTCAAATTCCGAATGTCAATTTTGTTTTCCTGGGAGTTTCGCTTCGAAGAATCTTTTGCGGCTGAGGAAGGTTGAATCTGGAAATGCCATATAGCTCACTCATATTAATCAGATGCCAATTTCGCTTCGCAGAAAATTTATCCCCTGAAATATTTTATTAGATTTGCTTGCTTTTCACATATGTATATACACATATACGTAGTTATGTGTTTTGTTCTTGCGAGTCGAAGAGCATGCATATCAAGTATTCAAGCTTTCATTGGTGTGGCTCAATTTTTTTTTTCTCTCACTCTTTTTCGTTTCCCTTTTAATTCTCTGCCCAGCAAAATAGGCCCTTAAATACTCAAAATGTGGCTGATGCGTTGCAAAAGTTCAATCTCAAGAAAGCGGCAATTCAGAAGGCACTGGATGCTCTGGCTGATAACGGGCGAATTTCGTTCAAGGAGTATGGTAAGCAGAAGATATACTTGGCCCGGCAAGACCAATTCGACATTCCAAACAACGAAGAGCTTAATCGGATGAAGGAAGAAAATGCCAACCTTCAGCAACAGCTCCAAGAACAAAGGAGAGCGATCAGTGAGGTCGAGGGAGGTACACTGTGCACACCTTTTTTATATGTTCTGCAAAAGGTGATCTGGATGTTAGTTTTCTTTGTTATTTCAACCATTAGCTTTGAATTTCGCATCTGGATAGCTTTCTTGAACTTTGTGGATAAAAAGGAGATATTGCAGTTCTTTGGTTGCAAATTCATGTTATCTGATAATGGAAATATGACAATGTTGCAGAGAATAAAATTTTGCAATCAAATTTGACACTGGAACAGATTCGCGACACAGAAGACAAACTGAGAAAGGAGGTAATTCACGTACAGTATTTTGGAACCGTTTTTCAGGTATGACTTTGTAAGATATGAGTTTGGAACATATTTACAGACTTTCTACTTTATGTGTCAGGTTAAGGAGATGGAGGACAAACTAGAAAAATTGCGAGGAGGAGTTACCCTGGTGAGGCCTGAAGATCGGAAGGCAGTTCAGGACATGTGCTTGGAGACACTAAGTCAGTGGAGAAGACGTAAAAGGATGTTCAAAGACCTATGGGATGCCATTACTGAGAACTCACCCAAGGATCTCAAGGAGTTCAAGGTTTCATTCGTGGTTTATTTCTTGCAAGCATACAAATTTGGAGTTGCTGAAGTTGCTAATAATATTGTGCTTTTGTTCAGGAGGAACTTGGAATTGAATATGATGAAGATGTTGGTGTAAGTTTGCAGTCATACAGCGACCTGCTGCAACATGGTAAGAAACGTCCTAGAGGCCAGTGATTTTGCTGAGGTGTTGCATCCTCAGAGAAGGATTGAAGTGTATAAGATGGCGTTTTCCAAGAGGTTATCTGTTGCGGAGGGAAAACACGTATAAATGCTGCAGGCTTTTAAGATGTAGATTTGCCATAGGCATTACGTGCTAAATGGTTGCTTCACAATGATGCATGACACGACAGTTTGTATGGTTAAGAAGAGAACAGACACTACTCACATTTGAAGATAGAACAATTATGTACTTCAGTGAAGGAATATGATCAATTATGAGCGATTCCCTTGAATTTCAGTCGGTAATGACTAGTTCTGTGTTTGATTTAGCTAGAACTGAACCTCAGCATGGAGTAAATAATTAGAAGGTTGAGGATCGTTTTCTCATGAGACAAAATGCCGAGTACATTGCCAAATTTTAGGGGTGTCCATATAGATTAATCTGCTGCTGAATGTATATCATAATTGACTTTAGTCTCGGTGTTTTGTGTATGTTCTGTATTGACCCGGGTTAGATGTTGTTTACTCATTTTTAGCACTGTTGTGTGGCTCTAATTTCCACCTGATTTGTAAAGGTCTGAGACCTATGTAAGGGGACCTCCCTGTGTTCTTGTTCATATCAATACAAAAAATCACTTACCCAAAAAAACAAAATGCTGAGTACATACAAATAGTAAAGAGAAAGAAAAATGAACTTACAAACTATTTGCATTCGTAATTTTGCAACTCACTGTTCCGTACAAAAAGATAGATTAACAGCACTCAGTTCAAATGATAATACTGGTTTACATTGATGGAAGATAAATTCAAGAGAAATAATGAAAGAAAGCTCAAACCCACGAAACTTGCAAAGAATACATCTATCAGTAGTATAGCGGCCTCAAACGAATGGCTATATGCCAACGACCCCAGAGGTCCAACTCAGTATCCGCGAACTTGTCTAGTCCTGGCAGATATTGGTCTCCTCTCTGTGTTTAATCTTTGTGCACTTGGCATCCCAGAAGCTTCTGCAACATGTCCTAATGGGTGTCCGCGGACTGATTCCACCTTCAGGCCAGCTTGAAACCCTGAAGGAATTTGCTTGTGAGAGGGCATTCTGCTTTGCTCTTGCCCAGTACCCTCAATATCACTCTCATCAAAATGCAGTGACTTTTCGAAAGGATCAACCTGATCTGTTAAATCCGATGATATTGTCCTAATATAAACTATGTCTTCTGCTGAATCTGAACTGGAAATGGAAATGGACCTCTTTAATTCTGCTTCAACATTTTTCTTCTGTTTCATTTCGTCAGCTTGATTCTCATTGGCATTGCGTGTTTCTCCATTTATCGACTTAGAGTTGGCTCTCCCGATTTCTTGACTCTTTCCTTTGCCTCCTCCAAATTTTGGACTATCGTGATCACCAGGAGTATGAGGCTCAGATCGAGAGAGTTCTACTGCTGCTCTTGCAGCTGCTGCTGCACAAGCTGCAGACTCAAAAGCTGCTTGAGCTGCGTCAGCTACATCCCTGTACTTTCTTCTAGCCTTGAACCCATCATCCAGCTTTTCTTTCTCTTCACACGAAATTCCCAAATTATCTCCATGCTTGTTGCTGCCTAAACAGGCAGATGGGCCTGGCTCAGTCTGGTTTTGCTTCTTGTTCACGTCCGAATTTTCCTGCATACATTACATAGCAAGCCACACCGCACATGAACATCAGTCAACAATTTGGAGCTCTTATGGTATCATTTTCATTGCAATTCCTATTTCTCCTTACACATGCATATATACCTCAGCGGAAATAGAATCAGGTTCCTCAAGTCGCAGAACGATATTGTTCTCGGACGCGATTTCTTTGAGCACTTTCATTCTGCTCTCCAAGTCTGGTTGCTTAGTTGATAGTTTTTGTATCATCTACAGGAAGCCAACAAAAACCCAAATGCATCAAAACATCCCATAAAACAGTGATAACCATGCCTAATTAAATTATCCAAAATGGGAGAATTTATTCAAAGATTACTCTACTATGCCAACGAAATTGTCCAAAATGGGAGAATTTCCTCTCCTGCTCATGGTTCTTTTGATTTACCAAATCCCCATTGTCGTTAGTGATTTTGATGTAAAAAGATAGGTTTTTTTGGTTGTCTTCTTAGAGGTACTTCAGAATGAAGATCCTATTCTAATGATGCCCATCTCCACACACAAGCAAATTTTAACCATATTGGCCTACTAGAGATTCTTTCCTTCAAATCTTGCATTATTCCAGATCGAAATATATACCTTATGATTCACTCCACAATCGTTGCGCAATTCAATAGCCCGAGCAGCAAACTCTTTGCCAAAACGAGATGTTAAAACATTACGAATCTCTTGAAGCTCTGGAAACTCCCCGCATCTCGAAGACGCGTAGATCATGCTTGATATCGCCTCCTTCAGTTCAACGGGGCACTCTCTATAAGAAAGAAACATGACCATCAGTAACTCGATCAGCAGACAGAAAACAAAAACGCAAAAAGTGATTTAAAAAAAAAAAAATAACGCAAATCTCAACATATCAGAATTGAAAAACAGCTGGCCAACCTTTCTTGCTCAATAAGGTTGACCCTCTCTATCAAAAGATTGCAATAGCTCTCCATCATAACGAACACATCGAACATATTCTGTTCCTTGATCACATGCTCAACCTGTCAAACAAACAATCAAAAGCTTATAGATAGTCCTCGAATGAAGAACCGGATAAACGAAGATAGGTTACTCCCTCTTCAAAATGTAAACCAAAAGCACGGTTTAATTAAGATTTGAGTTAAACAAATCTTACACGAAGGAGAGCACGTTCATGGTGACCAAGCTCAAGGAGCTGAACGACGTCAGACCTGGCAACGGAACACCGGGCTAGGCGCTGATTCTTGAGGACAGCGAGGCGAGAGATAGAAAGATTGACAAGAGGATTGAATTTGGAGGCCTTGAAGGCACTTCTACCAAAGAAAGCATCAAGCTTCTTTCCCATGCCTGCTCTAAACCGGAGTTCGATCACAACAGCGCAACTCAACAAGGCAAAGAGAAAGCACTGTTGACTGGCAGGCAGGCAGGCAGGCACAAGGTACCAACAACAGACTCGGTCTGAGCTTTGAAAGTGAGCACAGAAGACAAACGAGAATTGGATCGTTTGCCCTTTATGAGATGACGAGGGGAGGAGAGAGAAATTGTGTGTGGACTGGTTCGTAATTTTCGTATGTGATAATAAGGCTTTTCCTGACTGCCGAAGACTTTCCTTAATAACGCGGTTGGTACTTCAATTTCGACGAAGAATAGAAGGCCCCCCTGAATCTACGGCCGCACGCGTTTGCTTGCCCATTCGCTGGATAAATCATATGGGTCGTGATCAAACTTTTCTTTTGAGAAAAATACAATTTTTCGCTCGTAAATTATTATAGGTGTTGGACTTTCCATCAAACTATATTTTTGATCCATTTAATCATCTGACTATCAATTTTAAACATTTTGCACCATTTGTTAAATTTTTAGATTAAAATGACGATAACACTTGACCTATTTTGCATATATTGAAAGATATTATTGTCAATTCATTAATTTCTCGATTGTATTATTGTCAAATGGAGGGAGCAAAGTGTTTAATATTAGTAGTTGGAGGGTGTAAAATGTCTAATATTTATAGTTCGAGGATGCAATGTATCTAAATTAATAGTTTATGGAGCAATGCGTCATCGTTGATGGGTGAAAAGTGTATTTATCCCTTTTATTTTTTCTGAAAAACAAATGGAAAAGAGTTTTCTCTCCCACTTTTGATTAGGATGGCGGTGGAAACAATAAGGTTATAATCCAGCTACCAAATAATAGAGGTACTAATATCACCCTCTTATCTATATACTAAAGAATTTGCCAAAGGAATTGAGTGACCAGATTAATCTCAGTACCTCATTGAATAGTCTCTCATAAACAAATTTTCTCACTTTAGTTGAGTATTTTTTGGAAAAATCCCTCTCCAATGTCCTTTCCTTTTTGTTTTTGTTTTTTTATCTTTCTTTATGGGTTGAAACTAGTCCCAAAAGTATTGAATATGTCCCTCTGGGTAATTTACTATATATATATATAAAGAGAGAGAGCGAGAGATTCACATACACATATCTTATTTAAGGAAAACGCAAGAAAACGAAACCATCCAAATCGAGGGTAATCTATACATTTCCAACACCTCAAACTGAAACTAACAAGCCGCTGGCTAATTTACCAGGTCTGAGCCTAATATTAAGTGCTATCCAGCTAACTTGTCTGTCCATTGAACCTCTATATGGGGAAATTTCTTCTAGCTTCTATATCCAACTTCACAAGAAAATCCAATAAAAGTAAAACAGCAAGACCTTTACTCAGAACCGCCGAAACCACCACCCTTTAGTCAAAACATTACTCCTTCCAAACTTGTACAAAAAAAAAATTCTACTAAAGTGGTGGCCCGGAAGTTTCATAGTAGGTTCCTTGTTTCACATATTAATGTAATATAAATCTCGAATCAAACTGATCGCCAACTAGGTAGCATGGGCCCGTAATGGGGAAGTTTAATGCAATTGCTTTGCACAAGAAACTTCGACTTTCCTCTGCTTCCAATTCTTTATTTATAATGATTATTACTTGTGAATGGTAGGTTTGGTGGTGAACCATGAAACCAGAAAATTATTTTTCTTGCACTGCTGGCTGTACAAATTAACAATCTTATCATCATGAGTTTCGTAATAAGGTGTTTTTTCACATGCACAAGTTTAAAAATAGTTACTCCTGGAGTACAAAGTTTCACCATGCCCGAAAGCAAAATTCTAGACCCTTAATTAAAGTGCCAGCTTCTTGAGACTTGCATTGCAAGTATGTCTGCCCTTCTGTCCAATCCAAAAAAGCACACTTTTATTCACTCAAGAGTCGTCTTTAGATGAAGATTAGCTCGTGCATCACGTCATTGCGGAGCAGCGATTACATATTCTACGTATTTACAAATCGACTCAAGACTATGGACCCAAAAAGGGAGTACAGATACTTGGGGATGTTTGTTTGCCAAAATATTGGGGAATATTCTCAAAATTTTGAGAATCTTTACTTTATTGAGATTTATTGGGATTTGTGAAAAGTTAAGTGTGTAGGTGTAAAAATTAAAAATTTTGAAGTTTGTTTGGTTTGTCCGATTTGTTGAGACCCCAAATATTTATTACTATAATAGTTAACGTGATGTTTGCCAATGCAAGCAAACGGAGAATGGACGAGAATCATCGTTAGATTACAACGACCTTTACAATTCACACCAACATATTTCACTCCAAAAGTAAAGCGTATATGATTCTGGAAGAAAGATATTGACAAGAGAACCAAGTCCACTATAGATAATTTAGGCTAAAATGCATCGAGCATGGTAATTTACAGTATAAATTGAAAAAAATGCGATACTTGGTACAAAGTTTATTCTCGACTCATAATTCACTTTCACCTCTTCTGTGAGGTAAACTTACAAGTCACTTCCAACAAGTACGCATTCAATTTATTGACTCATATCAAAGTGCTTTAGGAGGTGTATGTTACTTTTGAACAGATTGCATGGATAGATATTTCATTATCATTATACAATTGATTCAAATATTGCATCTTTGGTCGTAATGTTGGAAGGAAATGATAGAATCGGCATCTAAAGATAACCACAATATTCAATATAAAATATCAAAAGCTACAGCTTGACTCAGAAGCATGAGGTTGCCCTTATCGGAGCACATTCCTCTATTATAAAAATTCTTGGATTCCTCAATTATAATAATTCTTTCCAATGCACGGGTGGGGAAAAAATTGATTGCAGGAGCCTTGGAGGGAGGAATAATAGTGACCAGACCTTTTACCTCTTACAATGACATCTGGTATACCAAAATGACCAATTTCAACAACATAAGCACAAACACACAACACGGATGAACCTTCAATATGAACTCTTCAAAAACACACCCAATTTTCCAACCAGTTTTGGATTCAATGAACTTAACTTTGCTCCACTCTATCATTGCCAACGTCTAACATTTTCCGAACGTCTACAGTTGAAAGTCAATTACATCAAAATCCATTCTGTCAATTTCGTTGACTGCGAACTTACAATTGAGGGGCAGGGGGGGGCAACAGAAAATGGATTCTGTGAAATGATTTGAGTATTGAGAGTCCATTGTTGCAACATAACTACCTGAATTTCTGGCTGGGACAGACATTATGAAACTCACACACACGGGAACTCTCTTTCCCTCTCTAACTGAGAAACGAAGGGAGAGACGAGCAGGAAATAACACATCCAGATTCATAGTTGGCACAATATTCAGAAGTCAATTCTCAAGCACAGGGATATAGACCACAGATGTCACAAATCCCAGTCAATTAGACAATAAGCTGGGATAATTCTTGATCCATTTCTTGTTAGAAACATTATGAAAATATTTGATCCCAGGCAGAAATGAACCAACCCAAGTCCAAACCCATTGACCACATTTTCGACGAAGGGCAACGATCATTAACTACTAAATGACAATACAGGCTCTGGCATACACAAGGAAACTGATGATTATTAGGAAAAAAAACTCCGTGCATCGGAAGGCAACAAATTTCAAGTTATAGAACATGGAGCATGGAATATTCCACACAGAAAACAGGGAAGCAAAACCCAAATTCTAGCGGGACCAAGTGAAAAACATTGTAGAAACATTTCCCTTTTTTTGGTTAAGTGATCAGAATTTAGGGGGGAAATAAGAAAACGAATGTGTCGGTACACAAAGACTTATCCCATTACAGATGTACTTCAGCCACAAAGAGCCTAGGTTCAAAATAAGCACAACATTCTTTACTGCTCATACAAAAATGTATAAAAAAAAACGAAATCAACCCACTAAACCATTATGAATAACATCCCTAGGGCTGCACAACCAAAAATTCGGTCCAATTTTTGGACCGGAAATCTGGTCCAGTTTTCGGACCGAAAATCCAGTCGGACCAGATTTACGATTGTGCTTATACGGAGGACCGGACCCATCCAGTCAAATGCGGTCCGGACAGTTTCAATTTTTTTCTTTCTTTTAAAATTTAAAAAAGTAGAGTTAATTTTGAAGGGGAAAGGGCATACAAAAATGTAAATTTTAGTTTAGGTTAAAACAAAACTTTTTAAGATTGTAATTTGTATTAAAAAATAAAAATAAAAAACATTTTTTATTTATATTAATAAATCCAGTAGACCGGTTTGTCAAAAGGTATGGACCAGACCGCAAATCCGGTACGGTCCGCAGTCCGGTCTTGTTCAGCCCTAAACATCACCAGGAATTCTCCCCACATTTTCAGTCATATACAAATCCCTCAGTATGACAGTATGCGTGCTACCCAGGGGTTAACATCAGTAAATCTAAAAAATTACGCATTATTTGACAGCCAGCTATTGTAGGATAGAGGACGAAGAAGAGTTCATCAACTTTGTTTACAAGTTCTCTAACATACACCTCCAAACTCATGGAGTACATATCTTGAAAGATATTACAAAAAACTAACAGGTAGTATGTTTTGAGATGTGAGTTAGGTTAGCCACAAAAATCTCTGAAAAAGACGAGAGAATTTCCACACAAAATTTGGCCGTGTCCACGTAAAACCAAAAAGAACACCTTAATACTAAATTACAATCATACATAGCCAAATATGCAAAGTTATAAGAAAAAAAAGCCAAAAACTTAATTGTTATCACTGTCACTGGCCTCCCTCTGTGTCGGAGCTTTTATTGTGTAATTCCCATGGAATAATCCAATTGTTATGTTTTTTTTCAAACATCCCCATGTTTAATTTGGATCCATGTCACATTCCACGTTAACAAGAATCCTCCCAATGTATCATGATGCTAAGTCCTAAAAAATTGGGTTTCACAGAAATTCATATACGATCCTAGCCAGACAAGCCTTTTCTTCTTCATAGTAATTTATTTTTAACAACTTCATGTTCCCGAAAGGCAAGGAATTTCACTCCAAATTAGCATTAATGTTCTGAAACCTCTTTTACTTTGCATAATAAAGATCTGCCATGTCCACCCAATGGTGGTGTCACTTTCTAAGACTTACGATAAACATGTGCCCCTGCCATGTGCGACATCCATGTCCTTCATTCCTGCTCCATATCCTGTCCTAGTAAACTATCCTTCTCCGATATATACAAATCTCAGATGTCTGTTCAAGTGCCACAAGGCCTAGCAGATCCTTAAACTTGCCCTTCTCTATCCTCTTTCAGCTCCAAACCATTTCCTGTTTCACATCCCTTTCAAACCTTCAAACCAGAATTTCTCCCAACAGTTTCTCCAATAAGTATTAAACCTGGCATTTTAAAGTTTAAACCAGCTGCAACCAGAAATTCCTCAAAACTAATTTCTTGCCATGATAATTGTATACAGAACTAACTACAAATTGTATTATTGTACAGCTTTTCCAGCTTCCGCCAGTGCAATAAACCCTCAAATAACATGCTCTTAAACTCCAAAGGTCAAGCAACGCGGGTTTTCAAATCTTTCCAAAATCAATCGTCTGCATCTGACAATGTCACTTTGTGCATACCAGGTTGGTTTTAGTGCAATAGAAAAAGCATTAATAGATTAATAGGTTAATAGTGTTCAGCTAGGTAAGCCCCTCAATTTAGTCAAAGACAAGCACACAAAATCAGATTCTCATAGACAACTATTAAAGAAAAATAGAAGCTGAAAAGATAATACTAGTCACTCGAAGGGAGGGGACGTTAGCTACCTCCATAGTTCAGCAATGCTTGGCAAATTCAACCCCCAGTGCAAAGGAGAACCACACGAGGGGAAAAAACACAGAAAATAATACAAAAACTGGTTTGCAACTTAAGCAAACCTACTCTAAGAACATATGAAACAAAGTGATAGCAACCACAAGATACTCATTCAGTTGTCTACACAAATAGGTGAAGGAAAAATATATCACGAACACTTACTAATCTTTGCAACCAGAAGATTTACTCCTTTACTAATCACATCTTTTGCCACAGATGAATCACGTCTTCTTGATATTAACTATTAATTAAGTCTAATTCAGCATAGACATACAATCATGTAACTTGGGTAGCAAATCTAGCATTTCCTTTTTATCACTGATGATGGACTGATATTTTAAACAAACTCAGTTCCACATAGTGGTTATGATACAAACAAATAACATTTCAACTCTAAGCTAATTCCATTCTGGGACATGGTTCTCGTACCAAAAAAGAACTTTTCAACCTTTATCTCAATCCTAAAAAAAAGGCATAAGTTCTACAAACAGAACAAATTATTAACAAGGCAATATTATCATATGAACCAGTAAATCCCTACACTCGACAAATAAATCTTTATACTACAAATTTTTAACCAAAAATCGAGGGTGTAGCTAATATTAGTGTCCATGACACTGAAGGCTATAACATATTTGTGATGGGATATGCTTACAGACTTTCACAAAGTCTTGGACAAAGTTGTCAAGGTGAAAATCTATCGGAAAAAGTTTGTATGAATCTGAGATAACTTGTTTTATCACTCCCCTTACAATTTTCACTAGTACGTATTTTTACCCATTAATCAAGAACCAAAACAGGTTGCACCTTGTACTTTAGGGATTATCCCTCGCCTAGCGATGGGCAATCATCACACCTTACACTCTACAAGGCACTGGTTAAAAGTCAGGGAAAACAAATTATCCCATAGGCAGCAATCCCTGGAGGTCACCAAATACCTAGAAGGAAAAACTACATAAATGAAAGGGAAATTTATGTTTACTCACTGGATTTCGACGCAATTTTGAAACTCACTGGATTTCTAAAAAATCTTTAAACTCACTAGGTTTTAGCTGTTAGCACAATAGGTCACTTTGCTCAACTAAGGTAATTTAACGGAAAAATTTTTCCACCCAATCACAACTCACTACATGTCATAAAAACTAAAAAAGTAAAAAAATTATCAATTAAATTCTAAACCCTTAATTAATTTTCATGACACATGTCACGTGGCAAGTTGTGGTTGGGTAAAAAAATTTCCATAAAATCACCTTAAATGAAAATTGCCACTCATATGAAACATCTATTATACTAACGGTCAAAACCTAGTGAGTTATAAGATTTATTTTTAAATCTTAAATGAAATTGCCACTCATATGAAACATAAAATCAGCGCCAACGATGTTATAAATGGACAAACAAAAACAAGAAATGAAATATGAAGCTACTTACAACGATTGCAAGATCATGGGGGTCATAGCCTGAAAATACAAGAAGTAAAATCAAGACCTTCAATCTAGTCAACAAAATACAACAGCAGATTACCTTTAAATTATTGTACAAAGAGCACAGCAGAAAAGTATAAACTGCACTACTTACCGCTGATTTGTTTCCATGAAGGCTGCAGCCATAGACCTCCCATGCAAGTGCCTCCAGAATGACCAGACCATGGATCAGATGTATGCAATTGCATTAAAAATGAATATAGATAAATTGTAAACCAATAAAAATTAACATTAGACATGCTGAACACAGGGTGGTTCCACAAACATAGCAACCTCCATAGAAAACTACAACATATCAAATTTACAAACGTCACACTACTCTGAACTACTAGCATGAAAGACACGAGTTTTGGTACCAAAGCAGCATTAGCAAATTTCAACATACAGACAGCTTTTTCATCAGATTGCTTGCAATTTTCATAACACTGACACAATTTAGTCTCTGATAGACCTATCAAGCACAAATAGATGTCTCACATGCAGTCCATCACAGAGAAAAGAACGAAACACAAAGCAATCAAATGATGTTTCTCATCAATTTCCACTTAAATCCACTAACTATTACTACATAGGAAGACAATCTATCACACAATTCAAGATATCGACTTCTAGTACTGTCACAATAATCACCCATAAACAAACCAAGGTACCTTCTCCTGGGTGCCTTTTAAGCATCTAAGCACTGGAGGGTTGCCTCAAAGCAGTGGCAGACATCCTGAATGAAAAACTAAATCAGACTCCCAGAACCCAGATAACTCAAATAAAAAGAGAAAATACACAAAGAAAAATGGAAGGAAAGAAGATACTGCAAGCCCCAAAACAATAGAAATTATATCCACAATAAGGGCAAATTAGGCAAGGAAAATGGAAAATTTATTGAAAGAGTGAGAGAGAGAGAGAAACACTATTGCAACTGGAGTAAAATCTCCCAACTCATAGGCAATTGATATATGTATGTCCTTATTAATTTTCCCTAAATTCAGTAGCAACGGTCAAGTTTGAAGTACAAATCTATCCATTAGAGCACAAATAAATAGATAAATTAGTTTTCACAACGACCATAATCAAGGATGATTACAAGGGAAAAAAACGCCTTCGGCAAGTTGTCTTACGATAGAAACAATGGCTTTACAGTACAAGCCACGAAAGAACCCGCCAGCAAAGAGTACTCCAGACCAAACATCACCCAATTCTGACTTCAACCACGCCAAAACAGTGTTGAAATTCTTCGGCCATCACAGAGAAGACAGATAATGCCCAGTAATTAGAAACTGAAAATGGATTAAGTCAATGTACAAATATCTAGCGGAACAGCATTTCCGGAGTCATAAATTCAGCAACATGGTTCACTTGCCCGTAATGAAGGGATGGGTCAGTGCTTGCGCCACAGTCATCCTCTTGTCTGGATCCAAAACAAAAATCTTTTCTAGAAGATCCTTAAAATTGGCTAACATCTTTGGATCCTCACCAGAAGAACCTGTAATAATTGATGAGATATCTTTTGGCTTTATGTTGAGAATCATCCGCTTTATAGTCTGCAAAGGGAGGAATTAAAAGTTGAGTTATGTGAAAGGTAAACATTAATCTGGACAAACAGAGGCAGTATGAATGAAGTAGATAGTTAAATAGATGCAGGAAATGCAACACAAACCTTTTTTGTGACAGGGTCATCTTCTGTCGCGAGAAAATTCAGGTCCTGATCAAAATGCTGATCGGTAAATGCTCCCTGCATGAAGCAAGCCAACATGACAATATCAGCACCACGAAAATTCAACTGCCAAGGTATAGATCTAAAACATATATATGAAAAAAACTCGTGTAACTATATCCTGCACTGGCAGTAAGAGGAGATAAATAAGATGTGATAGAAATTAATAACAAAACAAAAAATTTCAAACTCCAAAAACAACAGGTGGGGCCTATATCTATGACAAACAAATCAAATGCTTGCCTTCCGGAGCATCTTCTTTGGGAAAGGACCCTTCAATTCCATGTGAAGACGTAGCATGTCATTGTTTGTACCACCTGGAAAGAGCACCTTTCCTGTATAAAGCTCATACAAGCAGCAACCCACGGACCAAATATCCAAAGGGTGATCATAAGCCAAGCCAAGAACTGCAATGGAAACATACCACATTCACATTACCAGTTTCAGTCAGTGATAAAAAAACTACGGACAACATATTTCAACAACCATTAACAGCCCTTTCTCAACTACCAACTCTAAATTGTGTTTGATTGTTAAAATTTTACGGTGGTAAAAATTTTGGAGTGTTGGAGTTGGTAAAAAAGTGAAGAGAGATGATTTTAGAATTTTTACATTTATTTGGAGCGAAAAGTGATGATTTGATGGGGAGAAAGGATTTTGTGTAGTTATTTTATTGCGGCCAAAATTTTGGAGGCCCAAAATTTTGCCCCCAAAATTTTGGCTCCCAAACATCTTAAAATCCCCCCGCCCCCACACAACAACCTCCCAGGGCAGAAAAATAAAAAATAAATTCACTCAACCCACTCAAATTGATCAATTGCAATATCCCTCCACTTCCAAAATGTCTCAAACCCAACAGATGCCTTAATATGACATGTCACTAGTCTGTCGAAAGCAACGTCCACACCCATTCCCCTAGAATCTCTGTTTCAACACTGACTTGGATGGTTGGAGGGAATTGCATAGTTATCTTGAAGTAGGCTAATTATTGCAAATATACAGCTCAGGGTACATTTCAACAAACCTATTGTCTAAAAATGAAGATTTACAACTAAACAAAATAAATCATAATAGCTGATGCATAGGACTTACTTATTTCAGGGGCACGATAAAAGCGGCTTACAAGATATGGAGTAATTTCATTTTTACCGGCAAACATGGCATTGCCAAAGTCACAAAGCTTCAGCACATTTTTCGCCTCATTTACCTGGAAACAGAGACAAATAAATGGTAAGAAATATAAATAACCTTAAAACCAGGCAAATCATGAAAAGTTGCTACAATCCTACCAGCATGTTATCTGGCTTTATATCACAGTGAAGAACACCACAATTTCTAAGATGCTTCAGCGCAATAAAAAGTTGCTTTGAATATGCTCTCACAGCAGTTAGCTTAAGGCCAATATTTCGCCCAAACTTCTTTAAGACTTCACGCAGATTCATATGGAGGGATTCAAAAACTAAACAAAGATGATTCCGGTACTTGAAACTTGAAAGAAATCGAACACAATGGCGCTTGTCATCTGGATCTGCACCGACTAGTTTCTTTAGTACAACCAGCTCCTCCAAACCAGCCTTATACCTATGTCACATGAACAGAGGCAACAGTAAGCATTGAGACAACAAGTCCCAATAACAGCTAACTATAACGAGAATAATCCACATTAGCACCCAGGCAAGTGGGCGGGACACTAGTAACTCACATTGTGTCATTACTGCGTATCATTTTTACTGCGACTTCCTCCGGTTCACCATTACTAGCCTTCAGATTTTTTGCACGAACTACCGTAGAAAATACACCTTTCCCATGAGCAGCAGTAACTTCATATCGGCCATCAAGAATTTCACCAAAACGGTAGCCTGCATGTGAATACCAGGATTACATGAGAAAAGCAATTGCAGATAACGGTCTTGTTTGAGCCCCAATGATTTGGGCCCAAAAATTTAGGTTTAATAATAAAAAATTCATCACATAATTTTTTTTAATTATAATATTTATTAAAAATCTTCTCTCTCTTCACTTTTTCACCAACTCTCATAACATATCTTTACTTTATAATATTTCTCACTCCAATACCCAAAATTTCCACCCTCAAACATCAATTAGAGACACTAATATCTTAATTAGATCCATGACCAACATGTTGCTCACTGTGGAGGATAAACTAATGACAATTCCTCAGATAACGATGGAATAGGAGTACTACTTTTCAAGACGTTCAAACTCAGAAAAAAGGGTCGAATCTGTCTGCAATTGTCATGTTCTTCTTGATGGGGCAACAGATCAAGCTCAGTACATTTTTTTTGATAAGTAAAGGGACAATGTAAGAAGTGGGATTTGAACTCACGCCCTCGTTAGAGGACAAGAACTTGAGTCTGGCGCCTTAGACCATTCGGCCATCCTGACTGTTTTAGTACATTAAACCAGTAAATACTCATTACAATGATACGAGATACAGTGGCTTAAAGTGTCAAGTTGAAGCGTTGTTTCCTTATTATGGCCAAAAAAACGATAGAAGAGAAACTGTTGGGGAGCAGTTACACAAGTGAAGTGATCTTTCCTTCCACCAGCAAAAAATTTACAAAGAATTAAACAATTTCAGAGAAGGGAAAAGAAGAAAATGCTTCTCGAATGGGCCCGCAGAAGGAAACAACAATGCACAAAGTCTTGGGCACAAATATAATAATGGAAACGAGGACAGATGACCAAATGTAGCCACAATACTTACTATAATACCCCTCTGCATCATCCCAGTTGTCATGAAGACCATTCCTTTCAAGTCGTAAACCATCATCTTTGCCCTGCATAGAATACAACATACAGAACCTTAGTCTGAATGACAAAAGGAAACCACTTGTGTTATAAGGTCTGAGAAAGTAGTATATTACAAATAAGTACCATTCACGCTGGACGACATGAAAGAGCAAGATCAAACAGGTGAGGAAATAACCAAATCCTTGGAAAAAGAATTTGATATGAACCAATGAAATTCATAGGGCTAACAAACTGCCACATAAGGATTATTTGTTATCTTTTACGCAGACCACAATATTATCTTTTACGCAGAACCAATAACCAAATCCTTGATTACACGCTTGTTGCTGGTTCTAACAGCCATAAGAACCAGCAACAAGCGTGTAATCAAGGAAAACAATATTGACAGTCATGGGGAGAGGAACACAACGTCAGTGAACTCACAACTAAATGCCATACCAAATTATATTCCACCAACTGAACTCCTACAGGGGACACTGTCATATAAATAAGGGGCATATAACAGCTTCGAAGAAAAAAAAAGAGGGGGGGGGGCAAATTACTGAAACTTACTGATTTGCGGACTCCTGTTGGTGTCTCTCCAAAAATATCATCACAAAACTTGTCATCTGACCTCTCACTCTGCATACAAAATAATGAAATAACATCATTTACTTCACCCAGCCCCCAATGACAGGAAATCCAAATGTTTGATTTCTAAGAATGCAAGTAAAAATTTACAAAAGCACATAATATTTTCCAAAGATATTAACCATGGTAAGAATATTTCATAGGCAAGATACCTAAAAAGGATGAGTGCAAGTATTTTATTCATTTTCCAGATTAAGATCAAATATTCAGAGAAAATGAAGACACCTTAGGAGTACCCTCTCCAAGCCCCCCAACACTGGAAGTCTTCTCCAAAGCAGCAACTCCATTTTGCGGAGGTGATTTCCCCACAGAAAATGATGGTTCAGCAACATAGACTTCTAAACCATCATTCCTACCATCAACTTCAGGCACAATATCTGCAGCGCCTGCTGATTCATCAAGAACAGGTGCAGGCTTCTTGTCTAGCAAACAAAAACAACTTGTACAATCAGGACGCAATGAAAACCATATCTACACAACAATCAAGTTCTGGTGAGCGATTTAATTAAGAAGCCAAACTTTGCTCGAGCTCAGTACTCTAAACAGGAAGGTTAACCAACATAGTTATATGTAATCCTGGATCCAACAACCATAATCATAGGGGTGAGGACCAAGATTGAAGCCCAACACAAAACACCGTGGAAATAACAAGAGCATTGAGACCACAAGTTTCTTGTACAGACCGCAAATTAATGCCAATTGCTTCTGGTAGTATATGTCTAATGTCTAAGTGCAGTAACCCCCCCTCCCCCGCCAAATAAAAAACCCACACCACCAATTGTGGTCGTTAAAGATACATACCGGTAATCGTACTCATGAAGTCCCAATGAAATGCAATCCAACTTATTACAAGTCGAATTTATTAAACACAAGGGGTCAAATAAGCAGTTCACAACCAAATTAGTCAGATTCATTTAGCTAATCAGCTTAAATGCAATTATACATGACTCAAAACTTATATTGACTGCATATGGAGAGCTCTCATGACTTGTTAAATCCCTGTATCCGCCTCAAACCAAACAAACATGACATTGAGTTGTCAGTATGTCCCTAAAATGCAATTCAAATTTACCTTTTTCTATCTCCTCTGATAGTGGCTCATTTCGTTGCTGTAACTGCTGACTCTTGTATTTTTCAAGGATCGCTTGCCTTCGCCTTCTACTCTCCTTGATTCTGTTGAGATCTTCCTCTTCCTGCTCAGCAAACTGCAATGCATTCCCTTCATCGTAGTCTCCTTGTTCATCATCATATCTGCATCCAATACTAAACAAATGTATCAACAAGATAAAGCACATAATGGGGGAGGAGAAGACTCCAGAAGAGCCTCTTTTCAAGACAGAAAAATTACCTTTTTGATTTGTCTCTATTTCCTTCCAATGAGTCATTCCTACTACTAGGAAGCTTGGCTGAATCAGTAGTTCTTTTTCTGTCCGGGTTGTGTTCCTTTTCATCATGTCTTGAGCTTCTAGAATGTTTATATATATCTCCATTGTCATAGGCACCTGTAACACGTTCATACTTCTCCCTATAAGCCCTATCTTTATTCCTATTTCTATCATCTCGCCTCTCCCCCCTAATCATGTGTCTATCCTTCTCTCTTTCTCTATACCTATCTCTGTCTCTTTCATTGGCCCTCCTCCTGTCCATTTCCTTGTCCCTTTTCCAATCCCTATCCACTTCTGTGTCCTTGATCCTATATCTTTCCTGCTCCCTTCTCCTGTCCCTGTCCATCTCTCTTTCCCTGCTTCTATCTTGCTCTAAATCCCTTTTCATGTCCATCTCCCTCTCCCTGCTCCTTTCTCGTTCTTTCTCCCTTCTGTGAGCCCTGTCCATCTCGCTGTCCCTGATCCTTCCCCTCTCCTTCTCCCTCCTCAAGTCTGTATCCATTTCCCTGTCCCTGCTCCTTTCCCTCTCCTGTGTATCCCGGCTCCGAGGCCTGTCCTCTCTATGAGATCTCCTATAACTCGTACTGTGTTCCCTTTCCTCATCCCTCATCAAATCTCTGCTACAATGCCGCCCATCCCAACTCCGGCCAACTATTCTTTCATCTTCAGAGTCATACATAGACTTGCTTTTATCAGCATCTAATGAGGCATCGCAATCATAAAAGTGTCCTTTCTTTGAATGGACCTCCTCTTCTCTTATGCTCTGGGAACGAGATCTTGCCCTAGCACGATCAACGGACCTAGATCTGCTCCTTATATGAAATTCCTCATGACCCCCCGTGCTTTGAGACGACGACTTTCCCAGATGGCTTAACTTGCTTCCATCAACCTGCACCGTTTCATCATCATGACAACTGTTTCGCTTGCCAACTCCTTTGTAAGGGGACCCAGATTCCCGTGGCCACCTCTTCCCCTCTTGGAGAGATTCATGACCCAAATGCCTGTTGACATGATCCTCTAAGCTAACCCTAGAAACTAATCCATCTTGAGACTCAACACTTGAATTTCTTGGAAAGCCAACCTCATCACGAATCTTAGAACCAAGACGACTCCATTGGTACTCTTTGTCTGCCTTATCTGATTTCAAATTGGTCAACAAATCATCTTCGCTCCTGTCCTCCCCCAATGAATTTGAATTTCTACCTTCGTTACCTACACCCTCTTCCATACGAATACTAGATCCACGATCAGATGAGAGAAGCTCCACACAATTTCCCTGACAATAATTCAAAGGATAAATTAAGTGCACAAACTAGAAGGAAATAGCAACCAAATAACCCAACAATAAAAAATCAAAGTTCGACGATAGGCAATACAAATAAAAAATGTAACCAGCTCTTACAAATTCACATGAAATCCATTAGTCTCCACTGAAACGCCTAGGGAAACTTCATTTGCAATTCACTCATGTTCTTCTAGAGCAAGCAGGTTCTTTACATAATGTATGAGACAATGACTCGGTCACTTTAACAAGCTCACACGAAACAAAATCTATTACGAAGTAGAAAAATTAAAACATGAACTCCTGTTTGGTCACTGAGAAGAGGTAGAGACATTTATTGAGTTCGAAAGGAACAGTTTTTGTGTTCCAAATTCCACTCTGAAATGAATCAAACAGCTCAAAGGCGACTTCCTTCTCATAAATCTCAATTTTTACTAATCGAAAACAAAACAGAATAATTTTAAACTCAACTTCCTCGACTTTCTCAGCAACCAAACAGAAACCAAACCATAATCAAAGAGAGAACAAAATTAGGAATTAGGGCAATCAGAACACACCAGATTTCCCCGATCAGATCCACGAACACGGAAGGCCTCGATTTCCCCAGACTCGTCACCCGAATTAGATTTCTTATCCGCAATCTCGTGCTTGCCACCACCGAAACTGAAACCCTCCTCTTCGAGAATCTCACCCTCCTCGACGTCGTCATCGAGCCGAGAATTATGAATAGACATAGGAGGAGGAGCAGGAAGGGTATTAACATCATCACCCTCTCGTTTGCTTTCTTCTTCGTTTTTCTTGCTGCGGTGGCGGTGGTGTTGCCGGTGGTGGTGACGATGCTTGTGCCGCTTCGAAGACCTCTCAGCCTCGTCGTCCGACGATGACGACCGCCGGTGCTTGCGACGTGAGTCATGTGATAATTGTGATTCGCTGGCCATTGAGGTCGTGAAGCAACTCTAGGGTTAGGTTTCTTTTCTATTTTTGGACACCTTTTTTGGCTTGCCTTTCTGAAGAGATGACGAACTGCGAGAAACGATGTGAATCCTGACTGGGTAGATATTTCCGAGCGGAATATTAACAAAATACTACCGGTGAGGTTGGGCCGTGCGGGGCTAGATTTTCTAGCTCGGGTCGGACAGGCCTTATCAAGCGCACGAGGGATTAGGCTCTGTTTACTAAAAAAATTTAATATAATATAATAATTATAATATAATTTATACATAATTACTTTTTATTATAATAAATATAAAAATTAATTCAAATTATCTTTTCATTTTTTCAATAATGTTAATACCATAAAATTTTAATCTTTTCAAATTTTAACACTCAAACACAATCTTAATATCCTTGGTAACAGTTCTACTTCGTGACATAGTTTTTAAAAAATCGAAGACACAAAATACTTGAAACCAAAATAAAGTAAAACAAAAATAAAAGGATGTTTTGAAAATATTTTTAATTATTAAGAAAAATTTGTAATAATTTTTTTTTGTGTTCATAAAAGTGGCGGGCAGTACCTTTTCAAAAGAAAATTGTTGTGAGATGAGTTATTATAGGTTTTTGTAAAAAAACAAATTGATTTTTGTGTTATTTTTCAATAAAAAAATTAATGTGAAAAAAATCATGTTTGGAGTGAAAAGTAGTATTTGAAATAAATAAACGTTTTTAAAACCATTAAACAAACAGTTACTTTTGATATGCACAATAATATATGATTTTTCCATAAACTTGTACTCCTATCTTGACCTAAAATGTCCAATCTCAGTGTTTGATATAGCTGAAAATCATAAGGGATAAGAGAAATTTGAAAGCAATGGTATCCTGCTAAAGCATTATGCTATGAATATACATTTTATTTACCGCATATAGAAGAGCTGCAGAAGAAGACATAACTAGTAAATGCACTGTGTTCATGTAACACTGCAAATGTTTAGTACAGCTGACATCTCTATTGCCCATCTGACTTCCACTTTCATATGTACTGCTAGGATTGGGCTACATGGATCTCTCAGTCCTACGAAACCCAGGCTTGATAATTACCCAGCAGCCCCGGGATTTTGTTCAACAGTTTGATCGGCAGCGCCGTCGCGGTCTTGGATTTCCAGGATTTCGACTCTGCGCCTCATCTTCTTTCTTATCTTGATTGCCACATCCGATGGCCTAAATACCCCACACACACATACCCTGCACTCCTGCTTCTCGATCAAATGTGACTCTATTTCTTCAACATGAAAATGGAAGATATGTTAAAACTAAACTCGGCTTTTACTCGGAGGAACTTGCATTATTCATTAAAGAGAGACTCACCTTTCATATTTAAAATGATTCTCCTTAATTTCTTGCAGCATGCATTGCAGTCAATATTGATCTTCAGCAGCATGCAATAGTACTGCAAATTGTAAGAAGAGGCTTCATTAGGATCTTTTTTCTTTTTTTGCTCTTGGATTTAACGTCGATCTTAGCTTGAAATAAGAAACAGGGAGTTTATGAAAATGCTAAACAACTTGCCTTTCCTGGCATAAAGATGGAAGTGACAGGATTTGATACCATAACTTGGTCCTTTTAGGACTGCAAAAAGTGGAGGGGGAAAAGAATTGATGAAAGTTGTGAATATGGAAGACCATCATGGACCAACTGCTCATATAACTACTTTTGGATTGTCTGCTACAACTTCTTTCCCTTAATTTTGGAATCTGATTCTGAGGAGATAGAGAGAGAGAGAGTTGTCTATTAACACTACGAGCCTATTATCCCTAACTTCATGTTGAACCCTTATTCATTTCCTAACATATTGACCAGGGCAAGCATTACTTCCTTTATCTGCAATGGTTTTCGTATTATCTCATGCATTACAATGAAGCATCTCTTCCTCTGTTCCTTGTTTCTAAAGGTTGTATGTTGCAAGAAAATTAACGCATCTCTCTCTTTGTCTCTCTCCTCTAAAGGCAAGCAAACTCAGAAACCAATCACTCAATTGGTTTGTTCAACCAACACTTTATTCATCTTCTAAATGAGAAATATACACATGGCCTGCTTAAGTTTCGGGGCAGTAATTTTGAAATACAAATCTTCCCTTTAGGCTTGTTTCTGATTTGTTATCACCGGCGAGAAGAGCCGAATATCTGTTTGATCATGGCAACTTTGCCGAGAGGATTCTTGCGTATGGCAAGAAGTTTCTGTGAGCCTGATTTACCAACATTTGCATATCTACCAGTTAATGTCACCTTCTTCTCCAATAAATTCACCTCCATTGACTCTGTCTCTGCCAAAAGGATGAGCACATGAGAATCACTGCTAATACCACTGTGAAGAAACAATTAATATCTTAACCAAATTCGTCTCCCGAGAGGAGAATTAAAACTTTATGCTATTCCACCCGCATCGAATTTGCACGAGTCTTGGTAAATACAATTTTGCATTAACAACCTTTCCCTCTTTTGGGGAAAATATATGCTAACCAAAAATTGAGAACAACAAGCATGTATGTGTGAGGATGTGCCTGGAACCAGAAGTCTAAGAAGCAGGATAATCGACCAAATTTAGCAGATGTTTTCTGTAGAACAGATCTTGGTTCCTCCTACTTCAAGCAAAATCACAAGCTATTTCTATTTAAGGCTATTAAAGTAAGGAATAAGACCACCAACTACCGTTTCTTGCTTCTTTTTCTTTTTTCTTTTTTTGTGTCTAGACGACCATATACTGTTTCTGATAGAAAAGAAAAGGCAACTTTACGTTTCAAAAGACAAACAACATATCTTTTTCTTTGGCACAACAGCAACGTGTCTAAACATGAACTTTTGCGCCCTGGTGTTCCCCCCAACCCCAACGCAACCCAAAATAAAACACAAACCAGAGTGCAAGAGAAGCAGAAAAAAAAAAAACAAAACAAAACCCCCCTTAAGAGTCTAAGACGCTTGCCAAGGCACTCCAGCAGACAAGATGAACAGCAATATCTCAACCCAAGGCTTGAAACCTTACCATCCATTCTCGCCATTACGTCAGCTACTCGCTTTTGACATTCGGCACATCGAATATCTGCTGAGAGAACAACTTCTTGGATCTGTTCTGAACAAATTATCCAACATAAGAAGACCCTTAACGAGTAAAACTTACATAAACAAATGAGAAATAAAGAAAGAGGAGAAAAAGTACAAACAATAGGCATGGATAAGGATTCAACGGACGCAAGGCTGTTTCCAGAAAGTACTAAGCTCTTTAACTTTGTGTGTCCGTTTCTGGGAAGCTCTTTCTTAGGCCGATCAACAAGAGCCATGCCTAAATAATTGCCTTTGTTATCGAATTATACGAACAGAAGAGGGACTTCATATACAGGAATAAGGTAACAAGTTCAATCCTAACTGCAGAGAGCAAGACAGAGAGATGTTGAAAAGGATCTAGGAACAACTCCAGCTGCACAGATAGAGCAACCCCATCTATAGATGCTTCAGCCTTCAGTAGTTGGCCTAGGACATCAAGAAAATGGAGATGGAACGTGAAAAAAACAGAACAGTAAAGTGAAAAAGGTCGTATGCCTAGTTGACAAAAAACAGATGCCTCACTCACAGAAGGGGAGGCCCCACCTTGTGTTAGGTAATTATACCTCTAGAATTTTTCGTTCGAGATTGCTTGTGAGTTCAACACATCAATCATGTCACCTAGAGTTAGAACAAGTCGCAGGGAGCCAAACATTCGGACTTGGAACGGATTTTGGCCAGCTCTGATTGGCTCTCGCTTGGTTCTGCCCTTGATGGCACTAGGGAAAGCGATTCGGGTCAAAACATGTTTCTACACGTTACCGTTTATCAGCATCCCTCAGGTCGTGAACAAATGAAAAGTCGAGCAACTTTTAACTCTCAAAAGCTCCATGGCACCTATTGGATCCCTCTTTTTTTTTTAATCGGCACCCATTGGATCCCTGCCCCACCGCATGAATTTCCAATAATCGTCCACATGTTTTTCAATCAATTGGTTCCGTATGCACCAATGTGCTATGGCTCAACTGCATCTCCTCCTTCGTGAAGGATTCTGAACCGGAGTTCAAATCTTCTACACCCCGCAGGCTTGGCCTGTTTTGCCTAGAAAAAAAAAATGGTTCGGTATGCGTATGCTTGAGCCCACTAGGCATACGCCGCCGCCCTAGAATATGCCTGATCCTAATGCTAAAGAAAGTAGAATCTACCCGGATTATATAGAGAATTCACCTCCAAATTAATTGAATACAGTTCAAGCCCAACCCACTTAGCCAAAAAAATAAGAATTCACAAGCACACCACTCGCACAATATATTATTGCTAAATTACTCTACCGATGTTTGGGATTTTTGCTATTCTCAAATTAATTTCTATGATAAATTTTTTTAAAAGGTCTTCTTGTAGTTTATACTAATTCTCAATTTAGTTCCCCTATTAACTTAGATGACGTAAATTATAAACGTGGCTGACTGCTATTATGTCACCATCCATGAAAATTGACACGCGAATCATGGATGCTGACTCGACTCCCCCTACTTGAAAAATGGGACCTACGTGCTAATCGGATACTGTCATCCACGTGAACAGAGGGACTAAACTTATCTATTTTGCATGTGGGACCCACTTTCTCGAGTTGAGGGAGTCGAGTCAGCGTCCATGCTTCGCGTGTCGATTTTTCATTGGGTCTGACGCAATAGTCGTTAACCACATCTGCAATTTCCTTTATCTAAGTGAATAGAGGGACCAAACTAGAAATTAATCAAAACCATAGTGGCATGTAAGAAAAAACTTAACAAGGGAACTAATATGAGAATTGCAAAAACTTCCCAAGAACCAACGAAGTAATTTAGCCTTAGGAAATGTTAGTTTTGTAAGATTTTTTAGATTTTGAAGGGATTGTGAATATCTATGTAGTTTG
Organism: Myrica gale; assembly: GCA_963930655.1. NCBI lineage: Eukaryota > Viridiplantae > Streptophyta > Magnoliopsida > Fagales > Myricaceae > Myrica > Myrica gale. Next base: position 29,586,252 of record OZ005601.1, on the reverse strand, counting down.
GAGTTTTATAGGTTTTGTGTAAAAGTTGGTAAAAAGTTTTAAAGATATTTAATTTTGTTGGAGTTTGTAAAAAAAATTGTAGATAGAGATGAATTTATGTAATTATTTAATAAAAAAATATTGGAGTTAGGTGAAAAGAAAAAGTATAGAGAGAATATTTGTTATAATATTTTTTTAAAAAATATATATTTGAGATTGTATAAAAAGTATTGATTTTTGTGTATGAATTTTTTAGATTTTAGATGTTCGTTTTATATAATTGTTGAATCCTATTGTATTTTAGAATATTTTTACAAACGTACATACCTTTATATTATAAACTAATCCTCCAAATGGAGAAGTTGCAAAATACCATTCTGGTATGATGAGGATTCTTAAACCATGCAAATATGTTACCCCGATAATCCATCCCAAAAAAGGTGTTACGTGAGTAATTTGAATTTTAAACGAAGAGATAGAGCTTAATCCTATTTTTTATTTTTGGATAGAGGTTGGATAGTATTTTTGAATTTAAAGGTTTAAATAAAGATTTGATCCTAAGTTTGAATTTAAAGGTTAAGATAAGGATAAGAATATTATGCTTGAATTTTAAAAGTGATAGATATAGATATGTTTTAATTTTAAAAGTTGAAGAGATTGAAGTTAATAAATGGTCACAGAGAATGTATATTAGAGACTTTGGATTGAGGTAGTGCAACTAGATTTCAAGAAATTGTTCGGCAATTATTGGAGAAGCTTTAAGGATTGATTAAACGTTCAAGTAAGTGGTTCTTCAATGAGAATTTTAAATGTGCACAATATTTTATATGGTTTTAATATATTATTTGGGGAAATTAAAAGATTTTGGGTATAATGAGATTGTTGAGATTTTGTGACTCAATTGAAATATTTATAACTTGTTTGGTGAACATACTATGAAAGTTGTCATTGCGCTGATGATATATCTATGTGGTCTTTGTGGTCAATTTATCATTGTGGTATGTGTGGCTAAGTTCATACCCCTCGTGGTTTTTGAAGGTCTTTGTGGCCTTAAATCTGTGTGACCTAATATTTACAGGTATACGTGACCATTAATGATTTCCCTATATTGCTCGACCTTGGATATTTATGTTACAAACTTGTATTTTTGGATTTAGTATGACTCACGGTGTTTTATTTTGGATTTCGGTTATTATGATAAAATTGTTTTTTCCTCAACCCCCAATGACTTGCTACTTACTGAGCTAGTCGTAGCTCACCACTACCACTTATTCTCATATTTTTTCAGAATTAGCAGAATTATAGAAGTTCGAGGAGCTTCAGATATATTTGTGTTTCGAAAGCGTATTTTGTAAGATTAATTTTGGAGATTAATTTTGGAGAAGTCGTTATTGTAATTCTTTTAGGAGATCTTCATCGATGTTAAAAAAATATCGGATATGATAATATAAAGTTTAGGACTCGAATTGATATTTTTGAGCTTTTAACTGTTTATAAATATTTTTTTAGTCTTGAATAAATTAATTTTAAAATATTATGACCTACATAAATTATTAATCACAATAAAAAAACTTTATTTTATATGAAAAAAATTTCATCTCAAGTTTGAGCATGAAGCGTCAAACACGAAGCGTTACGTATATTGTGATCTGAAAGGCCTTTATAGCCGGCAGTTTGGCGCCCGCTCCTAGAACCTCAAGGTACCATTAAAATTTTTTTGAATCCACGTGAAACAGCAAACTTACAGAGCCAAAGTTTTCAAAGATGAACGAGTACAACTTTTTATACCAATCAATTTGTACACGTTACAGGTGATAGGAAAACGAATAACTTATTCAATGAAAATTAGAGTGCTAAAAGGTCATTCTACTGCACCCAAAATTTCTGCAAGAAACAGACGGCGGCTTTATGTGCCCCCTACAAGTTATTGTTACGCACAAAAATAGAAACCAAGTGGAACTCGCATGCCATGACCCATAAAATTTCCTAAGGCATGATTGCCAAGTGAACAACAAGGCCATACGAGGGACTAGGCATCGAATAGATGCTCTAAGGGGCGTTTATATACCTTTTCTAAGAAGACAAAAATAATTAGTGGACAACTAGACTAACTAAATAGAAGCAACCATTCACCTCGACATAACCAAGTTTGTTAGAGATGACACAACTGCCGGGCCAAAACTTGAATCTCTTATGTACTTGCAGTTCTCATGGTCAACCTTCGAGGATGTGGGAATTAGAAATCTCTCACAAGCCACTCGGGATCTAACATTAACATTGCTTTTACTATCACTATCATTGCCGTGCAGCTTCAGGATAGAGATTCCACCACCACGTCTTCTCTTCCTTGATGCCTTCCATCTTAACTGGGCAAGCAAATCATCCTTCGACAGATCTGGAACCACTTCTAATTGTTTCTCCTTATCATTTCCAGACCCCAAAAGGCAATCAACAGGCCCAGTTGCACCTTGGCTTGATTGTCTGCTACCATTAAGAGTTACTTCAGCTGATTTGCCATCAGGTCTCTCTGCAACTGGCTTTGTTTCGATGCTAGATAATATTTCGTTAACGAGCTCTGGCCTGTCCTTTACATGTCTCCATCCACTTCCCAACCATTCTAGTGAATGTCTCAAGTCACCACAGCCAAAGATTAATTCCTGCCTTTCTCCTGCACACGCCACACACAGTAAACAATCAACAACCAGAATATTAAGAGAGAAAAGTCTATGCAATTTAACAAATGAAATTACTTGATATGGTATACTTAACAAAAGAACCACCCAAACCTCACCCCAAGGCCTTTGGTTTTGAAAGAGGGAGGAGGAGTGTTGGTTAGAGAAACAAACATTCAAACAGATCCCAAGGAAAGAAATTTTGGTTCAAACCTGGAAAATAAACATAGAATTTATCTTCAGATTCCTTCCGAAATACAATTCCTTCCCACCACCCATCATGCCTCCACACATCCACAACAGCCCCAACATCAACAGCCCGTGAAACTCTGCCTTTATTAGACTGTGGAGGCGGCCGAACAGTTGGCCTACCAGAGATGCGCATGCCCAAATGATCAGGAGCTGCAGTCTTGAATGCCAAAATCCATTCCTTCAACATCAAGTCAGAAATTAGTTAAGACTGTTTTCAGATTGGATGGGAAAACATTATCATTATTTCTTTCAAGAGAAAACAAAGATGACAACTTATAGCATAATAACAATTGATACCTCAAGCATTTTGGCTTCATCAGCAGCATCCCGTATGTCTTGATATTGCACCTTCACCTTATCTTTGTGCTTCTTGATGATTAAAGCTCTAAACCAACAGCCTCTAATACCACTGTCTTGAGAGAGGACTTCCACTTGAGAACCTACAGTTAAATACAGAAGAGGGTCCTGCCTTGCATCTTTTCCAGATGAAAAGCCAGCAGAACCAGCTCCTTTCATGCTGTAGATTTCAGTTCCACCTTTACACCCAAGAACAATGTTGCCAAAATTCTGCACATCAACAGTCGTTGCATTCACTGGCTCTAACGCGTTAGTGCATGGTAAGTGCACATCATCAGCTTTTGACCAACAAAACCTCTTTTTAGGTCTCATCCCAACTGCACCATTGACATCTTCTACAGCTTTCACATCGTGAAAATGCTGAGAAATCCCATAAACATTTGAAGGAAAAAGGACATACATATATCTAAGTATTTCTTGTTTCCAGTAACCTGTAACTTGTGTTATGTCAAAGGGCTTGACATCATCGTTTTCAAACTGATTGTGGCAGACAAATGGTTCCAATCCCATATGGGTAGCCTCATTCAGATATTTCTCAAAATGCTTGGGACTGAGCACAGAAGCCAATCCATCTATGCATTCAATACTGAGATCTTGAAGACAAAGAGAAAAGAAAATCTCTCTCTCATTAAAACCATGCGGTAAAACAATTCCAACCTCATCAATTTTATGGAACCAACGTACCACAACCATCTTGTTTCCACGAGAGTCCTCATACATGTCTTCTAAGTAAGCTACAAGATGTTTATCCTCCTCCGCTAAAACATGTACAAAGTCATGAACCTAACAAAAGATTGAAGAGCATGAGATGAGTAAAATGACAGAGGAACCATAAACGATGAAACAAAATCCTACGAGTGATCTGCACACATCACATACTTGTATATCTATTATTCTAAAGAAAGAAAATAGAGAGGAACAAAGAACACTCACAGAGATTTTAACACCATTCCTGCGAAATGACTGATAATGCTTCCGTCTTTTTCTACAAGTCCACGGAGAACCTAACCATAGAAATTCTTTTGTATAATCGCCCAGCTTCTTCAAATGAGTATCCTGGAATTTAAATTACAGAAAAAAAAAGGAAAATGTAAATGATAATCATATAAATCCAAAGAAAATCACTCTCATATCGACAGGAAAAATGATCAACGGTCAGCATCAAAATTACCTTTAAGGCTTCAATATCCCACTCACTAAATTCTTCTCCATCCCAAAATAAACCAGCATGATGGGTTGATTCTTGAGATTGAGGACGTGCTGAATCTGAAAGATAAACAAAAATGAATACCGTTAAAAGAACACAGTAAAATGGGTCCTCTAGAAGATAACCACTATGGAATGACTGCTAAATCCCTAAGGCTTTATCAGATCCTAAATCTAAAGCTATATATAGAAAACTAGGCGACCAAAGAATTTCCAAGGGCAAAAGAAAGAGCCTTTAAGCTTCACGAGGAAATGAGGAAATTTGACAATTACGATCTAAACCTACAGTTTTTTAGAGGATAAGGGTTGCGAGGTTCTCAACCAGCGCTTTAAAAAATGAGTTAGTATTCCTGCAGCCCAGATCATAGTCAGTGGACAGAAATGAGAAAATTTGACTCTTATGATCTAAACCTATAGTTTTTGAGAGGATAAGGGTTGCAAGGCTCTCAACCAGCGCTTTAAAAAATGAGTAAGTATTCCTGCAGCCCAGTTCATAGTCAGTGGTCACGGTAGAGAACACGGAGCTCAAGCTTACAAGTTCATGAAAAATCTTATGGGCTCGAAGATAATGACGTGCTCCCAGCAGAAAACGGAATACTCTAGCTTACGGTTCCGTGAAAATAAAAATGGGTTCCAAGTATTCAATCCTCTGATTCAAAAGGCAGGTGACGACAAGAGAAAATGCAAAAAATAATGGATGTTTTATATTTTCTGTCCAAAAACCAGAACCCAATAAATTTGTCCGCAGCTCCCGCCAGACATGGGAACCCATAGACCATATGTTGTCTTCACCAATAGCTGGCCCCAAACAATAGTTAATAGAAAAACTAGTTTCTTCAGAAATCTAATTGCCTATAAGCGTGGACAACCTGAACGCCGGTTCCGGTTTCCTAAAGAAGATTTAATTGAGCAGAATTACGACAAAGATTTGACACAATGAAATTCCGAATAAAACCCGGAAAAAAAACCTTATAATCCTCTACGCCCTCTCATATATTCACCCAGATCTCTGCTAATATGCTCCAAACCAAGATCCGCAGAGATACAAACCAAATTTCTGACGGTGACGCCCGAAAGCAGCGCCAAAACTCTACTTTCTGAATAAAAAAAATCTCAGAAACCCCCCAAAAAAACGACAGCACCAGAAAAGGCAAAACTTTGGGGAATTTTCAAGCAAGTGAAAGGAAACGAAGGTGATTATGGCTAATTACCTGAAACGACAGAGTTAAGCCAATCAACGACCTCTCTGCGAGATTTGAGCTTCAGGAGCAACGAAGAAGACGAAGATGAGGATGCCAAGGGAATAAGAACCCGATCCCCAATAGCGTAATGATACGACATGTGCCTCAGGCTCTTCTCCTTCCCTATCACGGCCAGATCTAAGGTGCCATCCCTTTTCTTCAGAAAGTAATGGACCTCCCTCCTCCCTCTGTCCGTAGACACGAAAACTTCCTCCCAGCTCACGTATACCGTCAACGACGACGTCGTGTCTGCCGCCGCCACTAACCTCTCCATCCACGACGTAAACCAAATGCTTCAAAACTCACCAAGACGCCCTCTCTTTCTCTCTCCTTCGCCCTCTCTTTCTCTCTCTGCCTTTGCGTTCTCGTTCCCTCCCTCTCTCTCTCTCCCCGTCATAATTTAAGGAGCGGGGGAGGGGGACAGATTTGAATGGAAAATACAAAAAAAGTGATTAGGGTTTCGAGATTGGAGATTGGGTTTGGGCTGAGAATGGACGGCTGAGATTCGGTCCACGAGGGTGACACGAAGGAAAGACGTAGGAAATTGCGGAGATGACTATTACGGTTCAGTCCTTCTTTTCCTTCAATTTATGTTTCCCAAACTATCCCTGATTCGGTTTAGTATTTGCTGGGTATACCTTACGGTCCATCACGTTTGGAAATCATGCGCCTTTAGTAGGAGGGGACAAAGTACAAGTTGAGGAGAGAGATCGGACGGTGGTGCCCGCAATTGCCGGAGTGCGACTCCCTCGTTTGATTGGCAGCTGTCACGGCTCAGTCCTTTCTATCTGTTTTAACACCGATAAAATATGCGGACATATCTACTAATAATGGCTTTGGCTATAATTAGCTCTATTTATGAAAAAAAAATACTACAATCTAATTACTATAATATTTACCCAAAATATGGAAAAAGCTATACGTATACAAATTTGAGGAAATTTACATATCTCTTTGGACCTATTTTCACTTACTTTAGTGATATTCTTTCAAATATGAATATATAAACATTTAAAATATAATATAATTTTATATTTAATTATGTGTCTCTGTATGCCCATACAAATCTATAATTATATAGATTATATTGTGTTTGCTGCTTTCAATTTTAATATTTTCTATCATTTTGATAAATAGGGGCCGTGAGTAAGCAAGCAACCTTGTTGATTATGTGTTATAAATTAGATTCTTATATTGTCTTGACTATCGTCTGGTTCGAAATTAAAAACATATCATCAAAATAGCATAATTATATGGAAAATAGTAAAAACTTTAATGATTTACGATAATATATGATATTATTTATTTTCCCAATAAATTAATTTAGTGATAGGCAGGGAGATTCAATAGGTTAAAAGACATGTCTATAATTAATTTATGGACTGCTTAAGGCAATGATACACATACCATTGTGTTGCGAACTACTTTAATAATTCGGAACTAGTTATATTTTTTTTCAGATTAACTTGTATACTCTCCCATAAAGTATAGTAGTGTTCGTGATCATCAACTCCTTCCATAGCAAGTTCAACATTTCTTCTAATCAACTTGTTGCAAAAAGAGAAGTAATCAGATTATGTTCGAGTCCCACTTTCATTTGTCGTTGGTCCCTCCACTATAGCCCGATTTTATGCTTTTTGAGATCAGTAAGACTAATTTTATGCTCATATTATTACGAGAATTACTTCGATTTTCGCGTGTATAGAAAGATTGATTTTACATTTACCCCTAAAAATAACTAAAATTTCATTATTTGTTACTTAAAAAATTATCTTGTAAATGACTTAATTAAGATTGGATTGATTAAGTACTTTGAGTTAGTCAAGATTGTGAGTGGGTCAATTAGGTATATTTTTATAATCAGGGTAAAAGGTGACTATTGTCTATAGATTATACAATGCCTTGCTATTGCCTCGAGTACGGAAACAAAACAAATATCCACTCTTGGGACCCTCATTGACTAGTGGGCTACACTGGGTTACCTTTTTTTCATGTCTGCAAAGAAAAAAAAAAACTACTTACTAGGACCCAAATTCATGACGCTTGATTATAAAATTTTATATTGATGTTAAAATTGAAATGCATTAAAATTAATGAACTAATGATAAAAATAAAAATAAAAATTTAATAAAATTATATTAAAATTTTACAAACCAAACACAATGTTAACGACCGTTATTTGTTGCAAGTTGCAACGTTACTGTGATTCCATTGGCGACCAGCACGACAGGTGCTGTTCGCCTGTTCCTTCCTTTTAAAAGCGGTCCACTTTGGTAGGAGGCCAAAAAGCGGTCCACCTCGGGAAAGTGTCCGACGTCAAAAAGCAATGGACCGCTAACTTTTGTTAATGTTATAGCAGTTCGCAAATATTTCTTAATTAGATAATTTGTATTTATTCTAGACAAAAACTAACACAATTAAAATAAGGGATAAAAGCAAGAGTGGTCAAAGGGCTATAAGTAAAAATCGATTTAGTCTCCGTGATATGAAAAATATAAATTTAGTCCTTCTGATTTCAGAAAGTGATAAAATCAGTCATGATAGAAGACAAACAACAAACGGAAATAGAATAATAGGGACTAAATTGATATTTTTCATATTACGGGGACTAAATCGATTTTTGCTTATAGCACAGAGACCAAATTTACATTTATTCCTTAAAATAATCTAAATAAAAAAAATAAAAAAATAACTAAATAAAGTGTAGACGATTTAATAAAATATGTTTAAACGCGTAGTAGGAAATTCAAAATACAAACAACTTAATATTTATGAATTTAATGTTATTTTTATTTAAAAAGATTTACAAAACCAATTACTCAATTGTGGTATTGCTTTGGTGCACACATAATAACATATTTAAACTTTCTGATAGCTAAATTTAAGGATAATTCAGAGATAGACAAGATTATAATTATAATTATTTATATGTAACAAAATACAAAACATTAATAAATATTATTTGTCTTCACCAAATTATTAGTATATTAATTAAGATTAATGTGCAACCACATCTCACTGGACCGAGCTCCTGTGTACTACCGAGAGTACTGCACGTGAAACAATTTCTTTCACGTTAACTCTTGATTCAAAATATAGAAGCAGAACTAAAATCCTTCCACATCATTAATCCGTTTTAAACTCAATATTAATGTTAAAAAAATATCCAAATTAAAGGAATTGCTCCCGCTGCAATAACTTAGGTGTTGTAAACACGTTTGATCATAAAAAATTTACATTTTTTAAAATGTTAACACAGTAAAAAATTAAAATATAATCTCTCTCCTTATCACATCATTACTTTTTATTATAATAAATATTAAAAATCATTTATCTTTTCATTTTTTTTAATACCCTAAAATTTTAAAATTTTCACAATTTTAACACACAAACACAACAGTAGAGTAGCTAGGTCCGTTTATCTAGTGTGGAAACATGTTTGAGAGTAGAAATTTTGGATATTGAAGTTTGAGAAATATTATAAAGTAAAGATATGTTACGAGAGTGGGTGAAAAAGTAAAGAAAGAAAAGATTTTTAATAAATATTATAATATTAAAAAATTATGTGATGAGTATTTTATTATTAAACTTAAAGTTTTTAGTTTAAATTATTGGTGCTCAAATAATCCCCTTATGCTTTGTCGACAAGAAAAATTATCGGTGGCCATTAAGTTAGTACGTATAATAAGAGGGAAAAAAAGAAAAAAAGAAAGAAGGGTGGGTCAGGATACGGAAATAAAGGCAAAACAGGTGACGTAACGCATACGAAATGGAAATAGATCCAAGAGACAGGTAAGGCGGCCATCGCATTCGGCAAGAATTTGAAAGGCGCGATATCTGCTGTAACGTGAATGTTTGTTTGCTAAAATATTGGGGAATATTATCAAAATTTTAGGAATCTTTATTTTATTGAGATTTATTGGAGTTTGTGAAAAGTAAAGTGTGTAGGTATAAAAGTTAAAAATTTTAAAATTTGTTTAGTTTGTCCGATTTGTTGAGACCCCAAATATTTGGGGTCTCAAACATGCCCGTTATATTTGGTTGTAAGTTTCTATTCTTTGTATCCAGCCTTCCTGGACTTTCTGTCTTCAGCACTTTTTTTGTTATACTGTAAAATGAATTTCACGTTTATCTAGAAAAAAAAAGGCGCGAGACCCGGGGCATCGTTGCTTTTATGCAATGCGAATCTGACTGGTTGCCACGCCCAAAGGAAACCTGTCACCGGCTTTTACCGGTGACCGCGATAAACGTGACCGATTTGGCTCTATGCTATGCATCAGCCTTACCTACCCGATATGCACGTGATTTAGAACCTGCCTCAGTTCGTACCTGTTAGTTCTTTATTGCCAATAAGGATAAGAAGAATGGGTTTACGCGTTCCCATGGGCTTGGGCCCAACTTAAATCTTGAAAAATCCAATTCGTAGGATTTGATAAAATAGCAACGCAAAAAAAAAACAAATATTCAATAATTAATTACATAGATTTCTTTTAAGTCAATTATTTAAAGTTAATATATTTGATTGCAGGGGCCACGTCAAATTTGAGTGGTTCTATCTTCTACTACGTGGGGACTGCAACGAATTGAACTCCAACGAATCTACAAGATTCCTAGAAATTTCAACAGTCAATTATTTATGTTTTAAGGATTACTTTAGCTTTTTTTTTTACAGTCGTCCTCTGACCATCGATAGTTTATACTTTGCATGGTTAATTTGAGTAAAAATTATTATTTTAATTTAGTGAAACAACGATTTTACCTTCATAATTGTTTTATAATTCTCTAATAATTGGGGAGAGGAAAAATGTATTTTTTTTTCCTATTTTAATCTGGACAATTCATAAATGTCTAACTTTCATGGTTTTATCAAAAAGTTCAAATGTGGACAATGGAGGGTGGTGCTACGTTATTTTTGTACACTATCACAGTCGACTGATCAAAACAACGTGCGGAGCTTAAATGCAGCCGTTGGAGATAAAAGGTATGCCAGCATAACAAGATCCAGAAGACTTCATGATCAAGAGGAGTACAACTTGAAGCTCACCCATCATCCGGCCCTAATATAATTCAAAAGAAGAGGTTGGAAGAGAAAGTCAAGTTTGATAGTCCAATTTCAAGAGCAAAAAAAATAGGACACACAATAAAATATGGTAAAATAAACAATTATTTCTTTTTAAATTAGATCACTCGATTCGACAAGTAAAATTTAAGAAGATTCTGATTTAAAGAATAAGTGGACTATTTGAAATATCAATCACCAAAAATCAATATGATAGGATGTCTTAGCCAATTGGTTTAATTTAATTATCCGCAATTGATTATGGCTGTAAACTTTATGCCAGTCTGATTTAAGACCCCCGCTTCTCTTTAGCCTTCAGTCCGTACGTCTCACAGTCATTGTGAACACCAGAGACGTCCTACGCTGGTTTTACTTATGAATGGGTTTTTTTTTGGTGTGATTTGGTTGATATAAGTTAACCATTTATATGAAAATAAATAGGTATTTCTATGTACAAGTTAAACACATGTTAGATAAGTAAATATATAATCCATTAAAATTTTTATGGTAAACGTATATCTCTTTTATCGGGATCAATTCTAAGTTTTTTTTTTTCTCTCTAATTCGATATTTTTAATATATGGAATGATTTTTCTTACAGAACGATGATTCAAAATATTTGTATTTGAGGATATATCTATTATGATCTCATCCAATAATTTAAATTTGATAATTATAATTATATCATATTCAATTAACACCTAATATCCTTTTAATAAACACTGAAATGCGATAAATATTAACAGTAAAAATTCAACTTACACGCGGACGGAAATGCACACTTGGCTAACAGCTTATACGTGAAAATTGAAAAATCGATTAAGAAAAAATATCACCCAATCGCAATATGACACGTGTCAGTAAATAAAATATAAAATATAATTGTTTAAAATAAAAAATATAATTAATTATATTTCATCTTAAAAAAAGGAAAAAAAAGGGAAGGACCTCCAATCCTTCCCCAGTGGAGGCACCCTCCACAGGCCACAGGTGGGTCTAGCCGCCCAGAACTGGGAGGAGGTCCACCCCAGCTATGGGGGAGGTCCCACTACTGCCCCAGAGCACCGCCCAGGGTGGAGAGGGATTTCTCCTCCCTCCGTTGGGCGCCCAGTTCTGGATGGCCATACTCCCCACCAATTGGTGGAGGTGGCATTCCCCATTTTTTTTTAAAATGAAATAAAATTAATTATATTTTTATTTTTTTATTTACTACCACAGAGATAGTTTTAAATCGAACCTTGAGGACCAAACTGAAAAAAGGTCAAACCCCAGACATGTGTGGAGTAATTTAGCCAATTTTTTCACCATATTCCATAAACCTTTTCACTATATTTCCTCACTTTTTCACCAACTTCCGTACCCAAAATTTTAATCACTCTAATTATTTTTTTTTTACTCAAACATAAACTTAGTGCCACTGTATTGGGTTAGATTTGCCTCAACCGGAGTTCTGCAGATTGTCTATCCTAAAAAAGAAAAAGAAAAAGTTGGACTCGTGGGCTATATATGCTGCAGATTTAAGGTGTGGGTTAAGAGTAAAACTATCGCCGGCCCAGAGAACCAGAAAAGAAAAAACTGTTTCTCTTGGGCTGAACCCAAATCCGTTACACTCATTGGCCAATCAATTCGGCAGTGTATTGTGGACTTAGAGGAATGCATGGAAGTCTACACAAAAGACCATTTCCTAAATAAGCTCAGAGGCCCATTAATTTGGGCTCTCACAGCCTAACCACTAAGGTTTGTGGGGTCACGCCCGTCACAGCTCTCCGAGTCACTAGTTCTCAGGTACAATAAGTACAACTGTACAAGGGAGTTCAGTGACAAAAATTAGGAGCTCCGCATAGGGAATAATTCTATAACGAACTTCCACGGCCCCGCAACAGCGGAAATAAGAAAATGGATTGGGCGATGCGGGCGATGTGGGCACAGTGAAGGTAGCTCCAGCTCTCCAACATCCCAACTAACTCCCACCTCGGCTTCTCCGCCCCTCTCCCTTCCTCTTATTTCACTTCCCTCTCACCGACAGAAACACAAACTCAAACAAAACGCGTACGATCTTTGCTCCTTCTCTTGCAGCAATGGCCTCCTCTTTCGTCTCAAGGGCTGTTCTCTCCAGCACCTCCCTCTCCTTCTCCTCCTCCCTCTCTTCCACCTCCCTCCCACCGCACATTCGTTCTTCCTCTTCATTTCCCGCCAAGAGTCCGAGGCGGAGGGTCCTGACCGTCCGATCCAAGATCAGGGAGATCTTCATGCCGGCCCTCAGCTCCACCATGACCGAGGGCAAGATCGTCTCCTGGATCAAGTCCGAGGGCGATATTCTCTCCAAGGGCGAGAGCGTCGTCGTCGTCGAGTCCGACAAGGCTGACATGGACGTCGAGACCTTCTACGATGGCATCCTCGCCGCCATCGTCGTCCCCGAAGGCGAGTCCGCCCCCGTAGGCGCCCCCATTGGCCTGTTGGCCGAGACCGAGGAAGAAGTTGCCGAGGCCAGAGCTAAAGCCGCTTCCAAATCCGCTCCATCCACTCCCGCAAGCGTTACTCCCTCTCCTCCCCCCGCTACTTCCACTACTGCTCCTGCAATTGCTCAAACTCCTCCTCCTCCAGCTCAGCCAGTTTCAGACGGGCCGAGGAAGATCGTAGCAACGCCATCCGCGAAGAAGCTAGCTAAGCAGCACAAGGTCGATATCGAATCAGTGGTTGGAACCGGACCATTTGGTAGAATCACACCGGGCGATGTGGAGGCTGCAGCCGGAATTACTCCTTCAAAGAGTGTTGGAGCGAATGCTGGTTTGAACGTCGCCACCGAGCCTGCTCCAACGAAACCCGCCACTCCGGCGGCCGCTCCACCTCCAATTCCGGGCTCTACGGTCGTGCCCTTCACGACAATGCAAGCCGCAGTGTCGAAGAACATGTTGGACAACCTTTCGGTGCCAACTTTCCGTGTCGGTTATCCAGTGATCACCGATGCTTTTGACGCGTTGTATGAGAAGGTACATTCGGTTCCAGTCCCTCTTTTAAAGTAATCGATGTTTGGAAATATAATTTCGTAATGAGATCATGGGGATCAATTTTCAGGTGAAACCAAAGGGTGTGACCATGACTGCGCTGTTAGCCAAGGCCGCAGCGATGGCACTTGTTCAGCACCCAGTTGTCAATGCGGCCTGTAAAGATGGAAAGAATTTTACGTACAGTAGTAGCGTAAACATTGCTGTTGCTGTGGCTATCGATGGAGGGTTGATAACTCCTGTTCTTCAGGACGCAGATAAGGTACGTGATAGGCGAATTTAGCCTTTGATCATTGCAATTAAGCTTAATTGCTATCGGGTTTGTGCTATGACAACTTGAGCAGTGTTTTAGTTGATTGCCTTTGTTTGATGGGGCAGTTGGATTTGTACCTGTTATCTGAGAAATGGAAAGAGTTGGTGAAGAAGGCCCGAGCGAAGCAACTTCAGCCTAATGAGTACAATTCAGGTTATTATTGTCATTTTCTTTGTTCTCAAAGAGCTTGAGTTAGGTTTTGCTTAATTCGCTTTTGGGAGCAAATAACACTAAGATGTGCTCACATGTTTTGCAGGGACTTTCACTCTATCCAATTTGGGCATGTTTGGAGTGGACAGGTTTGATGCTATTCTTCCTCCTGGCCAGGTGGGTGATAACAAATAGGAGCTAAGATTTTTGACCTTCATGACATGATGAAATTGATTTGTGTATTAAATTATTAAGCCATTTTTTGCTCAATATTCTGAATGATGTTCAGGGGGCTATCATGGCTGTTGGAGCCTCGAAGCCAACTGTTGTGACTGATGCAGAGGGATTTTTCAGTGTGAAAAGTAAAATGCTGGTGAGTTTCATTCCCATTTCTTTACGGTGTAGAAAATAATGTGTTTCATGTTCACAAGCTATTAATTGGAAGGCTATGGCCATCAATCTGCCACTTAACCATCTACAGTTGTAGTCGAACATATTAGTAATTGCAGGCATAAAAGAAGATAAACTATGACGCACACTATCTTTTACTAATTTTCTTAAATGTTCTGTAGTTCTGAGCATCTTCAGCAATCTGGTTGATCCTTCATAATTGCCCTAAACTTTTTTAAATGAATCAATTGGGACGCTTGGCCTTGAAACAAAAAGACTGATAGTATTGGCACCCATTATTTTTTTAAGTTCAGTTCAAGAGGCAGCCCTTAGGCCTTGGCTCAAGTGGTAAAGAGTAGGCCAGCTGGGGCTTTGGTTCAAACCTTACAAATACGGAAAAATGCTCAATGTAGGAAGCAATGTGTGTGCCACCGGGATTGTAAAGATGTCAAACTGGTCATTATAAGTGCTTCTTTGGGCCTATTTCCAATCATTTCTACCATGACAAGATATTAAGTGAGGAAAACCTGTGCCTGGGACGAAAGCCTCGTAGTGGTAGGTTATAAGGGTTCAGGTACCAGAAACAGTATCTAGGTCAGTGGTGAGAATAATGGGAGTAATGTTGATATGTCTTTGCATGTTCGTTTCTGGTTACCGTTTGTAGTGATTTCTGTCTGATTGCCATCCATTTCCTGAAATCCTGCAAATCTAGCGTATCCATTTTGTGTCCTGTCTTGACTGGAAGAATGGGTTCTTGAGAATGTGTCATGTCCATTTCCCATGTTTCAGAGATGCATTTTCTGAGGTGAGTTTTTCTCAAATCCTCGATCGTGTTCCAAAAATGAAAAGTGGACAGCTGAATGATGACCATCTTGCTTTGGAACCTTAAAAGATATAAGAAGTAGCTTATACCTCATTCTTTTGGAGCATATCGTTAATATGCTCATCTGAATCAGCTGTTGACCAAAATAAACCTTTCACAGTGAGGATTATTCCTTCCCCACAAGAATTTTGTGGAGGTTTGTGGTCATAGGTCAAAGACCCATTAGGCATGTGTATAACTTGGCCCTAAATAAGAGGAGTGTAGACAGGTGCAGATATCTTTTGGCTATCTTTTGTTTTGTTTCTTCCTTCTTGTTCAAGGTTCTTCCATGACTTAGCTTTTGCCATCTGTCGTTTTGTTTGGTTTCCAATGCACAATAATCGGATGAAATAGGAGTTATTAACTGCTTTAGATTTAAGGAAGATCCAGAACATCTCTGCACTGGGCAATGTTGTGGCAAGGTTATACCCCATGTGGCTTAAGGGGTGAATTATGAACCTCCCTCTCGCCCACCCTTTGTAGTTGCTCTGTCTAGGTGTTCTGTTGGGCTTTTCGGGTGGGTTATAGAGGCAGGCATAAGGTTCCAAGTCATCTGTGACATTTTGGGGATGTTCGTTTTCTAAAAAATTGTAAGATTTTAGGATTTTGATAGAATTGTAAATATTTATGTAGATTGGAGTTTTATAGGTTTTTGTGTAAAGATTGGTGAAAAGTTTAAAGATATTTAATTTTTGTTGGAGTTTGTAAAAAAATGTAGAGAGATAATTTGATGTAATTGTTTAATAAAAAAGTATTAGAGTTAGGTGAAAGAGTATAGAGAGAGATGATTTGTTATAAATTTTTTTTGAAAAGGTAGCGGAGTTTGTGTGAAAAGTTGTTGGAGATTGTGTAAAAGATATTTGTGTTTGTGTATGAATTTTTGAGATTTTGGATGTTCGTTTTGCAAATTTTATTGAATATATTTGTATTATAGAATACTTTTGCAAACTAACATACTTTTTATTTTTTGGGCTTGTGTCATCTATGAACTTTGCATCATTTTCATGTCACGCGTTGATTCTGTTATTCTACTCTGTATTACTTGGCATTTTATACTGAAAGGGGAGAAACGAAATGCTGCATCTTTGAAATGACCACGCTCACTCTGCATTTGCCCCAGAGCTCAACTGAGTTGGTTCGTGAATCTGTTTGCAGGTGAATGTAACAGCTGATCACCGGGTTATTTATGGTGCTGACTTGGCTGCTTTTCTTCAGACGTTTGCAAAGATTGTCGAGAACCCAGAAAGCCTGACATTGTAGATGACGTATCAGGTTTATAAGATGAAACCTGTTGACTGTCAGTGTCCAATTCTTTTGTTGGGAGAGCGGGTGATATTGTTGTGCTACTGAACAGAGTGCCCATCCTTAGTTATGCGACGGTCCCTAGCAATCTCGTCCTTGTGTTGTATTTTCATTTGTTGGGTTCTTAAAGTTTTCCGCTACTGTTTCAGATACAGATACTGTTGAGAGGGTAATAACTTCGAAGTCTTTTGATATGACTAAGGCCTGTTTTGTAGGAAGTGAGTGGTCTTCTTAGTTCATTTTCACAGAACTTGATGTCATAAAAGTTTACGTGCATTGACAGTTGTTACATTGATCCACTTGATTCTGAAGCAAATATAATTTTGTTTGTTTTTAAATTCAACTAGTGGCAGCCTCCAGCTGTTTAGCGGGCTTCAATTATCAAGGAGGCGTTTGTTTGTGGAAATTTTGGGGAATATTCCCGAAATTTTGGGAATCTTTACTTTATTGAGATTTATTGGGGATTGTGAAAAGTAGAGTGTATGTGTGTAAAAGTTAAAAATTTTGGAGTGTGTTTGTTTTGTTGGAAATTTCGAACCCCAAAATTTTGGGCAAGTATGATGTGATTTGCATTTGTTACCGTGCTTGTACTGGAGGAGAGAAAGCAAACCATTTGGTTTATTTTTCTAGGCAAGTAGGGAAAGGGAGAATAACTACGGCTGGGCAACCATACCGGCGGTATGCGATTTAACCGCCACCACCCCTAGTACTGCTGGGCGGCCACCACTACTCAGCGGTATCGGTAGCGGTACAAATTCCTGGGAAATCCCGGGGATATAAGCGGTGGCGGTGGCCCCGCTTGACACGCGTGGGGATACTGCCAAAATCGTCTTTTTAAATTTTTTTAAGCAAAACTACGCCGTGCTGTTTAATGAGCAACGACATTCTTTTGATTATTTAGTGTGAAAAAAAAATCAAAATCAAAATATTTCGAACCTCAAATCCCTTCCCTATCCCGATTCCCAAATCCTAGCCCTCTCCCTCTCTTCTTTCGAAGGCAACAACCCCCTTCCCCTCTGGCCTCTTCCTCACCTCAGTTCTCTTCTCCCTCCCCTCTCCTTCGCAGTTCTTCTTAGCCCCCAGTCGCACCACCATCTCCCCTCTCCTTTGCTACCGTGTGTCTCTTTCTCTCACTTGCCGTGTCTCTCTCTCATCTCTCAGGTAACTTCTTAGTTCTTTTGATCTCTCTCTCTCATTGATGTGCCATTGCTAATTAATTAGCATAAAGGTTAGTTTAGACTTAATTCTAATTTGTAGGCGTGCAAATTGTCGAATTGGTGCTCTGTGTATGTTTATATGATGTTAAATTTGAATGTTTATATGATGTTAAGTTTGAATGTTTATAGCTGTTGTTGTAGTATATTTGTAGCTGATGGATTAGGTTCATAGTTCTGTTAAACATGCGCGTCACTCGTAGTTCTGTTCAAGATATATGATTATGAATAGATGGTGGATTAGGTTCGAATTAATTAATTAAACTAATGGTTGTCATAATCCAAAAAACAAAAACAAAATAAAGATATTCACCGAGACAATTAGCAAAAGAAAATTAAAGCCTAGCTATATAAATATAAATATTGTTTTCATTTTTTCAAATTGGATGGACGACAATTTGGATTTGAAGTTATATTTCACTTGTTCGTGGATGGACGACAATTTGGAAATATCAATTTGGATGGATGACAGTTTGGAAATATAACCGAGTTGTAGCTGCTGATGTGCAATTAGGGGTTGTTTATTCATTCTTGTTTCACTAATATGTTAATTATTATCTTGTTTATAATAACTACTGATTTATTCATGCTGTTGTGCAGATGGACACTACTCATAGTGTTGGCAGCTTTGCAACACCCATTAGTTCTAGTAATGATGTGGGTAGTGCTAGTGTTAATGGTAGTAGTACTTCACCCACCATTGAAATTGAACCAACTCCGTTTGAGCTACCACCCTTACATCCTCTGTCTAAAAAGAGGAAGAATTCTAAGGAGTCACCAGTGTGGGAGCACTTCACCAAGATTCCACTAGCACCAGAGGAGGATCCACTTTTGGCTCAAGCCAAGTGCAACTACTGTGGTAAGTTATTTTCATGTCATCACAAAAAAATGGAACTTCAGGGTTGTGGCAACATAATCATGCATGCTTGTTTTATAAGAGGAAGGATGGTCATGTGGATGTGGGTCAAATGTTGTTAAATCATGATGCTTCGAAAGCCACTACGAGTTTCGTAAAGGTGATGGGTGTGATCTGAAAGTTTGATGAGAAGTGTATTAGGCATTTGATTGCAATGATGATAATTTTTTACGAGTTGCCTTTTACTACTATTCAAAAGAAAAGGTTTTATGAATTTGATCAATTACCTTGAGCCAAGATTTAAGATTCCCTCTAGGTATACTATAATGAAGGATTGTATGCAATTGTATTTGGATGAGAGGGCTAAGTTGAGGAATGAGTTTAAAGTCAATGTGTATAGGGTTTGTTTCACAAAAGATACTTGGACTTCGATTCAGAATTTCAATTACACGTGTGTGGCGGGTCATTTTATTGACGTTGGTTGTACTTTACATAAGAGAATGTTATCTTTTTGAAAAGTAGAAGACCATAAGGGTGTCACAATTGCTAAGGAGTTAAATGATTATATGTTTGATTGGGGGATTAAGAGGATTCTCACAATTACGGTGGATAATGCCTCTGCTAATGATGTTTCCATTGATTAAGTGAAAATGAGGCAGTTGCATGGAGATGAGGTTGTATGTGGCCACGATTTTATACATTTGAGACGTTCTGCTCATATTTTGAACTTGATAGTGACAGAAGGTTTAAAAGATGCTAATGATTCGATTTTAAAGTTCAAAATATGATTAAATATGTGAAGTCCTCTCCTTCCCGGTTGATAGCATTCAAAAGATGTGTTGAACGTAGAAATATCCAATGTGGTCAGTTTTTGACTCTTGATGCCAGTACTCGTTTGAACTCAACATACTTGATGTTGTTTGTGGCTGAGAAGTATCAACGAGCTTTTGAGCTCATGTTGGATGATGATGGGGGTATTTGTGACCTACTTGAAGAAGGGTGGGCATGGGAGGAAGGGTTTTGGACCCCCACATTTGATGATTGAAGCATATTCATCATTTCATTAAGTTTTTAAAATTGTTTTATGATGTGGCGTTGATGATGTTGGGGTCGCTTGTGTCTGCTGCTAACGTTTATTTTGAGGAGTTAGTTAAGATTCATAGGCATTTGGTGAAATATTGTTGCAGTGGGGATAAGTCGCTTGAGAAGATGGCTTTGCCCATGATGACAAAGTATAACAAGTATTGAGGTGACCTTGTTGAAGTGAATATGTTGTTGTTTGTTACAACTATGCTTGATCATCACTTCAAAGTGATGATGTTGGAGTCTTGGTTTAAGAAAGTAATGGAAGATGAAGGTTGGCGTGGCATGGCATGACGACTATTGTGAGAGGCACCTTGGACCGTTTGTTTCAAGAATATAATGGTAGTGGTGGCCACAACAGTAGTTGCATGGATTTGACAAATTTTAGACGTGATGTGGTCATGAGAGGACAAGGGACAAGGGATGATGAGCAGGATTGAGATGACTTTGATGACTATAGGGTATCTCAAACTGCATTGAACTCCAAATCTGAGGTGTATAGGTATTTGATGGAGTCTGTTGAGGCTAAGTCCCCCACATTTGATATCCTCATGTGGTGGAAGGTGAACTCTGTGAAATATCCTACCCTTGCTCGCATAGCTCGTGACGTGTTGGCGATTCCTATCATTACAGTGCCTTATGAGTCTGTATTTAGCATTGGAGGGCGAGTATTGGATCCATTTCGGAGTACCTTAGCACCAAACATTGTCTAAGGTCTTGTTTGTGCACAAAATTGGTTTAAGAGCGAGCCTGTTGCAGATGAGGATGACATGAATCCAGATATGAATGAAGATCCCACAAAGTTACAGGATGGACGCATGTAATTCTTTTGGTTGAATATAAATCTATTATCTATTAATTTAGTTACTTGCGATTTTTTTGAATATCTGATTTTATATGTTATTTGATTATGATATTGTGTAATTTGGTGTTTGTAAAGTTATCCAAATTGACATCGGATGTTCTAACTGTCATTGATTAGGAGGATGAGAAGTAGAGTAGGATTACTGGATTAGATCTTACTACTTACTACTGGATTAGATCTTAGTAGCATTTTGAAACTTCAACCTGCATAGTTTGTTTGAATGTGTTGTTGAATTGATATGTGTTGTTCAATTAATATATGTTGGTGACTGGTACATTAGGTTTATGGATTAGTTAAATGTTAATTATTTGCATTACGTAATTTATGTTTGTGGAATGTGGATTTCTTAATTAGGTTTGTGGATTATGAGAGAGACAAAGATCATAAGATACAAACTTCTATGACCAAAATCTAACATGATCATAAAGATAATATATTGTGGCCAACACTTCTCAAATAAACACTAATTTTCTCTCTTTACAGTTTGCATTTTAGCTTTTCTCCAACCAAATTATCAATTATTAAATATTACGTACTATTTTTTATTACAAAACACTTATTTTGGTTAAAAAATTAGACATGACAGTTGACACAATCACAAACATAAAAAAAAATGGAACAAGTTTGAGCTTGTTTTTACCCATATTTTTTCACCCACACAACTGCTGAAAAAGAGGCCCAAATTCGGTCTAAAATCTGGGCTAAAAAGGCCTAGGGAGAAAGCCCTAAAAAATCCCCAAAAAAGCCTAAAAATTAGTAAAAATATTCAAATTGGGTTCAAAAGGCCCAAAAAAAATTACAGGCCCAGGTATGTACAGTTCAACCAGGGGCGGTTGGGGGCACAACGTCCCGTTAGTACCGCTAATCACCTCTAAGAATAACTACACAACAAGTAAACTTATAGAGGCTCATATTGTAACTATGAAAGACTTGTTTGGTTGTGAGTTCAGTTTTTGGTTTTGGGTCTTGATTGTAGTTCTAGTTTTGTGAGTTCGACCAAGGCTAAACTTTTGTTGGAACATTTTCTATCGCAAAACTGCCAGACCGGATCTCAACTGACACGCGCGTAAAGTTGTCTCACCTGACCCAATACTTTAATTGTGCCGACAGTCAACACTACAGGTACCTGACAGTGGGGACATGTTTACCACAATTGTGCACGTTTTGACATGGACAGTCTGTTAGGAAGTCAGATATGGGCCATGCACATATCTCATGCAACGACGGTGGGCCATACAAACGTCTGACTTGGGCCGAAAGACTGAACACACCCTATCTTTAGCCTTCAGTTTATTTTCCCCAGCAAATCGCTAACCCATTTTGCCCACTATTGTAAAAATTGTGACACATTTTTTGGAAGAAGACTATTGCGTGACCAATTAGAACAAACAAATAAAAAAATCTTGTTTTTAGCTGACCCAATTCAAACACTAATTTTGTTTATTGTAGTTGATTTTGGATATTGAGTATTGATGCCCAGTGTCAAAACCCTAGATTATAAGTCACGAACTTTATTTTTATCCCTTTGCGAGCACATACAACACCGTTCTTCACACCCTTTGGCCATAAATAATAAATTTGGAACTCAACGGGTCCATTCAAATCTTTGACAGAGTACCTATTTCAAAATCAAGCTCGTCCCTCCCCTCTTGAGTCTCTTCTATGTTGTCCTTTAAAATTGTTTTGGAACCCCCATTCTGCTTGAATGTGATCATGAATGTGCGCTTTATTTTGCAACGGATGTGACTAACCCAACGTGTTAATGCAGGCAGGGGAATTTTAAATGACCATACCAAATATATTGTGTGAATTATTGTTATTTTGAGCATTCTAAATGGCACACGTGATTATAACCAAGAACCTCATGATCAAAACAGTGGACTGTAATACATTCGAACCATTAGTAACGACCTCGCAGAATTTACAACACACATAATGATGATCCAGAATATGAGTATGCTCCTATGCAGAACTGAAAATGCAACAACGTTCAACTATCATGGTTGCAAATACAGTGTTTCAAGCATAGAACTGATTGTAAACTCAGCCAGAGTTGTGCTGAGATAGTGATCGTAATAGCGAATAGGTTGTATTAGGATTTCCACAAAACATATATACGCCTAACCATTCAGGCGCACTATATGTTTTATATATTTGAGACACTTGTGCCATATAGTTTATGTGCAGTAAACTGGATCTGTAATGCAGATATCAACGAAGTGAAAGCCGTATTAAACATGATAAGAAATTGTCAGGGGCATAACGTCGAGCACAATACAAAAATAAACCGAATGTGAAGTTCATTGGCAGATGTTAGGAGGTCAGTACATCCTTCCTTTTTGGTACACATACAATGATATGTAGGGCTTATTGTTTAAGTGCAGTAATTAAAGACGGATAATGCAGTGTTCCACTCAAACTATTGATACAATACAAACATGGAGTAGGAGCTCTGCTAAATGTGCGCATAAATTAACAGAGGCATAAGGTCGAATAGGAAAAATGCACAATACATTTTATACGTAATGACAGATTTAAGATGTAAGTATCGAGGTGTCGTTAAACACATGTGAATCAGAAAGATAGACACGCATATGACATAATATTGGGGTCTTCCGGATTCTGAAAAAAATCGACCCAGCAGAATACAAGAAAATATAAACGCACCTTAAACCTGGATCGCGTTGTGGACGCTATTGTAAGCGTTGATGGGGAAACAAGCTTATGGTTCTGATGCCGTGGGCGTGAATCGAGGACGTTGGGCGTTTTGGGCACTGCAATAGAGGTTGACGGAGGACGGTCACCTGATAATCCTGTAACAATCCTACATTGGTTAGGAAAGTATTTAGATGACTTTATATAAGCTTGGAGGCACCTCCACTTGGCAAGCCGGTTTTCTAAGGTGTGAATCTTCAAGCCTATGTGGATCCATTACAAATGGTATCAAAGCCGGTTGTGGGCTCTTGTGCTACCCCGTCACCACGCCTATGGAGTGGCCGACCATGGATCCGATGGTACGGGCACGGTCCCAGCCCGGTGAATAGAAGCCCCATGGTGCTTGACCAACGTGGGCATTAATCTTAAAAGGGTGGGGTATGTAACAATCCCACATTAGTTAGGAAAGTATTTAGATGACTTTATATAACCTTGAAGGCACCTCCACTTGGCAAGCCGATTTTTCAAGGTGTGAATCTCTAAGCCTATGTGGGTCCATTACAAATCCCTTCGAAATAGTGCTTCCGACACGTTTAGAACTCCTATGGAGACGCTTGGGCGTATTTCAGAGAAGAGGTGATTTAAAAGAAAACGTTGAAGCGAACGGACATTAATGTCTCCACGATATCTAGGAATGTTCCGTGGTGTTTGACGTGAGTCGAAACTTCAATCGCGCATCAATGGGAAGGATCCTTCAATCTTGGAGTACAAGGGATGAGGTGACAATATTATCAGAATGATTATTTTGCGTGGGAGGGAACCAATTAAGGGAGAGTCTTGTAAACAATAATTCGATTATCTGATCAATGGCTGTAGACATGACCTAAGATTTCATAGATTTGTAAGGATGAGGAAAAAGGGCTGGCAGAGAAAGATTTGTAAGGGAATCTGTACGGTGGTCGATATGGGTTGCTGGGGAGTTAATAGGGAAAAAGGTCGCAAGAATGCCGGTGGGGATTAAATCCGACGGCTGGAGAGGAGACTTTGAAATTAATAAGTAGTTATGGTGGAAGTGGTGGACGGCAGGGCAATGAGCGTGGAAACGGGAGAGTGAGATCAGACCGGAAGCTTTTACTAGAAGAGAAACAACACATTTTCATCGTCGTCTCGTTTACCAGAAGATATTTGTGTTGTGTCATGCGATTATGTCAGAACCTAGAGTAAGATGACTTGTTTTTTTTTTGCAATAGTAGCTACACGTTAAAGCTGGTTATGTGCCGACCAAACCAATTAGCAGATGTCACGTGCGTGTGTCGCAGTAGCCCTTAACTCAACCAAGCACTGGTTCAAAAATTTGGGTTCAACCCAAGTTTTGAACCCCATGACAAAGACCTGAACCCATAACCAAACAAGCCCCAAAAGGTCCATTCTGAGGGCGTTTGGTTTCTACTTATTAGGCAAAATTCTTTGGGATCTTTGGGTGAATTTGAAATGTAAAGTTGGGATTTACACACTCGTTATTTGCAGCAGGGGGATAGAGAAGAACTGTAATTGGTTAAAGAATTTGATAACTGACTGGCCTAACGATCATTTAATTTGCTAGATGATAATTATCGTTGTTATAGTAGGCTGCTCTGCATATCCAAATTTTGAGCATTCAATCAATTTGAAAAAAAAAATTGTTCCATTCATTTATCCATGCTTGGAGACAACTTGTAACCCATAGATCAACACGTTTCATAATCCGTGAATAAACGCTGTTGGGTAGAACTCTTCAAACTTCAGAGTGCTTGCCAACAACTAAAGCAAACCCTGATAAAAACTAATTCATGGGGGCAGATTTGCAAAAAGGAGAATCAGAAATGTTTTTTTTCTTTTTCTTAAGAAGAAAGCTTCAAAGAGGCTCCAGGAATCTTTTTCTCTTATACGATCTTCGAACATCAAGATGCATGAAGACTCCCTTTCCCCTTGACCAAGAATTCACTGCATTTATGATGTATCAGCCAATTTGAAAGTCACCAGTTCAAGCTGATATTCTTGGAGAGGTACAGGTTGTCAATGTACTCTATTACTTTATCGGCAGCACTGATATACCTTCTCATTTTCTTCTCTGCTGATGAATCTGCGTGAACATTGATGGTAAAGGTTGAGGTCTATTGTGAAGCTACATTTCGGATATAAAATTGGAGGTTATAAAACATACAATGTCATGCTCATCTAGTGATGAATCGAAAATATATGATTATCAGTGCGCTATTAGATCTGCCTGAAAATAGCAGAACAGGATGCCATACTACAAACCTTTCATAACAAGCTTCAAAAACAGAAGTCAATGAAATAAAGTGAAGATTAAGGGCAAAATATGATTTATATTGTGCCAAGTTGTGAAAACAGAGAACCTCCTTCTAACAATTCACACTTCAAACCTCTCAGGATCGTATTCTAAGTGTGTAAAAATCAATAGGTAAGCTCGATCTTACTTCCTAAGTAGAAAACATCATGTTATTCTTTTACAACTTTTCTTGTCCATCAATAATTCCTTAAACTAACTAAAAAACTGATTTTTGTTTTCGGGACAATGTTTATTTTCATCATATGGCTCTGCAAGTTTCAGGTTGGTTATGACTAGGGCAAAACTTGTTTTCTTCATATGTTAAACTCACCAAAATGGATGCTGCAAATTAAACTTCTGGGAGAGTAGGTTATTTTACGACCTAACCACAAGGGATAAGATGCATCTTTTCCACTATAAATATATTCCTACTCATGTTACATTCATCTCTTATGGTTCAGAAAGCATTTGGCCTGTTTATGAGCATTATCAGTGTTCTCTGGTGTTTCTACTTCCTGGGCTACTTATATCACTAGCAGTCTACAATGCAAAACACTGTCCACAGGTCACCAACATAAATTTCAAGGTTCAAACTTTGGTCATCAAAGATGCAACTTGATTGAAACTCACCAGTTTCCTTGAGCTTGAGCAGAAGTTTTTCCCTTGCTGGAAGAGTACACATTCCAGCGGCAACTGCTGTCCTGACTGACCAGCAGTGGTATGGTGCACAAGCTTGCTGATAAGCTCTTGAAGCTGCTTCCTTTAAAGAGTGTTCCCTACACGTCACAAACAAAAAATTAGAAGGTGCTACCAGAAAAGGACACAACAGTGATTTAAATCTCAGGACCAGTGAAATAGTATGATTTTGTTATGGCCCACGGCTTAACTAGGGAAATTTCGACTAGACTGAGGATCTGCCGGCATAAACACTATAATGGGCTTTGAGTTCATGTCAAGTATTGTCATTAACCTGTAGTTAAACTAAGAATAGTTGCATACAGGACCAATCTAATCCCATGCCCTTGTAGGAGAGTTTTATGTGTACGATGATGTTAATGTCTACCTCTTAAGTCATGTCGAATAACCTGGCTAGTTCACTTGAATGAATCTATACAAAACCACTGAAGAAAATGTGTGTACCATCTAATTATATTAAAAGAACTTTTTTTTTCTTGTTCTAACCCATATTTTCCCAAATTTGATTCATGCGAAAATCTTCACAAAACCAGATAGACTCTGTCAGGCTTTCTGTTCAAATGAATGTAAAACCGACAGTAGATAGAGATCTATACCCAAACAAAATCTAATAAACAGATTCGAACTAATCATATTTTAACATTGAAAAACTAGATGCTGCAGCTTTTAATTCAAACTGCAGGACGTACAAAACACAAAAATAAGAAAAAGGGATGAAATTGTGAAGGAAGGGGAACATACTCAGTTGATGTGAATTGTTCAAATAAAACTCTGATGAGGTCAAGGCCCTGTCTAACTCGTCGTAAATTACGCGAATGGCTTCCTTGTGTCTTTACTCTCTTGTTTGCAACATCGGCATTGATTATATCTTGTAAAGTTTTGTACGTCTTTGATCCTTCCTGAAGATCACGTATCTGAATGTGCCAAAACGAGGGTTAGATTCAGGAAGCCAATCACGAGGCTAGCATGAAGAATATACATGAACGAATAAGAAGGTATATAAGGAGGAGAAAGACAGAAGGAAAAAGAATTGAGATCGGGGGTGGTGACGAAAAAAAGGGTACCTTTGAGAGATATTCCGACTCGGCGAACTTGAAAGCGAGACCGAGGCATCCAAAAAGGACGGAGACCAAAGAGCAGGCCTCGCAGAAGGTGTCCAGGCGGAGGTGCTGATCTTCCTTCCTCGATTTCAAGAGCTTGGCCATCTCCTCGAAGGCCTCAGCCACGGCCGAGAGTGGCGTCATTGTAGCGTCCTTCAGATTTTTCCCTTCCATCTCTTCTGATCGTTTTGGCTCTGGTCCTTAAAGGCCTATATAGTGATGTTTCCATTTGACTCTGATTCATTTCCATCTCACCCAAACCAGTACAGTTACCACCATGTTTGAACGAATCTGGCGATTTCTTAATACCTGAAACTGTTAAATTCTCGTTGAAAAGAGACAGGGGGGATCAGATTTAGTTATTCAGTCCCACGCGCAAGACTTTCCTTATTGGAAAGACGTGCAAGGTGTGTATAGGAGAAACGTGAGCTGGTTCGAAGGCTCGCTACAGATGCGCTGTGCCCAAGACCCAACCGTAGGACTTTCGTACGCCACCTTAAAGAGATTAGAGGAAAAGTCAAATCTACTCTCTATGCTGTCTATGTGGGCTTTCGTACGCCAACTTAAGCCCGATTGAGAATGTTCTGCTTATTAAAAAAAAAAAGAAAAAAAAATTTATAATCGAAGTGAAAAAAAGGGATTATCTCTACAATTATTTACCCTAATTCTGTATCTCTCCGAATTATATATAGTAAAATTTAGATAAAATAAATTGTATAGGAGGATGTTATTAAATTTTTCCTTATTTCTATATATACGTCTTTGGCTCATTGGTCATTTGTTGCTTTTGAATATGTTGCGTACCAATTTATTAGTTGAGTTGCTTCCAAAATTTTATACGGAGACCATTCCTTTACACCTGACCCATTTGAAGAAGCTTTTGATTCCCCAATAATTATAATGTTGTTTTGGTTTGATTGATGGAAGCAATTGCTTCTGAATAAAGAACAAAAGAGATTGCGTTTGAGTATGATAGGAGTGCTTATAGAAACGCGAAAGATATTGTTACTCCGACTCAATAATGTTCGATTTACTTAAAAGGGGAAAGGAGTATCGACTATTTCTTTTGGACCATCTAATTATGATTTTTTGTTGTTGCTGGAAGCATGCAAATAAGGCATTAGATGCCCAGGTAGGGAGGAATATAATAAAGCTTAAAAAGAATAGAACATAGGAATATAAATCTTTGCAAGTGGGGGGGGGGGGGATCTAGCCTGTTGCTATTGATGCACCGAAAGTGTATATGAAAAGAGAAATGTGACCGGAAGTATATATGTTCACATAGGGAATTGTGTCACATTGCTAAGTGTTAATTAGAGGATGTCTCCTAGTAGACTTATAATATAGCATCTAAGAATACGGCTCAATCTAAACTTAAGTTTATACGTTGGGGGCCCAACTATGTAAGAATACCTATAAAGAGCAGATAACCCAGGGTAGCAAAGCTGACACATCCAGCGAAAAAGAAAAGGCGACAATAGAGAGAGATTGACACAAGGAGAAAACGACTGTGCACATGAGATGCAAGGCCCATGCACCGGCAACTGGCTTGGACAGAAAGGGGCGCCCGTTGATGTAGAACCCTTTCAAGCGAGTCGTATCTACTATAAAAAACTATAGATGTTAGTGTTACGGCATCAGGTTGTTCAGTTAGGATCTAGGCTCCAAATCTACAGGACAAACACCCCAAGAAGTGCCAAACTTGGGGTCTTATTAGTCGGTTTGGCCACTAGGAAGCGAGACGTGAGGGGAAGGGGGATTCTAGACAGCCTATCTCTCTGTCCATCGCACACGTGACACTAAAGCTTTCAAGTGGTCCATAGAAGCCTTCTAAGTTCTAAGGTGTGCAGCATGGTTACTTCTGTGTCCATATTTTTGAGATGTCTTGTACTTGTTGGACTGATACTATATATGTAAAATCCGGGAGTTCAGGGACCAGAGTATCGCGTAAGGCACATATAATACATAAACCGAACTTTACAGTATCTTAGACTATTAATCTGTTTTATCTACTTTGATCTTCAATCATTGCACAGCGGCTGGAATTTTGACATTTTAGGAGTGGAAGCAATGGTGATTCAAAAGGATTGACTGACCAATTACCAACAGAAGATTAATGCACAGTTCTTATATAGCCATACTACTGTCATTCTGTCTTTCCTTTACACTGCCATTGTTCAAAGTACATATTCCCCTCATTTTCTCTACAAAGCTAGAATTATCATTTCAAAGAAAGTTAAACTACAAAATACAGGTAGTTTAAATTGTTATTGATCCAACCATCCCTAAAACTGCAACTAGACCCGGATTGCAAGCTCCACTCCATCTTCGTCAGAGCTACCATTTCCCTTTTTGTGGATCTGAACAGGCTTAAATGTATACATTTTCGAGCAGCATAAGTAGTAGATAAGATTGACGACTTGCAACAACGTGAGCAACCAGTAAAAGTACTCCAACTTGCCCTTATTCATATTGTCATTTCTCAGCCAGTTTGATCCTTTTGGCCCTGCACTAAACTTGTGCACTAAGGAAACCAATAGCGTGCTGAAATAGTTCCCGAATGAAATTGACAGCCAAAACAGCGCCGCAGCTGTGCTCTTCATGCTTTCTGGAGCCTGGTCGTAGAAAAACTCAAGATGTCCAATAGACATGAAAGCTTCAGCCATCCCATGGAGGCTATACTGTGGAACTAGCCAAAGGACTGATATGGGGATAGTGGAATGTGGCTGATCAATGAGCCCATGTGCTAAAGCTGCATTTTTGCGCTTCACTTCGATGAACCCGGCAGCTAGAGTGGCCACTATGGAGATGACAAATCCAATTCCCATTCGGTGCAAGAAGGTGATACCTCGGTCAAGTCCAGAGAACCGGCGGGCTATGGGAACGAAAATACGGTCATAGAATGCTATTGTGGCGAGCATGGTGGCATAGGTGAACACAGACATAGAGCCCGCAGGGATTTGGAAGGACTTTGTGAGGTGCCTGTCCATGGATTTGGCTTGCAGCAGTGAGAATGTGCTTTGTTGTGCATAGGCTGTGATGAGGAGGATACCCGCAGCCCATATTGGCCCCATTCGAATGACTGATTTTAGTTCTTCCACTCGATGAACAGTGTTCAGTCTCCATAGGTTGGGTGGCTCCCCGGATTTTAGGTGTTTGTCTTCTTCGGTCTCAATGGCTGCCTTGTCAAGAAACCTGCACTTGTTTTTTCATATATCAGTTCTGTTTGTTGTCGCCACTTTGGGCCAAATTATGACCCAAGACCAAGGCAATTGGGCCATTAAAGCTAAAAGGCAATCTACAGGCTACCCATGTTCGATTCATAAATAGCCTGCGGCTGAAAGTCAAGACAGACGAGGAAGAAAAACGTACATACAAAATACAGAAAGAGGGGTTGTTCATGAATCACAGGCAAGTGGGGGATCATGAATCGGATCCACAGACTAGAGGACACCAGTTTTTTGGTGCTTAGCGAAAAGGTTAGCATAGGTGATTGAAACACATCTGTGGTGCCGATCAACAAGCTCTGAGGCGCGTGAGCTGTAGCTCAGTTGGCACCTCCCTTTGGGGAGGGTAGATCCGGGGTCGAATCCCCCTAACCCACTTGGTTCTGCTTCTAAAATTTGCCTTAAAAAAACAAGCTCTGATACTGTGGGTCCCTAAACTCATATGTATACAGGGACAATAATAAGTCATCTGTGTGCTTCCAACTAATGACAACCATCCGCAATAGATGATGATAATGCGACGAAAATCAACTTGATGATCTCTGGATTCCAGTAATAACAGGCCGACAAAGGGAGCGGAAAAGATAAGAAAAGAATATCAACTAGGTGATGTTTGTTTTTTCAACATTTTGGAGCATAAAAATTTCTATCAAAATAAACACTCCAACATTTTTAACTTTTATACATTCATATTTTACGTATCACAAACTCCAATAAATCTCAATAAAGTAAAAATTTCCAAAATTTCGAGAATATTCCCCAAAATTTTGACAAAATTTTTTATTAACAAACATAAATGATAAGTTTAGCGCTTAAGCTTGAAGTTCATCTAGAGGCTGGTTCAAGCACTTTTCTACTGGTCATGGTCAGAAAAAGTACTGGTTCTTACCAGCATACATCGATAAAGACCTTTTTACTCACAATTATTATTCAAAAGGCAAGCCAATGATCATCTCTGTAATATTAAAGGCTTTGCTGTAGCAACCTAAGATCATGCCGACAAAACCCTTCTTGTACAACACTATTAACGTTTGAGTAGAAATTGCATGCATAAAGCTTCCAAATTAATGACATTTTGTCTGTGATGCAACTAGTATTCGAAAGATGGACAGTACTTACTTCATTTGCTTGGCGTGAAGAAGCTTCCCACTCATGGAAATGGAGGCATCAAGATCGTCATTTTGGTACAATAGTTTAGGATCAGAAACCATAGGCAACTTTCTCTTCCTGTAAGCAGCCACCACCACTTGTAACAACCGGGTAAACGGACTCCCAGCTGGATCCAAGTTGCGGTAACGTGGGTACCCGATGATAAAAACAACAATTGAAATAAACATAGCAATGGTTGGAACTCCAAGACCCCAACCCCATCCAATAGTATCCTGAATATAAACAAGCACTGTCACAGCCACTAATATGGATACCCCCATGACAAAATAATACCAGTTGAAATAGTTCCATGTCTTGGTGGATTGCTTAGGATCCATCTCATCAAACTGGTCCGCCCCGAATGCCACGACACAGGGCCGTATCCCGCCTGATCCTAAGGCTGTTAGTAAGAGAGATATGTAGAGGATTGCCACTTGACCTGCATCAGCTTCTTGACATACTTGACCAACATCACATGGGGGTGGCCTTAGTTGTGGGAGTACTGCTGAGAGTGTCAAGCTAATCATCCCCTGTATAATATTTAACAAAACAAGAAATAAGTCCCACGGTTACGCGAAGAGAGAATACAAAAAGAGGAACAAAGGAATGATTAGTACATGAGACACCTTTTAAATTAAACATTTATTTGTTAATACCATCTTAAACGTCACCTTTCGTACTAGAGATTAGAGATTGTGATGGATTAACTATCTATATTGTCATCTATTTTGGTCGTTGTTTGGATGATCCTTAAGGGATGCCATTTAAGTTGCTTCGATGGAACTAGCTATTCTCTGTCTGTTCTTCTTAATGAGTTATCCCAAAAATCGAACGGTATCACTCTCAATTGTCACAAGGGTATCCTTGATAGCTTGTATACATGCAAGTTCATCTTTTGCAGTGTCGCAGAGAGAGAGAGATGCTTAACTATTTGGTATATGATGGAAGCAAACGTTATGGTCCAGAACCGACCAGCATATGCATCAGCGAGGAAGGCCCCGAGCAACGGTGTCAAGCTTGCCGTCCCTCCAAAGTTGGTGAGGGTGTTAGCTGCCTTGGTTAATGGCATATGCAGCTGCGATGTTAAGTAGCTAATCATATTGGTATTAAATCCGACCACCGCCAGCTTCTCACAAACTTCATTTGCTACACATGAGAAACAACAAGAGCAGAAGATCATCAGCAGCAAACAAAAACAATACCCTCAAGAACTAAAAGAAGAAAAAAGGAAGGAGAAGAAGTTCGTTGATCTTCAACTGACAACAGTGGTGCCAAAGCTTACCAAAAATGAAGGGCATTGTGACCAACCCTCCCTTTTTCCTTGGGCCGCCATGGCTCCTTCTCTCTTCCATCTTCTTAGTTTGTCCAGTGCTTCCCAGAACCTCTATTTATAGCCTCTGTGGTCTGTGAATATAAGTCGAGTTCTAACTGGACGCAGTAACAATTATGTAGTGGATGCAAGTCGTCTGGGTAATGATAGGCTCGATCTTTTCCGCATAGGGTCGCATTACTTTGACATCTTTTGTCATTTTATTGATTACATACCTGTCTTAAACAGTAATCTTTGATTGAAAATTAAACCATAGACAAAGGTAGATGAGTACTGGCTTTGTCAGGCGAATGATTTTTAAACTTTTTTTTTCAACTTGTATTACAATAAAGAAAATTTGTGATCCGCACGTGGGGCCACGGACTGAACTGGACCTTTCTTCATTATGTGTAAGATTTGGAACCAAAGAAAAGGATATCATTATTTCACTGCAAACGTTGTTAAACCGAGAAAAATATGATAGGTGCCCATAAACTATGACTTCACCTCGACCAAATATTATTAATTTATAATTCAAGTTAAGATCTCATTATTAAAATTGATAATTAAAATTTTTATATAGTTTATGATTTCAACCACTAAATTTAAATAGCCGGTGTAAATTAAAACTTTTAATAGTTTAGATCATGTATAATGTATTATCCGTTAGGTACGTACAAACATTATAAAGTAAAGTGATAATTTGAGAGTTTAATGTATAAGGTGTTATCATTTGGGAATAGGCTACTATATGATATTTGGATGCCGAATGCACATCAAGAAAATTAACCTTCGAAATAAATCCAAAAGTAGGGTGGATAGCTTCACAAATATCGCAAAAAAACATATATATAGATATATTATTTTTAATAAGTGTTTGATAATTCAAAGGATTTTCTAATTTATTTCGCGGTTGAGGAGTTCTACTCTAAATTAAACAGTGATGTGATTTTTTATTCGGTGGTGGCCCCACGTGGTCGTAAAACTGAACAAAAGACAATTTAATTATGAGAAAAAAAACATAAATAATTTATGAAAAACCTGTTCATGGACATGAGTGATAGATTTTGACGTCTCCATTATTGGGGTCCCGTGAAATATCCCTTCTTTACTTCAGAGACAGAAGAGAATTGTCTTTTCTTTTTTTGGTTCTTTTCCCTCTTTAATTTCTTCCTTAGCCAGTCCTGTCGCTAATTGGAAACAAGATTCAGAAACGTGGAAGAAGCAACCGGTGGCGGAATCAGGACTCAAGTTGAGGGGGGGACAAACTCCTAAAGCGAAATGATAAATTTTTTTCTTACTTAATGCAAAAGGCGTTTTAGAGTTAAAATAACGAAAACTAATGAATAAAAACATTAAAAATATTGACATACACTACTGTAACTCCTTAAAAAATATTCTTACTCATAATTTTTGAATCATAGCTCTCTAAAACTCCTCATTATTTTCTCATATTGCTTATTAGTTTTGAACCATAACTCTCTAAAATCCCCCCATTGTTTTCCCATTTTGCTTCTTAGGAAAATCATGACCAACAAGCCAAGTGATTGACAAGAAATTTTGATCAAATACTCCTTACGAATTTAATCTTCAATCCCAACATCATATTCTTTAATGAGTTTACGTAATCTTGAGTCAGCAATAATATAATCCAGACTAAACAAAAGACAAGGTCTTTTCGAACTAATATTCGCATCAAAAGTAGGAGTACTAAGCGATTCCACATTAGCTGACTTTTTTTATCCAAAACTTATCCATAATCTAAACAAAACAAAATGAAAATTCATCAACCAATTCAATTCACTAATCAAAATTAAAAACAATAAAAATTTAAACACCAACGTTCTAATCTCTTCAAATATACAACATTTATATGTACTAGGTTACTATCATGTTCAGCATATTAAGTAATCAAAATATAAATGAACAAAGATTTATAAACTCCATATCTCCTCTCTCCCTCTTTCTTACGCATGAGATGTGAGAAATTTGAGACAAGTAATCAACATGTAATTCTCCTACCTACTCTACCGCTGAACAACTCTTCAAACTAATCTAAATAAATTTTCCCCAAAAACAATGAGATTATATTGCCAGATTTTAGCACTCTATAAGTAGAAAATATGTGTATTGAATATATTTTTATAGTAAAATAGATATAATGAACAGAAACAATAAAAAAGCCATAATGTTGAAAGACTTGACTTATAAACCACAACACATTAAACTATATATATAAAATAGATAGGAAAATACATATGAACCAAGGGGGCAGCTGCCCCGGCTTGACCCCCCTTGGCTCCGCCACTGGAAGCAACTGCTCTATGGATTGATCCAATGATCCTTAGTCCCAAACACGTGGGGGATCATCATAGGATTCATATCAAAGATTAGAAAGACCAGTAATTTCTTCCATTGTTAACGATATCTTAATTAGTTGCTTTTCCCTGCCGGAAGACTGGTAGAGGCCGGCATGATCACAAGTACGCTGTACTAGCTAGCATGGCTTTTGGCAGGCCACCAAAAGTTTCCAATACTTAAAGAGGGTTTGGTCTTTTACCTTTATCAATTCCTCTATTTAAATTGAATTAAGCTACCGAGGCTTCGCTACGTGTCCGTCGTATTTCTTTTGTAACTATGGAGGTGTCTGGAAACGGCAAAGATATATATATATATATATATATCTACATTCGAAGAGTGTATTGCTGGTCTGGATCAGCATCAACACGCACAAAACTCCAAGAACACTACAACCCCAATGATAGGAGGTCCACTAGTGAATGTTGCATCTGATAACCTTTTTCTGTGGGATTGAATCATTGACGTTAGAGATGATGCAAGCAAAAAGTTTTGAGTGCAGAAAAGTTAACGCACAATCCCATTTACAGACCGAGGGATCTTTGGTGGATCAGCCTGCGCCCAGAATGTAAATTGTCTTCTTCTAGATAGCTCTTAAGGGTACACTACCTTCCATTGCAGAAGAGCTGGCGAATTTTGGGCCCAACCACGTGTCAGCTTTTCCTATCGTTAGTGTTGCAAGATTTGAATCAGGTCATGACTCATAAGTGAGTCGCCAACGGGTTGATTGCTATGTCATAGAAGATTTGAGTATGATATTATGATTATTACAATATCAAATTTTTGATATCGTTACGAAGATTCAAATTCAAATTTAAAGGTAGAGATTCAAATTTAAATATAGGATATTTTTCTATTATCTCTATAAATAGAGATTTTCAATTGTAATCTGTATGGACTCATAATACAAAATACAGTCATAAAGTGCTTTGACAGTGAATATAGATCTTTTAGACCGAAGTTAAAATATCTTGTCTCTCATTATTATTTCTCTCCTCTCTTTCGTTTTCAACTTTGTCTTTCTTGCTACTCTTTTGGTCGCTCTCTGATCCTCTCACTTCTCTTTTGCAGAACGTCTTCATGCGAAACAGCGAAAGACAGTAGGGTGGGCTAAAGTGGGTCCAGGGAAGGGAGGACGTAGAAAAAGAGGAGATGGTACTAGTGGTCCTTGCATTTGAAAAATGATCAATAGATCGCGACCAACCCACGACTTACCAATACTGCCCGGGGCCGGAAGTTAGATTGCTTCTATCGATCTTTCAGAGTTTCAAACTAGATTTTTTTCACATTTGACAGGCACTTCATTTCGAGGATCCATGCGCATGCATGACCACTACCAAGATAGTGGTTTCAATGATTCCGACGGCTATTTTCATACCATTTTCTTGCTGATAAGTCTTTTAACTTAATTTTCTTATGCCTAAACTCTTAAACTCATTGAGTGAAGTCTTTTCTTAAGCTGT
Organism: Myrica gale; assembly: GCA_963930655.1. NCBI lineage: Eukaryota > Viridiplantae > Streptophyta > Magnoliopsida > Fagales > Myricaceae > Myrica > Myrica gale. Next base: position 29,549,157 of record OZ005601.1, on the reverse strand, counting down.
ATTTATTTCAGTACGGTGCCGAAAATATAAAATAAATCATTTTTATTATTTTCTTGAGGAGAAAAACTACAATTAAAAAAAAAATCACGAGGACCGTGCGAGCATGCACTACTAGATCACGTGCGCACTACTGAAAACACGAGCGATCTTAGCTATATTTCGTGTTATGGATAGGTATAGACGTATATTCAGATCAGGTCCCATCTCGTTAGCTAGATAATGATTTTGGGCAAGACTTGTCTGTATAATCAAGATTGTGAAGATAAACCCGCACTATGTTTTTCTTTTTTTGTTGGATAATGGTAAGTTGTTTATTCTAAAAAATTTCAAATTTTACAATGAAGCGATTCATAGATCCGTATAAGTAAACAAATGGACATACAAGCCCGTACAATAGCCAGTTCTTAAAATTGAAAAGAACAAAGAAAGCAGCGTAGGTTATAACATGGCAGGAAAACCAACCCAACCTTCACAAGAGGCGTAATGATGATGTCATCTCTCATGGCAAGTCGTTTGCACATTCTTCCTCTTATCTCCTGTTAATCCAGCACGCAAGCGCACGCAGGGTGTTAGTGCATTTTTGTATTGACAAAATTCTGTGTCAAAATATGTCTTGATCGAGTTGTACTTTTGGTTCCCATATTTGTTCAAGAGTTAGAGTTGATGGTCTGTCCAAAGTCTTCATCAAGTTCAGCCAGCGTTCAACAAACGCTCTAGCCCCCTTGAACAAAATTCAGACAGAGTCATCACGTTTGACTAGCATTTGACAAGTGCTTGAGCGCCCTTGGAAAAAATTCAGACAGAGTCATCATATTTGACTAGCGTTTGACAATCGCTCGAGCGACTTTCGACAAATTTTAAAAATTGCTGAATTTTTGGACTTTCTTTGTGAAACCAAGGGAAACCCTACTAGGTTTTGAGGGAGGTCATCCAAAACCTAATTGAGACTTCCATTGAGCATATTAGTGTCTCCTTCATTGTGCTTCAAGATTTATGAGTCTTTCTCTATTCTTCCATCAAATATCTTTGTAACCTTCATGATGTTGAAGGCGTGCTGAAAAACAAGAGTGTTCGGTGAAGAATCCATAAGAAGAACGCCTCAAAGGCTTGAGGGGAATGCCACACAGAGTGGGTCTAATCAGATACACTTAGATTATTACATCAGGATTGTCAGAGTCAAACAACTAGGGTTGCCCGTGTCTGAATCACTGTTTGTAAGGTTTTCTTCTTAGTGGATTCTAGGTGGCTGCTAGCTCGGAGTCATTTTTCCTTTGAATGATGTTTCAAAGGTTTTCCACTTCATCACCAAATTCTTGTCGCTTTGTGTGATTGAAGTTTATTTAATTTTCTGCTGCCTTTTTGTTGACTGAGTTTATTATTATGCATATCTAGGCTGAACAATTTTAGAACATGTTTTAAAATTGTTATTGATTTGTTAATTAAAGGGAAAACACATATTCACCTCTTCTAAGTGTTGTTAGGGTCTAAATTGGATTTTTCACACAGTGTTGTGGGTGTTCTAGAAAGAGGGAGAGCTTCTCTCTCTCTAGAAGATCATACGCGGTTCCTTCGTCTAGCTAGTTGTTGTGGTAAACTAGCACTTTATATGTCCTTTCCGAAAGAATGTGCTCTTTGATGTGAAATCCCGGCGGATCATGCATGGCGTTTATTTCAAGGTTTTAATGAACTTTTCAGAATTGATATACATCGTACGGTACGGAAGTTAATAGAAAAGAAAGACCTAACATATAATTTTGGGAACTACGGCCTAAATCTTGCTTGGACAGCTCGCAAAAAAAAAAAAAAAAAAAGCGGCTTGGACGGTGGATGCATCATGCAATGTCTTAGGTTCAAAAAGGGAATGGAGAGTTTCAACGATCTGATTAGACAATATCCTACGCCCTTCTCAGAATGTACTCATGAGCTAGCTATCTTGGCTTCCAGTACTCGGATTCAGTTCGAACAGTCTTAAGTGCTCATTCCGAGTCATATTTCTCTCATACCATGGTCTGCATAAGGTTCTGTAACGAATTCTACATCATCAGCTGATCAAACCGAAAGAACATCATTAACACTGCTCTAGCTCATCCTTTTTTCCCTCGAAATCAACCAAATCTCACGAGGAATATTGAATCTTACACCTTACGTCATACTAGGGACCAAATTACGTACGTACTAGCTCATCATGAGGTTATGTTAGGGGATTCGAATTCCAGCTAGCTAACAACGAAGTTCTATCTCCCTTTCTTTAATTTATGGATCTAAGCAAGAGACCCTACTATATAAGATGACGAAATCATATTTATGGGAAAATAGATGGGACCTCGTTGTAAAGATAGGGACATGATAAACTTGCTGAGCCACTTGAATGCACTTTGCAACTCCCATGCAAATTATTTATTCTAATATTTATTGCAGATGTATAACGTCGCAACAACCTCATGCATTATTGCATAATATTATGTACAAACATCATTACATAATAATTAAGACACTTAGCTTTCAAGTGGCCGGTCTCGTCTAATTTTCCACGAGACCCAAATCAGCATGCATTGAAGAGGTTTTTCATAGTCAAATGAAATTTGTGGCAATGTGCATGCGCGCAGTCCACTCTTTGCCGCGGTGGGGTATTGGTGAAGCTTGATGGGTTTTACAGGATAGATTATGCACCCATTGCCCAATGAAAGCTAGCAGGATTAATAACAGCAATATACATCTCATCCAGCGGATTGGTTGAAGTCATGTGTTAATCAACAGTATTGACTTTCTTTGGCCATTTTCCTTGAACAAGGTCCCGGAAGTTAGCGTGTGTATATATATATGAGGCACATGATGAGATTAAGAGCAACTATTTTCTAAAACAAAAACCTCACCTAATCTTTATTAATGATGATCTACTTACACCAGATAACATCATAAATGGAGCAAAAGCAGAATAATAAGATGTGGAATTGTAAAGAAGATATATATATATATATAGGGACATGATAAACTTGCCGATCGAGTCACTTGAATGAACGTAACTGTGCAACTCCCATGCAAATTATTGCAGATAATGATGTGCAATAATATTTGTGACTACAATAACCACTTTCATTGCAGAATCAGTATCCATCGATATCGTTAAATAGGACACTAATTTTCTAGTCCATAATTAATTTCCATGAAACCCTTACTTAATTACGTTAATCAGCCGTTTACGAGGTTTTATAAAAAATGTTTCCGACTATGTGGTCCACGCATGCATTTGCCCCGGCGCTAGGTATTGGTGAAGCTTCTTGGAAATATGTTTCAGATATGGGTTTTGCATCTGGACCCGATGAAATGCTGTGGACTAGTCCTTTAGACTATTTATAATCCAGGGTATTAGAGTATATATATAGGTTGTCTTCTATGATTATATCTATGCACGGGACGCTCACGGGATTAAGGGCAAGGATTTTCTTACACGATAATCTCACCTACCTAGTTTTCTTTCTTTCTTTCTTTCTTTTTTTCCTAAAAAAACTTCATAGAACAACAGTTATTCAGGGAGAATCCTTGAGTTATCACTAGTGAGAATCGAAACAGGGATTATAGAAGTGAAAATATTCCCAACAAAATTTTTAGCTAGAGCTCATCTAGCAAGGTTTTGGGCAGCCGAATTAGCTTGACGTTTTACATGATTAAAATGCCACAAATTATGCCTAGAGCTTAAAGCTAAAATATCAGCAATAATCGTACAAATACGCCAATCCGAAGAGGAACCATCATTGGAAATAGCCTCAATTACAATCTTGATATCACCCTCAAAAATCACATGATCTTATTATAAAATAGACGTCTCCTAAACGGCAAACAATACCGCTCTAGCCTCGCCCAAGAGAGGGCTGCTTGGAGGTAGGCTCTTTGTCCAAGCAAAGACTAAATTCCCTCCCGCATTCCTACAAACAGCAGCAGCAAACGAGCAAGAATGTCTAGCAGCAACATCAAAGTTTATTTTCCACACATTCTCAGGAGGGGGCGCCACCGAGGGGTTTGTTCCAGACGAACCAGATTTTTCCAAGCCATGGAATGTTCCAAAAACAGGGAACGAGTTTTCACAATTAAAGCTTGAGGGACTACCTGGATGCCTTGATGGACTACTTGATTCCGGGAAAAACGTATTATTTTACACCGTGGAGCATAGCTGCGGAATTCAAGTGAAAATTTTAAAATTTTTCAAAAATATTTTCCACACATGTTCCAAAAACGTAATATTTCACTATGTAATCATCTGCTCGTGAATATTTTGCCGCCTAAATAGGCCACCAACATGCACGCCATCTCTATCCGGCTATCCCAATACAATTTTCTCTCCCATTCGTATATGGAGCAGAAAAGGATCGATCGAAGAATACGATGTGAACGTCTAATTGCAGCTAGGTTTTGTCTTCGACTGAAAGACAATTACATCACTTTTGTTTGCGAACGATGAAAACTTTAGGGACTTTCGAATCCGTTTGGTTCATGGAGGAGGAAACTATAAGTAACGCAATTATATATATAGACCTCAACAGTGACCGGGATAGAGAGATTCCACCACTACTCTCGGCTCCCTTGCACAGGTCCAACTGATGGTGAGACTGACTAGATGCTCACCGCAACCGACCACAACGAACAAAGTCTCTTCCTCTCTACATATATAATGGGGATTTGGAACAAATATTCTTCGTTTCAATCGATGATATGCAGAAGAGAACAAAAGGGATAGAAAAAAGGGCTATTATATATCAAAATACCCTGTGGACTTGGATTAACACTCCAACAAGTGGAGTGTCCTCAGATGGGGGAACTGTCCTAGGTCGCACCCATCGAAATGATTTCCCTTGTGCCACACTTTTAAAATGGGATGCAAGATTTTTTTTAATTTTTTATTTTTATGGGCAGGTAGATGCCAGAAGCATTCAGATCACCAGAAACATTCATTGACATGCCCGCAGATCCACGTGGTGCACATTACCAGTCCAGAGCAAACTGTGAATTATACACAACGAAAACAGATACCAAGGCAAGCGACTATGTATATACTAAGATTTTAAAGAATCCTAAGACGGGAGAGGAAAGCAAGTAACCCAAACGCTCCTTGTCCTTGTCCACTTCAGACACCCCACATCATATAAGCTCCAAACTGAAGGGTTGAAAGGTGAAACAGATGCGTTTAAGAAAGTGGTGGGAAACAAAAGACTTTTGGGATGGGAGGGTACTTTAAACGTTTTTTTCCTTGAATGGACAATGCGGGTGAGCACAAGAAGAACATAGACCATAGATCTTCCTTGAGTCAATCCTCGAACTCATGCATGTGATCAAGAAGGTAGTTCGCAGCCAGCTCCTCATTTTTGTTGCAGGCAAAAAACACCTCCAATACGGTTGCTCGATCAAATCCCATTGCTTCAAGCTGGTGGGAAAAAACAAGTAAAAAGAAAATACTGTCATATCCTAAAACAAACCAAACATATCTAGGTAAGAGAATATAACTACACCAGACTATTTATATATCTGAATTTCAAACAGAAACTTCCAAATGTGTGCAGGAAAAACATATCCTATATGTCAGACAAATTTCTGCAAATTATCACCATTCACACATCACAATATGTACAAGGTTCAATCTCAATGAATTCTCATGAAAAGCTGACAGTCATGACATTTTATAAAACCTCCATGAACTTAATCTAAACTGCGACAGAACCATGTACTAATTTAAGCTATTAATCATGACCTGGGAATGCAATAGCCTCATTTTGTCAAGCCATTGACGTGTGACACGTTAAAAAAAGTTGGAATGAGGAACCTAACAATAGACTGCAACGCAAAACATTTGCACCATATACCTTGGTTTGTATGGGCATGCACAAAACCAGAATCCTTAATTCTTAGTTCTTACCAGTATTACTGGGATGCTTCAACTTCAATCAATTCATAAAAATATAAAGAACATTGAATTCAGTTGAAACAGCTGCTAAGTTAAATTTCCACATTCAGGAAACCAGTGTAAAATTGAAAGCCATAATTAGGAGAGGGTTTAAAAATCTTACTCGTTCTATCGCTTCACGCTCCTCGGGGGTGACTGTTACAGCCTGTGGCATTGCTGCTGCCAACTGTCCCAGTATGTTCCTAGAAACATCATTAACAAATGAGTTCCACCAGCCAAAAAACTGAAAATTCGTTCAAATATACAATCAAAAAAGTACAGGATTAAGTGACAGATAAATCCCCACCCTTCTCCCCCTTCAACAGGTTCATTGATTAGGCGAACGAAGTCAGCCTGATGCTCTTGAATTAACCTCAGAAGGTGGGGATTTTGCTTCCCCAGCTCTTGAAGCATAGGCTGCAAGAACAAGTGACTTAAAAATAGCCCTTCAAGCAAAGAGGTAAATAAATCAAAATTGGAAGAAATGGGAAAAGGGGGGAGGGAGGAGAACCTGCAATATTTGCGGATTTGCCTGTACTACAGCTCGCAAGGCTTGGAACTGAAACGATAGTTTCAACACCCAATTTCAAAACCAGTGTATGTACACATAGGAGACATGGACGCAAACACAAAGAATTGAGAGAGAAAGAGAAAGAGAGAGAGAGATGACCTGCTGACTATTGCGCAAAAAATCAAGGGTGCCTGCACCTGTACCAGCACCAACACCAACACCAGCACCAGCACCAGCACCAGCACCAGCACCAGCACCAGCACCAGAGCCCAGGTTGGGAAGGCCCTATAGACAAATAATTTAAGCCCACAATTGCAATCAATCTCACCAATAATTAAAAAACAAACACGACTACCTGGGGAAAGAGGTCCAAAGGATTAGCATTTGGTCCACTTGAAGGAACAGTTGCTGGTTGTGCTGGTTGCTGAGGCTGGGCTGGAGGGTTTGCTGCTGGCCCACTTGCAGGAACTCGAGCTACTGGAGGAACTTCAGCTTGCTCAGGGATACCCTGATATCCATCAACAGAAAAGCTTGTCAGTATTAACATAATACCAAGAAGAAACAGACAAAGTGAGATGAAATCACATTTGAAGAGGAGTACCACAAAGCAAAATAAACCAACCAATGCATGCAGTCATTGCCAATTCAAGAAGAATATTTTGGAGCTAAACACTGCCAAGTTGACAACTAAAAACATAATACAGAGCCTGAGCTGATCGTATGAAATAAAGAAGAAGAATTCATGGACAGAAGCAACACAGAAATGGTTACAATTATTACTCAAAGACTAGTTCCCGGTAACTGAAAAACAATCCATAAGTTCGAATTACTTTATTGTCATCCAACTTAAGAACAAAGTCAAATATGCTGATACTTCGAAATTTGAGGAAGGGAGGCAGACGTATTAGCTGAATAGCAAAATTAAAGCGACTTGTGCACAAGTCACGAAACATCTAATCACTTACCGAATATAAATATTCTACAGCTCTCTCGGGGTTGTTGTAAGCAGCATGAAGTGCACGTACAACAGTATCTCTATCCCAAGTCCCTCCACCCATATCCAGAATCTGCTGAATTGTTCCCTCCAAGTTGCTTCCAGCAACCAGATTAGATGCTGCTTCCCCATAAACATCAGACTCAGACCTGCTTCAACAAAATATCGAGTTCTTTAAGAAGAAAAATTTCTCACGATTGAAATGATAATTACAAAAGAAGCTGGAATGGAATCCCTTTCAATTTCAAAACATGCAGAACAGATAGAAAGAATAGAAATACACTCACGCATCAGTAGCAGGGACAGGAGCAGGGGCAGAGGCAGGGGCAGGGGCAGATTCACTAACACCGACAGGCCTGCGAATGCAAGAAACTTATAATTTTCTCAAAGGCAGAAGAAATCATAATTACACAAGCATCAGTTCCGACAGAACAATGTCATTAATAAGTCTGACTCACGGTTCCAAGGGTGCTACCAGAGCTTCAGGTGCTGTTGTTTCTGGGATTGTAGGAGGTGGGGCACTCGTCTGCGGGACCTGCATGAAAGTCGCACACTCTAAAAGACAGAAAGCAAATATAAACTCACCAAGGAATGAGGTCCAACAAACCATACCATTACAAAGGGAGCATACAAGATATAATTAGTGACAAAACAATGAAAGAATTAAAGCACAAGAGTTTGAGAATATTTACTCCCAGCAGCCGGCATCTAGAGCTTTAAGGGAAACCAAAGAGGTAGAGTGATATGATAGTGTCAGTGAAACACCAAAATCCATTTTGAGCATTTTACAGTCATTCTAGAAAGAGAAAAGAATTTTTTGTACATAAAATAAATATTATGGACGGTACAATAGCTTAGACGTTGATAAATAACTTAGTCAATACAAAACGTTCAGCATTTCAGATTCGAATCCATGAGCTTGGGTAACTGTAGAGGTTTAGAACAGAATTGGCCTCACTAAGTGTAGCCATAGGTTGCCAAAGTATAAAATAGGCATCAACAACGATAAAGCTTGATTCCCAAAAATCCCTAGAAGCTGCGAGCGTTTAGGCCACCCCATTCATCACTCCACAAAAAGCTTAACATTTTGATGCAAGAGCTTCTCCTTTTTGTTGCCCAGTACCAATCCAGAGAGTGACAACCCCAATTTGAAAAAGAAACCACAGAAGAAATAGAATAGAGAATATTTTTGTTATAACTAGATGGACCAAAAATAAACGATTACTTATCAGCAGAATACTCATTGAGCATGGAAAGGGATTTTTTTTTTTTGGGGGGGGGGGGAGGGGGGGCAGCTGTGGCCAAGAAATCCAGGGGAGATAATTATCACTTGCAATTATGAGTACAGCAATTCGAAACAAAAGCACTACCGCCACCAAGACTCAAAATAGAAATATCATAATGACAGCTCTCGCACCTTAGCTGTAGCTGCCGTCGATGTGGAAGAAGTCTCACCAGATGAGCTCTTACTCTAGGATAGTTTTAAATAAACGAAGCAATGATCAGTTGAAAGAAAACAATTCCAAAACAAGGCACTTAAAAAACCATGAATAAAAGCGCCCATTAAAAGTAAGAATACTAATTAGAGAGCCTTGAACTATTAGTAATGATATTCCAAAGTAAACCATAATTCAAAAATATGTACTTATAACATTCAACTTCAAAATTTGAAAAAGCCTTTCAGCAAGAACTATAAACCATCAATCCACCAGCATTTGAAGCCAAGGGGTACTTATCCCCCTCCAAAATAAAGGGGTGAAAATCGTCCCATATGTGTAGGGGTTCTATCACCATTGGATGAAAAGTGAATGACAAATGATATGGACCGTTTGCTTTATTGGTGACAACTTCTATATATTACAAGACACATGTCACTGCTTATTGCTCTTTCCAGCAATAAGCAGGGGTGATCACTGCCCTTTAATCAATAAATCAAAATTATAAACTAACAATTCAATGAATGATATAGAAGTTTAATACATTCAAATAGAACAAAACATATAACCTTGTTAGGATGATACAGTAGCAAAGCCAGAAATTCTTTCTTACAGGAGCGGGTTAAAAGAACAATATTAGTATATCTAAAAATTCAAACAATATATGACATAAAATCCTTGATATATTAATATTATATTAAAAATAAGAACACAAAAGTATATTTTGTCAACCTTTATATAAATACATATATATATATATATATATATATATAACAGAAAGAGCACTGAAAATTTAAGAATTTTCTATTCTAGTGTGATGTAATATAAGTTTTGAGAATTTATTTAAAGAATACAAAATATAAGATATTGTTTGATAGGAAAAACAGCACATTATCATCACATCGTGCTAAATTTATAATTTTTAAAAAATAACAAATAAATGCACATAATCAATAAATACGAAGCACAGATGTAATTAATTTCTTAGCAATTAACAAAACAGTAGAAACAAACATAGTATTCCATACAGTCATGCTAGAGGGTGAAAAAAAAACTAAATCATAATCCATAGAGGGTAATAAAAAAATAAACTGTAATTTAATATCATATGACGATACAAAACATGAATGAAGTCACTTGTCACCACTTTATTAAGAGTGTTTTCTTTACTTGTGAATATTGTCCACTTTCAATGCTTTGGCAATTGTTTTCGGATTTTTTTTTCTTTTAGAAAGTTATAATTTGGTCATTGCAATTTGATTATATGGTAAGTGGAATATTTTAAGTATCATAAAATTTGATTGTGATTTCATTAGGAGTTGAAGGCAAGAATTTTTTTTCCCTTTCTTAACACTTGAGGAGAGAGATTTTGAAAAATCAAAATTTCAATTTCAATTTTGGAAAGGGACATACCATAATGTATACTATTTACGGGGAGGAGGGGCGGAATCAACTCTCAAGAGTAATTTTTTTCCTTTAGAGAGAGGGGGGAAGATACAAAAGGTAGAAGTAATTCTATGAATGCACAAAAGAAAATCAGTACCACCTTGGTTAGCATGATCACAACAAAACTATTTTCAGCAACATTGTTTTCAGCCAAGGTTGTGCCATCTTTAAGAACTTTTCCATGATGGATAAGCATTTGTTGTGCAGCAGGATAGACATCTGAACCTTGAACAGTTTCTATATTCTTCTTTACGTCAGCAACCTGTAAAAAACAGTTGCAGGTTTCAACTAACATAACAGACTAATAGTGCATAAGAATACAGAGTAATAGAGCATAAAGAATAGAAAAAGCAGTAGCACCAGAAAGAAAATCTCTACATTCCATCAGAACAATTTTTTGATTAACAAAATAGTTTAAAGATTACGCCACAAAAATTCAAAAAAGTTGGCCACCCACTATTACAAAGATGCTGCAAACAGGCCATTTCCATCCTCATTTATGCACTTGAAACCAGTGCACAACGGGCGTTACCGGTGGTTGATGCAAAAGAAACCAAAGAAGTACACATGGAGTTCCTTTGAGCTTATGTTATGTGGAATAAGGTTGACAGGAGGGTCAGAAACATGTGTCTCCACAAGCCTTATTGGTCTAAACCCAAAACACTGGCTAGATATGGTTATGCCACAAAGAAGCAGAATAACAAAATAATCATCAGAAACCCAGCGCAATCCCATCCCTTGTCAGTCAGGCCTACCAATCATGTCCAGAAGATAACAATACATGGTTCAACCCCCGAACCACACTTGAATCCTGTTGGGCCGAGCACTTCATTAGTGTTATGATTCAGAATTTGTCCTTGAACATAGTGCCCAATCATCATCAAATGCTGGCGTTAACTTCACACGTCATTACAGCTACTGGACCCAATTGCCAGAATTTCCCAATAACCAACAGACTTGCCTATGAATGCACGCAATTTCAACCAAAACTCCATAAACTTCATCCACGCCGGAAACAACTCAGAGCCCAAAGGAACTCCAGCATCCATCACCCACGAAGCGAACCATGTCAAGGAACTAAAAACGATACACTTACTAATGGAAACTGAAAAGTAAGTAACAAAAACAGAATTGCCCAAACTCTTCAATCGAACTCCAGTTACTAAAAAACCTCTATCAAACCAAACGAGCAGAATCTGAAAAGTGAAAACGAGTAACGTGATTTAAACCCTAACCATATTAGCTTCATAGAACACACGCGCGAGGAGATCAAAAGCCTTATAATACAAATTCACAACTACAATGGCAATAATGCTCTATGCATCAAATTCTACGGCAATATCAACAAATTCTACAGGATGCCAAAATCAAATTTCAAGGAAAGAAAATACAAAGAAGAATACGAAGGAACCGAACCGAACCGTATCTTCAGGCTTCACTTCGATTTCAAAGTGAGTGCCCTTCAGAGTCTTCACGAAAACTTTCATCTTCAACAACTCCAATTCTCCGTCCGTACAGGCTCTGACAGAGAGAGAGAAACCGCAGGCGGAAGTAATAGCTTATAAAGCAATAGGGAGAAATTCTTATTAAATTTGCTTCTTTATATATATAAAGGGTATATGGAAGCAGACACGCGCCAGCGAGCGAGGGATACGAAGCGCTGCGGCATTGTGGTAAATTGAGTTCGAGCTCTACTTTACCGTCTCCACAAAGGACTCTCTCTATGACTATGCGGAACACAAAAGGGAAAGATATAATTTGGTTACTAAATTTACAACAGGCTTATGATTTAGTCATTATATTTTATTTTTGTACTATTTAGTCATTGAGATGATTTAGTCATTCCGTTAAATTTTTAACCGGAATAGCGGTCGACCGATTTGTTTACCGTTGCGGCAACGGTAAATTATAACGGTCGACCGCATTCTATTTCGTTAAAAATTAATGGTTGTTTGACGGAAAGACCAGATCGTCACAACTTTATATTCTAAGTGGCCAAATACTAAAATAATGAAACTTAGTGACTAAATCGTAAGCATGCTGCAAACCCAATGACCAAATTACTTATTTCCCAAAAAGAAATGCTATAAAGTTTTCAGATCACTGCTTGATCGGTTGTGTACCCGTCACCGCCAATGTGGGTCGTCACAACAAGCAGCTTCCTCATATATAAATGTTTGAAGTGCTTCTAACTGTGTTTTGAAGGCTTGATCTGTGGATATTATTTATGTAAGACAGTCATCCATGTTTAAAAATAGGGTTAATTGCACTGTAGGTCCCTGTGATATCACTTTCTACAAATAGGTCTCTGTGGTCACCCTTCTAAGTAAAAGTTAGTTCTTCCGTCCATCAGCGTTAACACACTAACAGACATTAACCGGTCGACCGCTACATTAAATGATGTTGTATGTTTAACGACGAGCCGCTAGAAGAGTGACCACAAGGACCTTTTTTGTAGAAAGTGATACCACATGGATAAATTTGTCAAAAGATAATACCACAGAGACCTACGGTGTAATTAACCCTTAAAAATATCATTAATGTTATTTTCACTGCCACGAAAATTATATTTTATTGTTTATCAATATATTTGATGAGGTTGAAATAAATACTTTTAAAATTGTGAGGTTCCAAAAATCAAGTGAAAAAAACTTTATTTTATATTATTATAGGTTTAAATCAAGAATCAAAATTTTAAAGATTCAATATCACGAAAATAAAAGATAGTGTAAAATTTTTATTTTATTTTTTATGAAAAAGAATTAGATTGTGTGAAAAAGTGTGGTGGCACATGATTTGATTTGAGAGTTACAAAATTTGTTGACCTACAATAATAAATAAGAATATGTAGTCAAAACGTTATCCCACGATAATAAATGGACAAGAAAGATCCTTCTAACTAAAGATACCAAAGCTGCTCTAGAGGAGACAATTTCTTTTTTCTCTAAAAAATTTAAAAATAATTAATAATCTTGTAGTTGGTGGAACAAAACGTTCCTTCATTAATAAAGGATTCACCAATAATGTTGATCTCATATTCACATATCATTAAGATAAAATTTCTCAATTCCCTTTCTCTAGAAACAAACGAAAAGGAAAATACCTTCCTTCATAGTTTTTTCCGAAAACAAATACCTTCCCTTTTCGGCTAAGAACATGTAGGGGAGGTCCACAGTCACTACAGGCCCATTAAGCATAAAACCGTGGCCCAATAATGAATGAAGAAGTGGTAAAATTGAACTCCTATTATAGCTTATGGGCTTGAGCCCATGTCTTTGTCAGTTGGGGCTGGCGACGACTTTAGAACAATCTAGCACAACGAGGAAATCCGCTATCGATGTTTCTTGGGTTTGGTGGGCTTTTTCTATGCCATGAGCAACAGAGGGTTTGGTGGTTTTTATTGTATTCAGATGGGCCAATTAGGGAGGCCCAAAAAGAGGGTTTGGTGGTTTTTTGAAAGAAAAATATCCATAGAAAAAAGATGCTCGCGACATGGGGAAACGCAGACCGGCAGACGTATTAAACCGCCCCAATAATTAACAAAGCCAGAAGTTTGGATTAAAGTTATTTTAAGCCCCTGGTAATCGCATTCGGTGGGAATAGATAACGGCATATTCAGTGGGAATAGGTGGGCTCCCCCCACCTGAGGCTACTGTTAAGGTAAATGTTGATGTAGCAGTCCCGGAATGGTATGCGGTGATAGCAGCTGTTATACGTGATTCTACTGACGGGGTTCTTAGGGCGAAGGTACAGAAAATTGCAGCTGTGGATCCAATGCAAGGTGAGGTTGAGGCTGCAAAGATGGTGCTGGAGCTAGCGTGTTTTCATGGCTTCCGGGAGGTGATATTAGAAGGGGACTCAGCAGCTGTCATCAGGGCAATTCAAATATGGCCACAGATCTCCGAGTGGCGTATTAAATCAGTAGTGCAGGAGATCCATGATCTCGGAATTCATTTTCATAAATGGCAGGCTATACATGTCCCTAGAGGTGCAAATTCTTTAGTGCACTACCTTGCTCATTAGGCCGCCGCCGAGTATAACTTGGTTGGCTCTCCCCGTAGTGATGAGCGTGTACTTGATCTGTCTTAATTGTATGCTGGCACTGAACCTCCATAGTTTTGGTTGAAGTATTTATTCGTTTTGAATAAAAAGTCGTCTTGATTAGAAAAAAAAATATGACGACCTATTTCCCTCAATAATAATATATTTAAATCCCACTCATAAATAGATCACGTCTTGTCTTCTTTTGGTGAACCTAGTCAAAGACTTTGCACTAATTATATGTCCTATATTAACTTACACCTTTCAAATTAAGTAGATTACCAGAAGCAACGTGCACCTATGGGCTAGTGGTGGGATTATAATTTAATAATAGTCATCTGTTCAACGTTCTTAAATTAATCACTAGTTTTTGAGGAACTTTTTCCGAATTAACTAATACAAACGGATGGATGCCCTAGTATCTACGTCAATTTATACACATCTCGATTAATCTTAAAATATAGGGATAAGTGCAAAATCAGTTCATGTACTATACGTAAAAATCAATTTAGTCTCTCTTATATGAAAAACATCGATTTAGTCCCTGTGATTATATTTTCGTTTTTTTATTGATCCTCCATCAGGGACTGATTTTATCACTTTCTGAAATCACAAGGACTAAATCGATACTTTTTCATATCACAGAGACTAAATCGATTTTTACGTATAGCACATGGACCAATTTTGCATTTATTCCTAAAATTTATACAATCTTTCTTTCCAATCAATATTAATTTTTGAAGAACCTTTTTTGAAATTAACTACTACAACTAGGGATCGAACAAACCTTTTCAGAACTAATTACTATAATTAAAACATCAAACGAACTTACACGCATGTCAATTAATCTCAAAACCGATACCTTCCCTAACAAATTGAAATTGACTACTACTTCTTCTCAAGGATACACCTTTTATGTAATTAAACTAACTAAATAAAAAGATTAAGGGTCCTTTACCTTGCCTCACAAACCGAAATTGACTACTACTTGTTCTCAAGGATACACCTTTTATGTAACTAAAATAACTAAATAAAAAATTAAGGGTCCTTTGTGCTAATCAAGTGGCCAAATTTTGAATGCGTCTATAGGGCGTTACAAATAAATGCTTGGAGGCCCTCCTAAGTCCTAACTTCCCTAAACAGATTGGGAGTAAAAATTACTCTAACGTCCGCCCTATCTATACGTTATCATTACAAAGTTGGGGGCATCGATGTCTTTGACGCATTTAATCGAGTGAACGCTCCAGATCTGAAATGCATCGAAGATTTCGTAGTATTTTTCTTTCTATTCTCTTTCCCATTTTTACTCGGACCAGATTCTTCCGACGTGATACATGGTATATGTTCGGTTTAAGTAAAAAGTTAGGATTTTAAAGAAGTTGTGAATATTTATGTTGAATAATATTTTATTGGTGTTTGTGTAAAGTGGAGAGATAAATAATTTGATATTAATATTTAGTAAAAAAATAGTGGAGTTATGTGAAAAAATATAGAAGAAATTTATGTTGAATACAAAATTAAAATTTATTGGAGATTATATAAAATATATTGATTTTTGTGTTTGAATTCTGAATATAAGTTATGTTCGTTTTAAAATTTTTTATAAGATTTTAAGTTTTGAGAATTTTTAGGTGATATTAAAGTTGTATTTGTATTTATATAGAAATTGTTGAAGTTTAAAAAATTAACGATTATGTTTAAAGTTATTTTTTATATTTATTAATTTTTTATTAAAATTTGTATATTTAAAAATATTTAAAATAAAGAAAAAACCAATTCAATGAAAGCAACTGGCGCACTCATAAAGCAAGGCGAGACATGACAACTTTGCAAGACCGATTGCAGGGGAGGCAGCTCTGCTGCAGGTCGAATCCTAAACTTTACCGAACATGAATTTTTAGATATCACGAAATGAACATCTCCATTTTCGACAGTAATTTTGTGAAAGTATTTAAATTCAAAAAAAAATTGTAAGAAAATAAGATAACCAAGGATACACCAATCAAGAAGCAGTTTCTCACGAATTAAGGCATTTTTCATATCATCCTAGACCTACGTATGTTCCTTTACCATCTTTAAAAGAGAGAATAAAAAAAAAAGCAAAAATTTACAACTTCGCCTCGTAGATAATCCGTCGAGGGAAAGGTTTTTTTCTTTTAACTATTGAGCCGGCAAAGTTCCGTGCCGCCAACATGGATCCGAAAAATCGGACGATTCGAAATAAAAATCGGAGTACTCGAACAGCCCATCAAACGCCACGTACTCGCTAGTGTTGTTGTACACATCTCCGGCTCCCAACACGAACGAGTCGTAGCACGGGAACTGATCCTCGAAACCCCAAAAGTCGCCAATCTCGGAAGAATCGGACGAGACCCGAACCAACTCGGTCTCCACGTTCTTCACCTTCTCGCCCGAGTTATTACCAGAGGGAGGCAGACCGAGCTCGTCATCCGAGGCTTCCAGAAGATAACCGAGTTCCGGCTGAGACTCGCCGGACTCCAACGTCAAGTCAACCACCTGCACCGGCGAAGAGGAAGCTAGAGATATTTCTTCCTCGAAGCTCTTCATGACTGAGTCAAGGTCCTGAATCGTCGGATCTAGTTCCGAGTCGTCCAGGAAATCCAGAAGGTCCTCCCTGAGACACTTCACCTCAGGCAAGTCCAACTCGTATAAATCGTCCGAGTCATCTCGGACCCGCTTCTTGTTATTCCGGTCCTCCACAAAGCTAGACATAGAAAGAGAGAGACACACAAAGTACAGAGAGAAAGATAAAGTTTCCGATATAAAGATACGAAATCAAGAGGGAAGTGGTGGTGAGTTGCGGCAAAGGGAAGAGGAGGCTTATATAAGGCGACAGAGATGAGGGAGAGCGTGTGGCAATGATGGTGACGCAGGCGCGTGAGTGGAGCGAATACTTAGGCCATCACGGACGCCTTGCCTTTTTTTTTTTTTTTTTTTCTAATTTCGTGTCGGGATGATTTCTACGTTTCACGTTTTATTAAACTGGTTTGAATTCAGTTTTCAAGTCCGGTTTTCCCGCGGGCTCCGCACGCCTGCGGCCCAGTCTTTTAGTTTTTTTTTATCAGTTTTATTTTTCTCATCGGCTGTTCCTTTTGGCTCGGCTCGGCAGTGGGCGTCTTGGGGTTAGGGGCGGTTGGTGGTGGTGACTTGTTCTTTTTTTTTTTTCTTCGCGTGGTGGTGACTTGTTCGGTGGGAAAGTAAATTAGGGGAGGTGGGAGCGTTTTGGTAAAATCGAGTTTGAATCTGATAGGATGGTACGACAACGTTTTTGAAAGAGGGATTAGGTTGATGAAAGTTTGATCCGGCTACTTTGTCATACCTAAGGCTAAGGGTGTTATAGAGGGTGTAATAGAGGAGAGAGAGTGACACATAGTGTGAGTTTCCACGGTGGGAATCCATATTACCCGAATCCAAACAGTATTTTTAGACAGTATGAGTCCCACACCCTTGTGTCAATCTATTTTTCATTGGACCCCTGAAATACCTAAATATTGCAGAGGATCTGGTCAATGAAAGTTGTAGGTAATTGATTGCGCATTCGCAGGTGACGACGCTGATGGGCAGGCACTAGGAATTAGAGAGAGAAATTATGGCGAGTGGTATCCGTGTCACATGAGGCCTGACCGAAATCATCTGGGAAATTGTATTTATCATACTATTCCTCTAAGCTTTCGGTCAAACAATTTGTAATTTTTTTTTTCCTTTCCTCCCAAAATTTTGGAGGAAAATATGAAAATTAATGTTTTTAATATATTTTTTTTTCCTAAAGGCTGTCTATAGGCTATTCGAGTAGGTTTAGCTGTTAACTCATGTACTGCTAAATTAATAAACTCTAAATATTAATGGATAACTCATGTACAGCTCCATTAACAAATCTAAATAATTAATCGATAATTTTAAAAGATATATACTTAATTAATTAGCTGTTTCGCTATAACTTTAAGATCTCTTCGAGATTAGTGGAGGGTGATTGGCAGTCATAGCACGTGACCTGTAAAGAAATATCAGACTTGGAAATCAAAGCGATAGAAGAGATATCAGAGACAGACCACTTGAATCCCTACTGAACCAACCAAGTGGACGGTTTTTAAAACTGTTGAAATATCTGTGCGTGGGCGACAGCCTGGTCCAAACTCCTCGATATCTAATCGTACTGTACCCGTCCATGGCTTCAACTTTGTCGGAAACCCCAGCGGTACGACACCCCAGACACCAATCCTATATCCCTCGTATTTCTCTCAGTTGTGGGGACCAGCTCCATCTCATTATTTCTCTCACTCGTGGTCCGCATGTCAGATATGAATGCAAAGAGCGGCGCGCCGAGTCGGTTCAGAAGCAACGACCAAAACAAGCTACACAGCAAGTATATTCGTTTTCAAAATATTCGTATAATGATGAATATTTTGAAAATTTTTAAGCGAGGTTAGAGTAATATTAAAATACGTATAAAAATTATTATTTATAAAAAATAATAAAATGTTATATTAAAATATGTATATTTTGTGATATTTGAATTATAAAAAAAAATGTGATTTTACAAAAATGGTAGGAATCGAATATGCCGAGTCACGAGACCTATTTGAGAACCAGCGTGTTCTCAAATCTAAACGTAGCCAAGCCGACGTGTCATCTAGTAGGCCATATTCGTAAAAAGCCTAATTTGGCAACTGCCACTACAACGATTTTTCCTGTTGGCGGCTTGGCCCCAAGGCTTTTTTTTTGGGTGTTGATAAACAGTGGAGATCAGAGATCTAGAAAAAGGTCGATACGTTTTCCAAAAGGTAGGGCCCTGTGCAGTAGTGGTGGATGTTTAAAGCAATCTCATGATGCGCCGATGAGGGGGGATGAGTTAGGCCATGTTATCATTGTCGTGGGTTTCGCGAGGTGCTTGGTGGGATGTGGACCATATGGAGAGAATAAATCATACCTGCACCTTCCTAAAGCGATACATTCATTTACTCTCTTTTTTTCACAATTTTTTATGAAATATATATATTGTTAGCCTAAAATAGTTATTTGGGGATTAAATAAAAATGTGAGATAATTTTAGGTGTGAAATATTAAATGGTCCACGAGATGGACTTGACGGTCCAGATGACGCGAATAGAATAGGCTTAAACGTGGAGCTTTTGCCGACTCATAAAACTGATGGATTCTAGATCCGTTGAAATTTTAAACTATAGATTAAATAAAATAGTCAAATAAATTTTACAATAATAATCGATATTTCGAAGCGGGATGCGATCGGATAATAGTACGGTACGTGGATCTGGTTTTGAGGCCTGATTGGTGGGAACGTCAGACGTGTCAAGGATGATTATCTCCTCGCAACCAGATCTGATGAACCACACAGCTTTGCACGAGTCAAGGGGCTGGTCGGCTGGGGCACGCCCTGACGTCAGATTGTCAGCCTTTTTTTTTTGGGTTTCTATTCGGTCTGTTTCGGGTCACGAGGCACCCGCGTTTTCAGAAGAGACCTACGGTTTCAGAAAAATGAATAAAAAAATAAACCAATATTTTCATCCAGAAGCATTGAATTGTTTGCAAGTGTTTGACCGATATGAATTATTTACCTCCACTAAGGAACTTCGATCTTAGTGGCTCTGGGCCCGGAAGCACGAATCACGTTATCCCAATCGTTCAATCCATACATAATGATGTCTGAGGGGCGGAGTCCTTCATGTCAACGAAAAAGGAAGGGAAAAAACGGTGTAATTGGTTGATGACGGGTGGCATGAGCATCCTATAATCATATAACGTTCTAGAAATTCTAGGAATGGGAAACGGCCTAAATTTTCATGTCCACGTGTCGATCTTTGATTCATACAAAAATGTTATGTCAATATATTTCGGATACGTTTCCGAATAGTATTTTTGCCGAGTCACGACCAACATATTATATATTTCCTCTGCGTTTGAATTCTATTAAAAATATGGAACGCCGTGTCGTACTACTTCAGCATGAAATGAAATGTTAAAAGAACGAAAGGAATTCTAGAATATTGTGAAAGGGAGAAAACAAAAGATAGCTGGCCAGGGCGCCGTCAACGGTGGACCGACGAGAATTAGAATTATTGGGCTGAGTAATTATCAAACTACTCATGCTAGTTGAATGGTCCCGTTTGCTTAATTAGATTAACAAATTGCTCATCTAGATGTAAGGGATCATTCAACTCAAGCGCCCTTGACGCTACGAAACATTGATTTCGGTATTTGTTCGGCATCGTACATTTTTAATTGGATTATATAAATATACTTTGCATTATTTAATTATTAAAATCTTGACATTTTATTGTCTTATCGCATACTAAAAAAATTATTATTTTTGTTTAAAATTGACGAAAAAGAGGGTACAAAATATATTTATTCATTAATAATTGATATCATTACTGAATTGTACCCAATTTGGGCCGGCAAAGGTGATTCCATCTTTCCGAAATCCACATGCTACACTCAAGCCCATCATGTATGCAGATCCAGAGCTGAAGATTGTCAAACGTGCCCAAAACAGTTGTTCCAACAACCCCTTACAACCGTTAACTCCACGATTCCTCGATCCCGAAGGTGGGAAGAACAACCCCTGCTCAAACATGTAATAACCGTCAAACAACACACGATCACACGAGGGGGAACGAGAGAACGTTGAAGAAATGCTATAAAAGCAAGAGAGAACGATGGAAAATGTACGCGCGCACAATTACATCTGAAAAACTCACGCCTCCGCTTAAGAGACTGACTTAGGCATCGGAGGCTAGTAACCTCGGTGTCCGATGCTATTCTCGTGATTGTGCAGGAAGAAAACGCGAAGATCGAAGCTCTTCTACTCGGACGTGTTGACCATAAACCAACGGATTCATCAATAATTTAATGATAACGTCATTATTGGTATACACAGATCGAACCTCAATTACTTGAGTTTGTATAACACGTTAACTTGTTAAAATCAGTTGGGAAGAACAATCAGGGTGTTTTCTCACCGATTTCTTTGATAGCCACATGAGTTGTACGACTCGATACGTGTGGAAAAGAAACATTTAGGTTGTCCTCCACGATTTAAGGTAGAGAAACAAACAAACGGACTTTGGTTATTGCTATTAGCCAGTTGCCAACATGCTCTAAGTAGTTGTCTACCTAGTGGTCTCTCCTACTGTCCAGCTAGCCACTAATAGGATATATTTCAAACGTTGGATTCAAAAGGTTTTACTAAGGAGTCAATTGCTAGACTAATATTCAATTATTCTAGACGGACATCAAAATCAGTTTGCTTAATGCAAAGGCTGATCTAAAATTCCACACTAAAATCAATTTAAAATAAAAACCATATAATTATAGGATCAAAATGATCCATCGTAAATTATATATTTTTTGACGTGTTCTTAAATCCGAATAAAATATACCATAGAAAAAAAAAAGACAAAACCCTAAAAAATGGTTGAAGCGGGTCGACATGTGGGTTTTCCTTACAAAGAGGAAAGTCTTTGAAGAAACACATTCTACACGGGAGGAGGGGATCAAGTGGGCAACAAGATATTGCAGGTTCCAAAATCCCAATTCCTTTTTATGGGGAACACTCTTGTGTGGTTCCCGTTCTCTCATGGTCTTTCTTTAAGAAAATTATTTTCCATTATGACGATGACTTCAGCCCGCATTGACATGATTTCCATCACAAAATTACACCTTCCAAACGGCAAGACCTGCCCGTGGTCCGTAAATTCACATTTTCTGCGTGATTTACTTGGCTTTCAAGGTAATGGGAATCGCATCTAACTTTAGAAGACAATTATCGAGTACGCCCGTGGTGGGTCAGATTTGTGATGGCCGCTCTTCCCCACCAATATCTGAATCAAGAAACTTCCTCGAAAGAACTTCCTACCTATCTATCTTCTTCCAAAGCTGCCTTTAATTGCTCTCATCCTCTTTTTGAGTGGCTTTACTCTTTTGTCTTCGAGAAAAAAAAAATGGATCTCTACCTTCTTTCATACAATTTCCAAGCAAATTCATTTCGTTCCAACTACTCTTGTCCTCAACTAGAATTGAATGGAGCACTCGTAATAATCTTTCATCAAACAGTCAGGTGGGTTTGGATATATATCTAATACAGGTTGAAATTTTTGGCCAGCCACGATTGATGGGCCACTTTCGGCTTTCTTTGTTTTTCCTTCTTCTTTAGATTTTTCCTGTATCTTGGTAGCAATATTTCCATATCTTTAGCAGACGAGTTGGTTTCGGTTATGCGCTAGAAATGAAGATTTTTTTAATTTTTTTTAATATAGTGGTAACGTGCAAAATAGGTTGAAGTCAGCATCAAGGGTAGTGGAAATAAATGTGAAACCTAAAAGAAAAAAGAAACAGATGGCCTAACACAATCGAAGTTATAGGGCCGGCCATGGAGACATCACCCATTCACCCCACTAGCAAGAAAGAAAGGATAAGCCTTAAAGCTTTAAAGATAAAGCACGTCATGGGCATCTAAGTCCAAGTCACATGGAGAGAGACAAAAAGTTAGACAACAACGCCACTATCCTTCTTACTTAATCTTAGGTACCTTAGAATTTAGATGGGGGAATATTAGCTATGCACACTAACTTCAAAGTTGTCGGTGTGGCTACTTCATCGTTTGCTTTGTAGAGGGGGAGATTAGTAAGTAGGTATGTTAAAGCAACGCATATAAAGTTTGGTAGTATGTTTAGAGGGTAATAGATTATAATTTTTAGGCTTAATTATCGTACAGGTTCAAGTAGTAACCAACTTTTACAAAATAGTCATTGTGATATGACTTTTAACCAAATGATCATTGTGATATAGTTTTGAGACAAATTAGTCATTTCGTCCAACTGCCGTTACTCACTTAAAGAGATAGTGTTGTACATGTCGCGTCAACACCAGACCAAGCATCCCGAGTATAATCAACCCGAGCACAAGCAGTCCTGGCTGCTCGGGCCTCTCAGCTCTCCATCTGCTCAGCGCTCCTCCAGCTCACACGCTCCTCAATCTGCTCCGGCTGATTGTGCTCGAGATGCTTGGTCTGGTGCTGCTCAGACTGCTCGGTCTGCCCGGGCTGATTGTGCTCGGTCTGCCAGGATTGCTCGATCTGCTCGGGATGCTCGGTCTAGTGCTAACGTGGCATGTACAACACTATCTCTTTAAGTGGGTAACGACAATTGGACGGAAAGACTAATTTGTCTCAAAACTATACCACGTGGATTTTTTTGTTTGAAAGTCATATCACATAAACTATTTTGTAAAAGTTTGATACCACAGGGACCTGTACGGTAATTAAGCCTAATTTTTAACATCAAGAATTGGTTTAATGGTTAAGTCTTAGATCTTCGTAGTTTGTTTCAAGATTTCAAGTTCAAAATTTTATAAGTACTCGATAAGGATATATTTTGACATAAATTTTGTCAGTACAAAAATTGCACTAACAAGCTACAACTAAGATTTTTAATCTAGTAATTATTCAATTTATATGGGAAAGAAGAATTGTACAAACTTTGAAATTAAACTAAGTACGTATAAACTAATTTAGACATAAAGATTATATATATAAAAAAATTACAATTTTTTAAGTACCAAATGAATATATTTATCGCCAAGAATCCGAGATGGGTCTTTTTTTTTACTGTAGAGAACTGGTCGGAGCTACCTTTCTTGGACAGGGATATTTATTATCATCCGATAGCTTGACACCTAACTCTAGATCCTCGCTATTCTCGTGACAATTGCCCATAGCTCATCGCCCGGATTGCTGGACTTGCATTGCCGTTACATACTCAGCCTCTCTGGCAAAGCAGAAATGGTATCGCTCTTACTTCAAAAATATAAGGTTGTTTCATGATTAGAGTTTTAGAAGGGTTAAAATTTTAGGATATTAAAATTAGTATAAAAAAGATTTAAATAAATTTTTATATTTATTATAGTGAAATGTAACAATTTAATGGACAGAAATATTATATTGTAATTATTTTATGAGATTAAAATTTTAGAAAGTTCAAAATTTTGGGAGACAAAAGCATCCTAAGTTGATAGAAAATAGGTGTAGATTTTATGTGAGAAACAGGTAAGGTCGCTAATCACATTGATATTGATGTCATATGAAACATACTGAAGAATTTGCACTTAATTGTTTGATTCATAGTGTCTGGTATGTTCTCTGATTGATATCCAAGAAGGATGAATTTATGTTATAAAGTTTGTTTGTAAAATATCCCATATGTTTCTGCCAAAATATAAAAAGAGAAAATTGGGAAGAAAATCCTAAGAAAATGGGAAATCTGAAATACTGAATCGTGGCTCGGATTTAAGTAGATTTTCAAGGACTCCACTACAACATCCTCCCAAAAACATACTTAGCCCATAAAGATATCCAGCTGCTTGATTCTGGAGCGGTAGGGCTGAGATTGTAGCTGCTAGCCGAAGGCCCACAGCACTGGTCTTGCAGCGCACGACGATTAGTGAGCCTATCCGTGAGACAAGCTTCCTCAAGACCGTATTTATGAATATAATTGTATTGCGAAACGGACCCCTGAAAACTACTACTGGGCTGGCTCTATGGAAATTAAATTAATTAATAGGGGCAAAGCGAAACCTACTCGGGCCGAGTCGGAATGTCCATTTCAAAGCCTTTCCTCTTGTCTCGCTTTTAACTCTTCCGGTACGCTCTCTCTCAAGCCAGAATCCGAAATTGAACTCTCTAACTGACAAGCCGAATGCACGTAATGTAGGCTGCGTTTGTCACTAAAATTTTACTCAAAATTTTATCTCTCCTAATAAAATACTCCAATATAATCTCTTTCTCTTCCATCAAAAATATAAAAAATTACAAAAACTATAAAATATTATCTCTCTCTTCACTTTTTCACTAAACTCAATACCAACACTAAACCCAATACCAAAAATTTTACCACACAAACCCACCCGTATTAGTTTAAATAAGGTGTATAACATTTTTCTTTATCTTTTGACATTTTAAAATTTTATTTTTATTAAACATACTTCGAAGATTTATTTTTATTTGTATCACTCATTTATCAATTCTAATAATATTAATACAAAATTTTGAAATCAAACACACTCTTAAAGTATGTTTAACTTGCTCGAAATTCTGATGTCTGAAATGTTATAGTATCAGACATTACCTTTATCTCAATCTTCGTGAGATCTAGGGTTTGGGTTTTATGAAATTTTTAAAAACTTTCTGAAAGCGGAAACAAACATAGACTTTATACTCCCAAAAATTGTAATACTCAAAGACAAGCTTATAATATTATCATACGAGAACTGAGTGCAATTAGGTGACATCGAAACTTCAACAACTTGTGAGGTCTTTATTGTTCCTTCCTATATTTGAAAGAAGTAAAAACTTCTGGTTGAAGCAATGAAGTAGCTGCAAAGGGTACTTTGAAAGAGACGACTGTACTGGCACTGGCACCTGACGACCGCACTGAGAGAAAGAAAAAGCTTTTCCTCTGCGTTAGTACAAAAATCATCGGTCATTGAATTATTGTGTCCAATCACATGAACAGTCCATGTCGGTAATGGCAACATGGTACGCGTGCTAAACCTATGTATAGTTGTCCTGAGATATCGTACCAATTCTACTGTTGACAAAATGGACTTAACACGTGAACTAATAAATGCCCAACCAGACGAGCGTTAACCTCTAACCAGTCGTTGGCCTTTACAATATTTCTCACGCAACTTGTCTCTTTAGGCAGAAAATTTACGTACAACTTGAAAAAAATAGGAGCCATTACTTGCTGCACCAGACCCAGCACCCAAAACTCGGACTCTCTTATTTCAAATGGCTTTGGACCACACTGTACCCATACCAAAAATTTTACGACACAAAATTATCCAAACATCATTCCCTCTCTACCTCTCCCTTCCTAAATCCAGCATTCTCTGCGTATCCATGTCCCCTTCTCGGAGCCATTACTTGCTGCACAAGACCCAGCACCCAAAACTCGGACTCTCTCGTTTCATGTGGCTTTGGTTCTCTCTGTTTTCCTTCTCTTCCCCTCTAAATGTTCTTTCTCTCTCCAACCTTCATTTGCGTCCGTTCCGTGTTGCAATTGGGATTACTGTTTCTGTCTTTCACCTAAAAGAATTGGAGGGAGGAATTCGCGTGAAAGACTGAAACACTTATGTCGAAATCAAGTTCTTCACGGCAACCTGGAGGCGTGATCCCGCTGGAGGAGTCCTCTATGTAATCCTCGGTGTCGCGAGGCTAGGGTTCACGAAATGGGGGAACACGAGGGTCTCTTAATTTTGAGCTTCTTCGAATAAATAACTGTTGTGATAAAACGGTGCGCATCATTAATTTTAAATATTGATAAATTCCGATAAAAATAGTGATTAAATATAAATGAAAAGACAATATAATATTATAAATTCAGCAATTAAAAAGATTAAAAAAAATAGAGACTATTTTATCAACGTTCTAATCCAAATTAGATCAAGAGATTTGTGAGCCATTAGCACTGAAAATTACTTGTTAGTCGCTAATCCCGTTGCTCGGAAACCAAAACATTTGCTAATTTCGTTACAGCCTGAGGAATTGGTACCGGAAGGAAGAAAATAGCCCAATCGAAACATCCCATACAGAAGAATGTTAAACATTGTTTGCCTTACGATGTTGGGTCCAA
This sequence comes from Myrica gale, assembly GCA_963930655.1. Lineage (NCBI taxonomy): Eukaryota > Viridiplantae > Streptophyta > Magnoliopsida > Fagales > Myricaceae > Myrica > Myrica gale. The sequence goes on along the minus strand of OZ005601.1, from coordinate 29,522,129 downwards.
GTTCAGGTCCAAACCCGACCTGCCCGCCACACAACCCTCTGTTTTCTCGCCGTCTTCTGTTGCTCCGTTCTCTTCCTGAAAATCCTCAGCTCGGAAGACTGGGTTCCACCGATCCTTCGCCCTCGACTCACGCCGTCCTCCATTACGTTTCTCGAAGTACTTGACCGCCACGTGGATCCTCCGCAGTATAGCGAAGAATTCCTCCACCTCGCTGTCGGACACTATCTCCCCCGACTCTACTCCCTTGCCGTCCTCTGGCTTAAGTCTCTTCTCCTTCACGTCCTCCGCCTCGCCGCTTTCGTCCCGCTTCCTCTTCTCCGTCTCCATGTTGTCCCGGTCACTGAGGAAGAGCTGAAAAAAATATTTGTGGTGGATCACTGTAGTCTGGTCCTCTTATATAACGCGCTTGGTATGGGTTTTGTCAACGAGGTTAATGGATGATGATGTCGGAGCAGTGATGTCACTTGGGTAGAGGCTTCCCGCGTCACGAAGATATGACATGGGAAACTTGGAGCCATTAGTTGGAAATCCATTCATTGGTGCTGAGTATGGCCAAAAACTTTGAACGTTTCTTCTTCCAATACGTCATAGGGGCAGAGTCCATAGATTTCTATAGCCTAGAATTGACAAAGACAACGAAATGAAGGATTGTGATCAAGGGATGGAGTAAAACCACCCATCCCGGGCTTACAATTTTTTCATAAAAGTGATGCTTAAAATCCGTGATTGATGCCGCATCTTTGAAACCTTTCTTGCCCACTCGTACCGACTTTTCTTGGCACGGTCAGCTTTCGGTTGAAGTTGGTACAGTCTGGTTCATCTTACAAAAGAAGTTTAAAGCCATACTTTTTATGAAAACCGTGAGCTTTTCCTTCTAAAGCAACTTGGGATCTCATTCCCAAGTTCTCGTCCCGCAGTTTAGCACGACTCGTGTCTCACACTTTGATTTAAAATTGGTACCGTATATATACTGTACGTGTCTCACACTTTGATATATAATGCAGAAAAAAGGTACCGTATATATACGTGTTTGGACAGGAAAAAAAGAAAATTAAATATCAACACTTGAAGGTATGAAAAAAATTACAAACTCAATTTCCAAATATTCCGACGTTAAGTTTTATGACTTATTTTTATAATTTCATTTTAGTAAAATGAAAAATCTTCTGAAACAAATCTAGACGAAGAAATACCCTCCGAAGATACAGATAATTAATGCAACGATGCAATACTCATCATTAGGGCTGCACAACTCCGGTGTAGGTGCCGGTAACCTATACCGGGTAGGCCGGTTTTAAAAAAATTGTCACCTACACCTACACTGTTAAGGACAAAAATCGGCCCTTAGCGGTGGCAGTTTCCGGTTATCCTACATTAATATTGAGCCATTTTTTTAGCATTTTACGCACTTGGCCCAATGTATTTTTTCTTTTGGTCCATTAATCACATATCAAAAAAATCTAAACTAATGAAATCCAAATTTCAAAAATCAATAAAATTAAAGATCATCTTAAAATATAAGATGAGAATTTAAAGTCCAAAGTAATAGAGACGTCACTGTAAGTAGAAATTATTATCTTTGAAAAATCCTGTTTAGACCCTAACAACACTTAGATGGGAAAATATGTGGTTTTCCTTTAACAAATCAATAACAATTTTAAAACATGTTAAAAACCTAATAGGGTTTCCCTTGGTTTCACAAGGAAAATCTAAAAATTCAGCAATTTTTTAAGGCGCTCGAGCTCGGGTCAAACGCTCGTCGAGCGCTTATGTTTCTGTCTGAAATTTGCACTGAGCGCTCGAGCGCTTGTCTAACGCTAGTTAAACGTGATGACTCTGTCTGAATTTTTGAACTAAAATGTATTAGAAATTTGAACTAAAATGTAATTGAGTGACTGATTTTGCAAGCATGGTATAAATTTAATAGTGATTTGTCAATTTTAGAAATTTAGACAATTTGTTAACATTTCATAAAAACTCTTAAACTAATACATTGATTTAAAATTTTTGTGGTAGAATCTCGACCTTTTGACTTATATTATGCGATGTACTTACCAAAGTTTGACATTAAACTCTTTAATTATGATTTCAATGCCTTCATATATACCCTTCTAAATACTATAAATTTGTAATTTTTTCTACAAAAATTCTAAATAACTAATTCATTTACCTAGCAAGCTTCTTGGTAATTTGAATGTAAGCATTTGATTAACTTGTCATGCTTCTAGAATACTACGTCTTGAGGTGAAACTAAAGTTTAAACTATTGAGTAGAAACTAAACTAAAAAAAAATCCCTGTTTTTTCAAAAAAACTAAACCTACATCGGCACCGATTAGACCAAAAACCGAAAACTCGGTTTCAGTGCCTTCAAAATTTTCCAGTGGCATCGTGCAACCCTACTCATCATCCTCGAGACACTAGGAAATCTTGACTTTGCTATGGTTCCGTATGTCTTTGGAAAATCAGACTTCTTTCAGAAGGCACCAACAAGGGCCAAAGGGGATTTTTCTGTTAATTTTGATATATATAAAAAAGGAATAGTGTAAGGGATATTAGCTTTGTACAGATTTTTAAGATTTTAATAGATTTGTAAATATTTACGTAGTTTCATAGATTTTTATAAAAGTTAGTGTAAAATTTTAAAGATATTTAATTTTTATTAAAGTTTGTAATAAGTTTGTATAGATAAATGAATTGATGTAATTGTTTAATAAAATAATATTGGAATTAGGTGAAAAAGTGTAGATAAAATATTTGTTATAATTTTTTAAAAAGGTATTAAAGTTTGTGTAAAAAAAATTGTTAAAAATTGTGTAAAAAATATTGATATTTGTGTATGAATTTTTGAGAGTTTGGATGTTGGTTTTATACCTTTGTTAAATCCTATTGTATTCTAGAGTATTTTTGCAAACGAACATGCCCTCGAGTGATGTTTTTTTGTCTAACATTTCAGAATATAGAAATTTCAAGCAAAACAAACACTCAAATATTTCTATCATCTATACATACACATTCAAAACTTTTTACAAATCTTAATAAATTTTAATACCTAAAAAATTCTTACACTTTTAAAAATATTTAAAATAAGCATGTACTTTACATTATGATAGAGAGGGTGGGTTTGTGTTGTAAAATTTTTGGTATTGGGTTTAGTGTTGGTATTGAGTTTAGTGAAAAAGTGAAGAGAGGTAATATTTTATAGTTTTTTTGTAATATTTTATATTTTTTGATGGAAGAGAAAGAGATTATATTGGAGTATTTTATTAAGAAAAAGATAAAATTTTAGGTAAAATTTTAGTGACAAACGCAGCTAGAGTCCACCAAAGCACCCTTTCGGATCTCGTTTTCTATTTCTTGTAGGCTCCTAATTCCTTTTGGTAATAAGAATATGTGGGAAATCTCCCATTTATGACGATGTTTCAACGATGGCCACAAAAGTCATAGACCACCAACTTTCAGTCCGACCACTTCACACTCGAAGACTACCCCACGTGAGCATACTAAGGTTGTGTTTGTATTGTAATATTTTTGGTACGAAAATATGTGTTTGTATTGAGTTTAGTGAAAAGGTGAAGAGAGAGATAATTTTTTATATTTTTTGATAGGAGAGGGTGAGTTTGTGTTGTAAAATTTTTGGTATTGGGTTTAGTGAAAAAGTGAAGAGAGGTAATATTTTATAGTTTTTTTGTAATATTTTATATTTTTTGATGGAAGAGAAAGAGATTATATTGGAGTATTTTAATAAAAAAAAGATAAAATTTTAGGTAAAATTTTAGTGACAAACGCAGCTAGAGTCCACCAAAGCACCCTTTCGGATCTCGTTTTCTATTTCTTGTAGGCTTCTAATTCCTTTTGGTAATAAGAATATGTGGGAAATCTCCCATTTATGACGATGTTTCAACGATGGCCACAAAAGTCATAGACCACCAACTTTCAGTCCGACCACTTCACACTCGAAGACTACCCCACGTGAGCATACTAAGGTTGTGTTTGTATTGTAATATTTTTGGTACGGAAATATATGTTTGTATTGAGTTTAGTGAAAAGGTGAAGAGAGAGATAATTTTTTATATTTTTTGATAGGAAAAAATTTCTATTAAATTATTTTTTAAGATTGAGATAATATTTTAAAAAAAATTATGTTAGCAAAGTCAGTACAGGGGCCACAACAACGTTGCCCACTGCTTCAAAACGGCAATAGATTACCAAGTAGTAATGCAGAAAAGAATATAAAAGTTGTTACAGCACATATCATATCAGCCGCATAATCAAAGAAAAAAGAAGATGCTGCAAATCACGACACGTACACACACATCTCGAAGGAACGAAACCGGAAAACACCGCCACCGGACGGGATCCGTCTAAACCGGCTCATATTCCGGATCAGGATCCGCGTTCAAATCAAAACCGACATTCTCCTCCACCCCCTCCTCCCTCTTGGCTTCTTCTCCTTTGGTTCCGTTAACTACCTCCTTGCTCTCCCCCTCCAGGATCGCCCTTAACCTCGTTGAGCCTGCTAACTCCTTTACCTTGCGGCCATTCTTGTCGGCGTTCTTGAAGTAACTTATCGCCACGTGTATTCGCCTCAGAATCGCAAAGAACTCCTCCACCTCCTCGTCCGTCACGGTATCTTCTCGCGACTTCTTTTGCCTGCCGGAAAAGACGACGTCTTCTTCAGCCTGCCTCCTCCTCTCTGTCCCCGTTTCCTTTCTCTTTCTGCCTGCCATCTGTCCCGTCGAGTGCGAATCTGCGCTCTCGGATACAATAGATCAGTGATCACAAATCACAAATAACGTCCCTATTTGAACAAATAATTTCGAGGCACATATTCTTTATACTACTAGGGGGTTATAGAGCCAGCAATGACCACGGAGACCCGCTTGTATACGTGGCATTATTGTGTCAGAGCTACCCCAGAGCTAGCTGTGTGGCTAAAGGGCCTATAGAAGATATTTATTTGTTTAAGCGGGTGGAGGAGAATTCGGTGCATATGTCGTGACGTCAGCAAAGCTAACGATACGAGGTTCGTAAAGTGACGTCAGATTTACCTGCTAGATTATTCTCGTCAAAAGGCGAGTAGCTGAGTGGGGTCTGTTGGTGGGCCACGCGGTAGCATCAAAGTCTTATCACTCGAATCTCACGAGAGAAGAGAATAAATGAGATATGTGTTTTATAAGGATTGTTGAGAATTTATTAGGTTCAATTGAATTTTATAATGATTTAAGAGATTTTAAGAATAACTTTGACTAGTTATTTTGAAATCAAAATACATATATGACTAATACTTGTCTTTGATCGTTACACCAAGCGTTCATTTTTTTTACGGAATTGATTGATTATTTGTTGCTCCACAATTACGTCATCAAGCAAAAGTCGTACGAGAATTTTAAAATCATACTTGAAGCCCCTGGTTAAGGAGAAGCCGTTAGTAAAGTTACGAAAAGGCCCTGTATTATCTTTGGCAAAGTTTAGGAGAAAGGGGGCTAAATTCGTCTCTGCAGTCCTAGAAATGCGGCTGGGAATCATCCTCCTTGTGCACATGATTGCATCATTGCATCTTCAGTCGGCAGCCCTTGCGCCCAATCCCACCTTAAAATCACAGTCATTTTCTTTTTAGGAAGATAGTGGTAAGAAGTCGCACTAGCACGGGTTATATCATGAGGTCGAAAACGAGTTTGGAACGTTCCTGCCCACTTGCTCTTGTTGCGAAAGCAATTAATTGCAATGGTGATTGAACGGACCAAATCCTTCCTCACGGGTTGTTTTCTTGGCAGCCATCGAAGCATCTTGGCTCTTTTCATTTCGAATAGGTTCGTCTCACATGTCTTCTGACTGCTGGTACAGTTTACATCAGGAAAAACTGTTCGTGTCTTTGAGAGATTGGGCCAGACTTTTTTGTCAGCCTCCCCCATCTTTCCCGACTTGAGAAAATTGATTGGGCTAGAGCTTGGCACAAAGTTTGGTCCACATTCAGAGCACTTTTGCAGGCTAGCACCGGCCTAAACGTATTAGCTGACCTAAGGTCCATGAATTTGATCAACTTTGGACTCCTAGATGTGACTCATCGTATGAGACTTATTTATTGAGATGATAAGGCTGCATGTTTTTTTTTTTTCAGAGCGACAGCATCTTGTGGAGAGGTCCAGACCCTTCCACATCCCTTGTGGAAGGGTCATGACCTCTCTTTGGAGCATGTTGGGCCACAGCGGCTTCATAGAAAATTTGGGCCATCCCCAATAGCACTAGTCCAGGCGTCAACGTATTAGCTGACGAAAAATCCAGGAGCTTAGCAACTTGGTTCTAGATCCGACGTCTCAGCCAGCCATCAGAGAGAAATTTCAGAGCGACAGCATCTTGTGGAGAGGGCACAGACAGAGACTGTTCACACAGATGATTGAGGGAAAATCGAACACCGTTGCCATAAGATTTAGTAAAAAATGATAAGAGTTCATAGAAATGACAAAAAGGAAGATGTCCCTCGAGTAATGTGTGTATATATGTTTGAATGGGTTCAATTTATTATTCAAGCACCGCTCGATCACTAATATTAATACACGTGGAATCTGCATGATTGCGTTTTCAGATTACCTTGCGTATATACCGAAGGAAATGTTTTGTCCTCCAGTAGTACGGAAGATAAATTTAGAAATGGAGAATTGCTGATATTGATTGACTAAATTTTAATTCTCCCTTTTTATATATATTTCTTCCTTGTTCTGCGCCTCCGCCATGTGTGTACCCCTGCCCAAGGATATCAGGAACCTCGGGCGAGGTTTTTCATTTTTCCTTCCTGAAATTAAAGGGATATTTAGTAATTTTTGATATCCAATAGTTGTGCATATCAAAATTTTAAAGAACATAAACACACTTTAAAATTTTTAATATCTATACATACACATTCAAAACTTTTCATAAATATCAATATATCTTAATATCTAACAAATTTCTAAAATTTTAGAAATATTTTCCAAAATTTTAGAAAACAAACATCCCCAATATTGTTCTCCAAACAGGACCAGATCGTAAGCAACATTTGCAGCCTTTATATGGGCCTAGAGGCCACCGCCCTTCTCGGAGAAAAAGATTCAACAACACTACGGTTGTGTTTGTGTTGAAATATTTTTGGTATTGGGTTTTGTGTTGGTATTGGGTTTAGTGAAAAAATGAAGAGAGAAGTAATTTTTTATATTTTTTGATGGGAGAGAGAGAGAGATTATATTGTAGTATTTTATTAGGAGAGAGAGAATATTTTGAGTAAAATTGTGTTAGTAAACGCAGCCTACAACAGGCACTGAACTCCAAAGCTAAAAAATCCTCACATTTCCTTTTTTTAACCGTGATTGTTGGGTGGTCTTGAACCTTCTCAACTCCAAAAGCTAACTTAAGAGGTGAAATTTTTCATCACACTTATAAATTGATCACTAACCCCTTCCGCAATCGATGTAGGACTAACCCCAACAATCTTTCCCTCACACATCGGGCCCTGGGTTGGGTGGAGACAACCCGTTTCTCCTATGAATTGTTAGGTCAAAGATTTATTGGTATAGCTGGGCTCCGATACTAGTATTGGGTGGTCTTGAGTCTTCTCAACTCGAAAAGTTAGCTGAAGATTTGAGGCTTTTCCTCACACTTGTAAACTGACTACCAACCCCTGCCACAAACCGATATAGGATTAACCCCAAGAGTGATGTGTACTGTCCACTACGCTTCAAATAGAAGGAAGATAATACTAACATATAGACTAGTCACTAACGTGGAAGACAATGGCGTTGCATGTTTTACGAAGACCGAAGGCCAACAAGGCTATCCAAATCAGATAAAATCATCCTCTGCAGTCTGCATTATCCTTTCACGTTTTTGTTTATCGCTTCTATGAGCAGCTAGTATGATATAACAGATTATTGTTCATTTGCGGTTCAGTACTAATGATGTCAAGAATCACCAAAAAACTGGAGCCGATCAATCATGAAAAAATCATCGAGGGGGTGACATCAGATCAAGTCTCCTATGACCAAGTTAGATCTGGAGAACAAGTTTAGTGCTTAGAGAATGAAATTCAGCATGTCTAATGAGGAGAACACCTGAATTTTTATATTTGTACCGACAACTTAGTCATAATAGGAGACTACATATTAAGGTAGTAGAGTTGTATTAGAAGAGTGTCCCCGACCATTCGAATTGCCATGAAGAGTGCTCAGGTGGCTAAATTTCTATGTGAGATCGGATGTCAGACTCTTATGCGAGGTCGGCTAGTCGGGACTGACCAAATGGTTAATGGGATCAAGCCCAAGTGGTCTGGTCAGAAGAGGGCCGAGTATTTCATGGCCCATCAGTATTTTCCCTCTTTTCAACCTAAAAAACGATGTATGTCGGACCGAAGATCGAGCCCCCCAATTGGGTCAGTTGTCCTGCTGCCCTGTCCCGGTTCTCTTAATGCTGTGGTCGGCCCTTCAGCAAGTGAGGTCGAAGAGGGCGAACCCCTGAAGACATGCTTTTTTTTGCCTTTTCATAGTGACGAGTAATACCTCGACCATTACTGAGATCTAGTTCCGAGCAGGGTACTCTGGAGAGGTTCGACCGCTGTTGCGATCTTACCCCGAGCAGAGTACTCTAGAGAAGTTCGACCGCTGCTGAGATCTCGTCCCGAGCAGGATTTTCGGTGGAGTTTGGCCGCTGTTGAGATCTCGCCCCGAGCAGGGTTTTCAGTGGAGTTCAACCAGACCTGAAATGAAGAAGAAGAAGAGAGGGCAACCTCGAATCTGGAGACTTCGATGCCTTAGTTAGATCTCAATAAGATTTTAGTATTACAAGATTATTCAAGCCTGATAAAATATAAAGGGGGGCTTGCGATCGAGTTGACCACTGCCCAGGCACGAGCCGACACATGATACTCGAGAGACTTGCGATCGAGTTAATGAGACCTGAAATGAATAAGAAAGGGGCGGCATGGGCTGGACTACGTCCGAACTTGTGGAAGATCTTTGAGCTTCTACTTATAATTTGGCTTTTGAATATGCATTATCACCTTTTCCTGGCTTGTCAGATAACTTTGAGTGACGATATATTTTTTGTACGCTTGGACCAACTATTATGATCTGCCTTTTTGGAATGAAAAAACGGTTATTGACATACTTCTGAATAACATAGTTGTCTTCATTATTCGCTCAGTTCGTCCCAATCATGTTGTTCGGGAGAGTATGATCTCTGCTTGAATCCTGTCTTGGGCAGGGTATGAGATTCAACCGGACATCCTTAAGGAACCTGTCCCTGGCAGGATGTGTGATCGAGTCTAGCCTGCGGGGATCTTGTCCCGGACAGGACATGTGATCGAATCAAGCCTGCCAGGATCTTCTCCCGGGCAGGGTGCTCGACAGATTTGACCCTCTGCGAGAATCTTGTCCTAGGTAGGGTTATCGGACCTCTGCGGGGATCTTGTCCGGGGCAGGGTATGTGATCGAGTCAAGCCTGCGAGGATCTTTTCCCGGGTAGGGTGCTCGGCGGAGTTGACCCTCTGCGGGGATCTTGTCCTAAGTAGGGTGCTCGACGTTATCGAGCCTCTGCAGGGATCTTATCACGGACAGGGCATGTGATCGAGTCAAGTCTACGGGGATCTTTTCCCAGTCAGGATGCTCGGCGGAGTTGACCCTGTGTGGGGACCTTATCCCAAGTAGGGTGCTCGGCACTATTGGGCCTCCATTCGTGCCTGAAGAATGACATATCGAGACTGGTCATGAACCTTTTGTTGGGAAGAACGAACCACGGGTCGAGAAATTGAATGAGTTTCACCTGACTCCTTGGGAACAGTGGCCGAGGAACAAGACTTGGGCTGAGACGGTGACGAGGGAGGAGGTGGAGAAGGGGGTGAAGTCAGCCCTTCCAGCCTACGAACCAGGTTTTCCACGTTTTTAGCCATAATGGCTAACAGGGTGTCCGACATGGGAGGCGTGTTGGCAACTACACGAGAATGAACAACACCATTTTGATTATATGGAGTGGAGACCATTTGAGTGAAATTATGCCAGATAACGATGATAACGAGGGGTGCAACGGAGATGGTTGCAAGAAGATGTGATGAATGTGTATTGTTTAGAAGTGACTTTTTTCGAGACTTCCCATAGACGACCCCAACTGATGATGTCAATAATCAGCATAGAACTAGAGCCGATCAATTTTGTAAAAATCATCAAGGGGGCTGGTCTTGGATCAAGTATCCGACAACCGAGTTAGTTCTGGAGAAAAAGTTTAGTGCTTAGAGAATGAAATTTAGTATGTCTAATGAGGATAATAATTGAGTTTTTAAACCTGTACCGACATCGTAGTCCTATTAGGAGACTATCTCTTAAGATAGTAGAGTTGTATTAGGAGAGTGTCATCGACCATTCGAATTTTCATGAGGAATCCTCGGATGACTAGACTTCTATGTGAGATCGGATATCAGACTCTTATGCGAGGTCGGATAGTCGGAACTGGTCAACTGGTTAATGGGCCTGAGCCCAAATGGTCTGATCTGATCTGAGGAGGGTGGAGTATTTCATAGCCCATCAATTACAAAATTAAATTTATGAAGGTATGTGATGAAGAATCCTATTTTGAGATGCCGGTTCTGCAACTGTTTTTATAAAAGGCTGTGTTTTGTTTTGGATGGTTCAAAAGACCGGAAAAAGCTGTATTCCATCCCAAAACCATATCTGATAAAAGTTCCTAGAAACAGTAACGGACTAGCATATATCAAAGATGTCCTGAAAACCCGAAGATCGATTTCTATGAACAAACGCGGCGACATGTAAAGATAAGTGTACTGTAGTTGACCCGGCCTTCTAATCTGGTCAGGCTTTATATTAGCTTAATACTTCTTTCTTACTTCTCTCGTTCCCCCTTCCCTCATCGTCACGACCGTCGTAGTTTTTTCATGTGGCTCTTCACCACCATCCCTGACAAGCGCAGCCTAAGGAACACGGCGGCCTGGGATGCTGGCATCGGTGTAGTCAGAAAACTCCTCGTCCTCTATTTGGGTAATACATAATAACTGCACATTTTGATTTGTGTTTTCTCTTTTTGAGTGATTTTTTTGCCCCCCTTGAGCTTTTTACCAAAGTGATTTTCATAATTTAGATGTTAGCACCAAAACTCTTAAGGAATATAGCCATCATGACTTATAGAACAAGATTGAGACATATGCACTGTGTTTCGGGACAGTTTGGGATTATTGATGAAGCTGCGTGAATCCCGGCTAGCGAACTTTCTTACTCCGTCCTTTCGGGTTTGCGTTCATGTCAATCCACAGTTATATAACCTATTAGTTACGTGGGTGCCATTCCAACCCATTTTTCCGGTCCCTCCATTCAACCCATTTGCACAGTATAAGTCATCAAAACTCTTCCCAAACATTATTTTTATATACCCATCATTCTCACATTTATTTAAAAATAATAATTTTTTTCTTAATCATTATAATTTTTTCTATTTAAATATATATTTTTCTCTCAAATTCTTTAAAGAAATAAATTTTAAAATAATTTTCTTTTTAAATATCATTTCTATAAACCACATCATTCTGACAAATAATTAAAAAAATATATTTCAAAAAAAATTTCTTGATCATAACAGAAACATTATTTAAGGAAATAAATTTTAAAAATTTGCTCATGACCTCACCATTTAAACATATACCTAAAAATATATCTAATTTTTTTTCTTAATCATTACGAAAAAAACGTTTTGAAAACAAACAACATACCAAAACAATGTGCCAATCAATCATGGTATCGCCGAAGATGCATTAGAGATGTTCCATGATAAAAGGAACCCACGCAGAAGAAGAAAAAACGGTGTCCGTGTGTGGACCGTCTGGAGTAGTATCTGACCCACTGACCATCATCATCACATGCCAATGGAATACTTCCTCATCTGCCTCACACGTATCTGATCACTCTCTTGACAACTCCCTTCCGACTTCTCGGCCTTTATATACACATCGAACAAACCCAAGCTTCAACAGTTCGCGGAGTCGCACTCTTTTACTATCAGTCAAAGGTCTCAATAGTAATCAATGGGTTCTTCTGTCCGATTACACATAAGTCTTTCTTTTGTTCTGCTAGTTTTGCTGTTATGTACCGCCGGAGTAAACTCGTCCTCCACCCCACCTACCAAGATCGGCGAAGGCTACCGTCTGGTCTCCCTTGAAGAGACCCCTGATGGTGGCCTCGTGGGCCATCTCCTTGTCAACAACGAGAACAAAATCTATGGCCCCGATATCCGTCATTTGCAGCTCTATGTCAAGTATGCACTACTACTTCACTGCTCTCATATTTTGTGCTTCCTGGCCATTGTTTTAAAATGCACCTCGTTTCAGAATAGAGAGAGTAAAAAAATATTCGAGTTATCTCTTATTGAATGAACTGATCTTATATATATACAGAACTGTTGAACAACTTATAACAGTTTGTACAGCTGTCTAAGTAACCATATGAATAACAAATCTAACAGATATTATAACTAATCTCTCGGTATTGTAAAAGCCCCCCTCAAGCTGGACTGTGTATATCTAAAAGTCCAAGCTTGGCTACCAAAAGAGAAAACTTATCAATAGACAAAGGCTTTGTAAGCAAATCAGCCAATTGATGATCAGTAGTAATGTGTAATGTCTTGATGACTTTGAGCTGAACCATGTCACGCACCAAGTGACAATCTATATCAATATGTTTAGTCCTCTCATGGAAAACAGGGTTTGCTGCTATATGAATTGCAGCCTTGCTGTCACAATAGAGTAAAGCCGGTTGTGAAGGAAGAATCATAAAATCTTTCAGCAAAGTAATTAGCCATTTCAATTCACAACAAACAGCAGCCATGGATCTGTATTTGGCTTCAGCAGAGGATCGGCTAATAGTCACTTGTTTCTTTGATTTCCATGAAATCAAAGAATCACCAAGAAATACAACAAAACCAGTGACAGATCTCCTAGTTTCAGGGCATGCAGCCCAGTCAGAATCACAAAAGGCCTTGAGTTGAAGAGATGAAGAACTAGACAAAAAAATGCCTTGACCAATGCTGCCTTTAAGATATTTTAAAATTCGAACAGCAGCTTCATGGTGACAAGTGCGTGGCTGAGATAAGAATTGGCTAAGACAATTGACTGCAAAACTGATATCAGGTCTTGTAATGGTGAGATATAATAATCGTCCCACTAATCTACGATAAGAAGTTGGATCAGGGAGTAAGTCACCATTAGAACTAGTCAATCGAAGGTTACAGTCCATTGGGGTCTTTGCAGGTTTGGCTGCCAATAAACCAGCTTCAGTGATCAACTCAAGGGTGTATTTTCTTTGACAAAGAGAAATCCCAGAAGTGGATCTAGCGACTTCAAGACCAAGGAAAAACTTAAGGTTGCCTAAATCCTTAAGCTTGAAACAAGAAGCTAGCCAAGTCTTTAACTCAAGAACCAAAACACTTGAGTTACTTGCAATGATGATATCATCCACATAAACTAAGAGGGCAAGAAAAGAAGAACCCTGGACCTTAGTAAACAGAGAATAGTCAGCCTTGGATTGTTGAAATCCAAATTGTAATAGTGTGGAAGAAAACTTGTGAAACCACTGCCGGCTTGCTTGTTTGAGACCATATAATGACTTTTGTAACTTACACACCCGAGGGTCATGAGGAGAAGAAAAACCAGGAGGTAACTTCATGTAAACTTCCTCTTCTAACTCACCATGCAAAAAAGCATTATTCACATCTAATTGGTGAAGTTCCCAATGATGAATAGCAGCTAAAGCAAGTAAACATCGTACTGTGGTGAGCTTAGCTACCGGGGAGAAGGTATCAAAAAAATCTACACCTTCTTGTTGAGTATATCCCTTGGCTACAAGTCTAGCCTTGTGTCTTTCAAGGCTTCCATCAGCTCTAAATTTACATTTAAACACCCACTTACAGCCAATAGCAATTTTGTTGGGAGGAAGTTCAGTTAAGACCCATGTTTTATTAGTTTCAAGAGCTGAAATTTCAGCCTTCATAGCATCTCTCCACTCAGAAAATTTAACAGCCTCATGATATGATTTAGGTTCAATATGACTTGAAATAGCAAGAGAATAAGCACGATGTGAAGAAGACAAATGAGAATATGAAAGATAAGAAGAAAGTGGATACAAAACAGAACCATTATCCATAGCAGGGGCAGATGTAGTGTTGCTAGTAAAAGATTTAGCCAGAGCACAATGATAGTCTTGCAAGTAAGCAGGCTTTCTCTTGATTCTAGAAGACCTGCGAGTAATAGGATTAGAAGCTGGTAAAGAAGAGGAAACAGGTGGAGAAATGGAGGAAGTAATATCAGGAGAATGAGAGGAAGACACGGTATGGGAAGGAATAATGGGAACTGAAATGTCAGATGATAATGGATGGTCAGAAGAAGGTAAAACAGATAATGGAGGTGATGAAGAAATAACAGGAACTAAAGGAGAGGGAAAAGAAGAAATATCAGCACTGATTTCAGAATAAGGTGCAGGTAACACAAGATCTGTAAGATGAGATGAATCAGAAAATTGCAAATCAGAAGATAATGTGGAAAAAGGAAATTCTGTTTCATGAAAAATAACATGTCGAGATATAATGACTTTATGAGTAGAAAGGTCCAATAACTTGTATCCCTTAATACCAGTGGGGTATCCAAGAAAAATACAAGGGATGGATCTATGAGAAAATTTATGTCTAGTATGTTGATTGGTAGAAGCATATGCTAAACAACCAAAGACTCGCATATGTTTATAATTGGGCTGTTGGTTGAATAAAACTTCAAAAGGGGATTGATTTTGAAGTAAAGGAGTTGGAGTACGATTTATGATGTATATGGCAGTAAGCACACAATCACTCCAAAATTGGAGAGGCAAATGAGCTTGAAACCTTAAAGATCTTGCCACATTTAATATATGTTGATGCTTCCTCTCAACAATAGAATTTTGTTGAGGGGTATAAGCACAGCTCTTTTGATGTAAAATCCCATGAAGTTGGAAAAAATCAACCATGTCAAATTCTAAACCATTATCTGACCTAATGGTTTTGACAGAAGAATTAAATTGATTTTTGACTAAAAAACAGAAAGATTGAAGATATTTACGAGCTTCTGATTTGGTTTTTAACAAATAGATCCATGTGCATTTAGAATAATCATCTACAATGGTTAAAAAATATGTAAAACCATTATAAGATGAAACAGAAAACGGGCCCCATATATCACAGTGAACAAGTTGAAATGAATGCTGAGATTGACTGTCACTAGAAGAGAAAGGAAGTCGTTTTTGCTTGCTGAGATGACAAATAGAACATGGCATAGAAGAAGTGTTAGAAGAAAAATCAGAAGAAGGTAAGAGATGCTTTATTAATTGCAATCTTGAATCAGAAAGGTGTCCCATTCTACAGTGCCAAAGAAAATGAGACTTAGGTAAAGCAAAGTTGCAGGAAGTAGGAAATGAAGAATCAAGAGTAGCATCTGGATATTGCATTAATTGATAAAGGTCATGAAAAAGCCTAGCAACTCCAATCGTCCTCCATGGCATAAGGTCCTGTACATAGCAAAATTTATTGAGAAAAATGAGACAACAAGAATTTTCAGAAGTAAGCTTACTTGCTGAAATGAGATTAACTGAAAAAGAAGGTATGAACAGAACATTTTTAAGAACAAGGGTCGAACTAAAATGAACTGTACCAATATGTGTTGCTATAACAGATTGGTGATTAGGTAGATTAACCTTTATATGAACTGTAGAAGTGATAGAAGTCAAGAGAGCTAAGGAACTGACCATATGGTCAGTGGCACCCGTATCAAGAATCCATGAAACAGATGGATTTTGATAAGAATGTAAAGAAGTATTACCTGAAAAATGAGGCATAAGAGGAGAATCTGAAGTGTGAGAAACAGAAACATGATTTACTGATGGAGGAGATGATGTGGATGAAATCAAATTTTGCTGTTGGAGAGATGAAATTAGGCTTTGACATTGCTCTTGTATAAGAGATAAACCAGGTGTTGGACTGAAAGTTTGATCAACATTAACATTGTTAACCGAAGTGGATTTGCCTTTAGTAAATTTAAAGCCTGGTGGAAAGCCATGAAGTCGGTAGCACTTTTCAACAGTGTGTCCAACCTTGCCACAATGAGTACAGATTGGTTTATTGAGAGGTTTGTTGCCACCATGAGACCGTGTGTGATCAGATTTGAGGACCATAGCAGCAGGTTCTGCTATTAAACTGGAACTGGTTCCAAGTTCTTCTTCTTCTTGAACAATGAGTGAAAATACTTTGTTGACAGCAGGTAAAGGATCGGATAGAAGAATTTGACCCCTGATGTGAGTAAATTTGTCACTCAGCCCCATCAAGAATTGTAAAATAAATTATCTTTCTTGTCCAGCAATGATTGACCTAGTTGCTCTACAATCAGATCCACAAATGCAAGCATCGAGAGGGGACAGAGACTGTAATTCATCCCAATATGCCTTTAATCTTGTGAAATAAGAACTGACTGAGGAAGACTCTTGAGAAAGAGTAGCAAAATTCTTTCTAATATGAAAGATTCGTGGTCCATTCGATTGTGTGAATCTTTCACGAAGTTCATTCCAGATGTGATAGGCAGAATCAACATACATGATGGATGATGCAATCTCCTTAGAAACAGAATTGAGAAGCCAAGAGGTTACCATCATATTGCATTTGGTCCAGGCATATAATGAAGAATGACCTGGATTCGGTTTGTTGATGCTACCATCAACAAAGCCAAGCTTATTCTTGATAGTAAGAGCCATGGTGATTGATCTATTCCATGAGGAATAATTCTGTGCTCCAAGAAGATTTTGTGAAACTAGAACAGCACCGGGGTTCTCTGCATGGTGAAGGTAAAAAGGATTGGATGATGGTTCTTCCATGTACATGAAGGAAGAATTATTGTGAATAGGATTGAAATTGTGAGTATGTTTTGGGGTGGGAATTGGAGAATGAGGTTGAGAAGAATGATCAGAAGAATGATCATCAGTTGAACATTTAGAAGGAGAAGCCATACTCTGTTACAAGTATGAAGAAACAGAATGTGTATTGCGGAAGCTCTTTCTAATCCTTTGATACCATTTCAGAATAGAGAGAGTAAAAAAATATTCGAGTTATCTCTTATTGAATGGACTGATCTTATATATATACAGAACTGTTGAACAACTTATAACAGTTTGTACAGCTGTCTAAGTAACCATATGAATAACAAATCTAACAGATATTATAACTAATCTCTCGGTATTGTAAAACCTCGCTCTCAATAACCCTTTTGCTCTGTCTGCTTCGTGATTTTGTACAGGCACGAGACTCAGGATCGATTGAGAGTCCACATCACCGACGCAGAGAAGCAGCGGTGGGAGGTACCCTACAACCTCTTGCCTAGAGAACAACCTCCAAAGCTTGAGCACACCATTGGTAGGTCAAGAAAGAGTACGGTAACTGTGTCCGAGTACTCGGGCTCCGAGCTCATCTTCAGCCTCACCTCGAACCCGTTTGGGTTCGCGGTGAGGAGGAAATCGAATTGCCAAACCCTGTTCAACTCAAGCTCTGATGCATCAGACCCATTCGGTAGCTTGGTGTTTAAGGACCAGTACCTTGAGATTTCCACCAAGTTACCCAAAGACGCCTCTCTGTACGGCCTGGGAGAGAACACTCAACCACATGGGATCAAGCTATATCCAAATGATCCTTACACTTTGTACACCACCGATATATCAGCCATCAATCTTAACGCTGATCTATATGGATCGCACCCTGTGTACATGGATCTTAGGAACGTGGGTGGACAGCCTTATGGACACGCGGTTCTGCTGCTAAACAGCAATGGGATGGATGTGTTTTTCCGGGGGACTTCTTTGACGTACAAGGTTATTGGGGGTGTCTTCGATTTTTACTTCTTTGCTGGGCCTACGCCTTTGAGTGTGGTGGATCAGTACACTTCGTTGATAGGCAGACCAGCTCCAATGCCTTACTGGGCGCTGGGTATGTTTAACTTCTAACCCTTTTCTCTTTCTTTCACAGCGTGTGCATCTGATTAATTATTTCAGCGTTCAAGTCATATGATTGAACTTACTAAAAGAAGTCATAGAATTGGAGGTTTCATTTAGGACATTGTGAGAGGGGCATCTGTCAAAGCGCAATAGCGCACCTTCCTACATTCATTGGCTTGTGACTTCGGCGTTCTTTTAAGTCACTGGTTTACATTTGCTTTGTTGCTGTAAATGAAAGAGACCTGTTAGAAAATGATGGAATTTAGCAGACCTGTTTTGGTTTCTTTTGAAACTACGTCGTGTATAATCATTCTACAGAGCATAATACTCTTTCTTCTCCCTCATTGGTGACTTTAGGCTTTCCGCTCAGTATTATAAATTTGTAAGAGCAAAAAGTTAAGTATCTGGGGAATGAATTATGACCGCTTGATTGGTTTGGTCTAATGGTCGGTATTGATTGATGTTTGATCAATAGACTGTACGCACGTTTACATACACGTAAGACTGTTGGACAGGGATGTTTTGTTTTTCTCCCTTGTTAGGTTGGAGGCTTGGGACCTGGATGGTTGGTCTCTGTTCTGCTTTATTGTGATTTTTAAGGCTCTTTTTGATTATTTACTCTGTTTTTCTTTGTTATATTCTCCGGAAGCAACTTTTAGGTCTTCAAGTTTTTTTCTTTTCCTGAAGATATTGCTAAAAAATTATTTCAAGGTCCACATAAAAGATATAATCCCGCCACATCAAAAGTTAAAACCTCCAGATTATCTCACTTTTTAATTTTTTATCTGCCTTTTGCTTGAACTTTTCAAGGCAAAAATCTTGACCTACCTTTCACGTATTTGTTTAAAGCGATTTGTGGACGCCTAGAAAGCTCTATCATTACTTAAAGCTTTGGATTCCTTGCAGTCCTAAAATTATCTTCCCTACATGCGGTGGAAATTGAAGGAACATTGTCCAACTTCTATCACTATGATGTGATGCTTTCATTAGGCCCCATTTGATGCTAATTCTAGAATCTAGGCGACAATTTCGGTAAGAATTCCTGTAAATGGGTCCATACTCCTGCATCTACCAGTCATGAACCCTGCAGCTACCGCTATGGGTCTTGTGAAGGGACACTGCCCTATGTTGTGGGGATTTATACTGAACAGTTGTCGCTCCTCCCATTATAGCTTGTCTTGTGTCGGTGGGAGACTGGCTACGATACTTATTGCTTGATAGGGGACAAAGGATGAATGACATTTCTGCCATTGCCCCAATACGTTATGTGAGCTGTGGTAATGAAATATCGAAAGAATCTAATTCCAAGGGCTTGGTCTAAGGTAGTAAGGTGTGGGGGTTTAGGGTTTGCTACGTCTGAGGTTTTGGGTTCAAATTGCAAATAATTTTTTAAGGTCACTCCAACAAAATTAGACTGACTTGGCTTGTGTGACTCGGGACTGTACCAGCCTGTAAGGTAGGTCCATTTTGGTGGGTGGTTGGATTTCTCCTTGTTACCAAAAAAAAAATCTAAAGATTGAACGAATTTTTAGGCAACCTTACATTAGTGTGTGTTCACGTAGGCAAGAGGGCTGCTAGTGTCAAAAAATTGGAAACCTTGTCTCAGCTAAGAGTATATGTTGGTTAAATACTTCAATTGGTTGTCTGTTCCTTTCAAGTATCTTTGGTAATCCACTACACTGCAAGCTAATGTTTTTAGGTTTAGCAGACTATGTTCGAGTTAATGACCATAAGATCATGATATGTAAACTCTGTTGGTTTTTAACATCATGGAAAAATGTTGGAGGTATATTTGTTGTGTATAAAGGAACGTGTCAATTTGTTTTGATTGCTAAATGATTAAATTAGAGTCGATTTTTGTTATGATCTGACGAGATTTGTTTAACATGGTGTTTGAAAACAAAATTGTGTAAAAAATTTAGGGTGGTTAAAATTTTGAGTGTGAGAGAGTTGGTGAAAATGTGAAAAAGTTTATGAGAGTTGATGAAAAAGTTTATGGGAGTTAGTAAAAAAGGGCAATGGAATGGCCTTCCAATCTCCTACATTAGAGTCACTTTCCTTGTGACTTTTATGCTACCATTAATCAAGGGAAAAGGATCACCTTCTTATTCTTAGCATCTTACTTGAGCCTCATTTCCAAAATTTTCTAGATGCTAGATAAACCATTTTATATGTTAAAAGATTTTCCAGAGCTCCCAAACATGTATTATATATTCTCGCATTTAAACTTGTGGGGCATGTACTACACAAGAGCTAGATTTTGATTTCCTTCCATCTTTTAAGCCAACTTCTTCACTATATCTAAAATAAAGTTGACTCACATGGGTATTCTCATGAACATTTTGCTTTGTTGTCTTCTGTGCAACTCTAACTAACTTGATAGACAGATTTCATACAAACTGAAAACAAATTCACCCTTGAAATAATTTAAAATTGATTGGGAAGGAGACTACTGTCTGGGTTTTAGTTTGTCAGACAAGTTCCTTATGCACCAAACTACCAAACCTTTGCATCATGCCCTGTTGTATTTCCTTCGGCTTCTGTTTAATTATAAGAAAATTGTAGTCATATACAGGTATTCAGACATGTTTATGCTAAGATTTGAGAATGACTTTTCTCACTTATATTCAATGTTGCAGGATTCCACCAATGCAGATGGGGGTACCATAACCTATCTGTAGTTGAAGATGTCGTTGAGAACTACAACAAGGCTAAAATTCCACTTGACGTGATTTGGAATGATGATGATCACATGGATGGCCACAAGGACTTCACCCTCAACCCCATCAGCTATCCTCGTCCAAAGCTTTTGGCATTTTTGGACAAAATACATAGTAGGGGTATGAAATACATTGTAATTATTGATCCTGGAATTTCTGTTAATTCCAGTTATGGTGTTCATCAAAGGGGCATTGCTGATGATGTTTTCATCAAGTATGGAGGTGAACCCTACTTAGCTCAAGTTTGGCCAGGGGCTGTAAACTTCCCTGACTTCCTTAACCCAAAAACAGTCTCATGGTGGGGTGATGAAATCCGCCGCTTCCACGAACTTGTCCCTGTTGATGGTCTATGGATTGACATGAACGAGGCTTCAAATTTTTGTTCTGGAATGTGCACAATCCCTGAAGGCAAGCAGTGTCCAACTGGTACAGGACCTGGTTGGATATGCTGTTTGGACTGCAAGAACATTACGAACACAAGATGGGATGATCCTCCTTACAAGATAAATGCTTCAGGTTTGCAGGTGCCTATAGGATTTAAAACCATAGCCACCAGTGCAGTTCACTACAATGGCGTTCTAGAGTATGATGCTCACAGCCTCTATGGTTTCTCTCAAACCATTGCGACTCACAAAGGCCTTCAAGGACTCGAGGGAAAGCGACCATTCATATTATCTCGTTCAACTTATGTTGGATCAGGCAAATATGCTGCGCATTGGACAGGTGATAATAAGGGCACTTGGGAAGATTTGAGGTACTCCATTTCCACTATGCTCAATTTTGGAATATTTGGGGTGCCAATGGTTGGTTCAGATATATGTGGGTTCTATCCAGCACCTACAGAAGAGCTTTGCAACCGCTGGATTGAAGTTGGTGCTTTCTACCCCTTCTCAAGGGATCATGCCAACTTCTATTCACCACGACAGGAGCTTTATCAATGGGAGTCAGTTGCCGAGTCTGCTCGCAATGCTTTGGGGATGAGGTATAAGCTCCTGCCTTACCTATACACCTTGAACTATGAGGCTCACATTAGTGGAGCCCCAATAGCCAGGCCACTATTCTTCTCATTCCCAGCTTACACCAAGTGTTACGAGTTGAGCACCCAATTCTTACTTGGGAGCAGTCTCATGGTATCGCCCGTTCTTGAGCAAGGGAAATCGGAGGTTAAAGCATTGTTTCCTCCTGGTACTTGGTACAGTTTGTTTGATATGAGACAAACCATTGCATCAAGAGAGGGGAAATATGTTACACTCGATGCACCTTTGCATGTAGTCAATGTGCATTTGTATCAGAGTATCATCCTACCAATGCAGCAGGGTGGCATGATTTCAAAGGAAGCTAGGATGACACCTTTTAGCCTGATTGTGACCTTTCCGGCAGGAGCTACTGAAGGAGAAGAGAAGGGAAACCTTTTCCTTGATGACGATGACCTTCCAGATATGAAACTTGGAAACGGTTATTCGACCTATATTGATTTTTATGCAACCATTAGAAATGGATCTGTGCAGGTGTGGTCTGAAGTCCAGGAGAGCAAGTTTGCTTTAAGTAAGGGCTGGAAAATTGAGAAGATTGCCGTGCTGGGATTAGATGGAAGTGGTGAGGCATCTGCCCTTGAGATTGATGGAAAGTCTGTTACAGGTGTTTCAAACATTGAGTTGAATGCAGTAGAGCAGAATGTACTCGTGGAGCAGGAAGATGGAGAGGATAAGCAGAAGACCGTGATGGTAGAGATTACAGGTTTGTCACTTTCTGTGGGAAAGAACTTTGCCATCTCCTGGAAGATGGGGATCAAAGGTTAAGAACTATTTGATAAGAGGCTAATGATACCTCTGCTTTCCTCTACCTGTTTTTTTCCCTCCTTCGGACTGTTGATTCTTCTCCATTTCATTTAGTTTTTTGCTGGAGAGGAGATGAGCTAAGAACATGTTCATCCTTTTTCATGCATTTCGGCCGAGTGAGTGAGGTTTATATTGGCTTTGGCTGCTTATAGGCCCTTCTTTCACGTTGTTGCCTAAATAGCCTCAATGCAAATTTCATAGTCTTTCAAATTCTCTTTCTTGACATTCTCTCCCATGGATTAATTCCTCCCCTCCCTCCCTCAATGATATATGCGTTCTTGATTGCTACTGCGTTTCCTGCTGATTTTTCATTGGGGGAAAGAGAAAACTGTTAAATTAGATTTAACTTCACCCTCAACACTGAGAACTACCCTCGTCCAAAGCTTATGGCTTTCCTAGACAAAATACATGGCAGAGGAATGAAATACATTGTCATTAATGATCCTGGGATTGCTGTTAATTCCAGTTACGGCGTCTATCAAAGGGCCATTGCTAAGGACGTCTTCATCAAGTATGAAGGAGGACCCTATTTAGGTCATGCTTGGCCAGGGGCTGTAAACTTCCCTGGCTTCCTTAACCCAAAAACCGTCTTATGGTGGGGTGATGAAATCCGACGCTTTCACGAACTTGTCCCTGTTGAAGGTCTATGGATTGACATGAACGAACCTTCAAATCTTTGTTCTGGTAAGTACAAAATTCCTAGGTAGAAGCAGTGTCCAAAAGGTACAGGACCTGGTTGGATATGCTGCGTGGACTGCAAGAATATTACAAAGACAAGGTGGGATGATCCTCCTTGCAAGATAAATGCTTCAGGTTTGCTGGTGCCTATAGGATTTAAAGCCATATAGCCGCCAGTGCGGGTCACTAAGATGGTATTTTGGAGTATGATGCTCACAATCTCTATGGTTTCGCTCAGGCCATTTCTACTCACAAAGCCCTTCAAGGACTTGAGGGAAAGCGGCCATTCATATTATCCCGGTGCACTTTCGTTGGATCAGGCAAATATGCGGCCCATTGGACAGGTGATAATGGCACTTGGGAAGATTTGAGGTACTCCATTTCCCCTATGCTCAATTTTGGAATATTTGGGGTGCCAATGGTTGGTTCAGATATATGCGGGTTCTATCCAGCACCTACAGAAGAGCTTTGCAACCGCTGGATCGAAGTTGGTGCTTTCTACCCCTTCTCAAGGGATCATGCCAACTTCTATTCACAACGACAGGAGCTTTATCAATGGGAGTCAGTTGCCGAGTCTGCGCGCAATGCTTTGGGGCTGAGGTATAAGCTCCTGCCTTACCTGTACACCTTTAACTACGAGGCTCACATTAGTGGAGCCCCAATAGCCAGGCCACTCTTCTTCTCATTCCCAACTTACAGAGAGTGTTACAGGTTGAGCACCCAATTCTTACTTGGGAGCAGTCTCTTGTATCACCCGTTCTAGAACCAGATATGAAACTTGGAAACGGTTATTCCACCTATGTTGATTTCTATGCAACCCTTTGTACAGGAACTGTTAAAGTGCATTCAGAAGTTCAAGAGAGCAAGTTTGGTTTAAGGTCTTGTTTGAGCCCCCAACAATTTGGGCCAAAAAATTTAGGTTTAATAATAAAAAATTTAATACATAATTTTTATTATTATAATATTTATTAAAAATCTTATCTCTTCATTTTTTTCACCGACTCTTATAACATATCTTTACTTTATAATATTTTTCAAACCCAATACCCAAAATTTCTACCTTCAAACATCCCTTAAGTAAGGCTCGTATATCGAAAAGATTAGCGTGTTAGGATTGGATGGAAGTGGTGAGGCATCTGCCCTCGAGATTGATTGGAAAGCCCGTGACCGGTGCTTCAAACATAGAGTTGAGAACAACAGAGCAGAAGCTCCTCGTGGAACCTGGAAGTGGAGAAGGTAAGATGAAGATTGAAGAGGGGATCAAAGGTTGAAGAGGGGGACAATAGGAGGCTACTGAGGTCTCTGTGTTCTTTCTTTGAAACTGAGGATGGAAAAGGTTGATGATTCGTTTAGGAAAACGGCATTTCAACTACCAATTTAATTAGGATATCAGAAGCTAAAGCCTAAGGTATGTTCATCTTCTTTCAGGCATAGAAGCAGAGAGAGTGAAGTTTACATTGCCATTGCCTGCTTAAAGGTCCTTCACCATATTGTGGCTTAAATAGCCTTAGTGCAGATTTCAGGTCTTTTAACTGCCGCTATCTCCAATGCATAAACACGGGTTCTCTAAAGGGCATTAGGAAATTTGAAGTTTCATTTAGAGCAACAAAAAACAGTTTCACGGGACTTTAAGATGAACAAAAACATTAACTATGAAAAATTAGAGTACATGAAACATCAAATTAACCGCTAATTACCATCATAAACATTCATCCACAAAAAAAACAAAGACAATCAGACTTTAATGCACCAATGCTATTGGGTATTAATTAACCACTAATTACAATCGAAAACCATGGGTAATCTTGCTGACTTTGACGGACAAAAAATATATATATTAAAAAAAGGGATAAATATACTTTTTACCATTCAACTTCTAAGTCCATGACACATTGCACCCTAAATGATTAGTTTTGACACATTGCACCCTCTAACTACCAATGTTAGACAACTTACACTCTAACTATTCACTTTGACACATTACACCTTTTAATTACTAATGTTAAATACTTTGCACCTTCTATTTGGTAAATAATACACTCGATAAGAATTGACAATAATATCTTAAATATATATAAAGTAGGTCGAGAGCATTATCGTTATTTTAGTCTAAAAATTTGACAAATTGTGCAAAGTGTCTGAAGATTGATATTTAGAGGGTGTAATGTGTCTAAATTAGTAGTTTAAAGTATAAAGTGTAAAATATAAAGTAGATTGTGGGTAAATAATTGTATTTAAAAAAAAAAAAAAAGGGATGAAAGAAAAGAAACAATGGTGGGTCTTCATTCTTCAAGCGTGGCTCGGCTGGAACTGGGCCAAGTTTAAAAAGTCTGGCCAATTACCTTCATTAAAGGGAAAATAATTATGTGTATTGAGTATGTACAGCTAGCTGGCAATGTCTTATTTTTACCCCCAAAAAAAGGAAAGAAGGGAAATTGCTTAGCTGTCAGCTGTTTCATCAATTTGGTGGAGTTAAATCCACGTCACCGCTCTCGACTGGAGCTCCCAAATCTAGAAGAAAGGAACAAAGAACGAGAGGAAAAAGAAGGTAATGTGACGCTGGCACTTTCCTCGCAATTAAAGTAACAAATACTCCATATGGGCCTCGTCATCATCAACGGCCCAACAAGTGGCAGACACTTGTCCTAGTAGAAAACACGTGTCGTTCTTTCCTTAGGAAAAAGACCGGGAAAATGGGGTGTTTTGGCGGCATAAAGGGGATGGGTTCCACGTCGGCGGCTTTGGCGGGAAACCGAAGCAACCGAAACGATCCTCTCTGTCCACTCATCTCCATTTGCGTAGCCCACTTGGCTTCATCCCTCTGCATACGGGGTGTTTGTTTCCTCAAAATTTTGGGGTTCGAAATTTCCAACAAAACAAACATACTCCAAAATTTTTAACTTTTACACACACACTCTACTTTTCACAAACTCCAATAAATCTCAATAAAGTAAAGATTCCCAAAATTTCGAGAATACTCTCCGAAATTTCTACAAACAAACAATAGTCTCTCACCCACCACCCACACACGGATTGGGTCAATATGCATGATGCATGTAAGTGAATGCATGACATCATGACGATGTGCATGCATGACCGTTTGTGCTGCACAGTATATAAGTAATCCAGGGGCGTTTGTTCGTGTAAATATTGAAATTTTGTAAATTTTGAGTATTGAGATTTATGAAAAATTATAATATTTTATAGAAAAGTGAGGAGAGAATATTTAATTGAATAGTATAATATTATTTTATAATTTAATGAGGAGAGATATATTATTTTATGATTGTTTGTAAATGTTGAGAGTTGGAAAAATTGGGAAACAAACGCCCCGTCAGGTGACTAGCAGGAGATATATTAAATTAGATAAAATAAATAAGGGAAATTCACTTTTTAGTCCCTAGGTTTTGGGTACTTTTTCATTTTAGTCCTTCAGTTTTAACTTTCAAATTTTTAGTCCTTGAGTTTTCATTGTTTTACAAAATGGTCCTTCCGTCGGTCTACCGTCCATATACTTAACGGAGCTCTCTGACACGTCAGCAATTTTGACCCGATTGACCGCTACATGAAGAGGTCGACCGCTTAATGTTGCGGTCGACCGCTCACTTTCTACACATATATCCGGTCGACTGCTTCATGTGCTGTTAAGTATATAGACGGCAGACTGACGGAAGTACCATCTTGTCAAACAATGAAAATTCAAGGACTAAAAATTTGAAAGTTAAAACTGAAGGACTAAAATGAAAAAGTGTCCAGAACCTAAGGACTAAAATATCAATTTCTCAGTAAATAAATACGGCGAGGGTTGGACTTTTTTGCGAGCGGGGGAGTGTGTCGGTCTACCTACTTTGGGTAGGGTTGGTCGTTGGTGGGCCAGTTGGACAATGTCCCAGGGGTCCTCCTGCCATTTCCTGGGGCTGGCACTTTATGGGCCGTTGGATGAAAGATTTGCTGTTTCCTTTGCAGACACGGTCACGTGCAGCGGAGTCGGTCTCTAACGTATGACTTTTAGAATTTTGTGTCGAGCTATTAAAATAAATAAGAATACGGCTGCAGGTATTGAATGCTCTTAAATGCTTATAATCTGCTGGTGAGCAACAATATGTTTTTTTTGGCCAGTTGGTGATAATTCTCCGATCTACTGTGAATTACATGATTTAAATTTAGTAAAGAAATACAGAACATGTATGAGACGTGTGAGAATTATGATTCATTTTTAATAAAGTAAGACACACAATATATATTGTGAGGCTTATATTATTATTATAAGTGAAAATATTGTTGATAAAATCTTTCTTTAATTTTATTTTATTAAAAATTGAATTTTTTTATAACAAAACATTAGATAAATTTTAGTTAAATTTTTTAAACTTAAAATTATTTGAATCAAACGGAGTGAATATATTTTTCACTTTAACTTTTCACATTTTCCGACTACTAATATTACACATTTTACACCTGCTAACAATTTTTCATTATTTTAATTTAAAAAATCGATGATAAAATGTTTAAAAATAGTAATTGAATTGTGCAGTGTTTTAAGGTGATAAACTTAGGATGCTAGATATACTGTGTTTAAATCAAAACAAAACTATAAACTTAGATCATGCGTGTTTATGTAACAATTATCAATTTTTAAAAGAGATAAATACAAAATTAGTCCATATAATATAAGTAAAAATTGAATTAGCCTCGTATATATCATAGAAACTGATTTTGTATTTATCTATTTTTAAAATTCTAATTTCTCTGATTTCCAAAACTGGTGGATCTTCGAACATTTTTGAAATCGTGACAACTAATCTTCTTTTATTGGTGAGTACTGAGTATGGAAAATATATTATTCCTATCGGATAAATTTGGATAATTAAAACCCGACCCATTATTAGGTAAAGAAGAAACTAATTATAGAACAAATTCATTGCTTTCCATCCGTATATTTTACAAATACATTGTATTATTTATGGTTTTCTTCTCCCACGGGCCACTAGTTCTTGTTTCTTCCTTTTTCCTTTTTGAGGCTATAAATTCTAAGAATCTTCGATTCTGCACACTATAATGAAATACAAAACTTAATATTTAAGAAGAAAAATTCCATAAACGAACCATGAACCATGAAAGAAAGCAAAAAGAATCTTATGGAAAGAACAACCTTAAAAAAAGCAATCGAGGTAATTATTGCGCATCTACAAAACTTGTTCCAAAAAAAGCGGCACTTTCCTAAGCTGTAATATATATATATATATATATATATATATTATTTTTTTGCGTTTACAGTTTACTAATCGTCTGCGATTTTCTAAGATAGAATTAAATAAACAAGAAAAAGAAAAAGACCGCGATTTTCCCGTGATTGGTGGGGATTGGGAGAGAGCTTCCGTCCCTGGGGCAACTTCGGCAGCAAGTATTTTCTCAGTGGCAAAACGTAAATATATCACTAACATCGGTCCTAAAAGTGACGGAAGAATAGCAATAAACGTCGAACAGACAAACTGCCCAAACGATACGTTGCTGATCCGCGGCGCTGCGTTTCCAGATAATGCTGCAGCCTCGGATACCCCCCCCACGCTCTGACCGAAGCGAGTGTATGAACATTCCTTCCGTAACGTAACGACCACCGTTCCATTTGCGATTGCTGACCACGCGAGATAATTGGAAGTGAGGCTAGGATCCGTCAGGCTAACAAACTCGGCTGGCCCACAGGGGGCATGACAAGCATGATATCAAGGATAGAATGGTCATGCCACATGAATGTGCATATCCCCAAGGCCTTGCCAGCTCACCGACCTTCCATACACACAAAATATTATATTCTAGGAAAGGTAAATAATTAATTTCCCCTGCGCCTAACCCTTTAATGCCAATTTTTGAGTTTTGACTGCTTGGGGGAAAAGTTGACGGGGGTTTAAAGAGAGAGAGAGGCTGTGTAAAACGCAGGGAGGCCATAGTGTGTGAAAAGGACGTGCTAGATGGGGTGGATTTGTGTGGTAAAATTTTTGGTATTGAGTTTAGTGTTGGTATTGAGTTCAGTAAAAAAGTGAAGAGAGAGGTAATATTTTATAATTTTTGTAATATTTTATATTTTTTGATGGAAGAGAGATTATATTGGAGTATTTTATTAGGAGAGAAATAAAATTTTGGGTAAAATTTTAGTGACAAACGCAACCATAGAATAGTGTGTGAGAGCATTCCTAGCAAGCTCTCTATTCTAACATTTTGGTTAGAATAGAGAGCCAATTTAACCAAAAAGCCAAAAAAACACTCCTCAACAGCCTCTCTATTTTAACAACTTTTAACAAAAATTTTGAAGAAGTGAACAGTGGCTCTCTATTTTTAGAGAGCCACTATTCACTTCACTATCTTAAAATATTAATATATATATTCTTTTTTCTTTTTCTTTTCTTTTTTTTTCTTTTTTTTTTTTTTTTTATTTTTAAAAAATTATTATTCACTTCACCATCTTAAAATTTAAAAAATTCCAACATTTAGTAAAATAAAAAAATTTAAAAATCGATCTTTTTAAGATAAGACAAATATTCAAAAATATGACTATTACGATAAAATGAATATTCAAAAATATAAATGTTAGAGAAATAATAAAGAAATCTTTAAAAAATAATATTTAAATAGAATAGTAAAAATAGATGGTTAAAATAGAGAAGCTGCTGTGAATGTTTTTTAAAAGTTGATAGTTAAAATAGAGAAATGTGTTTTTTGGTTAAAGTAGAGAGCCAAATTTGAAGAGGCTGCTAGGAATGCTCTGAGAAAGCTAACCCACAAGCAAAGGTATCTTGTTGTACAATGAAGAGATATATTTTATCTTGGATTTTCGATAAATTTGAGTTTGTTTTTTGCTATTATCTTATTTCTTAGATATTTTTTTTTATCTTTTTTCTGAGATTATGTTTTATGGAGATTTGCGCCGTCGTTGAGTTGGGGTATAAGAGTCATGGGTCTGTCCCTCTGCCCTTCTTCGTTTGGGGTTTAGTCGGTCTGTGTCACTGTTCTGGAAACTGTTGATAATAACATAAACCGCTCATTGTCTCTTTTTAGGAGAGGAGAAATCTTGGCCATAGATTTCTAATCCTCTGAATCTCTTTTTGGGGGTTTTGGTGCTGCTATATCTATCCTTCTCCAAATACGATTTTACTCCTTTCTCTCTTTTAGAATAACGAGAACATAGTTTTTTTGGGTGTCGTGGGACAGAGCGAGCGAGGTTGCGGGTAGCGGATTTATGTCGGCTGGGTTTGATTTGGTGCTGATCGGGGCTCTGTTGCAGCTCTGGCTTTCCAGAACATCTACTTCCTCTGCTTTAATTGCTCTCTTCTGCTGCTGCTGTTGCATGCTTCTCTGCTGTCTCCGGCAGAGGTGGAATCTTGGGTGCCGTTCCGTTTCGATGCGTTTGAAGCCAAAAAGGTCGCGTATTTATGCTTTTTTGTTAAATCTCTGTTAAACCCTTGTTTGGCTTTTGCGTTTTGTTGGTTCGTTTCTACTCTGAATCTCAGATCCGTTTGTGTTATTTTGGTCTTGCAGGACTTGTTCTGGAGTGAGGTGTTTTGGGGCTTTTCATATAAAACGATTTTCTTTACTCTTCTTGTTCCTCAGAGGGGGTCTCACTTGATCCCTTTGTGATTCCGAGAGAAATTTTGTCCCGTGTTCTATTTGCTTAGATTTTGTTTACGTTTCCTTCTGAAGTTTTCTGGGTATTTTGAGGGGTTTGCGAGAGATTTTCCTAGTAGTAGAAAATGCCAGGGCCCCGCAAACAACTTGCGAATCAAAACACCACCTCCAAGAAATCTAAGAGAGCCAAAGTTCCTGTTGTAGAATCCGAAATGATGAGAAAAGTACGTATAATCTGTTCAGATCCTTATGCTACTGACTCCTCTTCTAGCGAAGATGAGTGTGAGAGAAGCCGCAAGAAGCCAAAACGAATCGTCCGTGAAATTCGTCTTCCCCTTGTGAAACAATTACTACCGAAGACTCCTCAGTCTGAGAGTTCTTTTCAGGACAGTAACAATGGGGGCAGAACCCCCAGTACCCTTGAGCCGGAAAAGAAAAGAGCTTTAGCCAAGACCACAGTGGGCAGTGGAAGACCGTCTTCTTCCAAGTACAGAGGGGTTCGGCAAAGGAAATGGGGGAAATGGGCAGCTGAGATTCGAGATCCGTTTAAAGGAGCCAGGATTTGGTTGGGCACTTACAATACACCTGAGGAGGCTTCTGAGGCTTACGAGCGAAAGAGGCACGAGTTTGAGGCCGCTCTGGCTGCCAATGCCGCATCTGAGAAGAGCAACAATGCTTCGGCTGCATGTGCCGCGGTGTCTGACTCACACAGCAAACACATGTCTTCTTCTGAAGACTCCGAAAGTGTGTTGTCTCACACTTCTCCGACTCCGGCCCCAGAGCTGGAGGCCTTGGCGTCCAACAACAGTGGGAATAATTTAACTGATTTGGTCAAAGAAGAGGGTGTTGATACAAACGTCGAGATTGATTTGGCCGGGCTGCAGATACCTAACGATTTAGATTTCATGGGTGATCTGTTTGGCTCTATTCCACTTGGGCAAGAGCTCGACTTTGTGCCAGGGCTTGATTCTCTCTGCTTTGATAATATTGGGCAGTTCTTCGATGTAGGAGATGCTTGTGGGATGGAAGCCGGTGAGCCTAGTGAGCTTCCTGACTGGGACTTCGGTGATATTGGCGATGACTTTGCTTGGATGAATGAACCCCTCAATATACCCTGCCAATAAGTTTTGCAGCTTAGGACTAAGCAGTTTTATTTAGAGTTACAAGAGGGTTTTAAAGTCTTAGAAACGTAAGCTTTACTCCTTGAGAGTGGTTTTGTGAGTGTTTTTAATTTATATGTTTAATTTTGTTGCTAAGAGGTGGTAGAGGTATGAGCCAACATTGTAATTAGAGTCCTTTGGGTTTTCCTGTGCTATAAGAGCCGTCCAAAGGTTCTCAAATCTGTGTCCTCTTGAGAGATTCTGATGTTAAAGTTTTTGCTCATTTCCTCGCCTCGCATCGCCTCTCAAATTTATGAGTTTGGAACTGAAATGAATTACTATCATTTCTATCTCTAGAGCTCTGTTTTAGGCCCTCCGAATCTTTCATGCGGATAGAGAATGCGATTTCTAATAGGTTTTGGTTTATCGTAATTATCTGGTTCTAATTGATTTATCCACGCAGACTGAATCTCTGTCAGTAGATGATAACAGGGACCTTTTCATTCTACCGGACCTTTCAATATAATCTTATCGTTGGCATGAAATCTGCATGCACAGAATTCTTTTGATTCTAGGGATGATTTCTATTCGGTTCTCAAGCTGATTATTCTCTTCGCGAGGTGAAAAAAAAAGGGGAAGTGAGACTCTGTAGCCAGATTTTAGAGTAGTGAAACCTAAAAGTCGTTTTTGCCTGAGGCCTCGAGGTTCTATCCTTCCAAAGACGTACACGAGGTTGTACCAGAAAGTGGGCCAAAGTTGGAGTTTTTTTTTCTTTTTCTTTTTAAACCAAGCAAAGAATATCTTCAACCAGAGCCAGAGGCAGCAAAAGTTGACATCTTTGGAGTCCTTTTTAAGCTTAGCTGTACGCCAATTCCTCTCACTCTATCCACTTTTTGGCCTCCACTGAGCCCCATTTGATTGAGAGGCAGCGACAGAGGAAGAGCATTTGGTGATAATACTTCAATGCATGTGGGGTTACGCACGTTCTTCTTTCTTGGGTCTTGCAGAGGCTTTTGGATTGAAGCTCTCCTATGATGCATTTGTCACCGTGTCCCAA
Organism: Myrica gale; assembly: GCA_963930655.1. Lineage (NCBI taxonomy): Eukaryota > Viridiplantae > Streptophyta > Magnoliopsida > Fagales > Myricaceae > Myrica > Myrica gale. Next base: position 29,489,098 of record OZ005601.1, on the reverse strand, counting down.
ATCAATTAACTAAAATCGTAATTAAAACAAAAAAGTTACAAAATCTCTCTTGGATTTGGCAAAACAAAACGAAATAAAAAGAATTATTTGTAGGTCTTCTCTTCCTTGCATCACTTTTTCATCTCGTCACTGAGTCAATTTTTGCTTGACCATGGAGCAGAGGAAAAAACCGTTGTTTTTTCTTTTTACATTGTCTTCGTCAGAAAAAAAAGGTTGGGCAAACAGATGGCACGAGACGAGAAAGGGCGGAATTTACAAAGATATATTCGGACTAGCAAGCAGACAAAGCATCATCCACAGGCCGCAGCCAGCAGAGGGTGAGAATCTAGAGTCCTATAAGCTGGATGCACCCAAAAACCCCCAAAAAGAGTGTTGGTTGCCTGCCTGCCTCAGTAGCCCCACACTACCAATGGGGTGCGAGTCACTTGTCTTCAAAGTTTTCTTCAGTGATTAGAAGCTCTTGAGCTTAATCAATTGGCTTGATGGGTTACTTCATTAAGCTGACTTTCTCACCAGTGGTCGGATATCTTTGTCAATTCGGTCTCCCACAAAAGAATAACACTATACAGTTGTGCTTTAAACCAATTTAAAAGAGTTCTTCGTTTCAGTAGTGCCCCAACGTAAGCTAAAAAGGCGAAGGTCAATTGGCTGGTCCTTCGCGTTATTGCTTTCTCTAAGCTTATATGTAGAACAAGTTGTACCAATCGTATTCTGGCCGGCAGATTATTCAACATAAAAAGAGATGGCTCGTTTCGGATTTGAAAACCCCTGGTAGGCAAATGCTGATTAGAAGGGCGCAGGCGCCTTTTTCATTGTTTATACATGGAAATACGACTTGGTTTCCCGGAAAAAAAAAAAGTCCATAAAGTGATGCAGGAAGCTTGAGTGATGCTACTCTTAGAATTACGTGCTCTCGATAACCAAATTGATTAATGCGGTTCTAATATCTCATATAGAATATAGTATGGTGGAAGGAATTAATTGTATGTAAAGAGATATTTGAAATAATCTCAAAATTCCAGGGGTTAATTACAATATGTTGATGAACTTGATTGTAATTAGTAGAAGCCCTAATTGTATTAGAATAAGAGTTCTTCAGTGTTATCCTACGGCTGGAATTTGAGATCCCTAAGGATCCTATGTCTCATGCTCTTTCTAGGGTTTTTCCAAGGCCTATAAATATAATTGTTATATTCAAAGGGTTGGCCATCAGAACCTATTAGGGAAATCCCGATAACGAGAGAGTGACATAAATTCCTTAGGAGGCAACACATTTGAGTTGCTGTTATGAATTGCTGGAACTTTGGATTGGATCGTAAAGCGGCTTAAGGTTTGTAGGTTCTTATATTCCTGTCTTAGGTATGAAATCGAATTCGAAATTGTAATCATAATCTTGGTTGATGTTTTGTTGAAAACATGTTGATTGTTTATAGTTTAATTCCGCATATAAACTATCAGTGGTATCAGAGCGTTAGGTTCACATGATTGCAAATGTTGGATTATATGAACTTTGCTGAATTTTGATTGAGAATCAAAAGTGAATAACTTTTTACGGTTACTATTCACGAAATTCGATTTACTGTTAAAGTTTTGTTTTATAAAAGTGATGAACAGTAACGAAAAAAAGGGGAAAAGGGTTGCACCGCACGGGCTGGGCCCAAATGGGCCAGCCCATCACAGCCCGCCTGGACTAGGGCCACGGGTTGGACCCGGGCCTGCAGCCCAACTCGCGGGAAGGCTGGGCTTGGAGTCCAGTCCAAACCCAAAAACTTGGGGCAGGCCGGGTTGTGAACCTAGCTCACTGCCAAGCGGGCCGGTTTGACCGGTCCGGGGCAAGACCGGTTTGACCGGTCCAGAGCCAACCGATTTGACCGGTTCGGAAAAGGATCTGACCGGTCCGACCGGTCAACGGTCAATGGTTGACCGACAGAAATAAAAAAATGGAAATTTGTCTTCCAATTTTTGGTGCTAAATAGGATTAATTATATTAATTTTTCCTATGATCTCTATTATCAATAAATAGGAGTTTTACTTGATTAAAATTGGTTGAAGCCAAAATGGATAAAACCGATTTTAATTTTGTAAAATTTTCTTGTTTATCTCTTGGGAAGATAAGTGTCTACATCTTAGTGGGAGTGTCTACTAAAATAGTGACATACCTCGCAAGTATTTGGAACACACTTAGATAATGGAATGCACAAACCAAATAAACGCTAGTGCTAAAATAGTACAAGATGTGTTTATTTAGGTAGGCCAAAAGTAAATCGAGAATCACAAATATTTTAAAATATTTTACATATGATGTAAATTTTGATGAATAGTAGCTATTCGCCTTTACAAGATGTATACAATGAGTACCAAAATGGATTTGTTGTTGCATGTAAGGTAGAAGTTCTCGATACCTATTTAGAATATTATAAATATAAATGTTATATTTTTCATTATTGTGATATATGTGATATATCTGTTTATTGTTCGGATGGGTGGTACCATTAGTTATTCAAAAACCTGAATCTAATGAAATTATATATGTGAATGATTTTGCAGATTCAAAATGACTTTTAATCCTTTGGCTAGGATTCTGGATGACAATCGGTTGACAAGACTAAATTATGTTGATTGGAAGAGAAATCTTATGATTGTTCTCTCGGCCGATAAGATCGGTTATGTTCTAATGCCACTGAGGAAGAAAAGAAAGTCTTTAACAAGTGTCATGATGATGATAATATGACAAAGTGTTATATTATGACTTCAATCTCAAATGTCTTGCAGAAAGATTGTGAGGGCATAGCTACAGCTGCAAGCACTATGTTGCATCTCCAAGAAATGTTCGGAGAGCAGATCATATCTGCTAGGCAGACTGCTATGAAGAATCTGATGTCCACCAAAATGGTGGATGGGAGCCCAGTTCTGGATCATGTCTTGAAGATGATTTCTTTCATCAACGAACAGGATTTTTTGGGAGCTGAGATGGATAGTGACACAAAAATCGATGCCATTTTTTCATCTTTGCCTGATTCTTTCAATCAGTTTATCCTTAATTATAATATGAATAAGATGAGTGTGACATTGTCAGAGCTGCTCAATATGTTACAGACAGCTCAAGATCTCATCAAGAAGGACAAACTTACTGTGATGGTCACAGTGAAATCTAATGCCTCTATGAAACTGAAACCCAAGTTTAAGAAATTCAAGAAAAATAATAAGGGGTTTCAGACAGCAAAGAATATTCAAGGTGGACAAGAAAATAACGGAGGTGACAATAACAAAGGCAAAGGAAATTGTTTCCATTGCGGCAAGCCCGGTCACTGGAAGAGAAATTGCCGAGTTTACTTAGCTTCTCTTAAAAAGGGCAAACCTTCTGAAGATGTGTCTAATATGCTTGTAATTGAATTAAATTTAATGGATGATCCATTTAATTCATGGTGTGTGGATTCTGGTTCTACATCTCACATCTGCAATATGTTGCAGGGGTTCAAGGAGACCAGAAAGCTCCATGAAGGGGAGTTGATCCTTAAGATGGGGATGGGTGCAACTGTGAAAACCCGTTTTAAATAAAAAGGGGCATGGCAGGATTCGAACTCCTGGACTCGTGGTAAACAAAGGGAAACCACTGAGCTGCAAACGTTTTCATGTTTTAATAGGACGCGCATTATATTTATTATGTTTAGACGTTTAAATGAGAAAAGAGGCAGCGCGAGGATTCGAACTGGGGCGCTTGGGAGAGGAGAGAGGCGCGCGGACCACTGAGGCGCCTGCTGTGTTGTTAAGTTTTAATGAACTTTTAAACTACTTAAACGTCTTTTCGCCCGGTTTGATTTTTTAGTAAAACGTTGCGTTTTGATTCATCTTCTTCCTCAACCCTAATTTTTCGAATTCCACAGCTGTTACATGGCTTTTCGCCGACCAGTTGTTTCTCTCTCATAAATCACTCTCTCTCTCTTCATTTCCTCACCCGTTACACCTCTTTTTGTCTAGATTTCGAAGCCTATTCAACTTCTTTGACAATATCTCGAAGATTCTTCATAAATAAAATGATTTATTGTGTTTAATGATGGATTTCGAAAAGCCATAAGTTTCAACCGAGATTCAATGCAATTTTCGGCCAAATCTTGGTTCTCCTCACCTATAAAAGGGAGAGCTCGTTCAGAGGTTGAGCACACCTCTCAAATCTGACCTCATACATCATTTTTGAGAAATTTTTCTCTGTCTCTCTCTCCCTCTTTGCTGCGAATTTTTGAAGTTTTTCGGCGACGGTATGCTCTGTTCTTTTTCTACTCCGATCACGTGTGTAATTCGTTTCAAATAGTTGAACGAATTATACATTGTGAAATTCAGGTTTCAAACATCATTTTGATCCCTAATTATTTTTCCGGATTACTGTTAGGTTGTGCTAATAGCGGGAATATCTAATTTTCAAGCTAGTCATGTAAGCGGGGTAACGATAGATTTTTCCTCGATTATATGAAATGACGGGTTTGAAAATTATACTGAAGTCTGTTTTGAATTTTTTGGATTCACTGTTATTCAATTACTGGTTTATACTGAAATATGATTTTATGTTGTTAATTACTGTTTTATGTTTGAAATCCCGGTGGCAATATGTATTACTGATTACTGTTATTACTGTCTCTGTTGGTACCAACTCATTGATTACTGATTACTGATTACTGGTGCATCTATTCTTCGGAGTGATGACACAACCCTGCCATAGGGTAAATATGGCTTACTGATATTGCCTAAGGGAAATTTCTGAACTACTGAAAAATCAATTGGAGATTTATTTTAAAAGATTATTATTAATATTTTTATTCTCCGCTTACTGAGTTGTCGAACTCACTCCGTTAATATATTCCTATTTTCAGATAATTTAGAGGAGCATGCTGAGGATCGAGCTTAGATGGCATGCGGGCTGGGATAGATGAGAATGAAGTTTTATTTTATTTTACATTGCATTTTGTTTTATTGAGACTTTTATTTAAGTTTATGATTTTGAAAGTGAGGACTATATATTTAAGTTTATTTGGAATAAATGAATTATATATTTTGAGTTACTTGAAATTTTGTTTAACGAAAAAGTCCACTGTTGGACCCTGCTGGGTCTGGGGTGTGACATCAACTGTTGCAGCGACCACTATCAGAGTGTTTATTTTAGAATTATCAAATAATAGAATTTTGATTCTAGAAGACTTGTCTTTATGTTCCAGAAGTACGTATAAATTTGATTTCTATTTCGAAACTTGTTTTATCTGGATATTCGTTTCTTTTCAATTCAAAACTTGTTATAAAGTTTCAAAATAAATTTGATGCTTCTGGAATTATTTATGATGATCTTTATCTTTTAAATGTTGATAATTTTTTGAATAATGTTGAGAATGATGATTCCAGTGTGTTATCCGTTAAGAGGAAGAGGGATGTTAATCCAACCTACTTGTGACATTAAGACTTGGTCATGCCAATATTGATAGGATCAATAAATTGGTAAGGGATGAGGCATTGCAATTTCTGAAATTTGAGCTCTATCCAATCTGTGAGCCCTGCTTGCAAAGAAAGATGACCAAAAGTCCTTTTACAGGAAAAAGAATAAGAGCAACAGAAGTATTAGGATTAATACATACTGATGTTTGTGGTCCCTTCAACCACATGGCAAGAGGAGGTTTCTCTTATTTCATTACTTTCATTGATGATTATTTCAGGTATGGTTATCTATACCTGATGAAGCGTAAATCATAATCTTTTGAAAAGTTCAAGGAATTCCACAATGAAGTTGAGAAACAGATTGAAAAGTCCATTAAAATGATTCGCTCCGATAGGGGAGGCGAATACCTCTTAGATGATTTTAAAGTTTATCTTAAAGATAATGAAATCATATCTCAACTCACACCACCAGGCACACCACAACATAATGGTGTTGCAGAGAGAAGGAATAGAACCCTATTGGATATGGTTCGTTCCATGATGAACATATCTGAGTTGCCCATATCATTTTAAGGACATGCTTTGGAGACCGCTGTTTACTTGTTAAACATGATCCCTACAAAATCAGTTCCTAATACCCTATATGAGTTATGGACTGACAAGAAGCCAAGTCTTAATCATTTTAAGATATGAGGTTGTCCAGCTCATGTTAAAAGGTTTAATGTGGATAAACTGGGATCAAGGACTGATAGATGTCTATTTGTAGGCTATCCCAAAATGACTACTGGTTTCTACTTTTATAATCCTAATGAAAACAAAGTGTTTGTTAGCAGAAATGCTACATTTTTTGAAGAATATTATAGTTTGAATGAAACTGAGAGTAGAGTTGCTCTTGATGAACAAAGAGATAGTACAGTGACTGTGCAGAATGAGAACAATGAGGATCAAGTGGTTGTTCCCACTTATCAAAGTGAACCTGTTGAGACACAGGAGCCTCGTCGTAGTAAAAAGATTATAAGACCTCCAGTAAAATTCAATTTGTTAAATGAGATTTACCAAATGGAATCTGAGGGACTGAAGATTGATCATTGTGGTTATACAGAGGCTATTAATGACAAAGATGCTAAGCATTGACATGTGGTCATGGAGTCCATCTCCATGTATTCCAATAAGGTATGGACCTTGGTAGACAAACCAGAAGACATTAAGCCTATAGGTTGCAAATGGGTCTACAAAAGGAAACTTGGACCAACAGGAAAGGTAGAGACCTTTAAAGCTAGGCTGGTGGCAAAATGGTATACTCAAAAGACTGGTATTGATTATGAGGAAACCTTTTCACCTGTAGCCATGCTAAAGTCCATAAGGATTCTATTAGTGATTGCGGCATACTATGATTATGAGATATGACAGATGGATGTGAAAACCGCATTTTTGAATGGGTATATCCATGAAGAAATTTATATGGACCAGCCAGAAGGTTTCATATCTTGGGAAAATGAATCGAAAGTGTGTAAATTGGAGAAATCTATTTATGGCCTAAAACAAGCATCACGTTGTTGGAACATCCGTTTTGACGAGTTAATCAAAATGTTTGGTTTCTCACAAAACATGGATGAACCTTGTGTCTATAAGAAGGTTAGTGGGAGTGCTATTACCTTTTTGGTTCTTTATGTAGATGACATACTACTAATTGGGAATGATGTAGGGGCTTTGTCATCTGTGAAAATGTGGTTGTCTAACCAATTTTCAACGAAAGACCTTGGGAAGCATCCTACATACTCGGGATCACAGTGTTTAGAGACCGAAAGAAAAGATTATTGGGTCTCTCACAGGTCAATTATATTGACAGGATATTGGCTAGATTTAGCATGGTAAATTCCAAGAAAGAGTTTCTACCCTTCAGACATGGAATTCATCTCTCTAAGCAACTGTGTCCAAAAACACCTGAGGAAAGAGAAAAGATGAGTAACTGCCATTATGCTTCGGCTGTAGGGAGTCTCCTGTATGCTATGCTTTGCACTAGGTCTGATATCAGTCACGCAGTTAGCGTTGTGAGTAGATATCAATCCAATCCAGGTCCAGAACATTGGTCAGCAGTGAAACATATCCTCAGGTATTTGAGAAATACAAAACACTATTTCTTAGTGTATGACAATGAGGATCTGACTGTCCAGGGATATATAGATTCGGATTTCTAATCAGATATTGATGATAGAAGATCAACGTCCGGATTTGTGTTCCTTCTTGGCAAAGGAGCATTTAGTTGGAGAAGTTTCAAGCAAAGTACTACTGCTGATTCTACAACTGAGGCAAAATATGTTGCTGCAAGTGAAGCTGCAAAGGAAGCTATGTGGATTCACAAGTTCCTTCAAGAACTTGAAGTTGTCCTTTCGATTGAGGCGCCTATTTCCTTATACTGCGATAACAATGGTGCAATTGCACAGGCAGTGGAACCAAGGTCTCATCAAAGGACAAAGCATATAGAACGTCGTTTTCACCTAATACGTGATATCATATCTAGAGGTGATATCAAAATGGTGAAGGTTGTATCAGCTGATAATTTAGCTGATCCATTTACAAAACCTTTATCTCAGAAAGTGTTTGAGAATCATATTAAGGATATGAGTTTGAGATATATGTATGATTGAGTTTGACATTTATTCTTTATTATATGATAATAAAAGTTTATTTGTTTCTCACATATATTATTGTTGTTATGGGTTTATACGTAACATGAGATGTTATGTATGTAAATTTGTTCAGGTAACATTGTAGAAAAATCATGCTAGAGATTAATGAATCAAAGGCAGAGAATAATGATTTTTCAGTTCCTTGTAAGCCTGAAAGTGTTCTAGACTTTTGTAACATAAAGTCTACACTTGTTGTGCGGAGAATGATTGATTCCATCATTGAGGTATGACCTTAAGCAAACGAGTGGGTGTCATGTAACAAGTACATACACTGAACAAGATCCGATTAAGAACACCTTTTGGAAATGATCACTGTCAGGTTAAAGGTTGTTCTATCACAATTCGGTATTGTCCTTAGACCTGAGATGTTTGTATTTATTCATGAATTGTGTACACAGCTTTGATATTGTCAACCGGTGATGTTTATTCAGGACTATATCTGGATATATTGGGTTGTGTGCGTGATAATTGAGTGGTATGAATGCTCAACAAGGAATCCACCAGTCTTTTGGAAAGACAGTATATTCAGTTAGTGTTCATGAAAGAGTTGGACCAAAAAAATCCGGCTGGAGTGTTTTACAAAACTATTTTATGAATACATAAAAGTATATGATATATATTTCAAAATTGTTTTGTGGTCCAACTGAGTTATGAACCAATAAATCAAGTTTACATGAGATAGGGACATGACAGTGATATTTGGTTCTGAGGGCAAGTGAGAGATTGTTAGAATTATGTGCCCTCGATAACAAAATTGATTAATCCGGTTCTAATATCTCATATGAAATATAGTACGGTGGAAGAAATTAATTGTATGTAAAGAGGCATATTTGCAATAATCTCAAAATTTCAAGGGTCAATTACAATATGTTGATGAACTTGATTGTAATTAGTAGAAGCCCTAATTGTATTAGAAGAAGAGTTTTTCAGTGTTATCCTACGGCTGAAATTTGAGATCCTAAGGATCCTATGTCTCATGCTCTTTCTAGGATTTTTCCAAGGCCTATAAATATAATTGTTATATTCAAAGGGTTGACCATCAAAACCTATTAGGAAAATCCCGATAACGAGAGAGTGTCATAAATCCCTTAGGAGACAACACATCTGAGTTGCTGTTCTGAATTGCTGAAGCTTTGGATTGGATCGTAAAACGGCTTAAGGTTTGTAGGTTCCTATATTCCTGTCTCAGGTATGGACATCGAATCCGAAATTGTAATCATAATCATAATCTTGATTGATGTTTTGTTGAAAACATGTTGATTGTTTATAGTTTAATTCCGCATATAAACTATCAGCTACCACGTTATGCAGTGGAGTGGAGAGGAACCTAACCTAGCAGTGGTACTGTAGCAAGAGTGTTTTGGGATTTTTTTTATTAATATTTGGGTCTTATCGTTGTTTGGAAGTAAAGCTCTAACATCGAGTTTGTCATTAAGTATCGGAAATTAGGGACTTAAATAATACTTTCTTGCTTGGATCTAAGAGTCCAAACTTAAAGACAATTGGGCATATTGAGCTTATAAAGAAGCTTTAGATTAAGGCGTTTTTTTTAGTTTCTAAAGCTTTACACGTAGGTTTGGGCACCAAATGAACAAAATTATCCATTCACATCCAATTATCAAATCTCCATTCACTTTTTTCTTGTTTACGCCGACACTCATCCTTTTCGATCTGCAGTATTTCACTCATCTATAGCTAGAACCTAGAGTAGGTATATATATATATGTAGATCTTAGAAGATAGTACTCTCCTACTTTAGCTGTTGTTTAGGTGCAGGCAGCACTTCAAGCATGAGCCAACGCTCTGGCTCTGCTCAGCTCTCGCATTTAAGAAAACCTCAAGCTGTCAAAGAAAGCTTTAAACTTGCCTGCAGCAGTAGGTGCAAAGACCATGGAAGTTGGTTAAAATAAGCAGCGTACTTATCATTTGTGGAGGTTGGTTACAGGGTACTCAGAGAGCCAAACTTATGCTTCCTCCATAATGCAATTAACAGTTAATAAAAGAAATATTCGTATTTTAATCACAGGCAGGACAATAGTTAGAGGGAGGGGCCACTGAAATATTCAAAGTGTTTTGCGTTTTACTCATCATTTTGCTTTAAGTGGGTCATGATTAGATGTTTTTCTTGATTAGTTGTAGAGATTTAGCGGGTCATTTGGGGATGTTTAGTCAGATTTTGTACATGAAAGTCAAAACAATTACCTTTGTTGCGTATGTTAATATTCATTTGTTTTTGGTAAAAAGTAACGTTATTGGTCATTGTCGAAGGGACACAATGAATTCAGCATAAGAGGGCTTGAATAAAAAGTGCTGCAGAAAATGTAATGAATAATTAGTTCCCTATTTATCTTTGGTGGACTTGTTCGCTTGACCCCAAAATCTCAGGGGTAGGAAAATAAAAAAGGAAAGGAAACAAATGAAAAAGCAAACTAATGGATGGTAACCCAAAAATCAACAGAAGACAGAAGGGAGACTAGAATGTTGGTCAGAGTACAAAGTGTGGTTTGAAAGACATTTCCTTCCTGGGTGTGCTATATTTAAATGGAACAATTTTTTCTGCAGGAGGGGAATCTTCCACAAAAAGCGTTGGTCAAAACTCAAAAGTGTTAGTTCCCAATGGACCCCATTGGAATTTAGGTTTGGCAGATGTTCCCTTTCGGCAAGTCTTGGACTCTATAAGCAGGTTCTCGCAAAAGCTCTGTCCTGGTGGAATGGTTTTTTATTTATCTGAGGGTACTGGGTTAAACCAAAAGGATGTTGGACTTTAAGCCCTTCTCAGCCCAATGGTATGGTGGATTGAATCTGGCAAAGGGAAAAAAGTTTTTCTGGTACTATTGGCGTTTTTAGACGTTTTAGACATCGCTTTGGTCCAATAGTAAAGGTGAACTCTTCTTGTCTAATGGGTCGGCTGGTTGATAGAATTCTGCTTTGAATTTGGTGAGAAGATGGCATTCGTATTGAAGTTAAGGCTACTTTATTCTGATCACATTTAGCTTCAAACGACCAGGACAGAAAAGGAAAAATAAGCTTAAGTTTGGAATAGGATAATTGGTGACCAGGCCAGAAAGGCAAAAGAAGCTTAGGCTATGTTTGTTTAAGCTCTCAAAAAGTTTTTAAAAACTTCTCATTCACTTTTTCATCAATTCTAATATATTTTCACCAATCTCAATAATTTTTTCATCAATTTCAATACCTTTTCACCAATCCCAATAAATTTTTACAAATTTTAACTTACTTTTCATCAATCCCTAAAGAATCTACACTACTTAAGAAAAACACAAAAATAAAAATTGTTTTGAGAACTAAACCAAATATAGCCTTAAGTTTGGAATAGGATAATTAGTGTGAAGTGTCTCAATTGTTAGAGAATATAATTTAAATAATAAAATATTTATCTTTTTATTAAGGGAAATTGACATTTTAGCCCTTAGATTTTACACTCTTTTACATTTTAGTCCTTGGGTTTCAAATTTCAAATCTAAAGCCCTTGAGTTTACATTTTTTTACAAAATAGTCCTTCCGTCAGAGATCAGTTAGTTTTCCTAACGGAAGGCCAGCTGACAACTCAGCAGTTGATGTGGTAATAGAAATTGACAGTTTAGTCATTAAGTTTTACGTCGTTTTATTTTTTAGTCCTTAGGTTTATTTTTTTAAAATTTTAGTCCTTCAGTTTACATTTTTTGACTAAATGGTCCTTCCATCAAGAATTACTGTTCAAATTTTGAAATACAAAATTTGGCCTTGAATAATAACATGTTATTTTTAGTTTTGACAATTTTAATAACACATTTAATAGGACTAAAAAATTCAAAATTCAATTTAAATCCTCAAAAATCTATAATTTTCATTAAAACTCTATCTCTTGAATAGTAAAAAGTTCTAAAAGTTAAAAATATATTTATTTTTTTTAAAAAAGAAAGAGAATATGAGTGTTTTCTCTTCTTTTAGTATTTTCAAATTCTTTCTTGTCTAGTGTTTGCATACTCAATTTTTAACAGCTATACATGCGTCTTATATATTCTTAAGTAAAAAAAATTATTTTTTTTTTCAGAATTTTAATTGTATTTATACAAAAAAGTAAATAATATACAAAAATAAATGTTATAATAATAATATAAAATTCTTTAATTGGTTTGATCCTCGCACATGCCCCGTAATATGGAAGTAAGATTGTATTTTACAAAGAAAATCAAAGACTATAAGGCCTAATTCATAGACCATATTATACTATTATTATAATATTTATTTTTTATATTATTTATACTCATATTTGAAAGAATTTGAAAATACTAAAAGAGGAGAAAACGCTCATATTCTCTTTCTTAAAAAATAAATAAATATATTTTTAACTTTTAAAACTTTTTACTATTCAAAGGATAGAGTTTTAATAAAAATTGTAGATTTTTGAGGATTTAAATTGAATTTTGAAATTTTTAGTCCTATTAAATGTGTTATTAAAATTGTCAAAACTAAAAATGACAAGTTATTATTCAATATTCAAGGCCAAAATTTGAACAGTTATTCTTGATGGAATGACCATTTAGTAAGAAAAATGTAAACTGAAGGACTAAAATTTAAAAAATTAAAACTAGGGACTAAAAAATAAAATGACGTAAAACTTAAGGACTAAACTGTCAATTTTTATTACCACATCAGCTGCTGAGTTGTCAGCTGATGTGGCCTTTCGTTAGGGAAACTAACGGATCCCTTGGGATGAGTGATAGATTTATATGGTATTTCATCCCAATTTCATACATAACTCTGCACCTCATCTCAATTTTAATTAAATATTGCACTTGTTGCGCCTCCAAATTAAATGAGAGTCCGACCCACACGTGAGAGAGAATATTAGAGAATATAATTCAAATAATAAAATCATCTTTTTCCTATCAATTTAAGCTTTCGAGATGAGTGATAGATTCACATAGTATCATAGTAAGTCTAAAGTTCAAGACCTAACTCCGCACTTCATTCCAATTTAAATTAAATATTGCACGTGGTGGAACTTCTAATTAAAGGAGATTCGACCCATACTTGAGGAAGAGTGTTAAAGAAAATAATTTAAATGATAAAATCTTTATCTTCTTATTAAACTTAAACGTCTGAGGTGAGTTGTAAGATTTCTACCAACCATCTTATCTTAAATTTCTTCTTCAACCACAAGTTGGAGGAGCTTTTCGATCTCAACTTGTCCGACATTGTCAGTTTCACAGACACCATACGTGAACATTGATCACTCTCTCTAGTCTCTCTCTCTGGCTTTAGGATGAAGGATCATTATTATGAAGATTCATGCGAGTCATTTGCTGCAATAATTCTAGCTCTATCAAAAGGGAAGTCCGTCTCGAGTCTTTATACAGCCACGTGCTGAAGCAGAAAATGTTTACACCAAAAATCTTATTGGAGGATATTTGTCATGATATCTGTCACGAAAGGCTTGGAATAGCGCCTGTACCTAACAGTATCACTCTGTTTCCATGAAGCTATTCTTAACTTAATTCATCAAGTAGAAACAGAGTGATACTGTTAGGAAATTTCATCAAGCCAATGGTTATTTGTTTGCTAATCAGGAGTAGGTGACTCACATATCCTCTGACACGAAGCTGTTCTTAAGATTTTTATGTGAGAATGTCAAGAATATGATTTGCTGCAACCAGAACAAAATGGGGAAAACATTTGTGTTTGACAGTGGCAACGGATGATATTTGTCACTTCCATTTCACAAAGGGTTTCTTCCTTAGCTGATTTATCCTGGAATTAGATCTATTTCTAAATTGTCTGCAAAGATACAATCTCGTCTTCCATTATTCTTAGGATAATACCACGCATTATCAATGGTAAGGACAATAAAAAGTTTGCAGAAGATGTTAGGGACTTTACAGAAATCTCTTTTCTTGGAGACTTCTGATGCAGTCGTCAAACATTTGATCAAGAGTCTTGAATGGAGGAAAACCCAATTTGGTGATCTTAGTGGTGTCCATGCTATGCGGGGTGTTGTCTCCTTTCTGATTGCTACACCTACAAGGCCACAACCGTCTCTTACACTTTCAGGTAAAGAAAAGCTATCAAATTACTCAGCAGGAGTACTCCAGCCTGTTGCCTTCATTTGCAGGATGTTTGAGCCTCAAGATAGCAATTAGCCAAAACTAAAAAGGAGGTTTTATGACATTGTTTCACTCACTTGTTTTCAAACGGGTACTGAGGATATTTGGCCCTGAGCATCTCAACGATTTGAGACCAGTGAGCTACTGAGCTTGAACATATAAGCCTGCCAGATGCTTTTTTTTCCTCCATAGCTAAAATGTGCGCAGCTATGACGTCGTCTACGTGCACGAACCCAACCGTTGTATTTGGATATTCACTTCTGGCACCTAAAAAGACGTTATGGAACTTAATTGACAATTTATTTTTTCCCACTTTGAAGAGTGTAAACAGCAACTTGATTTTTTTGTTTTCTAAGGTTTGAAAGCATGTTCTGTACATTTTTATCTCTACAAAAAATGTTACTTCAATATAATCTCTCTCTCTTTCATCAAAAAATATCCAAAATTTTATCTCTCTCCTAATAAAATACTTCAATATAATCTCTCTCTCTTTCATCAAAAAATATAAAAAATTACAAAAACTATAAAATATTACCTCTCTCTTCACTTTTTCACTAAACTCAATACCAACACTAAACCCAATACCAAAAATTTTACCACACAAACCCACCCTTAGTATTCTATCTGCATTTGTTCCTTCATGCCCTGTTGGGTAATGCATGATGAGAAGTGAACAGGTTTTCAAAATGGAAAATTGTACAAGTAAGGAACACCATTGTTTGTAGTGAAACCTAACCTTTAATTAGGGCTAATATTAGAAGCAGTGTGCTGGTTGGTTGTGGTGCTAGCAAGGGACCAATCACGAAAGATGGATTCACCACTACTAGATCGATCCCACTCTGCTCAGCAATTCTCCAAGCTTCTTTCTCTGCCAAAGTCTTTGCATATGCATACCAAAGCTGCAGGCAAGCGAGAATTTACTCAAGAATCTATGCAGCCCGTTCAATACGAAAGCTTGGTCTTTCTACATGACGCAGTTAGAGATGTCACTGGGCAAGAAGTGTGATTACGTTGTGGCTTTTGCAGTACTCGGGGTCACTCCAATGCGACTCATTGAGAGGAGAAACCTGCTTGGCATCATCACGGTATCTTACTGAAGAACAGGAAGAGGTGAGCACAACTCGTTTCACACCGCTCGCTTTTGAGCAGGAGCTCAGCACATTCAAGGTTCCTTTTATACATGGGTCAATTAGAGTTTCCTGCATTTAACGTCAGTACCATGCATAAATATCTCAATACATTCACACACTTTTAGAGTCTGCAAACAAGGATTTAACATAGCATGTTGGAACACTGCTCATTTCAATTTGCAAGACGCTTAAATCTGTGTGCTTCGATTAGTAAGTTCATGTCAACCATTCTGATGATTAATAACTTTGCCTGAATGTTGTCGTCGTACGGAACTAGCACAGGAGATGCAGTATGAAAGACTCCATCAATTCCTTTTACTGCCTCGTCGAAGCTTCCTTCCACCATCAAATCAGCTTTCATAATCTTAAGCCTCTCCTTGCCTCCATTGAACTCCCAGAGAAAACCAACCTTCCTCAAATCCCCTGTCGAACATAGAAGAAAATGGGTAGTACTTCATTTGGAAAAGAAAATGAAGCTAATAGCAAACCGTGAAATTTTTTTGCATGGTCCGCATAGCCCATACCTGGGTCTCGCACCGTGGTTCGCACATTGTGCCCCTGCTCTAGCAAGGTCTTGACAAGGTGAGCAGCTATCAGCCATGTTCCCCAGTTACACAATACTCTGCCATCTCTTTCTCAGTCTTGGTGGGTCTGTAAGGTTTGGTCACTTATAGAGGCGATGTTGATTGCTTCAACGAATGAAAAGAATAAAGAAGAGTCATGCGCTATTGGTTTCACTATTTATCTCATCTTATATAATATTTTTGGTGGAGAAAACATGTGGGCAGATGATTCACTCAATACATAAGGAGAGATTGTTTATATGTTTAATTTACTTATTTATTCTAACGTGGGCTGAACGTAAACCAGTCAATCAAGTGGGCTGAGCTGCTCCAAGAGTAGATTTCGCCGAGCCTTCCAGGCTCTCGGACAAACGTCTAACCTCAGGTCCTGCCTCTCAGCTGAGCCTCAAGCACAAAAGGCCCTCAATTCAGCCCAAAGCTTGTTTAGTTTGTAGCTTTATACGAGTAGACATCCATGGCACAGGGCTACGCATTTTAAATGAATAACCAGATTGAGTTACGAAGAGAAAATAAATGGAAATTACACTCAAATGGGCTACGAAAGTTCTGCTAGCCCAGGCATAGCTTTAAGGCATTGCACCTATTTTGGGGTTTGGAGCCAAGAAAATGGATTAATTCAAGGTCAGGCCTATGGACACCTGAGAGAGGGAAAAATAACTATAAATAAAAAGTAAATAAAAAAGAAGTAGAAGATCCTAGATTTTTTTTAGTCATAACAGCTCACTCACATTAAAATCAATGAGTTTTGAATGCCTCTCATACATTTTATAAGGGACAAGTCACACACTCTGTAGAGGCAACGAGCCAACGAGTAAAATGATTAATGACCTTACAAACTCAAACCCAAACGGGCGGAAAGAAATCTATAAATGGTAGAAAGCCAATGTCAAATTCTTTTCTAATTGAATGAAAAAGTGACTAAATTGGTCTCAATTACTCTTCTGAGCAATGAAAGTTATAACTAGGTTTTATTAATTCCTTCATGAGGCAAGCTTTATAACTCATTAAGTTCAAAATACACATAGCTGCCATAGAAGTAACTAATGAAATCCAACTAATTAAGTTCAAAATAAGCTCGTTGATCGAATGTGAGCTCCGGACAAGAATGTGATAGAGAGCTTTAGGTTATGCTTTTGCCCATTCATAGCAACAGTTTTGTCATTTCTGATAGAGAATATAATTCAAAAAATAAATTATGTTTCTTCTTATCATTGGAATAAGTAATAGATTTAAATGGTATAAGAGTTAAATCCCGAGTTCGAGACCTAAATCTGTATTTGACTTTAATTTCAATTAAATCTTACACGTATTAAACCTCTAAATTGAAATAGAGTGTGACCTACACATAAGTATTACCAAAAGAAAGAGATAAATTTTATTAATTATATTCTCTAATAATTCGGTACCACATCAATTTTGCGCATATAATGCTGGGCGGATTCGGGCTGTGGGTGACATCAATGATTTTCATTTAAGAATCCGTTAAGAAGCTGGTAGATAACTCTCAGAGGAAGAAAGGACAGAAACCAAATCATGACCACACGAGGCTGAATTCAACTTACATAGTTGAAATGGAAGTACTTAATGTTGACACGATGATGATTTGATGAGGTTTGTTGGGCGTTGGTTGGTCGAACCCTCAAACAAAACCCATTTATATGCACTGATGCTAGCTGGGGGGAGGGAAATGAAAACCGACAGAGCAAAAATTCTTCTAGAATGTTAATCTTGGAAAATGACTCGTATAATCGTGTTGGAACATCGATCGCGGTGAGTCTTCGACACATATAATCTTGAAAAGTTATCAAAAGTAATACAAATTAAGGTTTGAAAGTGATTCCTCTCAACATAATCTCAAATTTGGACAGACGTTCTTTATCATAATAAAATTAAGGTTAAATTATTTCTTTAATCCATGTGTTTTACATATTTCTCAGTTTATTTTTTAGAGGGATATGACTCAATCTAAAAGTTTAAAATATAAATTTAGATCCAATTATATTATATTAATTATGACTTTTTTTCAACTTGAGACTCAACTTGTTACTCTTAAATATTGGACTAAATTTTATTATATTATGAAATTTACAAAAGATCCACATTTTTCAAAAGATATACTTTTAGGTGATGTTCGGTTATGTTATTTTGTGAAGATTTTTTGTATTTTGAGAATTTTTATATGATGTTAACTTTATTGGTATGCGTGTTGTAGTTATATTTATGTGGTGTGAAAAATGATGTTTAGTTGTAAAATCCTGAGAATTCAAAAAATTTTAAAGATTCTTTATAAAGAAATATCCTTAATGAATCGATAGAATTAAGGTTTACGAGGGAGATAAAGTAGGGAGAATAAATTATACAATATTTTGCTCCTTTCAACAGGGAAATGCTGGGATCCCCGTTGGTATCCCGAGCATTGCCCTTTCAACAAGGTGTAGATTTTACTTCAAGCCGTGCACATCGGTGGCTGTTGGCAGCTGGAAGATTACCATTTGCCAGTCGTTTTAATGTAACGGGATTGCTGAGAATGGAGAGAAGGATCCGGATCCTTTTCTTATCCCAATCAATCAATGGGGCCTACCATGTACGTATGAACGCTTAAATACGTTGGATTGGACGACTTCCTTCCGTCATGTTCACGCGAATCGAGGAATCCCAACACAATTTATGTTTTTCGTTTTTTTACTATCTAGTATTATAAATAAACTTTATAAAAATAATAATTAAGTAACAAGAAAATTCATGGATAGACTTAATTCAATATTCAAACTCTGAGACCTTAAGAAGAACACATTCCTATACCTTAAGTCTTGATCATCCAAACAAGCCTTTAAAACTGTTTATTTTTTGGATTTCATTATAGAGAAACCTAACAATAATTTTATCCGTTCTAGTTAAGGAAGATTACATTGTGCACTACTGAATAGGAACGAGGATAACTTGGTGATTAAAAAAAAACATTACCCGTGAATTATATATGACCAGACAGTGATTCACAATAATGTTTTATCCAAATCGACCAACCGTCCCAACTGTTGACAACATATGTATAGAAAGGAAACACGTAGCATTGATCTATACGTACCTAGACCAAAGTACATCGCATATAGTAATTTCCCATGAGTAATGAGTTCCTGTGCTACCAAAAAAACATGCCATTTGTGAGAAGCTGGTTAATGCTATTTGATTCATTTATTACCTTGTAACATTTCATGATCTCCTTGTTTTATGTACCTACCTAGGTTGACTTCCAAATATCGTATCGAGGGGAAGGCCGTGGCAATATTGAGGATTATTACATATAAGTTGTAAGTTGTAACCACAGGCACAAAAGAAGCTTACATAATATACACAATCACATTTATTTAGCTCACATGCTCTGTCGTCTGAGTTGCATGCTGTGGAATCCTTTGCAAATATTGAACGAGTTGTTTCTAATTTTTAACTGTTGCAAAACCCTTACAACTTAACTCATCCCGAGTTGTCTCAATAGTTAAGGTTGACTAAGCGGTAGCCCATATGGATCAGGCGCACGGTGAAGTCAAATCTTCTTATGATTTGATGTTATTAAATTCATCAAATATGACTAAGTTAGACCAGGTCAGTCTGAACTCAACAAAAAAAGAAAAATAAAAGAAAAAAGAAACAGTTATTATATAGTCAATGGAAAACGAACACGTGGCAGAAAAATGAAAGTGATTTCCTTTGGATATTCCCACCGTTCCTTTCTAACTGTTCCCCACGTACTTCCAATTAGTGCTTCGTGGGTCTTTCTTTTGATTTCTTAATTTTTGGAATTTTTAGCCGCTACCAAGTCGTCTGTTTATCGAAATTTTGAGAAATATTTTTAAAATTTTTAAAATTTTTTGAATTTGTGAAAAGTTTGAAATGTATGTGTAAAAGTTAAAAATTTTAAAATGTGTTTGTTTTGTTGGAAATTTTGGACTCCTAAAATTTTAGACAAAATATGTCCTAATTTTGTTACAGTACTGATTTCTCTCTCTCATAATTAATTAGCTCCCATCTCATGTAATTTTTTCTTTTCTATTAAAATTTCACTACATAAACTCAGTATCGGTACTGTAACATTATAGACTTTTCTCAAAGAAAGCAAAATAGACCCACTGGGTACGTATTGTTAGGCCCTGAAAGCATTAAACACTAACAACCTCCAACTCACTGAAAGAAAGAAATTAAACGAATAGAGGAAAAATCATGATCACAATAAATTAAGAAAAGGATTGCTGGAGTTTTGACTTTTATTTTTGGATTTTTTTTATATATATGTTTCGACCTTGATGATATCAAATCCTATCTCTTAAGGCTCCTCCGATCCTTATATGATCAATAATTATAATTAATTATTGCATGTTGTACGTCTTTGAGAGCTAGCACTCGATGGGAATATTTGCACCCTACAATTAATATCCTTCACTTCCCGTATACCAGCTGATTCTACCTAGAGTTCAATATTTAGAGATCCGTCTTTTTGCAAAAGTTTACAAACCTATATATGGATGAAACACTTGGAACATTAGCTAAAGTTCTTCCTAATTAACCATTCTTGTGCCAGCTACGTTTCGCACGCATGTCATGATCAATCTTTCCACAAACATGGAACAGATAAATGTTCCATGGAGATCCCAATCATATTTTGACAGGCGGGGAAAGCAAGAAGCTGCCCATTAATGTCATGTCTAATAAACAAGGAGCTATAGGCAAGCAGCAGGGAAGTTTTAGTAAAAAGGGAAAGTGCTTAATTGGTAACGTACGGAGTGTTGTATGACTAGTTACGTGTGGAAAGGGAGGTGAGTTGGGACATATATTAAAACCAAGTTAAGTGGGCGTTGAGAGACGCGAAGTCCTTCATTAATTCCCTTCATCTGCCTCCTTCATTGCTTCGGTCCCGTTGCCTTTAAATCTCTACCTCCCCCTGTTCCTCTCCCACCACTAATATTTTCCCAACCAAACAACTTTCCCTCTTTAGCTAGTTCTCTCTGCCTCCCTATTTCTCTCTCTTGGGTTCTTAATTTCTCTTGTTGTAGCAAGCATGCCTCCAATCTTGCCGGACTTCTCCAACTCTGTCAAACTAAAGTATGTCAAGCTCGGATACCAGTACCTTGTGAACCATATTCTAACGCTTACACTCATACCCATCATGGGTGGGATATTCGTAGAGGTTCTCCGCTTGGGCCCGGACGAAATCCTGAACCTTTGGAGGTCCCTTCACTTCAATCTCATAGAAATCCTCTGCTGTTCTTTCCTTATTATCTTTATTGCCACCGTTTACTTCATGTCGAAGCCACGGACGATCTTCCTCGTCGATTACGCCTGCTTCAAGCCCCCGATAACGTGCAGGGTCCCCTTCGCTACCTTCATGGAACATTCCAGGCTCATCCTCAGCGACAAACCCAAGAGCGTCGAGTTCCAAATGAGAATCCTTGAGCGCTCCGGTCTTGGCGAGGAGACATGTTTGCCTCCTCCAATCCATTATATCCCACCGACCCCAAACATGGAGGCCGCCAGAGGCGAGGCCGAGCTCGTCATATTCTCGGCCATGGATTCTTTGTTCGATAAGACGGGGCTTAAGCCTAGAGACATCGATATTCTCATTGTGAATTGCAGTCTTTTCTCGCCTACTCCTTCGTTATCGGCCATGGTGATCAACAAGTACAAGCTGAGAGGCAACATAAAGAGCTTTAACCTCTCTGGGATGGGGTGCAGTGCCGGGCTTATCTCCATCGATTTAGCGCGTGATCTTCTTCAGGTTCACCCCAATTCATATGCTGTGGTGGTTAGCACTGAGATCATTACGCCCAACTATTACCAAGGAAACGAGAGAGCTATGCTTCTTCCCAACTGTCTTTTCCGAATGGGTGGAGCTGCTGTTCTTCTAACGAACCGAAGGTCAGAACGGAGGCAAGCCAAGTACCGCTTGTTACACGTCGTTCGAACACACAAAGGAGCTGATGACAAAGCTTACCGTTGTGTCTTCGAAGAAGAAGACAAAGAAGGCAAAGTAGGGATTTCTCTGTCCAAAGATCTAATGGCCATAGCCGGCGAGGCCTTGAAATCAAACATCACAACAATTGGGCCGCTTGTCCTTCCTGCTTCAGAGCAATTGCTTTTCCTTCTCACCCTAATTGGACGGAAAGTTTTCAACCCCAAATGGAAGCCTTATATCCCAGACTTCCGGCAAGCCTTCGAGCACTTTTGTATCCACGCCGGAGGCCGTGCGGTTATTGATGAATTGCAGAAGAACCTGCAGCTCTCGGCGGAGCACGTGGAGGCCTCAAGGATGACGCTTCACCGGTTTGGTAACACGTCGTCTTCGTCGCTGTGGTACGAGATGAGCTATATAGAAGCTAAGGGGGGGATGAAGAGCGGGGACAGGGTATGGCAGATAGCGTTTGGCAGCGGTTTCAAGTGTAACAGTGCAGTGTGGAAGTGCAACCGCAGCATCAAGCCCCCAACCGACGGACCTTGGGCAGATTGCATTGATCGGTATCCAGTTCATATCCCTGAGGTTGTGAAGCTTTAGGCTGAAGGTTTTTTGGTGATGATCTCCACTTCCTCCGTCCAATTCACAAGCAGGATATGGATTAATTTGCATTTCCTTCTGCAATGTATACCTTCACTACTCAATCCTCTGCCACATTACAGCGCCCCACGGTCAAGTTTCCTCCTTTATGTAATTTCTTCGCTATCTATTAATTTGTGGTATGTTTGCATCGGTAACCGATGCTTTTGTTTTTTGTTTTTTTATGTGGAATACAGATGAAATGTCTTCCATGTAAGTCTGGAAAACACATGCATCAAAAGCCTTGGGGATCATGTTCTAATTTGGTACAAAATAGTTATTAGGTCTTGATAATAAGCATAGATTGATGGGAAACGCCACAATTCAGGCAGTGTATGATTTCGTCTGTTATTGAAAAATAAAGCTCAACTTATAAATTAGTTTGTAGTTTTGGCTGTACCAAGGAAGAACTAAAGCGACGAACTTCTCTCATGCGGCCCCAATCATAGATCCCACTGACGTAATTGGCAAAGACAGCGTGGGAGGGAACTTGCGACAATTGCCATCCATGTCGATCGACTTTTGAAATTTATTCTATTCAAAACTGCGAGGGTAAAAAAATACGTTAATAAAGAAGATTTTCGTGAGAGGAGTTTTTATTGGTTTTTGTGTTATTTTTCACAGAAATTGAGGCCAATAATTAGATACAAAATTTTATTGAAAATTGAAATATTTTTTTATATATAAAAAAGGGTTAAATGCATGTCATGCCCCTGTGGTATGCGGTAATAGCAAATATGTCCCTGAGGTAAACAAAGTCCTTTTCATACCCATGAGGTAAACATTCAGGAGCAAATATGCCATTCCGTTAAGTGCCGTTTGAAACACTAACGGTAAATGCTGACGTGTCAAAATTAGACACGTCAGCACCAGTCACAACTCGACACCTGACATTTTCGAAAAAAAAACAGGGGGATAACCTCCGAGTGGCGGCCTTGAGCCGCGGGGGTGGCTGGCGGCCACCCCTCGCAGCGGCGAAGGGAGCCCAGATCTGGGCTCCCTTCGCCGCTCGGGGGTTCTCCTCCTGTTTTTTTTTTCGAAAATGCCAGGTGTCGAGTTGTGACTGGTGCTGACGTGTCTAATTTTGACACGTCGGCCGCGGGGGTGGCTGGCGGCCACCCCTCGGGGCGGCGAAGGGAGTCCAGATCTGGGCCCCCTTCGCCACTCGGGGGTTCTCCCCCTATTTTTTTTTTCGAAAATGTCAAGTGTCGAGTTGTGATTGGTGCTGACGTGTTTAATTTTGACACGTCAGCATTTACCGTTAGTGTTTTAAACGACACATAACGGAAGAACATATTTGCTCCTGAATGTTTACCTCAGGGGTATGAAAATGACTTTGTTTACTTCAGGGGTATATTTGCTATTACTGCATACCACAAGGGTATGACATGCATTTAACCCTTAAAAAACCATGTTTGGATTGATAAACATTTTTAAAATAAAAAAACACTATTATTATGTATGTATCTCTCTAGAATATTGTACTTATTTGCTGGAATAATTAATGGAGCATGGAACTCGGTACTTTTGCTGGCCATATAGTAACTCGACTGGTGTGAAGATTTCAAACTTCAGAAACAGATAGAAAACCAGAAGATGAACATAACGATGATCAGAACACCAAAATATAGTACACCAAAAAACGACATACAAAAACACAACCCTAAAAGTTCATAAAACCATAGTTATCGTATAATTTGTTGCTGCCCAGTATCGAACTGGGGACCTTTATACTGATGGGAAAAAAACTAATAAAATAATTACCATGGTATAAATAAGGAAATCCTAAATTTAATTATCCGCTAATTCCTTTATAATTATTTATGCGATTGTTTTCTGTTTTTGTTCTATTTTTTCAAGGTTCTTTTAATTAGCCGGAATAATGGATTGGATTGAAGACATCATATTTAAGAACAAAATTACGGGATTTTAAACAATAACTTTATGTGTATGTAATGTTATATAACCATCTTCGACAAGGTCTCACTTTCTCATGTCAACTCTCAGCCACGAACAAGAAACGTGAAAAACACATGGAACAAATAACAATTGAAATATCTCTCATACAAACAAACAAAATTTAAATACGTACATGTCTATATAATCAATCATTCAAATATATATATATATGATATCTTCTAATTCTTTCTGTTATATATATATTCTGAGTTAGACTATACAAGTTGTTGAGGAAATACGAAGCATTATCAATTGGACAATCTAGAGGTTTCCTATCCTTTTGAATTTAATATAGGAGTGAGACGCAAACCTAACGTACACTAATATAGGGTACTTGATCCAAATTAAGCTGATCACTGCTGACTTCAGGAGTACCCAACAAACGATCGAGGCCATTGGTATGTTCTTCGAAACTGCAACAAAAGAAAGGTTGCAGTTTGCTTATTTATGGCAGATTCATCTATTTCTACTTCGTAGAAGCGACCATGCACACTGGCATGCAGTACTGGATTTTAATTAATTCATGATCAATCATCGTTGCGTGGGAAGACGTTCCACTCGGCTATCTTTCTGTGTCCACGGATATGGTTGATGGCAGTACCGTTTAGGAACATGAGAGTGGCCGGCAGGGTTAGGTGCACGCTGTTAGAGAATATAATTTAAATAATAAAATCTTTCTCTTCCTATCAGCTTAAGCTTTTGGGATGAGTGGTAGTTTCACATGGTATCAGAGCCAAAGTCTCAAGTTCGAGACCTGATTCCGCACTTTACCCAAATTTCAATTAAATATTGTACGTGTTGAGCCTCCCAATTAAAAGACAGTCCGTCCCACACGTGAGGGGGAGTGTTAGAGAATATAATTCAAATAATAAAATCTTTCTCTTCCTATCAGCTTAAGCTTTTGGGATGAGTGGTAGATTCACACACGCTAGTCAGGACCTTCTGCTCGTGGCAGTTTTGAAGACCCATTCGACTGAGCCAAACCGTAGTACTCTTCTTAATAAGAATTCAGATTCATCAATATAAGCTGGGACCATATTATATATGAAATATTATTACTCTTCTACTACGAGATCAGGAACCCATCTGAAAGTCCAAGCTGATGCACTGCCAGTCAGCATAGGACATAGAGTGGTCATGGGAGTCCATATCTGTTATAGTCAAATTTTAAATGCTCAAACTAATGCATGTGACTTGTGGACAGAAGATTATATCGAAGGCCGGCTCAGAAGTCAGAACAATAAAAGTTTTTCTCTTTAGTCTCCAAATAGATTAAACTATAGGACAAGGCCAAATTTCAAAACTTAGAAATTGAGAAAAACCATAAGTAGCAGAACTAATTAATTACCGTATAATTTAGAAACAATTTACAGAAATTCAAATCTAGGCACTAAATTTTGTGAAATGGAAAACTGGAATTGGATTTTGGGATCTACAGAGTACAGACCCAGGCGGCCGGAGTCTTTGGCTTGAGACGCCCCCCAAGAAGAAAACGGCTTATGTCAAACATGGGCCGAGAAAGGTAGACATCAGACCCAAAGGAACTTTACTCGCCTTGCGCTAAAAGTATACGGCTTATGCCCAAAGAAAACAAATAACGTGACCAAAAATTCAAGTGTGTACAAAAACGACACGACTAATGTGGATATATATGATAAGAAACAAATAACGTGGCCTCAGGCCTGACCTTCATAAAATAGCCAGTAATATGGGAGCAGTGACCTCTTTAAGTGTTCATTGGTGTGGCATATATCATAGGGCGAGGGCTATGGCATCAATTATAGAGATGGGGCTACCGCGTAGATTTTATATATAGAGAAGGACTATGCAACTCCATAAAGAATAACACAAAAATTTTAAGGACAAAAAATTTACTAATAACAACCACATACGAATAACACAAGAATTTAAGTGCCAAATAAATTTTGTAGTTGTTACCGGGGAATAAGTACGCCTAAACTGACCCGAACATTTATTTAAAAAAAAACAAATAAACAGCTAAAAAAAAACCAATCTAAAGAAAGAAAAAAGAGAGGACAAGTCTGTCCCCTTTCTCGAAGCAAAAGACAGAAAAATTAGAATTACGCAGTCCAATTTGTGCTTGGGGTTCAGAACAGACATGGGACGAGGCACGCCCCCCCGTTTCTATGAAGAGAAACAAACTGATGCTATGATGAAATTGGGTTCTTAAAACTTGATGCTCCTTTTCGCCCTAGTATCATAATAGTAACCTTTCGGTTGGAATACGGAACATGTACTGGCACCTAAGCGATCTCACAAAATACAGGAACCATAAAGACTAAAGAGCTCTATCAAGCAACAATTGAGCACTTCTCCGGCCCCAATCCTACCAAAACTATCAGGATAAAGAATTTAGCAAATAGATTACCCCCCAAAAGGCATAGCTTTTATATCCCTAAAGTCAAACATTGTGTAGGGAGTTTGTTTGGATTCTACAATTTTTTTTTTTGTTTTTTTGCTAAAAAAAACCTCATTCGATAAAAATAAGGGACATGTCACATACTCAGATATGCTCGATGATATTCTAAACAAAAGAAAGACCAACCCGACCGGACCTCGCCACCCACCTAGCAAGATTGTTGGCCTACTCGTTCGAATAAATGTAGTTCATACTTCATAGTATGGGTCTGGTCAGCTAAACCCAAAACTGCCGCTATATCTTGTAATAGTCAAAGAAGAGTTTCGGATTTTAGTGCAATAGTTTTTAAAACTCTGCTATTCATTTGATGAATATTTTTTGGTTCTTCAAATTGCCAATGGAGTGTTCTTACCTAACATAGTATCTCTACGATACTTTAGACAAACAAGACAAACCTTCGCTTGGGTAGGCTTCGTCTAGCTCGGCTTCGAACGACTTCGTACCTACCAACCGCCTGCGGAAAAGGGAAAAAAATCATACCAACCGTAATCCAAGGACCAAGAATCAGACCAAACCTCTGTCCACATTCATGGGTAGGGCCGTTAACCAATGACCCCATTGTCGTCGGGGCCATAAAGGTCCTCTCTCTTTGTAACGTGCAGGATCTCCATAGATAGCTATTCCGATACAAACACAGAGAGATGGAAAGGATAGGGAGACAGCGTTCGAAGATCTGATAGAAAAGGCGGGGGGATGTGCGGTGATCGATGGAGGATTAACTACGCAGCTTGAGAGACACGGCGCTGTCATCAACGACCCTCTCTGGAGTGCTCTCTGTCTCATCAAAGACCCAGACCTCATCAAACGGGTCGGTACCTTACTCTTCATTTCTCTCTTTTCTCTCTCTGCCATTTCTTGTTCTTTCACGGGATATCGATGATTTTGGTGTCTTTTTCTCTCCGCCACTTCTTGTTCTTTCCAGGATATGGAGGCTGGGATCGGTTAGTATGCTGAGCACTTAAGATGCTGAGCATACTGATGGATGGTATCTGTTTTCCAACATTTAAGGGCTACAATTAAAACACCTCACTTTAATGAAATAAACCCGAATGAGATTTTTTGACCCGACTGACCCGAAGCTGAGCAAAACACTTCTTTTCGAAGCTTGCGTGCTATTCAAGCTTTCCAAAACATATCCGGTGGTTATTGTCTCCCATTCTGCTAGCCAAAACCAGATCTGCGTCTCCCATTCTGTTACTTCCTAAAGGTTGCCGAGTCTGTTACTTCATCACAGGTTGCCGAGTCTGAGTAGTTCAAGCACTTAAAACATCAGTCTTCCGTATATGAAAATATTTCACATGTTTCCAGGGGAGAAACAGATTCAAGATACCCTGTAATTTCGCTGTTGTTTTTCTTCCTCATCAATAGCTGCTTTAAAATCTGTTTGTTTGGTTTACACGATGATGCTCTTGTTGTGTGTCCCTTTAAAATTTGTTTGTTTGGTTTACACGATGATGCTCTGGTTTACACGGCCATTAGAGCTTCTAGAATATGATTTTGCTCCGTTGTTGGTGACTCAGTGTCTGAAGTAAAATCTCTGCCATACCTGTCACTGAATGTGCAACTTTTGTTATCAATTCTTAACCAGATAGCACTTAGCAGCTGGCTTTCAACATTCAAATAGGGAACTTTAGATGTTTTGGGGACTTGAGACGGTATAACATTCATATCTTGATGTGGCAGCAAAAATTACAAAACTTGATATTTGTTATGTCTTTTAAAAGTTGTAATATGTCGATTTACATCAAGATGCCTTCTATCAATTAATTACTTCTCTTTTTCCAGAAAGTTGCCAGGATCAAGTACAATTGCTCAAAGTAAGTTAGGGTCCTATTTCTATCTCTCTTTAACTTATGCCATATAACAGAGGTATTTGTGCAACCCTACTGCCTAATTGCCTGGGAAAAACTATGTAAAGCAAATTTTAGAAACTACAGGCACTTCTTGAATGGTTGCCCTGTACTCTTATAGACTTATGGAAGACTTACGACCCTCTATGTTCTTTCCAATTGCAGGAACACAAATTCAGAGTCCTGCCCTTTTTGTCGTGGTAACTTAAAGAGAGTCAAATCAGAAGACTTATGGGTGCTTCCTTGTAATGATGACATTGTTGATGCTGAAACTGCTTCTAAGGAAGACCTGTTGCGTTTCTCTCTATATATCAACAGCCTCCCAAAAGATTACCCAGATGCTCTTTTCTTAGTGTATTATGAATACCTGATTTGATTTCAAGTGAATAAAAGAATGTTGTACAGTTTACAGAAAGAAAAAGCCGACCTTCAATTGTGAAAAAAGAGTCTGGTATGAAAATTTTCCGGGATTCTTACACAAAATAACAATTTTTGAATTGCTTGTTTTTTAAAATTATGAACATGAGTGTAAGATGCTCTTCAGATCAATTGTAAATTTCTTGTATCGGAAAATTGTTGGTTATTTTAATAATCCAGATAACTTTCAATAAAATGCACATAATGTGCATTGTTTTTTTTTAGCAAAAACTCTTGTATTCCCCTTATGGCACAACCATGACTCTGAGGAGTGAAGTCTAGTTAACACATGTTCAGATTCTGGCTTCTCAAATTCCTGCCTAAATTGAAAAAGCATATGATCTGCCTGGTTTAGGCATAGTTTTGTCTCTGTTTCAGGAAAAAGTAATGCAGGACTCATTGTTAAACATAAGCTATTTGGATATGGATGTCATGTTTACAAGGAAAAAGTATATGAAACGCGTATTTTTAAATTCTGTAAAAGTTACCACGTATTTTTAAATTCGGCGCTTAGGCACGAATGTAGCAATCAAAGGCAGCTGACAACCTTAAGTGCATTTCTTCTTCTAATCAGCTCAGCCAAAGATGGTTGACGGAAGCCCTGACTGAGGAAGAGATCAGCCGGCTGTTATTCAAACAAGCAGTAGTCCACTGAAAAGAAATGACAAACTACCTAGAAACAATATTACGATAATAGGAAAACCGCTCTCTGAATGCAGACATTCCGGGCGGCATACGAATGTATCAGTTCCCTGAAAATCCCACTGCAAGCAGGATAATTATTCAGGCAGGTGCAGATCTGGACGGAGGACGGAGGACCGAGCTCTTCAGGCAGCTCTTCTGTCAAATTTGTGCGAAGATTCTCAGCAAGCTTGGAAAACTGGTTTTGCTCAGCAAGAAGAACGAAACTTTCGTGTTGGCCGAAGGAAGCTTCGAAAAGAAGAAGTATTTTGCTCAGCTTCGGGTCAGTCGAGTCAAAAAGTCTCATTCGGGTTTATTACATTAAAATGAGGTGTTTTAATTGTAGCCCTCAGATGTTGGAAAACAGATCCTCACCATCCTTCAGTATGCTCAGCACCTTAGGTGCTCAGCATACTAACCGATCCCATGGAGGCTTTTGGTTTTGAAACTCTGACGTAGTTTTTGTTGGTTGTTGAATTGTCTTTAGGTCCACTTGGAATATTTGGAGGCTGGTGCTGAATATTTTGATAACTTCCTCTTACCAGGTATGTGCTTGTTTTTTTATTTACTATCCAATGCACTGCCTTTAATTTAGTTGGGTTTGATTCGTGTGTTACGTTTGTTAAAGCATCATGAAAGCTGAGTTAGAAGAAGTTCTTGTAAGCTTTAGATTAGAATGTGAATGGATGTAATGTGGAAGTCGCAATGTTGTATTTAAGTATAAGCTAATAATATTGCATTAGTATTGGATGTGCTAACTGAAACTACCAGGCTGGAGAAGTCTGTGATATATGTTTAACAACGGGGCAGTATGACAGTGTGGCTCATTTAGTTCTGTTTTACGGAGATGTTTTCAAGGGCTGTTAATTAATATCATGGAGGCAATTCCACTCAACATGGAAGCTGGAGCATGAGATACTAGAAGACAAATTGTTTCCTCAATTTACCCCGAAAAAGAGAAAAAGATATAAACAACTAGATGCACATTTTCCTTGCTAATCGATTTTGACAGCATTCGACATTTTTAAGTGTTTTTCCATCGAACATGATATGAAACTAGAAGAAGACGTTTGTGAGTATGGATATCAATTCTTCATTGCCCTTAAATCTCCATTGTTCTACTCACATAAGTACCTATTTTATGTCATTCTTCTTATTGTATGCTCTAAATATGACAATGTCTTTTGCTTCCAGTGGGTGCTATGGACCAGATGTGAATTTAGATAAGCTGAAGGATTTCCACCGGCGCAGATTGCAAGTTCTCGTGGAAGCAGGTCCAGATTTACTTGCCTTAAGAGACTATTCCCAGCAAAATTGAAGCTAAGGTTTGTTACTTCTCCATTTTCGTTCTTCTGCTGTAATATCTCCTATTTTATTTGAGCAACTGACTCTGGAACAGTAAGGAACTGTTGATTATATCAGTATTCCGATTTCCATACTTAATGCTTTATTAATCATGTCTGAAAACACTATGAACTGACTTTATGAACTTGAAAAAAATCTATCAGATGCTGTGAGTCATGATTTGTCTTAATTGTATCACATAAAAAGTCTGGTTGATACCCTTGGTAAACATTGTGTATTCAGCTGAGAAAATAACTCACATGCCTTAGCTGCTCAATTAACCTTAAGTAACAACTATACGTGTAATTCTCTTATCAAAACTGTAACCGAAACAATTTACGTAGCATTAGTCTAGCGAAAAGACAGAATTTCCGGGTTTAGCTCTAGCTCCCATTTTCTCATCTCATGTTGCAACTTGCTGTTTGAAGATTGAAATATATGTGTAGGATTTGTGTATGACGCTTCATTCTGTTTTACTGTAGTAAGGGGCACAATATTGCACTGTTTGAGAACTTTGCAATAGATTATGAAGTGTATAAGTATGCCAGCACAAACCCGACGATCCTTTTCTGTATTTGAAATTTCATGTACCAATTACTTTGGTACATTTTGTGAACTCATCACTTGATCAGCAATGACATTGGCATACCAAGCTACAGCTTTTAGAGTAGGAAACCAAATAAAAACGTTTCATTTGAATTCTTGATGTGTCTCTTGAACCATCTTCATTCGATGTAAGAAAATTTTGTTGCCTGCATTCGAAAATGAAATTGTACATGTATACATTTAGGATCACTTTCTGCGAACCAAAATACCCTCTTAGTTCACACTTTTCTTGGTAAATCTAGTAGTTGTACTTTCTTTTTCTGTATTTTTATCCTTTAGTCTTTTTTTTTTCATTTTTAGAAAACAATTTGCAGGCCTGTGTGGAGTTGCTTGAAGAAGAAAACATCAAGGTTCCAGCTTGGATCTGTTTTAGTACTGTAGATGGTGAGAATGCCCCCTCTGGAGAGAGGTTTAAGGAGTTCCTTGATGTAATAAACAAGAGTAACATAGTGCGTGCAGTGGGGATAAACTGTGCACCTCCCCATTTTATTGAATCCCTCATCTACAAATTTAAGGAGGTAAGTTCTAGACTTTGTACAGCTCCCAATAGATTTACACCAACAGAAGTCATTTGATCTCCGACTCTGAGTTATTGAAGTGCAAAATCATTGTATTCAGTTAACCAAGAAAGCAATAGTCGTTTATCCCAATAGTGGTGAGGTATGGGATGGCAGAGCTAAGAGATGGCTGGTGAGTGGCGATGAATCTGAGACCTCTCTCTTCCACGCCCATGCATAGGCGGATTCTATGTTTAATCAATTAATCGAATGTGTGTTGTGATTTGATTGGCAGCCATCGAAGTGTTTTGGAGACGACAAATTTGAGTTCTTTGCATTAAGATGGCGTGATGCTGGGGCTAAACTCATTGGAGGCTGCTGTCGGACATCACCTTCCACCATTCAAGCCATTTCAAAGGCTTTGAAGAAGGGTCCTGCGCAAAGAATATAGGCAGTTGATTGTTAATTTGATTTTTTTTTTCTGATTGTTAATTTGATTATTTAAACTGTAGACCTAATTTCAATTTATTTT
Source organism: Myrica gale (assembly GCA_963930655.1). NCBI lineage: Eukaryota > Viridiplantae > Streptophyta > Magnoliopsida > Fagales > Myricaceae > Myrica > Myrica gale. Next base: position 29,456,266 of record OZ005601.1, on the reverse strand, counting down.
ACTTCATTTTAACTTATTTAAAAGGAGAGAAGGAGAAGAATGTCTCATTCTTGCTATTTGCAGAGTGAACCTCTGAGCAAAATGCGTAGAATTAACCACACTCAGTTTGGAACTTTGTTGGATCATGATTCCCATGATTCAGAGACAAGGCTCGAGATATGAGATAGAGTTTATAAACCTTTCCCGGATTTGATCCTGAATATCCTTGATGTGTTATTTAAAAAGCAATAGAGCTGCCTGTTAGGCTGCGTTGGATGTTGATCGAAGAAAGTTATACTGTTGATTGATTCCCATGAAAAAGAAAAACAGAATACAGATGATCCTGAAGTGTTAAATAACTACTATAGTTAGCGTCGACACTCGAACCTCCTAACTATTGTGGGATCATCTGACGTAATGTATAGAGATGAGCAGCTAGCAGCTGACACAGTCGAGGAGCCTCCTATTGCTCAAGCTATTTTCAGAGTCATACACATCATCATGATCCTGCATTCCGATTCGTTGGAATTCATCACATAGAATCCAACAAATCCTCCAAGTAGAAAGGCTGCAAAATCGACTCCGTCTTCCTGAGATGGAAGAGAACTAAGACCATCAAGCTTTTGGTTCCCTGGTTATGGCAAGTATTCTTGAAACATATACTTGGTTGTTTTCAGCCCCATTTTCTCATTCCCCCAGCTGCCAAATGTGCCATGAGTGTTCCGTCTACCAGATAAACAAACTAAATACGAAACAAATCCCTTTTTCTCACTCAATGCTGGAGCTTGCCTGTTAGCAAAAGTCAAAAGTTTACGCCCAAACTTGCTAATTGAGGCTGGGATGGCTTTTTGGCACCGAGGGTTCACTATAAAGCAGAAGACAAACTGGTCAATCAAGACTTAGACTAATTGTATTCAGTACCAGACAACTATTTGTTTTCCACAAATTAGTCGCTGCACAGAAGTAGGGATAATGCCGCAAGAAGGTGGAAGCTTTAACAAGGGCAGGAAAGAACAAGACATACAATTCAATTTACCAAGTTCATCACATTCAATCCATAGATGTGTTTAAATATGCACATGAATCTATGCTGTAGCTCGCACTAGGCAAGCCCCGTACACAGGTACAACCAACATACAAAAAAGTTTAACATCCTATGGATAGAATGACCCTTCCACTTCCAATTTGGAAGAACACCAAACATGAAAGCATAAGACCATAAGGCACTTTTCCAGTTTGTATGAGCTATATAACACTTTTTTGGACCAATCGCTGGATCATTTTGTACTCTAAACACAGTTATAACAATTAAGAGCCATGTCAAGTTGTCAACTCATCCAGCAGGGAAATGAAAAATTGTCGCTGAAGCCAAAAAGCTGAAGACACAATCTAAACTAGTGGAATAGAAAGATAACCATAGCGATTAAAAAAAAGAAAAAAGAAAGATAACCATAGCACTTGATATTGTCTCTTCCTCTCACCTAGAGGACCTCTTTTTGCCCAGGCACCAAGAAGCAAAGACTATTATATGCAAACTCTGCACTAAGTATCACAAAGCAAATCAACATCGGCCTCGGTTGTCATAGTGTCCCCAGCTACTGTCATAGGCATCTCTATCTGTACCACCTGAATATCTCATTTCACGGCTTCTGTTCAACATTCCATAACCCCCGCCACCTACATAAATATTAGAGAGGCTTCAAACCAATTTTCTTGCTAGAGTTTTCGTACATCGCAATAATTCAACAAATGGGCTCATATGCACGAGAGAGATCTCACCTAGTCCTCGTGTTCTCCTATCTGTGTTCAGCTGCTCTACTTGTAGCTTCTCTATTTCACGAGCCACGGAAATGAGGTTTTCTTCCATTGCTTGCTTCTGTTCAACTTCTTTTTCATTGGCTTTCTTCGCGTATTCATAGGTCCTCCTAAAAGTCGCATGATCAATTTAACTATGCAGGGAAGTAAATAGCAACATATTTTAGAATAGATCTCGTAATTTTCCCAGCAATTGATATCAATGCCCCTAACAAACGGTGAACAAGTAAAGAGAGAAGAAGCAAGGGGTAAGATGTAGATGCAAAAACTGTTTGTATCGGAAATTCCATTCCAAACCTTGCCTCTCAGCCCCCAACAGCCGGTTAACAAGTAAAGAGTGAAGAAAGAGGGGGTAAGACGTAGACGGGAAAACTGAGTGTATAGATAATTCCATTCCAAACCTGGCCTCAAGAAGGTCCTTGCGCATGTGATTTATATCACCCCTCATGGAAGTTAGTTGCTGATTCTCAGCTTGGACTCGAGTATTGTCCCGTGCGAGTCTTTGGATTTTGGTAGACAAATCCTGTATTAAAGCATTCAATTTCTGAACTTCAGCTCTTAACTGCATAGCCTCTACTCTCAAAGGCTCAGAAGCACGAAGATCAGCTTCTAGCTTTAATCCTCTCTCAATCAACTTCATTGCCTGTGCCTCTTTCTCGGCCTGGAGTTTGGGTATGACCTGCCCCAATCTGTGAATCTCATCTTTTGAAGCTGCTAATTCCCTTTGAAGAAGTGTATTATCATCAATAACAGGCCGATTCTCAGAAATTATTCTCCGTATTTCTCTATGTTGCATTTCAAGTTCCTCTTCCAAAGCCGCAGGGTGAATAGGCAGGGGTCCTGGACCTCGCTTCATAACAGTGCGAGGGCCATCATGGGAACGAAGGACTTTTTCAGGATACCGAGACATATGATTTCTCCCTGCCATACTTGGGTTCCTTCAGATACGGTACAATCCTCACCTATAGGATACGCAATATTATTTTTTTCTATTTTAAGCTACTCTTAAGGAAAGGCAAAAAGATTAAATGTTACACTATGCTCAAGGAACAGGGTGGCTAAAAGTACAATAGTAAAAAGGGGCATACTGAAACATACATGCTCCTACTTTGGTTCAGGCTTGTTTGAATGGTACCCTATAATGAAATTCAAGATTCAAAAACTACAATATTCATAGACCAACATAATAATAGCTGTGCACTATCATGCCCAATATATTCTACCATACGGGATTCAACCTTGTCTATCTTTGTCCAACAAAGGGAAACATAGAACCATCCTTCGCTTAAATGTGAAGTCCAAAGAAAAGAATCATATAGGATCACCCGACTACCAACATTACAGAAATAAGGTCTTTCACCAATGCGACAATCCCCGTAGAGTATCCATAGGATTAAATTAATTGTTCATCCCTTGCCAAAGATGATACATACTTATTATATAAATCTGCATAAACTCACATAGAAAGGGATTGCAACCCTCTGAATGGCCTTTCTCTTCAACAAAAAGGCAAGAAAAAATTAACTGACTACCTACCCTTGTTTGGGATACATTAAACAGTAAATAACAGTTCCATCACTTACACCACCCCCACTATGTTCAGTTATTCTATAAAGCTTCTCTTCTGTTCTTTCTATCATTCATTCAAAGCAATCACCAGAAGAAGTCTGTGTTTTCACTTCTTTCCTAAATTCTCGTAGAGCTAACAACACTGATAACTAAGATATGCGTATTTCTGAACCTAAGAAACAACCAAACACATAAGAATCAAGATTTTGCACTCCATTGGGCATAGTTTTGTTTTGTTTTTAAACAAACAAACAAACCCATAGGCAAAGACCTTAAAAGACCCAAAATGAAAACTCGCTATATTAACTCTAGGCAAAGAACTTACAACATAAACTATCAGGACCCGGGGTGGGGAAGAAGAAAGCTCAGGAGAGAGAGAGAGAAAAAAACAAACTTTAGGAGCAGTGAATAACGTCCCTGAATAAATGCTGCTCTAAATAGGGTCATATAGCTCAACTAACTAAGAACAAAAAAATGTTACCTACAGCTTCTTCAATGATAGTATATCGCTCAAGCTAGAATAGCAGCGAAACAGAGAGGATATTTATGGGGGAGAAAGTCAGAAAGATGCAGGGGTTTTATGTTGCTGAGCAATTCTGGAAAAAAACGACGTCGGATATCTTACAAGGAGGTGGTAAATCACGGCGACGTCGGCGAGTCCCTCCGATCTTCTGACGGGAACGCTGTCTCGCTCGCTTCGCTGACCAGCGGAGCCGCACTACTTACGGATTCTTATATATATATATATATATATATATAGATCACTACTTACGGATTCGATTGAATCGATTTGCTTAAATGACAAATTACCCCTCCCTCCTAAGTCTGGCTCTTACCTTCAGGCCTCGCTATACGTTTCTATGAGTTTTGGGCCCACTTCGAATACAAGCCCAAATCCTCCTCCGAAAGGTCCAAACAAGGCACACGGCAAAAATTGTTCATTACTTTGAGAGGAAAACTTTTCCCGTTCATATAAATTCTGGTTTTTAATACTAAAGGTTACATGTATATATAGGATGTACCATGACATGTACTATGACGGTGGAAGAAAGAGTGTTGATGTTTTTATGCTAACAAAATACGGTAAGTAGGCACATATGAGGAGGGTTGTGGGATGAGGAGTGAGAATTGGAGTTGTAATGTCTCGGGTTTAAACTCCATACAGATAGATTTCCATATAAAATAAAACTTTTTCACCATAACTAATCATTTACCTAGGCCACAATATTTTAAAAATAATTATTACAACTTTAGCAAAATATTCATAAACCATAAAAATCCCAAAAACATCAATCTGAGCCCTAAAATTTACATTAGCATATCCGATATTTTTCAACATTGATGAGGATCTCCCAAAAGAATTACAATAACGACTTCTTCAAAATTAATTTCCAAAAGTACTATTGTAAAACAAGCATTCGAAACAAAAATCTATCTAAAGCTCCTCGAACTTCTCTAATCTATAATTCTGCCAACTTTGAAAAATATGAGAATAAGTGGTGAGCTACGACTAGCTCAGTAAGTAACAAGTTAATGGGGGTTGAAAAAAAAGATAATTTTATCACAATAATTGAAATCCAAAATAACACACTGTGAGCCATACCAAATTTAAAAATACAAGTTTTTAACAAAAATATCCAAGACCTCGCAATATAGAGAAATCACCAATGGTCACACAGACCTCCAAATACCAGGCCACACAGATCTCCAGGCCATAAAAACCTCCAAATACCACGAGGAGTATTAAATTGGTCATGTAAACCACAATGATAAATTGGCCACAAAAACCACAGAGATATATCACCAGCGCAAGGACATTTTTCACAGTATGCTCACCAAAACAAGTTATCATACTCACCAAAACAAGCTATACATATTTCAATTGATTTCACAAAATCTCGACAATCTCATTTTATCTAAAATTTGTTAAGTTCTCCAAATAATACATCAAAACCATATAAAATACGATACACGTTTAAAAATCTCATTAAAAAACCACTTACCTCAAACTTCTCCAATAATTGCCGAAAAATATCTCGGAACTTAGTAATACCACCCCAATCTAAATTTTGGTCTCCAATATACATATTCTCTGCGACTATTTATTAACCCCGATCTTTTCAACTTTTAAAAATTCAAACATATGTCTATCCATCACTTTAAAATTCAAATATAAGATCTTTATTCATATCTTTCAAATCCAAATATAAGAGTGCTCAATTCAAAAATGTGATTTAACTATCCAAAAATTAGAATTAGGCTTGAGCCCTATCTTTTCGTTTAAAATTTAAATTACTCACTTAACACCTTTTTCGGGACGAGGTATTACAGGAGTAGAGATGTTAAGGAAATGCTTGCCATTTGAAGAGAAGAATTAGCAATCTATAACATGGTAATCTTTGTAACTTTGACCTTTTTAATTGTGGATCGAGATCCCTAATCTATGGATATAAGCTAAATAATTAATGATCATAATTAGCATAGAGGGAGGTGGCCGCTAGAGTATTATTCCACATACAGGAGTTGGAAGAGGGGAAAGTACAATAGAGCTTTGACTGACAACACTAGAACTAAGATCTTATATTATTTTTTGCTTTGAATTGAACGGTGCAATATGAAGATATAGTACATATAGACACAACAAGCATTGCATGCGGTAGATAGTGCAGAACTCACATGTTGCGTTTCTCTCAAACAGGTACCATACAAGTCAAGTAAGACATTTTAGGGGATCGATTGTGGTCCAGAGCACTGAGCTTCTTAACTAATTGGCTAGCTTGTTTACTGCTACAAATTAAGATTCTTATTCCTCAATTACCAAGGACATATGGGAGAAGAGGAGCAGTGAACACTACAACAGATCAGAGTTTCAGTGGCGATCTTTTCAGCGGCGAACCACTTTTCGTCGCTAAAAAGCACCTTTCCTCTACTGTGTCCATACAAAGGGATCCCGAGCTTGTTCTTGAGTTAGAGGCAACTAAAATTACAATAGAAGAGCTGAAGGCAAGGCAAAACGAGTATGATAACCTAAAAACCCAACAAGCAGAAATGCAAGAGGAGCATAGGCAAATTCAAGAGCAACTTCAACTACTTAAGACACAATTTGCGCACCGAGATTCTTAGGTAGGACTTCATTGGCAAATTACAAGGTTTTCATTTAAGGTTTTGATATTGTTGATAATTTTTGGTATTGTTTATAGTTTTGGATTAAGTTTTTGAATGTTGGAACATTTTATAGGATTTTAACTTATGTGAACTAGATACACTTATTTTTGCAATATTATGAGTTGTACAACTTTGGTATTTTTTTACTTCATCTTATATTTGTGTTGGTTGAGAGATTTATGGAATATTTGAAGTTTGTGTCGGTTGAGAGATTATGGAATATTTGAAGTTTGTGTTGCTTGATAGATTTATAGAATTGCAGTTTTGGTATTTGTAATTTGAGAATATTTGGTATTGGTAATTTGAGAATATCAGGTTCAATTTGTAGATTCTTCAAAAGGATAACACGTTCGAACCACATATCGAATGAGTAACTCGTTCGAACCAACTTTACTCATTCGATTGGACTTTACTTTTGTTGCTAATTTAAAAAATGAACTGACGGAATCAAGTTCGAACAGTCTTCCTGTTCGAACAGCGTCTCCGTGAGAAAAACCTTCATGGTTCGAACCACAATAACTATCAGCTACGAAAAAGCTTTCGTTGACTAAACTGTCACTATACGCGGTCGAACCACCATAACGGTTCGAACAAAGTATTTGTGACGAATTATACAATCGTCGCTAAATATTTCAAAGGTATTTGCGGCGAGACGTTTCGTCACAAAACTGTCAGTGCGAACGAAACATGTCGTTCGAACGAGACTCTACTCTCTAGTGGTTCCCAATTCACTTTCAGCGACGAAACGAGTCTTTCCGGGACGAACGCGTGGCCCATCTGCGACGACCCGATTCGTCGTTGAAAGACACCTTTTCAGCGACACCATACGGTTTGTCACGGAAGAGTTAGTTTTTTGCGTCGCCCTTAAAGTTCGTCGACGAGTTGGCGACGAAAAATTTTCGTCGCTGATAACCTTCAGTGACGAAAAAATTCGCCATTGAAAGTGAAAATTGTTGTAGTGGAATGGTAAGACACTAGTAACCATCCTTTAAACTATATATAACAACATGATGAACAAAAGACATTATTTACTCCAAAAGTCTTTAAATTTCATTCGAAATTTAAATATGGATTCCAATGAACCTTATAAATTGCTATCGTCTTTAGAATGGCTTCAGGATTAAATTTCCATTCATTCTAGCTAGAATAATTTGTTTTCTTTAAGACTTATGCAATAATTCTATTCTTCTTTCTTCTTTTCCGTATGGTGTTGACCTAATGTTTAAAGGGGAGACGTCTTCTTACTTATAATGACGAATGCATATGCCTGCCGTGCTAGCTTAGACTCACAAGGTTATCAAACAATTTACAGCTTTTAATTTGGAGCTAAGAAGGGCCAAAAATTGCAGGAGATTAATAGGTTTAGAAGACTTTCCTAATTAACAAATTCTCATAAATCATGAGATTCCTTTGAAAGAGAAAGATTATTACAGCCCGTGGGTCATATTCAGGCCAAGGAAGATAGATGTGAAAGTGTTCTCGTATTGCAAGGATCCAAATCCTTGGAGAAAGCTGAAATTTCCTCTCCGGGTTTGAGTGAAAGCCATGGATAAGGTCGTCTAGCTCCCCATCAGCTGATCTATCCATATATTATCCTCGACCCACATGCATGCTTATATGGTTGACGGATAATCAACTATACCTTTCTGTCATGCGTGCGATATGTCAAGCTCCTGACTTCCTTTTCTTGATCAGTTCAAATATTTCTTACCCAAAGATCGGGCCGGCGGGATGCATATCCCTTGATGACTAGGAAATGGAAAGACTTGCCTGGCTAATCAACTAAAGCGGCGCGCATGCGGATTTTAGAAGTAATAATCAAGATGCTATTTTCTCTGGAACTGTCGAATCACGAATTCCTTCTGATCTTCCCTCATATAAATTTTGTGTTATTAAATATTAATAAATACCAGGTTGTCCCATATTGCATAAGATTACAATTTTTTAGCCACTGAAAATTATAACACTTTCTTCACAAATTAACCATGAAATTCTAAGTACCATAACATATAGCTTATATATATATCTTACAAGCTAGGCATATTATTCACTGCTTAGCGTAATTGATTTCATGAGAAAAACAACTTTAGATGTCTCAATTATTAGCAAGTGGGTATTCCTTTCCTGTTGTCCAATTAATGTCCATGATTCAAAATTCGAATTGTCGAATTTTCTAAAAAATCAAATTGATATAAAAACAAAAAATCCAAAAAAATCAAATTGAATGATAATGATACGAGAGTCAGGGTTTGTTTCTGACTAGATAGAGAATTGTTTGCATGTGCGCCTGTGGCTGAGCGAAGGGAGAAAGACAGCCTTTCTTTATGAGGCAAGCTTTTATTTCTTTCTTAACCCTACCAGGAAGAGATTTATCTGAGACGAGCCAAAATTACACCCAAATTGTGAGGGAAAGAGAGATAAATCCTGGGGACCGCAACCGCAACTCTTTAACTTTGAACATGACTAATGGGGAAAGGAGACAAAGCAACAAAAGGGTCATCTTCAAATTTTAGTGAAAAACAGTTGGATAGAGAGTGAGATATGGGATCAGAGACCCATTCTCATCCTTAGGAGCTGGAGCCCCACATGAAATCCTTTGGTTAGATAGGCAGCCAATGAGAAAACAGAGGTTAGGATGAACTTTCCAAGCTCAGCCAATGACAAACCAGATAAGGCCTTGTTGTGGACCCAAAAGAGCAATCCAAACCAGAGCCCTCGTATTTTTACATATACTCCTGAAAAAGCGCAGTTTGTGGGTCACATCCCGGGAAATAATCGACATCAATAATTTCAGGTCACTCCCAACATACTATTGTAGCTTTTTAATTGGCTTTACTTTGGTCTGCTTTGGACTCTGAGTTGTTTTTCTGGCTTCCAATTTTGTTTTGAATCATACTCTAAGTGATGATTTGTGACAAGAGTGTGGCAAACGCTGTCGGTGGCCAGACGGCTAGAGCCTGTGATAGCTGTATAAGGAAACGGGCTCGATGGTACTGTGCTGCCGATGACGCTTTCTTATGCCAAGCTTGTGACTCTTCGGTGCACTCGGCTAACCCACTAGCTCATCGACATGAAAGGGTTCGCCTGAAGACGGCATCTTTCAAATCCTCGGGTGGAGCTACTGTAAAGAATTCTGGGCCATCGTGGCACCGAGGGTTCACAAGAAAAGCGCGGACACCGCGCCACGGAAAGCCCGTGAATCATCAAACACCTAAATCCGAAGAAGAACTGATCAGAAACCCATTTCCCCTGGTGCCAGAAATCGGTGGGGACGAGACGTCGCATGAAGAAAATGAAGAGCAGCTTCTTTACAGGGTTCCGATCTTCGATCCCTTAGTTGCTGAGATATGCACTCCCGCGACTTCAAAAGATAAAGCGCTAGCAGCTGTTAGTAATGAAACGGAATATTCTAGTGCTAATGGAAGCGAGTCTAAGGCCTCTTTATCTAACAGTTACGGTCATGATGCGGATAACTTACATGGATTTCTTCCATCTGATATGGATCTGGCAGACTTTGCTGCTAATGTTGAGAGCTTATTGGGTAGGGGTCTCGAGAATGAGTGTTTTGGAATGGAAGGGTTAGGGCTAATGGATTGTAAATTAGAGAACGAAGGTTCTTTAAGTAGCAGAAAGGTGAAGCTTGAGGAAGAAGAGGGCGAGGAAGCTGTGAAGGCATGCCAGGTCGATGACACTGATATTGATATGATGAGGGAACCGTTCGAATTGAGCTTTGAGTACGATTCTCCCGCGACAGGTGAGGAGGAAGAGGAGAAGGTGGCCGCGGTGGGTGTGGTGGCTGCGAAGAACGGTAGGGGACATGCAGTGGACGATTCAAAGAAGAAGAAGAAGAAGAAGAAAATACTATTGAGGCTGGATTATGAGGCAGTCATCACGGCATGGACTGACCAAGGCTCTCCGTGGACCTCCGGTGATCGTCCGGATTTTGACCCTGATGAATGTTGGCCCGACTGTGTGGTAAGTTTCAGTACTTCATGCCAAATACCTACACTTACCTGAAATTAGCACACGCACACACATACCTGAAATTAAAGCAAAATTAGTATGTTTCAAAACCCTTAATTTCAAATCCAGTTTGGCAGAGTGAAATATATGGTAAACTTGCTTCCCCAGTATCCTATTCAAAACTTAATGGTAGGTCCTTAACTAGCTTAAACTTTTAATAAGCCATGCGTGCTCAATTCCTTTCACAAGCTCAAACAACAGTTTATGGATTGGAAATTGTGGAGATTTTGTGAAATTGCATTACACTAATTAAGCAAGCCAACTGCACCTAATGAGTCTTCAGTTTGTACTGATTTTCTTCTCCGTGCCAATTCAATACTATGCGGTCTGTGATACTAGTTTCTGCAGTGCTTGTCTCCTTGCTTGATCAATTTTGTGTAAGTACTTGACTATGTAGACACTGACTGAAATTAATACTTGTGCGACTTTTTCAGGGTACTTGTGGTACTGAACTCCATCACGGCCTGTACGGAGAGTTTGGTGGAACTGGAGGAAACCCGGCCATGACCGACGGAGGGAGAGAAGCAAGAGTGTCAAGGTACAGAGAGAAACGACGGAAGAGGCTGTTCTCAAAGAAAATAAGATACGAGGTTCGGAAGTTGAATGCCGAGAAGAGGCCACGAATGAAAGGGAGGTTTGTAAAGAGGGCGTCCTTTGCAGCAGGACCTGGTTTTCCTTTACTAGCCCAATAACTGTCAACTGCCTAGCCAGTTTGTTTTTGTGCTCTCTAATAAAGCGAAATATGTATACGGATCCAATAAATAATTCCATATTTTAGCTGAAGAGCTTATGTATAGTGAACGTATCTCATGTTCATTAATCTCTCTTGCACTGTCTCCGGCCCTCCATCAGCAGTACTAATGTGGGGTTCACAAAATAAGTCAGTTCATGGAAAATGGCCTAGAAACGCTTACAGCAAGTCATATATGGCTTAGAAAAAAAAGGTCATATATAAAATTGAGGAGAAAAATGCTTTTGGACCTGATCAGAGTAACTATTAAAATGCCCATATCTGCAAGGAGAAAGGGAATCATAGAATTATATATCATGTTGTCTCTCAGTTGCCTAATCCATGGACCTAATAAGATCTTAGTATTCAAGCTTTTATTTTATAATATGAAAATCCCTCTCTCTATATTTGAGTATGAGGGTGGATTTTTTCTTTTTTGTTTGGGTTATTGGACGAAATCCAGCTATCTATATTAATTGAAAATATATCATGGACTCAATCGTCACATATATGGAGCAGACCGTATTTCATTCAAATCAAAATTCTCTTCAATTTGCTATTTGAATTGAATTATTTTATTTAAAGATAAAAGAACACAACATGTAAGTTCTACAACATTCAATGTACTCATATTATATACCTCTCTCCGAACTGGAATTTGGTCAGTAAATTAAAGAGATTTATTTCATAATTGTAAGCTAGTCATATACTTTCTTATAGTTTATTCCCCATTAGGCCCCGGAAACAAGATGGACTCACCTCGAGTGATCCATTGGATAAAAATACTAATTACGAGCCGTATCATGAGTTATACACAATGTAATTAGCTCTTTTTTTAAAAGTTATTCGCCATGTTAATTGTTAGCTAAAAATGGAAGCTTGACCTTTTATCTCCCGCTTCCATCAATCATACTTCCAATCATGAAATTGCTGGAGACCACTACTATATCTGGGTCGACGACAATTAATGAGAGTTCCATCAAATTGTCATAACTGACAAGTTGGTTGGGAAATGACAAACCTACGACTGCAATAAAAGTGAAACCACCATATGAAGAAGGGCCCATGCATTAAATTTCAATCTTGGCATCGTTCTCCTAAGTTATGTTCGCCTTCACAATTTTTTCAGAGGATTCTAAGTATATTCACAATTCTACCAACGAACATATTTAGAATTCAAACACAAAAATCAATACATTTACACAATCTCCAACAACTTTTTATTTTTTTATTCAACATAAATTTTCTCTCTCTATATTTTTTCACATAACTCCAATATTTTTTTATTAAACAATTACATCAAATCATTTCTCTCTCCACTTTACACAAACACCAATAAAACACTATTCAACATAAAAATTCACAACTTCTCTAAAATCCTACATTTTTTCTCAAAACGAACATCACCTCATTTTTGTTTTTATTAGCTAGGCAATGAGTTCAAACTTAATACAAGGATAATATTCTTTAACTTTTTCTAATTCCGATACGAAGGAATATATATCCTCACCAGCACGTCTGGATCAGAACTCCTCCATCCTCTCCCTCCCCTACAGGTCTCCCTCGGTGGTTTTCTACGTTAATTTGCTTTTTTTTTTTTCTTTCAATTTTGTGTCTTTTTTTTTTCCTTTGGCAACGAAGATTTAGTGTGAGATGATCTATTGCTCCCATCATCATTTTTGCACCCTGCTCGATCCATTACCAGTTTTAACCTCCTCAATTTGGTTTGTCCATCGAGAGTCGTTTCTAATTCTCGCTCTTCCAATCAAGGTTGTCGGATCGAGTACTGGATTTACTTAACAACCCTCATTGCAGATGATCAAAGCATCCAATCTTTAGGTTGTTTCTCTCATGGATTTCACTAGGGAATTATGAGACCGAAACTACTTAGGGTGCGTTTGCACCAAAAAATATCACAACATTTTTCATCAACTTATAATAAAATATTATAATATAATCTCTCTCTTCTATAAAAAATATAAAAAATTACAAAAAATATAAAAAATTACATCTCTCTTCACTTTTTCACTAAACTCAATACCAACACAAAACTCAATACCAAAAAATTTTCAACACAAACACAATCTTAGTCGTATATTCATTTTCATAATTTATTGTTTAATAATACGATACTAATTGATTTGAAACTTTGTTGGGTCCACTCTAAACTTTTGTACCTATCTAGGTGCTTATCAATCGAGGTCGTATCACTCTCTTAGAAGAAAAAAAAATGCTTATCTCTTAGGCTAGCTGTCAAAGCCAACTAGCTAGGACATTTATGAGCCGACTTCGTTGAACTAGTACACTGACGAAGAGTTTCTATCGCGAATCAGTACTCTCACTGTCCACAACCCAAAAAAGTCGACCACACTTCCACGACCTCGTTCCGTGGCAACAAACCTTTTGTGACAAATTTTGATGGTTTCACCTACGGAAGCCGCAGTCGATGGAGCTACTAGCGGCGGCCCATCGGCGGATCCAAGGGGTGCGGGTGGGGGAGGCCGCCCCCACTGGATCCAAAAATCTTTTGCAATTTTTTTTTATCAAGAATCAAGTCGAAACACACGGGCCCAGCTGCCCAGGCTTGTTTCTAGGGCTAGTGGGGGCGAGACGGGACCAACGGGGGCGCACCCACTTGCAAGTCCCGTGTGGCCTGCTTCCTTAATTTTTAAAAAAATCAAAAGGTGAAACGACGTTGTTTCACCCTCTGATTTAAAAAAAAATCGCATCTCTCTCTCTCTCTTTCACTCTCTGCGATCTCTCTGGCTCTCCCTCAGCCCAGCAGCCCTCACGTCTCTCTCTTACTCACTGCTGCCATTGCCCCGCCCGGCGCCCGCCGACCTACCATCTCTCTCATTCTCTTGTTTCTTTTTTTTATTCCCAATAATCTCACATCTCACCTCTGCTCTCAAGTGTCGTCCACCAGCCATCGGAACTTTCTGCCGATTGCCTAACTGCCTCTCCACTCCAGGTATGTGCAATTTAGACTATTTAGATTAATTTAATTTTTCAATTTAGCCATTTAGGGTTTCAAATTTTAATCATTTCATGATTAATTTCTTATTTCTCATGATTAGTTGTTTACTTTTATTTTATTTTTTTGCTACTGCATGATTAATTTCTATTATTTAGTTTAATTTTGTCATTATTTCTCATGATTTATCATTTATGATTATGCGTTTATAGTTATGGACTATGGTGTTGTTGTGCTGCTTTTTTTTTGTTTTTAAGATTTGTTTTGGCTGAATGGTTGTTTCAATCATTCAATGTTAATGCTTCTGAATTGATGCTTAATTGCTTATAGTTGTTTCAATGTTGGACTATTTAGTATGTTATATTTTATTACATTTGTGTCTATACTGTCTTTATATAAAATAATTTTAGACGTGACAGTATTTTCTTCTAGAGGAGCAAAAAAAGAATGTCTTTGCTTCTAATCTATCAGACCCAATTCATTAAAACTACTTTCGATATATTTAACTCCTGAGTAGCTATTTGGACTGTAATATCCACGTGGTTTCATTTACTTTTGTCTTCCCTCAATTTTATAGCAAAAAGAGGATAACAATATAGAAATTTTGTGAACGCGTATAAAAATGTTTGTTTGTTTGGATGCTGACCTTTTGATGGGTATTAAGAATTGTCTTCCTCATATGTTGATGGACATTTTAAATTGTTTTGTTTTGTTATGTTCTTTTTAGATAATGGAGCAGTTTTTGATAAAAAAAGTCACGAAGCATGAAGTCGTCTAATACTCCTAATGTGGCTACTAAATGAAGATTCCAGTTCGAAAAGATCTCGCCCTTTGTTGAGTTTGGATGATATTATTTCTGACCTAGGGTTGCGTAATCTATTAACTCGTATGATGCTATGAAGATGGTTGAGAGTAACAAGAATATTGTATTGCCATTGATTTATTGTCTTATTGAGTTAACATTGGTCTTACCGGTTGCGACTACAACTGTTGAGAGAGTGTTTTCTGCAATGAAGATTATTAAGACTGAGTTGCAGAATAGAATGAAAAATGAATGGATGAATGATAGCATGATAATATACATTGAGAGTGAAATTTTTGACACTATTGAGAATAAAGCCATTTTACAACATTTTCAAAATATGAAGACCCGTAGGATCCAATTACCATATCTCAGTATAGCAAATAGTTCAGTAAGTGTATTTCATTATTTTTAATGTTTTTAGTTCTTAATTTGTGATATTGTAATTTTAAGACACTTTTTACATTATGTTAATTTTATTTTGGTAATTTTGCCTTAGAAATTCGATCCCACTCATTTTATATCTTAGATACGCCACTCTACTGCATTAATATACTCATCCCACGAGACATTCATATTCACTTTTTTTTTCAAAAAAAAGGAGAAACAGTGCCTGAGAGAGATTTTTGAGGAAATAATAATGTTTCCATGAAAATGTCTGATTGCTTTCTAGCTTAATTACCCAAAAAAACAAAATGCATGTCCCACCTCCGTTTAGGTTTTCGTGTTAACTTAGTTTTTGCTTGCGAAAATATTCACCCCATAAAAAGAAAATTCACACTCGTAACAACCCACTTCGATTTACATTTAATTAAAATACAAATTAAACTTCGAAGAAAAATTTTAAACCCAGCCAAAATTCCCTTTTTATTCCAGCTAAATTGAAAATTACGAAAAAAAAGAAGAGAGGATAAAGCTGTGAGTTCATAGTCTAAATCTCTTTGAGCCACAAAACATGCGCATCGACCTACACCTTATTGAAGTAATTATGCATTATTTTTTATGCGAATTGTAATACGTATTTATTAGGGCCTGAACTTCATCAAATTCGCATTCTACCCAAATTGACTGGACTTATTTTTTTCATAGGCATTTTTTTTACGGGCAAAATTGACTGAAATTAATTTACTTCCTCAGCGCATAGTGGGCGCGAGCTGGAGGCACGCCAAGAGTCAGGTTCAAACAATCGTCGTTGTCATCAATTTGGCTGCGAGACCCCAAAACAGGCTGATGTTTAGCCACGTTCACCGGGGAAGCTGCCTCCAAGGTCACGATCGTTGAAATTCTCTCATTTCCTTGTCTAAGATTCCCATGTCCCTCCTGGCTCAACCAGGAGTCATAAGTTAGCCCAGGGTTAAAACCATCCGGGTAAACTTCAACCCACCGATTATGTTTCACTCCAGCCAAGCCAGTCAGGTTAGACTTAGTATCGGACTCTGTGACCACCGAGCCGTCGCGAGGTTGGGGCCTAATGACGGACCGCTTGAACCTGCTCTGAGGTTTTTCGTTGTGAAGGTCATGTGAGACGGAGATGGAGTCCTTGGATGCATAGTTTATGTCGCCGGCTATTAGAGTTAGTCCCACATTGCTAAAGCAATGTGGGCTATTGCAATCAAAGGCTTATAAATAAAGCCTCTCTGTAATCTCAGATTTACACCCGTGAGTACACACTGTGGGAAGACCCAAATGGGCAGATATGTGTACTCACTGGTGTAAAGACGAGATTACAGAGAGGTTTTATTTATAAGCTTTTGATTGCAATAGCCCACATTGCTTTAGCAACGTGGGACTAACTCTAATAACCACTTCCCTTAAATACAGCCCTCTCCGTTCTCCATTTCCGAACAACAACCCTTCCGTGGTACGAACTTTCTTTTCTTTCTCTTCAACTTGAGGTAACAACGTGTAGCCATGCGGCCAAGAAAAAAAAAACGTGTAGCCATGCGATCAAGTTCAATTTGCAATGGCTGCAGAGCCCTTCGGAAAGGCTGCAGTGATGACTGCACCATTAGGCCCTGCCTTCAATGGATCAAGTCGCCTGATTCCCAAGCCAACGCCACTCTCTTCCTCGCCAAGTTTTATGGTCTTACCGGCCTTCTCAACCTTATTAATGCTGGCCCTCAACACTTCCGTCCTGGTAATCAATTGATTAAGCACCCTATTGTGAATTATTATTTAACAGTATTGTGCTATGATTTTGGTCAACTATGTTAGTCCACTTTTTACTGGTTTCAGCTATCTTCAAATCGCTATTATATGAAGCTTGTGGTCGAATTTTGGATCCAGCATATGGCTCAGTAGGTATAATATGTTCAAAGAATTGGGCGAAGTGCCAAGCCACCGTTGAAGCAGTGCTGACAGGTTCACTGACCATGAGATCAGGTGATGCCACTTCATTCCACCCCAATGTTCCTCTCAAAGCCGGTGTTAAGACTAAAATAAAAGAGAATAAAAATTTAGACTAAGAGAGAGAGAGAGGAGAAGTGAGACACAAGATTTAAGTGGTTCGGTCCATAGACCTACATCCACTGTGGGAAGGCCCAAATGGGCAGATGTGTGTACTCACTGTTGTAAAGATGAGATTACAGAGAGACTTTATTTATAAGCCTTTGATTGCAATAGCCCACATTGCTTTAGCAATGTATGACTAACTCTAATACTCCCCCGCAAACGCAAGGTGGATACACGTTGAGTTTGGACTAGAAAAAGAAATTCCCCATAAGAAAAAATGGCGCCGGAGGATGGCAGACAATCGCCGGAAGTTGGCAGGAATCTGACCGGAGAGGCCGACAATCGCCTAAAGATGGCCGGAGAGGGTCGCTGGAATGGGGAAGACGCCAGAAGGTCGTCGGAGGAATGTCGGACGGGGCGCCGGAAGGCCCGAGAGAAGACGCTGGAAGGTCGCCGGAGGAATGCCGGACGGGGCGCCAGAAGGCCCGAGAGAAGACGCCGGAAGATCGCCGGAGGAATGCCGGATGGGGCGCCGGAAGGCCCGAGAGAAGACGCCGGAAGGTCGCCGGAGTGATGCCGGATAGGGCGCCGGAAGGCCCTAGAGAAGATGCCGGAATTTTACCGGAATGATGCCGGATGGGCGCCGGAAGGCCCAAGAGAAGAACTAAAATAGGCCGGACTGGACTAGGCCTAAACTAGGCCAAGCTAAGCCAACAAGAGTGCTGACCAGCCTGAGCCAAAATGGGCCACAGGATCGAAATGACTCTGATACCATGTTAAGACTTAAATAAAAGAGAATAAAAATTTTAGACTAAGAGAGAGAGAGAGGAGAAGTGAGACACAAGATTTAAGTGGTTCGATCCATAGACCTACATCCACTGTGGGAAGGCCCAAATGAGCAGATGTGTGTACTCACTGGTGTAAAGATGAGATTACATAGAGACTTTATTTATAAGCCTTTGATTGCAATAGCCCACATTGCTTTTGCAATGTGGGACTAACTCTAATAGTGGTAGGTACGTACGTAAGGTGGATATTTAAACTATAGCAAATCAAAGGTTGCCTTTCTTGTTCTCCTTTTGTTGGTAGGGTATCTGGAAAACAAGTTTCATTTGGTTTTGGATTCTCTTCTTCGAAGAACACTCTTGACATTCATTATTATACTGCAAAATGCAAATCAACTCTAAGGGAAGGTTCTGGGTACCAAAAGTTTTTACGTATCACTATGGTTTCTTTAAGGACCTATACATCAATATTGTGCAGAGCACTGGATTACGCTAAATGAATATTAATTAAGGGCACGTAAAGCGTGATTAATTGCCATTCAAGGCATAGAAAGTTTAAGACTACATGGGAGGCTCGATCTTTAGGTACATAAAGTCTAAAGACTCGTGCCTTTCCTGATCATCAACTTGCCATATGTAAACATAAGAGTAGTGGTGTGGCTGGTAAAGGCATGAGTTCGAAGCCCAGTACTTTTAGCAACTGTTGGATATTGGATAGATTTTGCTTGTGAACGTGCTCCTCTCACCTCTCGATCGGTGGTAGGGACTAGGGACAGTGGTGTCTAGCTCCCAATGTAACATTCATCTCGCTTTCACTTTCTCTTGTCTTCCCCATTAGCCATCCTATAATCTTATCCTTAGAATATTCTTATTGTCCAAGAAGTATATTTCTTCTGTGGAGCTGCACAACATAAGAAGATATTCGGAGGATAAAACAATAATTATCACTATAGAGTTCCCCCGGCCCATATACGTATACATATATTAGTGTTTGTTCACAGGCCTGTCTTTGAAGTTTGAGGATTGTTACAATCCCGGTGCTGCATGAAGGTTTAGATTGGACCACAACTAGATCATTTATCTACGTTTGGGCCAAGTAAGTTTCCCAGATTCTCAAAGGGTTCGCCAGGGTACTTCTCAAATGCCGTTTATTATATTTATACCAATGCCGGCCTTAACCACTTGCATCAGTCATCTCATCCAGCACCGCACCTCACACCTTATAAGTATGTACCAGAGTTCAGACAACTTCAAATAAGAGTAACTTTCACTGCAAGGGGACCGAGTTCCTAATCCTGATTTTTTTTTAATTGGGTTGAATTGGGCTTCGTAATTGAGAGTGCAAAGCCTTTTCCTTCAAAAATTTAGCTTCTGTTCTTACATGTCGACAAACTTATGGGAACTTGTGATTTGCTTGCAGCAAGTGGTTAACAGACTAAAGAATAATGAAAGGAAAGCAATTTATATAGGCCAGGATTGGTCACATTGGACTCTCTGTGCATTCCCATTCTCCCATATATGCAGGGGGTCGTTTAAAATAGGAATATTGCAAATTCCCATCCTACAATGGCAAGTACACCATAGGCCGGCTCAAGTTAAGGCAACTTAGGTGGTGCCTAAGACCTCAGCCAGAGTAAGGCCCCAAAAAGATTAAAAATAATTTTTTATTTTTATTTTTTTTGTAGATGATCAAAAAATAAAACGGCAACTGAGCTAAGAAAAAAATAGCAAGATGCAATATTTTCATTTTTTTTATCATGAGTGGACTAATATATTTCTTCAGGCCTCCTATTCTATTTTTAGATATTTTTAAACTTTGTTCAAAGAGAAAAAATGTCTTATAAATTTCTTAATTGTTCTAGTCATGAGGTATTGATGTCATGTATGAGGGCCTCATAAAAAATATTTAATAGGGCCTTTGAATATTTTATATTAAATTTAATAATTTTCAAATAATTTTAAATAATATATAATAAAAAAGCCTAATAATTTATTTTGCCATAGCCCGTTTGATTTGAGCCGGCCCTGCCATTCATAGCCTAAATAGCCAAATTGGACTTCGTGATTACAAAGCCGATCTCTTAACACAGATGAGATTCGTTATGAAAGATGTTTTTCTCCCCATTAAAAAGAAACATGCGAATTATTACTCCCTCTGGGTATAAATATAGAAAATGTCGATTCTGTCAGATTTGTTCTTAAATCCAACGTGGTATTTAAAAAAAATAAAAAAAGACAGAACAGACAAGTTCAGCTTGGGTTGTTAGAGTCTCACATTGATTAGAGATCATTTAATCTTGTGCTTCATATACCTATTGGGCCACCTCTTCCCATAGCCAATTGGTATTGAGATGAAACTTGACATGGTATCAGAGCCAAGTATTTCTGGGTTTGGCCCACTTGTTTATGTTCCCCATTTGTTGTCCACGTGCATGGACCATGTTCATTCAGCCTACACGTGAGGGGGAGTGTTAGAGTCTCGCATTGATTAGAGACCATTTAATCTTGTGCTTCATATACCTATTGTGTCACCTCTTCCCATAACCAATTGATATTGAGATGAAACTTGACATGGGCCAAACACAAAAGCAATCATAATTGTTGGACGCCTAGCTAGGCACTAGGTAGGTTAGTCTCTAGCTAGGCTGGGCCCAATCCACTTGCATTCTTGACATGTAGAAGGATATAGGCAGGTGTATATATCGACCAAGAACATTGGTGTCCAGTACCTCTGCACCTGCTAAACCTATCATTCCAGCCTCTGCGACTGAGAAAGTCATGTGGGTTATTGACAATTCGTCACGATTATATTAAACTGAGGTCACAGTACTACGTTCTTACACCCATTTGACAATCTCACAAGAGAGAGAGAGAGGGCACAGAATGCTAATATTTTTTTTACAGGTGTTGACTGAGATCACTACGATATTAGAGGACATGAGAGAAATATATATTTAAATAAAGAACAGCATATACGTAGCATCGGTTAGCTAAACTGTCGTGAACTGAATTATGGGCCGGGAGAGTCAATTTGATTCCATATCCAAAATACTAGCAGACAAAATACCCGGCGCTACGAATCAGTGGCAGCTTTCCTAACATCTTCGTCGCCGCACAATACGTGGCTCTTTCTATCATTGGTTTTGCTGCTTGTTTCTCCAATCTCTTATAAGCGCCCAAATCACCAGAATCCAAGACACTCAGTTGTCAACAAAATAAAATCAAGAAAACACTTTAAAAAAAACTGGAACGATATCAAACTTACGCTGCAGGGCAAAATCACTCTTAATTCCAGCTCCTTTTTCTCTGTCTGCAACTGGAACTATTCTGTTTTTAACCCACCCCTTTCTATAGCGAGACAAAAGGGTTGCTAGAGGAAGCGATTAAAGATACTGCAAAGTTTTCCCAAATTGTAAAAATATACAAAGACTAATGCCCATCTAACATTCAACCTACACTCTGGAACCTTTTTTTAATTCTCGATTAGTATTAATGCTAACTTGGCTCTGTGGATTGCCTTCTTGGCTCTTGCTCTTCTAGCAGAAGTACCTCACTCGACAGCCATACTAACTCCACTATACTAGGTCTTGTGCCCCACTTTTTATAAGCGGAGAAAAGTCCCATTTGTTGGATTTGTTAGCGTGCTTAGCTAATTGATGAATGTTCAGATGTTCTTAACTTTAATATTGAAGAGATATAGTAGGAAACAGTGGAGGAATTTCAGGGTGGAGAAGGATTAAAGTTCATGGAGAGAAGGAGTAAAGTGTCTCCTGCCAACTGCTCCACTAATATGGGTCAACGCAGCTTACTATGTAAGTCAATTTATCTGAACTTATCAGAAGGCAATGTTTGTGGGATGCATATGGAGTGTTTCACTTAGTTTTGGTCAGATTTGAATGAAGATATAAGATCAAGATTGACTTGTTTCGGGAAGTACCGCAAGGAACAACTTGTAGTGCATCAGACATTAGCACTTGAAGAGGCACCAAAGACAGTAAACTTGAGACTGCAAATCAATAAGATTCAGACTACTCATTATTGCTGCTTAAAGCCTACTACCAACCTTTCGCCAAGCACAATATTGCACTTCTCATTCATAGCGCGGTAAACAATAATAACAAACACTCGATTTACCCCATCATCAACGACATTAGCAGATGATGGTTATGGAAAGAAACAGAAGAAATCATTGTACTGGTTCAGTGAAGATATGAAACTCAGCTCGTGATCATTACATCTCTGCCATTGTTGATCTTGTTCTCAAGACAGAAGCAAAATAAAAAAGGATCTAGGAAAGTACATACAGATATTCTAGAAATAGCAGGTGTCATTGTAGTCGCTGTAAAATTTAAACTCTCCACTTCTATACATATCACAGTCGTCCATTTTCTTTGATCTTCCATTGAAAAAAGAAATTAAAATACCAAAATACCCCCGGTTTCCCCCCATATACTACTGCAAAACCATCAGAATACCAGAATAAAAATGATGAGAAAAACGAGGGTATTTTGGATGAAATTCATCATAAGATCAAGAGAAAAAAAGAAAAAAGAAAAATTATACTAGTTGTGGAGAGGATCTGGGCAACTGGTTACTCTTCGTTTACTCTCCTCGAATCCATTGGCAGTTCTGTTGATACCAAATGTTCTTCCATTGAAGTACTTGCGGAGCAGCTCCTCCTTGCTTTTCTTATCCAAACTGCCTCGGCTGCCTTCCTTTGTGACCTTCGCCTCTCCATTTCCAGGATGTATCCGAATTGCCCCGGCTTGGCATGAGTACTCACAGCAGACCCAAATCTGTAAAATCGGGATAATCAACAGCACCACCAGAGTAGAGCACATGAGTCTCCTGCTGCCAGAACAAGACATTGCCAGAAGACCCACATAAAGCTATCAAAGTAGCCTTTCTTCAAATGCTTAGACGCCCTTTTCTCTTCAAAAATATCGTTAGCTTCCTGTGTTGACAAAATGAGGTTTTGGATCTCTCCCTCGCCCTCTCTCTCTCTCTCTCTCTCAAGGCTATGACTTATGAGCAGACAATTGACGGCTATAATGGGCATAGTATGGGGAGAGGGTGATAGATGGAGCCTCATGCCCCCACAGCGGCCCACGTGATTGCAGGTTGTGTTCTATACACGTTAAGCAACAGGGAAAAAAAAAAAAAAAAAAGGGGTAAACTCACAGTAAGCCTCGTATCTTTGAGGCAAAATTAAGTTACTATCTTTATTTTTCAATCCAACAATTTAAGACCCATAACTTTCAAAACCTATCAATTTTTGCCCTCTGTATAAATCAAGTGTTAAGTCTGACAGAAAATCATGCAAAATGACCGAAATGCCCCTCCATGGATAAATTTTAAATAATAAATAATAAATAATAAAAATTTAAGAAATAAATTAAAAATAAATAGATTATTAAAATATATTTTCAATTGTTTTCTTTAAAAAATATTACTTTTTTTTCAAAATATATCATTTTTATTTTTAATGTTTTTAGTCATTTTATCTTGGAAGGGCATTTTGGTCATTTTTCATGCTTTTCCGTCAAACTTAACGTCTGATTTAGACGGGGGCGAAAATTGATAGGTTTTGAAAGTTATGGGTCAAATTGTTGGATTGAAAAATAAGGGTAGTAACTTGATTTTGCCCCAAAGATATAGGGCTAACTATGAGTTTCCCGAAAAAAAAATGTTACTTGTAACCTCGTGAAATGTTACTTGTATCCTTGATTTGAAATGGGTATGAACCTATGTAAAGAGAGGACTGAGATTTTAAATCTCATATACGATGGTCAAGAAATGGACACCTCATTTAATGAGGTGGGAGGGAAAATAAAGCCGAGAAACTCGGCTTGGCTAAACAGTCGACTGTTTTTTCTTTCTTTCTTTTTTTCCCTGCCTATTTTCTGCAACACGTAAGAGGGAACGTCTATGCAACCTTCTACAAGCCGGCTCTTTTCCTTGCAGTACACACACACACTTTCTCTCCAAATTTTTGTCCAAAATTTCTTCCCCCAAAATCTCCTGCGCGCTTGTCTTCATCCTCTCCCTCAAACGATATGGACAGAATCGAGGTCTCCAATTTCAATCGTCAATTCCTCTTGAGGTACTTTGTTAGTTTTTCTATCTTTCTTTTTCCTCTATTTTGTTTTGGTTTTATCTGAATCGAAGATTATTTGTTTCCCAAAAGTTTTGGTTTTCACTCTCAAGTTTGAATATATGAATGAAACTCATGTTATGCGTATTTAGAAAAATGATGGAACTCTTTCGAAATACGTAAATTTTGCTTATATCATAATTCTGGGTCGCTTTGGATGTTGAAATTATCATGCATTCTTAGGGAAAATCCTCATATTTGTTAAATTTGCTTTGATTTTTGGTGATCAAAGCTTTTGGGGTACTTAGGTCACCAATAGTATGTGTTAATTTTCTTAAAACCAAAACTATATATTGAAAACATCTAGAGGTGAGTCTGGTAGTTTATCGTTTAAGAAATGCTGCACTGTAGCTCGCATTTTTTTGTCCTTGCCTACGATTATAAGCATGAACAATCTGCAATGCCTCCGATGTATTTTTTATGAAATCAGTTAAATTAGTGCTTTACCATGTATATTGTTGTCCCCTAATGACTTCCAACAATTCCTTTGGTTTATGTGTGTTCTATATGTGACATTTTGGATTTTTAATTTCTTTTAGGCAAATATTTTCTTTAATTGTGATTGTTCTGTTTAAGATTTGAAAATGTTGGTAAGCCAAAAGCGGAGGTTGCTGCAAAGCGTGTTATGGAAAGAGTTAGTGGTGTGAATATCAAGCCACATTATTCCCGAATTGAAGACAAAGAACTTGATTTTTACAGTGATTTTAGTATTATAGTTCTTGGTCTTGATTCAGTTGAGGCTCGGAGCTACATCAATGTTGTAGCTTGTACTTTTCTTGGTATGGATCTAAAACTCTGCTACTTTTTATAACATCTTGTTATGTAATAAAGTGCAACACCCGTTTGGGCATCTCAAGGGCTACAGTCTGATTCTTCCATGTAGACTAATCTGTAAAATTAAATACCAAAAGGCTTATATGAACCTTGGTTGAGTGACAACATCCTTAAATTTTTCGTGCTGGCTTCATAGCATGTCATTCTTAAAGTGCCTAGTTGTCACTAAACTCTGCTTGCACTAATATATCTTCCCTCATTGTTGTTTGGAAATTTAGAGAATGATTCTGATGATAACGGTTGAGAAGAAACTATTAAACCTATTTTGATGTACCCTTGCTGAAACTCCTAGAACTGCTGCCCATTGCATTGAATATGCCCACTTAATCAAATGGGATGAGGTAATAAATTACTCAGCAATTTGTGTTTTTCCTTTGCCAAATTGTTGATTTTTAAACTTATTTCTGTGTAATCTAAATATCATCTTATTTTTAGGTTCATAGTGGAAAGGCTTTTGATCCGGATGAATCGGAAGATGTCCAAGGACCCCCAAGATTCTGGGTGCTGGAAGGCCAGAGTGAACCTAGATGCAGATATATTGTTAAAGTCATTTTGTCCTGCCATCAGTAGCAAGGAGCAAGGAGCATGGCAACATTTTGAGTCATTTTGCCCGAGACATTCAATATAGTGTGATCTGGAACTAGTTATAACATTACTGTTGTAAACGAAGTAGAATTTTCTAGATATATTGTAAATGAAGTAGAATTTTATATCAAAACATTTTTTTGTTTTTTATATCCGTTCTCTTAGAGATTCTCTGTCTTTGTGTCTTGGGTTGGACCAAATTACTTATTCGTCCTCGTTTGCGGATAAGTCAATTTTTACAATTTTTACTATTAGAAGCCCTTATTTTCATATCTATCATTCCTTAACTTAAGTAGAAATTCCAAGCCCTGTCGCACGAGGGGGCTTTGGAAATTCCAGGACCTTTCACGCGCAAGGCACTGAAAATTCCAGGCCCTGTTGCTCAGGGGGCTCTGAAAATTCCAGTCCCTGTCACACTCGTCCCGACCTTTGATATGCATTCTCATTCTTGGATAAGCCTTAGATGCATATGAAGTAATGGATGCTATAAAAACAAACCCCACGATATAGAAATAAACTCAAAAGATTTCAAACTATCTACATACAATCCAACACTATTGTGTACAAAAAATCAAATATTTGTCAACACTATATACAATCCCAAGTGCTCTCTTCCCCCAATCTGGGCCGCCATCAAATCATGTGCTAGCTTCAGGTGAATGCCAGCTCTATCTGCATTGTTGCACTCAAGACGTTGCAATTTATTGATTGCCCATGGGAACGAAGCACATGGACTTTTGATGGTGTAGCTAATTCATGGTTATGTTGTGGACACCAATCAAATGTGTAATACCAGAGTTCAGATTGTCGTTGAATGGCGAAACTTGCAAGACACCCATACCTAGTATTCCTACTTTCCTTTTTTAAAGGCACTGCCTCTTGTTTCTCTTTTCTCAACCCTTCTTTGCTACACACGAATGTTCTAACTGTATAATATCCTTTTTTCTTTATTCTTGAACCCACTAGACCTCCGGATGCTAAATCCAATGTTAATTGTGTAAAGATTGTACCAATCGCAAGCATGATCCACATCTCTAAACTCTAAGGTCCAAATATCTACAGTTTTCTGTTGTTTGTCCGAACCATTTCACCTACATAATTCAACCATACAAAATGAAACCAATGGAAATCTATCTGAATTCATTTATATAGAGGGCAAATAAATTGACAAACCTTCCGGGTTTGAGGTACTATTAGACCCTCGCCTATCTATATTTGGGTTAATGTTGGATAGCTCCGTCATTTATCAGCCTTTAAAAATTTAATAACCCTAGTTAGCAAAAGACACGAATATTACAACAAGCATAGAATGAATCATCCACGCAAAGCTTGTAAAAAAACTGTACATACGTTCTTCTACAATAATAGAAAATTAGAAAAGTACACAAGTAGCTGTGTAAGATCGGAATTGAAGAGATTCCTTTGAGAGAACTATCTCCTAAAAGATAAAGCTACAGAAACTGATAAAAGATGATTGTATGAATCTCGTAGCATAAGAAAAAAATTTAAAATCTATAAGGCCTAACGCCATTCATGGGGTGAGAAGGTATTGAGTGCCAATAGAAAATAATATTTAATTGGACATGAATGTAACCCTAACCTCAGATTGAAGAAACAACCTTCTAAAATCTAAAATGCATCATGAATTGAAGAAACATCCTTTTGATATAAGTAATTTTGATGCCCGATGAATCCAGGTCCGCCATATAATAACACTGAGGTGCAGTGAAATTTGCAGCAAGATTTTAAGGGAAAACTTCTCTAAACGACTCATGATTTGTCTGCAACGTGGTCTCATGTTCTTCTTTTGACTGGGGGTAAATTCCTACCAATAGTAGAAGAGGAAATGGCTTCATTAACACCCAAATAGAAGAAAAAGTTGCCAATTACCCACCAAATTCACGTACAATCTGTTCATCTAATGACATATAACTCAATGCAAGTCATAACATCTCTCCAACCAAACCATGACAACCCGGACACTAATTGCGAGAAAAGGATTCCTAAACAAAATTAGTTCCACAGTACACATCTGCATAAGGAACTCATCATGGGACTTGGGAATTTCCTCTCATCTATGGGTAAGTAAAGAAAGCAGTCAGTTATCATGACTCTATGAGAAAAAATATACTTTACCCCTTTCTAATTATCAATTATCACTAATTTTATTATTTGTATTTTAAATTACTAAATTTGACACATTGCATCCTATATTAATATTTCACCTGTGATCAAAGAAGAAATATCTCTATGAAAGTAGGAGGTCTTAAGCATTAACATGTGGTCAAATGCACGTAAAAGTTAGACATTTGGTCCGAAGATGGTAAATTCCTACACATTAATTGATATTTTCTAAGTCCACTGAATTGATTCTTGTCTGCAAATGTACTGGTCGTATCTAACATATAGTGGAAGTTGAAACGCAAACATTGTCACAAGTATCATCTTGAAATAATTTTGCATCAAGGTATAATTTTCGTAGGAAATACAAACATGGATATTCCTATATATTGAACATTATTCTCAGATTGAATTTGTCTTTTTTTTGTTTACCTTTCCCACCATAGACCTGAAAAAAAATCATAGAAGCCGAAACAAATGCTCGATGTAACTATTTCTCTCATTTGACTGGAGCCGTCTATTATTTGAAAAGAAAAAAATAACAAAAGATAAAATAGCATGCAAAACAAACCTAGACAAATAGGCAAAAGAACTGCAAAAGAAGCAAATTAGTAATGCTATATATTAAACTTTAGATTGTTTAAGGACTGCCTTGCACTTGCCTCAGGAGATCTACGTGTTCCGTTTCAAGAAGTAAACCCATGGCGGTAATTGGAAATATTATCAGAACTGGTATCAATGCCACAATGAACAACAGATTGTAGAAGGTTGCAGAAGATTGCAGAAGACGTGCAACAAATGGCTAAAAAGAGTCTATTTGAGGTTGCAAAAGATGTGCAGGGAAAATGGAAGGGAAAAGAGTCTGGCTTGCAGAAGGTGTGTAGAAGACGTGCAGAGAAAAGAATCGGTTTGCAGAAGGTTGCATAGATGTTCCCTCTTGCGTGTTGCAGAAGATAGGCGGGGAAAAAAAAAGAAAAAAAGAAAAACCAAGCTGACTGTTTAACCAAGCCGAGTTTTTCTGCTTTATTTTCCCTCCAACCTCATTAAATAAGGTGTTCATTTCTTGACCTTCAGATCTGAGATTTAAAATCTTAGGCCTCTCTTTACACACCTTCGTACACATCAACTTAGTACCGAATCCAATCTCATGACTTATGAGCAGATAATTGACAGCTATAATGGGCATAGTATGGGGAGAGGCTGATAGATGGAGCCTCATGCTCCCACAGTGGCCCATGTGATTACAATAGAAAAACTGATTGCAGGCTGTGTTCTATACACATGGGCGGAACCACGTGTGGACCATGGGGCCTGAAAATTCCTTCAAATATTTTGTGTGTTAAGAGCCCAGCCCACCCCACAACAACCCAGGCTCACCCCCAATTAATAGATTATGTACTCATATTCATAAATTGTGATGAATTCATAAATTGAAATTGTTAAATTCATCCACACGAATTTGTGAATTTGTGTTATCTGATTCGAATCGTGAAATTTTTAAATTCAAATTGATGAATTTAAATTGTGATGAATTCTTGTTTTATGTTTTCGAATAAGAAAAAAATAAACTGAAGCTTTTTCGGTTTCATGCCAATCATAGATGAATAATGAATTGACAGTAATGAGTATGAGTGAGAAATAAAGTTTAAGGATGGTAGTGGATAGAGATTACTCTCATTATATAGATGTCCTGAAATTGAAATATAAGAGTTTTGTCCCGTTTGATATTGGTAACTGCAACCTGGATCATTAAATTGATTTTTATCATTTGAAATTGTAAAAGTTTTTTCCTCCTTACGTGGAATGCAGATTATGTGTTATATATGAGAACATATCTCCTATTGATGTGATTACACACGTTCTAATCTCATGCGAAGAGGCTGAGATTCCCTACATATATTTGCCCTCAAAATAGGTAAGTTTGCAACATTTAAATGATCTTACAGACTTCCTTAAGATAATCAGAGTAATGTGATGAATTAATTTATGAATTCATCACAGATTAAATCAACATGAATTTAAATTGTTAAATGTTTGTGAATATATGATGAATTTATTTTAATTTTTGATGAATAATGTGATGAATTATATATTGAGATTATGAATTTGATTGAGATTATTGTGAATCTTTTATTATGATTTAATTGTGCATTATATTGAAATTGTGATTTGGTTATGAAATTAGATTGATGATTTTTTTTTTGTTTAGAGAATGGATAAGTTTTTTATAAAGAAGCCAGCCAGTATAGAGTCGTCTAGTACTCCTAACGTGGTTGTTGCTTCTGAAATGAATATTATTGAGAACGGAGCTATTTTACAACGTTTTCAGAACATGAATTCCAGTAGGATTCAATTGTCACCTCTCAGTATCAGTAAATAGTATTGTACGTGTATTTTAATATTTTTAGTGTTTTTAGTCCTTAATTTTTGATATTTTAACTCTAAGATATTTTTTTTGCATTACGTAGTAAATTTTCCTTTTCATTTTTCCTTAATAGTTCAACCCTTTCTATTGGATTCCTGGTTCCGTCACTGTCTATACACGTACAACAATAGGAATAAAATGTTACTTGTATCCTCATTGTGAAATGTATATATGTCCTTATCTTTTGTTAATTTTAAATCCACATACCATATAACCACGAATGTAAAGCCTACTTGCAAAAACATACATTAATAATATTATCCATACAAAAGTTGACTGTATTGTATACTACATATAGTAATAAAGCTTTAAGTAGGGCTGAACAAAACCGGACCGCAGACCGGACCGAATTCGCGGTCCGATCCAGTCTTAATTTTTTAAATGCGGTCCGGTCCAGACCGGATTGAAGGACCGTATTTATACGGTCCGGTCGGGGTCAAAAAATATGAAATGCGGTCCGGACCGGACCGAACCGCATTTCTTTATTTTTTATTTTTTTAATTATTAAAAGAAAAATCTCTGCACTGCGCAGTGTGTGCGGAGCAGAGATTTTTCTTTTAATGCAGTGCACTCTGCGCGCGGAGTGCCTACTGCGCAGAGCCTACTGCTCTGCGCAGTAGCAGTGCCCGATGACCTGCAACCCTTCAATCGGGAAGAGGGAGTCAGCCCTGTTGAGCATCCCAACCTTGAGAATTCAGAAGTTTCTTGTCGTGTAACATTTACAGGTTGCGAACACCGAACACGTCATGCTGGGCACCAACACGTGGAAGTGTCACGGTTCTAACGCGTGTCTAATACAATAAACTCAAGAGGCAGGGGAGCAGAACTCAACGTGATAAGTGGCTACTAGCCTACTGCGCAGAGCTAGCAGAGTATCTCTGCATGTTCGAATTACAAATTTAAATAATTGAACCTATTTGATCGCCGAACTTCACTTCTCAAATCCAACATTCTTTCCCATTCAAAAGAAAATCTCTGTCTACCCTCTGCAGCCCCAAAGAATACGAACCAACAAACCTATGATGAAATAGAGTATAATAATTGCTCAAAATCATAAACGATCCACAAGCTTAAAAGCTAATTTCAGAAAGCATCCTGATGGAATTATTTAAAATGATGGTGAACAAACAAGGAGCTTTATTTTCTTTGGGCCATTCTCTGAAGGAGATGTCAATTTCAGTTTAGCTGCATATAAGTGGCTACTAGCCTACTGCGCAGAGCTAGCAGAGTAGCTCTGCATGTTCGAAATTTTTTTAAATTTTTTTTAGCAGGCGAGCAGAACTCAATGTATAAGTGGCTACTAGCCTACTGTGCAGAGCTAGCAGAGTAGCTCTGCACGTTCAAATTTTTTTTTAAAAAGAAAATTAAATCCGGTCTGGACCACTTAAAAAAGTGGTGCATATCGGACCGCATTTCATAAAACCGGACCGGACCACTTATAAGTGGTCCGGTCCGGTCCTTTAATATAAAGGAACCGGAAATGCGGTCCGGACCGGATTGCGGTCCGAAAACCGGACCGCATTTCCGGTTTTCAGCCCTAGCTTTAAGAGCATTTTCACTGCTTGGCCGTGTACTCGACTGAGTTACTAACTACTGCATGCATTAGAAATCTGCATGCCGGTGACACAATTAAGGAGGCAGCTGGGGGATCATAAGTTGACGACAAAGCCACGCGTCTCAGTGTCGCATTGTTTTTTAATTACCTTAGCTATATGATGATTAAGCCTTTGTAAGAAATAAAAATTTAAACTTTAGATAAGTGAGACAAGATTTAAGTGATTCGGTCCATAGGACCTACATTCACTGTTGGAAGGCCCAATGACCTGATTTGTTTTCTCACTTATGATTCAAAAGGTTACATTGAGATTTTATTAATTTATAAACCTTTGATTTCAATTGCCCACGTTGCTTTAGCAATGTGAAACTTTACATTTTCTAACACTTCTAGTAAGATTTTTGCTTTTTAACCAAGATTAATGGTGAGAATCATTGAGAAGAGGTAGAAACTTTTTACTTGTATATATCTTCCCGTGAGAGAAAGAGAATGGCAGTCGGCCGCTCCCTCAAGCAAGGCTGAATCATAATCTGATCTCCGATTCTATTAACAGTCTGATGATATACATTAAGGCTGTAAGGGACTGATCAGTGATGCAGTACTGTCGACCTTCTGGCCAAAGACGGTGGACCATCCAGCGAGGACGGTCAAAACCACGAGAGAGGGTTATGCGTGGGCTTAATTACAATATCGTACGAGTTTGGAATAAACTAAGACCGGGAAGGGCGGCCGGGAATCTCGCCATGGTGTTGGACACCTTGTGCATGTTGATGTACGTATCAAGAAAACGTGTTGTGTTTGAACGTGGTACGATCTAGGTATCAATTAGATAACAAAATCTAATGCAGCCCAGTGATTTCCTTGAGAAACCCAATTCTGTCTCAACAACCTGTGACTTTCTAGTACTCATGTTAAAGTATAAATGAGTAATTATCAACGTTATAAAATTAAGGGCAAGTTGGTTTTGAAAAAATTTGTTGAATTCTAACAATAGTGTAAATATTTAGGTAATTTTTAAATTTTATTGGCATGCGTGTAAAAGTTGTTGAGTTGCATTTATATGCATATAAAAGTAATGATGAATTGTATTGGTATGCATGTAGAAATAATGTTAGAAGTATAAATTTAAAAAGTTGGATTCAAATTTTAAAATTTTTAGCCAAACGAACGTGCCCTAAGTTTATTTAAGGTACCATGACATAAACCCCTTAGCTAGAGTTATTCCCGTTGAGGGAAAGATTTAATTAACATATCTTATTTCTTTTGAATTTATTTGATATAATTAAGCTGCAAATAATAATTGCGTGAATTAGACATGCCTTCTTCAACATTTCTGGTGCGAAGATTGACTGTGCTATGATGGCGACCCCATTGGAGTTGTTACAAGTTCTTCCCCAACTCTCATGTTAATTAATTTCTTGATTATCTGTACGTACAGTTACCTCTACTCTATAGAGAAAATGGAATCCATTTCACCCATTGCGATATAAAGGACATGTTTGTTTGTCCAAAATTTCTAATAAATTTTTGGTGTTGGGTTTTGTGTTGGTATTGAGTTTAGTGAAAAAGTGAAGAGAGAGGTAATTTTTTATATTTTTTGTAATTTTTTTATATTTTTTTATGGGAGAGAGAAATATTATATTGTAGTATTTTATTAGGAGAGAGAATATTTTGGGAAAAATTGTTGGTGCAAACGCACCCTAATATACTTCAAAATTTCTAACTTTTACATAAACACTTCAAATTTTTTACAA
Source organism: Myrica gale (assembly GCA_963930655.1). Lineage (NCBI taxonomy): Eukaryota > Viridiplantae > Streptophyta > Magnoliopsida > Fagales > Myricaceae > Myrica > Myrica gale. Next base: position 29,422,545 of record OZ005601.1, on the reverse strand, counting down.
ACCCCAATAAATTTAATATTCAAAAGGTTTACAAAATTTTAAAAATATTCTCTAAAATTTTGATAAACAAACATTTGACCTCAATTTGAACTTGCCTAATTTTGGGTTTCATTGAAGCAATTCTAAGTTGTCAAATCGGAGGATCTGACCTCTGTTCAAGGAGATGTCTTTCAAATTAAGTACAAACTTGACGGGACTGGGCAAAAAAACAAATTCATTGCCTATGCCTATGGGTAATTTATCTTGTTTGAACCCTAATAATTTGGGCCCAAACAAGATAAATTACTCTCTTCACTTTTTCACCAACTCCCATAACATATGTTTACTCTATAATATTTCTAAAACTTCAATATCCAAAATTTCTACCCTCACACATCCCTCTGACCAAATGGCAATTATTGGCAGGCTAGTTTTAAATTCTCGAGGGCCTTTACAGTCAGGTCCAAATTTCTCTACTCAAAGGACCTGCATGTGTTTGAAACTTTTCGTGACCTTAAGCTCTCACGACCCGTACCATCAAATTGGATAAGTTTGGAGTATCATAAATTCTGTTGTTACCAAAAATAATGCGTGAAATTCAAAATAAATTTCCCATTTAGGTTAAGAGCTATTTAACAATTATTCATTTTAAAAAAAACATCTCACTGATTATTTGTATGTATAATGATTCACTCAAAAAAATAAAGGTGGGTACCGAAACAGATGGATTCCGATTTCGGTACTCACATTCCCTAAGAATTCCATTCCAGTTTCATTTTAGAATGGACCAAAATGGAATCAAAATTCAGAAATTTCAATTCTGGACCTAAAGGCTCAAATTTTGCTTTGGCCCAAAATGGGCTGGAAAATAGCCTTTTTTTTTTTTATCCTGTTATACAATTTGATAGACTATGTCCAAGTTATCAAACAGATACGTACTAATCTAAATGTCCAAGTTATGACCTAAATACAGTCATCATATATTTAATTCACTAACCAAAAATGAAAGTTGCAAACTTACATAGAAGCAGCACATTAATACTTATCAAAAATGAAAGTTACATATAATTTTGTCAATTTTTTCGTGGCCTGTGCTATCTCCGCTGACGCACTGCCGTGAGGACCCCAAGCTTCATTATCGATTGCATCCAGTACCTGGATTAACAAATGAAGAAACTCGCTATAATAAGGTAGAAAAAACAGGATGCAATTCCTTACAGAGAAAAAGCTCAATAAACACATGTAATGAGCTAGCAATTTATTGAGTTAGCACCACATAGGAAACATTTACCACATCTACAAGTAGAAAACGAAACAAAAAGGGAGAGGTGATAAGATCACTAACACATAATTCTAATACAAACCATAAAATGCAGAACTAGATTAGTATAAGTACCAAACCAAACCAAAACAACAACAAAATAAGTTGGTAAAGTAAAATTTATGGCCCGTGAGTCAATGGCACCTGGAGAATTATCTACAATGTCAGCCTACGTACGAGTGAAATTACATATAACACATCAGCTGATCAAATTATAATCTTAAACACGAGATAATTTGTAACGCTCTGGGTCCAAAATTCAAACGGAAAGATTTCTGTATAAAATAAGATTTTTTCACCATGGCTAATCATTTATCTATGCCTCAATATTTCAAAATTAATTTGTACAACCTCAACAAAATATTCATACACCATAAAAAGCTAAAAAATATCAATCCGAGCCCTAAAATTTACATTAACATATTCGATATTTCCAATATCGATGAAAATCTCCCAAAATAATTGTCCAATATTAATAGCCAAAAGTACTCTTGCAAAATACGCATTTGAAACAAAAATTTATTTGAAGCTCTTCGAACTTCTCTAATTCTGCCAACTTTAAAAATATATGAGAATTAAGTGGTAAACTACGACTAGCTAAATAAGTAGTAAGTCAATGAGGGTTGGGGAAAAGATAATTTTATCACAATAACAAAAATTTAAAATAAAACACTGAGTCATACCAAATCCAAAAATACAAGTTTATAACAAAAATATCCAAGACCGCGCAATATAGGGAAATCATCAATGGTCACACAGACCTTCAGGTCACAAAGACCTCCAAGTACCACGAAGGGTATGAACTTGGCCACACAGACCATAATGATAAATTGGTTACAAATACCACAGAGGTATATCACCAGCGCAAGAACAATTTTCACAGTATGCTCACCAAAACAAGTTATAAATATTTCAATTGAGTTTCACAAAATCTCGACAATCGCATTTTACTCAAAATTTGTTCAGTTCCCCAAATAATATATCAAAACCATATAAAATACGGTATAAATTTAAAATTCACATTGAAGAACCACTTACCTCGAACGCTTAATCAATCCTTAAAGCTTCTACAGTAATTGCCAAACAATCTCTCGGAACCTAGTAACACCTCCTCAATCCAAATTTTTGGTCTCCAATATACATTCTATGCGACCATTTATTAACCTTAATTTCTTCAACTATTAAAATCCAAACATACATATATCTATCATTTTTTTAATTCAAATATAAGATCCTTATCCATATCTTTCATATTCAAATATAAAAATAATTTTTATTCATTTCTTAACCTTTAAATTCAAACCTAGGATCAAATTTCTATTTAAACCTTTAAATTAAAATATAGATCACATCTCCATCTCAACACCTTTAAATTCAAAAATACGATTCAACCTCTATCCAAAAATTAAACATAGGATTAAACTCTATCTCTTCGTTTAAAATTCAAATTACTCATTTAACATCTTTTTCGAAAACAAGGTATTACATAATCTAAACAGGGAACAAAAATTACATAAACATGAGATAATCTAAAGCAAGGAGTTTGATTCATTATATTTTCCTAAAAGCATTCTTTCATAAACTGTATACATGTATTTGCGTGAACATGTAGTCACTTGCAAGTTGCAATTTCTTTACCTTTTTTTTTTTGTGACCAGGGTTAGTGAACCTTTTAGCAAACTTACATTAACAGACTTAAATCCTAAATCAAATTAAAATTCTCAAATCAAATTAACAAATCGTAAAGCAATTTAAAGACTAAATATAACATTTACAAAACTAAAATTAATAAACCCCACCTCAAGAGAGAGCTGGTGAGAGATTCGACCACCAAAACTCAACTGATGATAACAACTCACGAAAGACAGAGATTTTGGGAGGAGAGACCTGAGAGAGAGAGATAGATAGACATTTCGAGAGGCAGACTGGCATTGGCAGCAGAGGGAGGGACGAACGACTGAGGGTGGAGGGTTGGGCGTTGGCGGCTGAGACGTTTTGAAGAAGAGACTTCAGTCTCTATCTTGCGTGACCTGAGTCGTTTTGACCCAGATCAAATAATTATTTTTTAAAAAAACTAGGGCTCAAACGGGATTAATTTTTTTTTTTAAAAAAAGTCGGAACCGAAAATTTTGAAATTTACGATTCCGTATCTAGTTTCGAAAATTTTCATATATGAGATTCGGTTCTGATATCGGAATAGGCTAGGACTGGTACAAGAATTCCAACAACATAATCGAAATCGAAATTTTCGGTAGGAAACGAAATAAATGCTCACCCTTACAAAAGGAAAATATTTCAGTTTAAAAAAATTTATAGTTCTTTGCCCATTTAGAAGGCTCCTAGAATGTACATATATAAGTCTTTTTTTTTCTTGGTTACATATATAAGTCTTATTTCTATCACTAATTAGGGCTGAAAAACCGGAATGTGGTCCGGACCGCATTCTGGTCCTAGTATATTAAAGGACCGGACCGGTTTTACAAAATGCGGTCCGGACCGGTTTTACAAAATGCGGTCCGGACCGGTTTTAATTTTTTTTAATTTTTAATTTTTTTTTTTAAATTTAAAATATTTTTAGGTTAATTTCAAAGAGGAAAATGCATATAAAAATGTTGAGTTTTAGTTTATATTAAAATTAAACGTTTTAAGTGTATAATTTATATTAAAAAAAATTATTTTTTTAATAAATGGGGTCCGATCCGGTCCGCATTTTAACATTTAGGACCGGATCGGACCGCAAATTCGGTCCGATTTTTCGGTCCGGTCCGATTTTGTGCAACCCTATTAATAATCATCCAAGAGGAGTTATTTTAACTGATTATTTCTTCTTTTGAGACTCGGGTGTCACATCAACTCGTTATATAAATATAAAAAAGCTAGAGGAGAGTAGTCCACGTGATTCCCACATGGGAAATCATAACGTTTGTTTACATCAGTGTTTATCAGAGTTTGAACTCTGGTGCTACCATTTCGTCTTCGTCCGGTAAAGAGGCATTAAAAAGTGGGTTTTGTTTCGATCCGTCCCTCTAAAAGAAAAAACAAAAGGGAGCAAACTCAACTGAGAAGCATCAAAAAAAGCGTATCCGAATTCTGATCTTCTGCAGGCAATAAGTCAATAACTTTTTAGCTTCTGCTTGGACTTTGCACTCCTTAGCCGCTGCGTCCTCTGCCGTCTCATTTTGCCCTTTTCTTGTGCCGCCCCTTTAATCCTCTGAAGGTGTCTTTTATTACCTTTGCTGTTTTCTACTTGGCCTTATTACTCCCTTGGCCTTCTTCATCTTGCCCTTTGCCTTTTCTCTTCTGTCCTCTTTCTCTTTGTCGTACTATAACTCACTCCCCATCTCTCTTTGCCTCTCTCCCCGGTGTGCTTTTTTGAACTTTTTTTTCTTAGTCTCTTTAAAGAATGGGATCTGAAGATTATTGATACGCTGAAAATTAGGGAAGTTTTGGACTTCAGAATTATGAGAGAACTTGGGTGCCCACTTCTATTGTCCAAGATCAACCCACTGCACAAAACAGGCCTAGATTCTGGCAGCCCAAAGAAACCCAGTCTTAATTTGAATTGAAGAACATGGGCAGGGTAGCTTCTCGCTGACATTCGGGATTCAAAGCTGACTATTTGTGTCCAAGCCAATGATTCAATCCACCTGAGTCGGTGCTCTCTTTAGTAAAGCCAAGGTTTAACTCATCTGAGCTCGAGAATCATTTCTAGGAATGGAGGGTGGGCCCAAGCTTAGAGAGTTGTCTAGGCGATGATGCTGGGTATTTTTGGGATATTGGATTGGCCGGGCCCTAGCTTCATCAGAAATTTCAGGACCCTGGAGAAGGAGAATCTAAAACGAGATCAAGTGAGAAAAATCCCGATGGAGGCTTAACATGTTGCAAGTTCAAGTTCCATTTATTCTAACCGAGGTGAACTCCAAGGGAAAACCGAGGTTTCACCGTGGAGGCTTAACATGTTGGAAAAAAAAAACCGAGGTTTCACCGGCGGAACTCCACGGGAAATTCATGGCCATATGCATTCGTTGAGGTCATAACTGTGTACAGTCCACTATTATTTCAGCTGGCCTTTTGCCTCTGCTATGATAGTAAGTTGTACTGACTGAATCATATTTGCATCACCAACTTAGCAGAAATGCTGATCATGGAGTTCACGTGACATGTTGCTTGTTCATTTCTGACCAGAACAACTTCAAAATTGAATTGAGCAAGACGTTGACGAATGGCGAGTTTCTAACCATTTCAGTATTTCAGAAAACACCAAAAGTAAGCCTTCCCACATTGCCAATTCAATTAAATTTTTAGAGCAAAATGAGCTATTCCCAAAGATTTTAGATATCCATCTTCTATGTTATCGGAAAGTTTATAATGCAGTTCTGGACATTTGACATATTTCTGCATCCCGCCTTCAATAAAACTAGAATCCATAACTGCATTATATATCATTGGACAAGCAAAATGTATCCGGAGACAAGAGTATTACAGTCACAGAAGCATTGCATACTTCATACAACACCAACATGCAAAACTTAGATGCCATCTGGCCACATTAGCTCATGTTCTAAGCGTACCCAGTCATTCCAACTGTTGGGCCAGCACGATTTGATTTATGAGCTGCCGGAGTGGTGGTTGCCTTGGTGAAGTACATGTAGAAATACACATTGAGAATCATTGTCGCAACAACAAACACCGCTCCAGCAATGAAAACTCCTTTCCGCAATGTTTCACATGAGAAATTCTGAGCATAAACCATTGACCGATACTTTGTGTGGTAGGCATTCTTTGTTGCACCTGCAAGTAGACATGCTTCTGCCACCAGAAAAGTCACCCTGCGGATGTATAGAAGGCAATTAGAACATCTTGGGCCTTGTTGAAGTCTATTCTCCAGCAAATTATCAAATTCCAGGTGCACACTTGATTCCTCAACCTCAACCCTTTTCATAGTAAATGACGCTTTAGAAATCCAATCCTAATCCCCTTTCATAACATACAATACTTCAGATTTGTAGACCCTGATTGACACAGTAATTTACAAATCAAGTGCTAAAGACTACAGATGAGCCTAGTCAAGGAAAAAATCCACAGCCACAGAGCAGTGAATAGCTGACTATGGAAGCAAGCGAAGTTGACACCTTCCAATTAGTGCTTATTTGGTCAACAGAGCAGTGTTAACTAGCTAAACCAGAAATCTTACCACGATGAGACAAAATAAATAATAGACCAAGCTCGGTTCCCACCAGGGGCTAAAGGTCTCCCAAAACACATGCACTTTGTCACGCCCATAAGCAGAGATTCACTTGAAAGAAGGAACAAAAAAGAACCCACTCCATAACCAGTTGCAACATCTGAGTTGTAAACACAGTAAGTTTCATTCCTTCGGGGATCTTCTGCCATATGCCCCTGTATTGAAGAAGAAGAATTGTCTAAATGCTAAATCTTAGCTAAAGGTACAGCATGCATGTTATCCACAAGTGTGAAAAGATATCACAAGAATCCCAGTATTGCCAAACAGAAAATATTTTATGCCTGCACATTGCTAAACTGCAATTGAAATGTTGTAAAATTGAGATCTAAACTTAGAAGTGCTTAATAACAATAGGGAAATATTCAATTTTTGACAGTACGTAGTGTATGTATTACGGCAGCATACTTCCCTTTTTAACTTACAAATACTCAGACTAGCATCTAAGTAATGCGGAAAGGACTAATCATCAAATAAAACTCATTTGTGTTCTTTTTTCTCGGTGAATATTATTCTTACTAAAAAGTCCACGTATAGTACACTTTCAAACCCTAGTAAGTATTAGACACTGCCACAAATCGCAAATTGTCCTTAAAAGGTTTGATGATGTTATGCTACCATTTTCTACATACCATCACTCAAGGAAATATGGGTACATAAGGACCGAGCTATTCAAAGACGATGGGAGTGTGTCATTTTACTAACAATCATTCCTATGAGACCCATGGTTTGTAAGTACATACTGTACAAACTGTCAAATAAACAAAGACTGGATACTGAAGACTTCGCCAGAACCTAAGGAGAAGCACCAGCCCAAGTGCAATAATTGACTATTGGCCATACTTGATGTTTCGCCTTGACTTTACTTAGCATTAGCCACATTTTCTAGGCACAAAGCTTTCACACATGATTCCATTAGTTACTTAAGAGTTAAGAGCACCCCTACTATACATTGCTCAAGTAATCAAACAAAAGGCCCTGCTTTTCATGCACTAACGTATTTCCAACTCTTGCCCCCACAATGCAGGAAATCCAGAGTTTTAACAGCATGCACGTGCTTTGAGTTGGCAAAAATCGAGCAAGGAAATGGATTCTGAATTAAATGTTCCACTTCTTTAGAGCTAACGGGATGATGATGACAGCAATGAAATGCCAGAACAAAATGGGCTTCAAATTTATAGGAGCGGGCTAGGAGTAGGAAAGAACTCAAATTACGTAAATTCAGGAAATAATCTATATCTCAATCAACAATCTCATAAATATGAATATGTTGGAAGCAGTCTCTTGAGGAGCGATTGATAAACATGTAGGGACACCACCTTAACCAAAAATGTTAAGCGAATGGGTATACTTGCTAACCACCTTGCTATCATTACAACCAAGCTACTAATCGTTGTGGGATTCAATCACTTAACCGAAACATTATAAACACAAGAATGTTCCCACACTTGACAGTACAAACATGTTATTGTGGTGACAGTAGACCCCGGAATCAGAGAACAAGTATTCATCAAAAAGATAAAAAGCACGGAGAATAATCCGTCAAAAAGAAAAGCTACTATTTACTCTCTCTTTTGTCTTAGCAAGCTACTATTTACTCACCCAGCAATATAAGTAATTCCAAAAGAACCACCACTAAGTTACTAACCCTTGTGGGATCAATCTCTTACCAACCACAATATAAAGATAGGAATTTTCCAAGAGTACATAGATGTTATTGTGTTGACAATACACCCCAGGATCAGAGAACTATTATTCATCAAAAAAATAAACAGGACAGAACAATCCGTCAGCAAGAAAGACACAAAATCCAATTGCAGAACCAAGAAGAACCCCAGAAGCTAAAAGAACACTTCAATAAGCATAAGATCTCAATTATAGTAAACAAATCCCAGCGGACAACTAGGAAACAGGAACCACACTGGGAGAAGAAAACAGGCAATTAATTGTCTGCGACACAGATCAAAGTGGAAATGAGAAGAAAACCCACTGCATCAACAACAACAAAAAAGTGTAAATCCTGCAAGTGAAAGACGAAGAAGATGCTTACTGTGCTTCTTCGTGTCTCAGCAGCAATGGCGAACCCAAAGGCCACTAAGCTCAGAACAACCACCAGAAGGTGCACCAGGGTCGAGCCCCTTCCTTCTCCCATCTCTTCCTCCACGAGAGTGTGAACAGAATCACAGACAGAGAGATTTAAGCAGTAAGCTACTGAGGAGTGCGAAAAAATGGAGACAGTGGAAACTTTAACTCTGCTTTGTAGGCAGTGGAGGGGAAAGCGGTGAAAAAAGAGGACGAATCTTATACCCACGCGAAAGCAGAGACATTTGCGCAACACTTGAGAGTCAACTGGAGTAAAATCATTATCAGTGGCGATTGTTATTCACGCTCGCAAAGAACCGTGGGTCTTAGAGCTTAGAGTACGACGAGCCGAATCAGAAGATTTATTTTTTTATTTTTCTTTCTTAGCGCTATTTTTTTATGCCCCTAAAGCTCAATTTTTACGTATTTTCTTTGGTCTGTTTCTTAAGCGCCGAATTAGAGTGACCATCAGACCATGTTTGATTAATAATCTTGAAAAGGTTTTTTTATGCTAAAATTTTTTTCAATCCAAACTTAATTTTTTCATAAAAAAATATTTCAATTTTAATAAAAATTCTCATATAATCATTAAACTCAATTTATATAAAAAAACATAAAAATCAACAAAATTTTACAAAAAAAACTAAAAAAACAATCTAATTAATCTTATATCCAAACATATTTTTTTCTCTCATAATTTATAATAGAATAAATTTTAATAATTTTCTCTTTTCAAACATCTTTATGTAGATTTTACCATTCTTATAAACAGTAAAAAATATGCTCAAACTTTTTTCTTAATTATTACATAAAAAATATTTTTAAAATCAAACCAAAATTAATCAAGAGGATTTAGGCTACATAAAAGAAGGCTTTGCGGTTTTTTTTTTAAAACAAACTTTATTTAAAATAAAAAATGAAAAAATACATAGCTATCTATCAAAATTTAATTCTAAGATGTTAAAATCTTCCTATTCTAACAAGAACAAAAGTAAATCAACTATCATGTTTGGGGAATAAAATGTTATAAGTAGAAGCATAGAAAGATTAAAAAAATGTTGTAATTTTCTCATAGACAAAAAAAAAGATAGAAAAAATATTGTTGATGACGTGGGACGCTGCCTTTTTGAGATGTGTGGCTTGAGGTTTAACGGATCGAGCTCCTCTGCAATTCGAAATTCGGGTGGCTGAATTGCTATGCAAAGATCCTCGTCCGTGGTTCAACCCTCTCTATAGTCACTCTTCTTGGATTTTCTCTTTTTTTTAAAAAAAAAATAAAAAATAAAAAATAAAAAATACTACTAACTAATATTACTAGACAAAAAAAGGTTACAATTACGGGTTGGGTTTATCAAAGCAACCAAATGTCCAAATTATAAAAACTTATGCATATTCTTTAAGTACAATTAAGGGTATTATTTACAATTTTACATTATATATTCTTTAAGTACAATTCAATATTATACCACAAAATACAGAAAAAATAAAGATACTTAAGAAATATGATGCATGAAGGAATTGTTTAGAGGAAAAAAAAACCACGAGGAATCAAATATCTAGTATATTATCGGATGTTAAACAATTAGATAAATTTATTTAATTGTTATAAAAGGCATAAATATGTTCGGTTTCTTCAAAATTAAAAAGAAAATCAAGTTTGAATCAACCCACGTGATATCATGAAACAAGATGATCTACAATTTTTTTTATGTATGATATAATTTGAAAAGAGATGTTACTCGAAACATAGGTACTATTTAATAATATATGATCCATCTATTATGTTTAGCTCTATCCAAACTACACACATAAGTCTTTATTACATTTATTGTAAATCCATTTGGTATAAAATGGAATTGCAAATGCTATTCGTCCCAGTTTTTTGATTAGTTACCCGACCACAAAATTGAAGAAAAAGAACATTTAAACTGATCATCAACATGTTCAGACTTCACAAGTCATCCCCACCTTGAGAAGTCGATTCTTAGGAATCATGAAAACGTCATCCGCCTGCCTCACGCATCTTTTCAACCAATTATAGCCGTAGTTTATTGCAAATTTCTTCACCAAGCTAGACCCTTTGGAAGCTATCACCTCATTTTCACCTACTAGATAAACAACATCCCCCAGTCTTACTGCATCGTCCACTTTCCCCACCGCTGTTTGCACCATTTCCTCCATCATCCTCACCACTTGGTTCTCATCCTCTTCGTTAGAAGCCAACCTAGACATCAAAACTTCTCTTCGTATGAACTCCTTCAACTTAGTCACCAACACCTCTCTGAAACACTCCCACTCAGTCCTTGGATCCTTGTATCCATACCTCACAACACACCGAAAAATACCAAGCTCGTGAGGCTCTATCCGTCCGAACAAGAACCGATCCTCTAGAGGGACTGTGCTGATGGGCAGAGACTTGATCGAGACAAAGACAAGAACTGAGTGCAGAGCTGGGATATTGGAGACATAGTGTGTGAAGATTGGGGAAATCCCTTGGACAAGCTCAGTGTAGAAGAGAGCAATGCCCGGGATCCGACGGATGCTTGGATCAGAGGCAATCTCAATCAGTTTTCTGGTGGAAACTTTGTTATCTAGTTCGTACTTGTACTTCTTGCAGTAACCATAGTTCCACAAGTACATGATGACCACAAGAATCAGGGCAAATAACAAAGGAAGGTAGCCTCCAGCAGTAAACTTATAGAGCACTGAGCTTAAAAAGAGGAATTCCGCGAGCATGATAGTAAGGACATAGAGGATGATCCAGAGGATGTTTGTCTTCCATATCATCACCATGACAAGAACAAGAAAGGTAGATGTGATTGTAAATACAAACGCTACCGCAATTCCTGTGACAAGGATGTGAACAAAAATATTAGGAAATATTTACCCAAGATCAATAGCCAACAAGAAAATATGGCCTTGGCTTACCTTGAAATTATAAAATTGCGAAAAAAAATCTTCTTTTCGCCACAATATTAGTTTATCCTAAGTTTGATGCTATGGCTAAAGAGAGACAATTTAAAATATGTGAGGCTCTGAAGTAGCTAACCATAAGCGTTGCTGATTGTCAATGTATTTTTGAAGCCAAGCGTGACCCCAACACAAGCCACCATGAGAAGAGTGTTGATCTCGGGTACATAAACTTGGCCTTTGTATTTAGATGATGTATGCACTATCTTAACCCGTGGGAAACAGCCAAGCGCTAAGGACTGTTGGATGATGGAGAAGGAAGCTGAGATCATTGACTGACTGGCGATGACGGCTGCCATTAGAGCCACGACAAACATCGGCCAATATACAGGTTCTGCAGAAGATCAGGAACATTATTAGATGAACACAAAGAATGGTCAAGCAACAACAAAGAAACAAGGCTGTGTTTAAGGACCAATAAACGTACTGGGAACTGAACTATAGAAGACATTGCTAACATCCTCAATGTTCTTTCGGAGATAGGAAGCTTGACCGAAGTAGGCAAGAATAATGGAGGGAAAGACTATACAGCATGAGCTTAACTGGATTGAGCGAACACTGAAGTGTCCGAGATCGGCAAAAAAGGCTTCAGAACCTGTGAAATCCAAATAACACGAAAGAATATAAAACTAGAAAATTAACAGCTTGACACAATCAATATTGTATATAGCAATTCAAAAGAAGAATTACTCTAATTTTTACCCCAACAGAGAGGCAGGCTCTGACTAAATTTCAATTTGTCTTCGTGGATTCAAGGCTTAAACAGGGAGAAAAATGTGAAAATATTATTATGTCGCACCTGTTAGGCATAGGATGACGCCTCCAAGAGAGATCCAAGCATTCTTCTTATTCCTTTTGAAATAGTCAATAATATACCACGGATTGAGTGCCTTGATAACACCCGGATCATACTTCACAAAGTTGTAGAACCCAATTGCTCCAATGAAAAGGAACCAAACTGTAAGTATCGGAGCAAAACTATAACCGATTTTGTCCGTCCCAAACCTCTGAATTTGGAACAGAAAGATCAAGATTCCCACTGAAATCCACATGATCGTCGTATTAGTAAGAGAACTAGCAGCCTCCTTAATTCCCCCCACTGCCGACAACACTGCACCACGTACACCATGTTATGAATGCCTGAGCTGCAATACCATGTGCATTATAAAACGAAATAAATAGGATGTGCCTCCAGGGTATGGATTCCTTCCGAAGGAGAGATTTCCAAAGGCTACTAAAGGCATGATCCAGATTAAAAAAGAAACAAATCAACGGTTAATATATATCCAAATCATTTAATGAAAAAAAAGACTAAAAAGGGCTTGTTCTATTCATTAAATGAGGTGTATTTATCATAACCGTTGATTTGTTTCTTTTTTAATCTGGACCATGTCTTTGGTAGCCTTTGGAAATCCCTCATTCGGAGAGAATCCGTTCCCCAGTAACATACCTGATATGCAGGGTGTGAGGATTCCATCTCCAAGCACCATGGTAGTGCCTAGCATGGTTATGAACAAGATTAAATATTTGACTTTTTCATTCTTTTCAAGTACTGACTTAACAAAGGATGCCATCTTGAGCCGCCGGTTTGGCACTTCTAGTGTATAGTTGGATACTTCTCTGTCTTCAGCCTGCTGGTTGGGCGTCAAGCTGACCTTAGCGTAGCGGCATATGAGAGAGTACAGAGCAAAAGTTCCTCCTACAACATTTTCCATCATATGCATTTAAAAGATGTAGATGATAGGAAAATATTTGATTAGAATTTGTCCTTAGAGAGCAGTAGAACAACCAATCAAACATGACCAGGTGATAAAGAATCAGATTCCGTAGTTATTTGATTGTCCACGAACGCTAATAGGTACGCAGGAGAAAGATTACCATCTCCGTTGTCGTTCGCTCCCAGAACGATGAAGACGTACTTGACCAAGGTGATCAACATGAGCGAGTAAAAGATAAGAGACAGCACTCCAAGTATATCATCATTGTGCTTAATCCCATCAGGGAAAACGCCTGGTAACACATACAAAGGGGACGTGCCCAAATCACCATATACAATCCCAATGCTCTGAAATGCTAGCTTCAAGACGGATTCCCAATCTACAGCCTGCAGTAGTCAAACACCTTCAACAATACTGCATACAGAAAAGAAAAAAAAACAACAATTCAGCGAGACAGAGAACAGAAAATACTTGATGAGGTCCTGGGCCTTGGTTTGAGGTGAATCTTCCGGCCTCCGACCCGAAAGAATCGGCGCTTTTCAAAGAAAGCTTCCGACTTCTGAGCACTTTGTCAATCCCATGCTGATGTTCTTCCTCTACCTCTACGTGATTTTCTTCTCGTGACATTTCTCCTTCCATAATATCACCACCCTCCGTTAGGCCCCAGCACTCTTCCTGATACCAGAAGCAAGAGCGCAGAGGGGCAGCGGAAATTGATCGGAAGTCTCTCACACGAAGCGGCTAAGGTTGGCTAAATACAAAGTTCTCGGATCCTCACTCGTACGTGGCTGTCCAGGCAGCACTCTTCAGGGCCTCAGGCTTTTATATATTTTGCTACCCCTCAAACAGGTGACCGAATCTTGCGGCCTACCACCAAACCAGATAGTTTCAAGGATTCTAATAAACAATTGGGCATTCTTAAGGATTCTAATAAACAATTGGGCATTCATGATCCCTTAGGCATAATATAATGGCTCTTTAAGTTCCCCAAATATTTATTTATTAATAATGGAGCAATAATAGCTCTTCAGCCCGACAAGAAAGTACCTAGATAGAGATAGATGAATCCTGTTGCTCTGGGTGACGAAGAGATTAGATCAAACACTAGTGAATGCTGAGCAGATAGGAGAAAGCCTAGAGAGTTGTAACTTGCTCCAGATTAAGAGTCTTCTTCCGTTGAAAAGATTTTCCTTTTACATTAAAGAAACACGCGTTGAGTTTGTCATGCCATGGTTTTGACTGCTAATAGTCTTTTTTTTTTCTAAATTGACTGCTAATAGTCGTTGAATGAAACGTGCTGTACTTCAGAAAATTCAAGGAAAGGGATCGTTAATGTCCAAAAGATAATTAGGCGTGGCTTGATTTCCCTCACTTTGAGCCAGCAATCAGTGGAAACACATTTTTCAGTACGTGCCAAGAAGAAGCCTACTCTTAAGTTGGGGGATAACCCCTCTTGAGAGATTGTCAACTTAAGTGTCTTGTCTAGCTGACTTCGTTTATGCAGATATGTACGTATTTTCATTCTTAATGATTGGTCAGCCGACTTTGTTGTGCGGTATATTTTGACCCCTTTTTTGTGTTTTGTTTTCTTTCTTTCTTTGCTTGATGACAGGACAAATAAAAAGGAACCTAGCTTAGAAAAAAAAAAGATCCTATCTACCTAGATGCGAATCTGCAGAATCACGAGAACTTTGTGTTACGTTGCAAGAACTTTTTGTCATGTTGCAGATAATATGATTTTCAGTAAATTAAATCGAGAATTAGACAAGAAATAAATGGGGGTACCCACTATAGGTGACTTTTTAGACAAAAAAAAATGATGAAATTAAAAAAGAACAAACAAGGAAAAAAGAAACAAATCACTAATTATAAAAATAATGATAATTTCGTCATTTGTTGTCCATACTAAGAAGCTATAGTGCTGTTTAATCCGTACACGAAGGACAACCCGGTGACTTAATTCCATTTATTGCCCTTTTTCTATTAAAGTGGTTTTCTAATAATGATAACCTGATAATTATAAACTAATACACATTATATGCTAATATTTTGTGACTTTAACTAATAATTTTGTTACAATATTGCACTTTAAATATATGATTTTTATTAAATTGCACGGCGAATTAAACAAAAAATAAACTATACTCACTATACGTGACTTTTTAAATAAAAAAATCCTACTTAAAATTAACTGTGATGCAAGATAGATTAAATTGATTAATAATATTATTAATTAAAAATAATATATTAACCAATCTATAATATAACACTTCTATAAGTAATTTTACCGCTCAAAAAATTAGAAGGATATGTTTTAACTAAATTTTATAAATATTTTATTTTATAAATTATTATAAAAAAACTTTATTAAGCCTCAATTAGCTTAAAGCCGCTGATGGCTTCAAAGTATTAATAACACCTGTAAAATTTAAAATCTGAACATGTGCATGTACTTGTGTTCAACGTCACGAACTTATTTCGGTAATCAAAACTACCCTCCTATTCCCACCCAAACCCACTAATAGAAAAAGGGTAATCTACACTACTTTGTATACTGTGGGAGCCTGTTCAACGTCATGCATTGATCTCTCCTGCTTCACTCGGTGTAAAAAGCTGACAATGGTGCAATTGAGTGACTTGTAGGCTAACCAGAGGTGGACCCAGAGGTGCGGGTGCCGGGTGGGGGCGGCTGCCCCTCGCTTCAAAAATTCTTTGAATATATATATATATATTTTTTAAGAAGCAGGCCTGCCTCCACTGGCAGTGGGGGCAGGACGGGTCAGCGGGGGCGAGTCCACTGGCCCAAACCTACTTCATTATATATATATATTTTAAAATCAGAGGGTGAAAACGGCGTCGTTTCACCCTCTGATTTTGAAAAAAAAAAAAAAAAACTTCTGGCCTCTCACTCTCTCGCACTCTCTCCGAAACTCCGGCTCTCCCTCAGGCCTCGCCCTCACGACGTTCTCTGCCTCACTCACTGTTGCCGCTGCCTCGCCCGGCGCCGCTTGCCATCCCCAGCAGACCGCCAACGACGCCCAACCCAGAGTTCGAAACTCCAGTCTCCGGCTCTCCCTTAGCCCTCACGCCTCTGACACACACATCGTAAAGACTCCGAACACAGGCTTGGATTTGCATCACCTCCGATCCTTCTTCGTCTTTGGTTTATGAGGTACTTCTCCACAACTTTGTCATCTGTTTATTTTGTTTTCTTTGTTTCTTCGCAGAATCTCAGATCTGTATCTGTGTATAAGTGTCGCATTCTAGACGTTGTTTTTTCTTTTGCCAGAGTTTTTTTTCTCCATCGATCTGATAATTTGTTCGCTTTCTTTCTGTATGATATTCATTATATTTTGGTTTATGATGTATCTCGTGGTTGAATTGTTCGATCTCGTATGTTTTTCTGCTGAATTGTTTTCCTTTTTTTTTGTCTAATTTTATTCGATCCTATAGGTTTTTTGTTTTCCTATGGAATGGATTGCATGAGTGATCCCATTTTTGTTATTGCCTTTGTTTCTCGGGTTTCTTTTGATTTCCCTTCTTATCTTTTTTATGGCAGAGTGATTTTTATTTCCATTTATGTCTCTCTTGCTTTTCAAAATATGCAGGGGTGTGGTGGGTGATTTTTTGGTTCATCTGGACAGTCACGGCCAATTCGTGTAGTCTCCGTGAGTGTGCGTTTTCCTCCATTTTA
The DNA here is from genome assembly GCA_963930655.1 of Myrica gale. Classification (NCBI taxonomy): domain Eukaryota; kingdom Viridiplantae; phylum Streptophyta; class Magnoliopsida; order Fagales; family Myricaceae; genus Myrica; species Myrica gale. Next base: position 29,405,539 of record OZ005601.1, on the reverse strand, counting down.
CAAGAATATTACATTGATTAGATAATTGCATCGAGGATAACTATGACATTGTACACGTTAATCCCTCTTACGTACACCTATAAATAGGAGCTGGCCCTGCAACCCTTTCCAATGAGAAGTTAAAAGGAATTCAACTATTTAACGATCGCGACAAAGCTCAACGAATCTTGCTACATAGTCCTATTTGTTGAACATTCTTTTCTTATAATTTTATGCCTCTAGACGGTAGCTACTAGCAACTCAAAATCAACATGAATTACATAGGGTAGCAAACAAGTTGATTGTGTCTTAAAGTTCTCATAGCCCCATATTCTTACAGTAATTATAAGTCTTTAAATCAACCCCAATTAAATATTAGATCATTCTCGTCTCTTTTCACATTAAATTATTTTTTTGTTATATTTTAATTTTAACATGAGTTGATAGCGGAAGGAAATTATATGTGATTTTGCATGCGTGGTTCTAGAAGGTACTTGCAGGTTCGTATCGAATCAACGACCGACGTACCTCGTATATAATATATATTAAAATTGTGGTACGATGTTAAAATAATGCTCGTTAGTTGTTTTGGTATTTATTTCCTCATGAAACAGCCTAGTAATGCTCGTTAGTTGTTTTGGTATTTATTTGCTCATGAAACAGCCTGGATAATTTGAGAGGAAAGAAGAAAGTCAACTAGACAGTACAAAACCGCGTGGAATTGTGAAGAGCCTGCGCTAGGTTTGCGATTTAAAATCAGTTTATTATTATTTTTGTGTTCAAACATGTAATTATATATCTCCATTATCATGGAACCTGATTAATTAATATCTATCAGCTAGCTAACTCGGCTGACCACCCTGATTTCGTAGCTCATCCTGTGGCTATCAATGATTCTTTCCTACCCGAAAGACGGTTGGATCGGCTATTATAAGATTCTAGCTTGTTCGACTTTGTTCCGATATCAATCTATGGGCTGCTCATTTAAGCAAAAATGATTCTATAAAGGCTTCACATGATCACATCCCTATAGTTTATTAGTTGGTCGGTTAACCAATTGGAGGAAGTACGTAGATAACCTCGGTTGGCATGAGATGGCCTACATTACTTTGGATAGACACTGAAACCATACCCACCTTATGAAGAAAAGTCCCATCAATTAATTATGCCCACAAAAATAAAATATAAACTACCAAGAACTTCTTTATTTATCAATTTTTCTTTTTAACGAACACGATAAATTTATTAGAAACGGTGTACACTTCATACAAGAGCACTAACTGTTTTCTAATATATATTTGATAAAAGAGTTAGGGCCAACCCAGTCTATCAATATGGATGCCTGGTTTGGATTTTTTTGACGTCACAATAAACATGGGTTTTTTTTAATTATGAAAAAAAAACATGGGGCTTCTTCAGAGTAAGAGTTGTATATGTCTCATGGGGCTTAGGACGCCACCTTAATTACCCAAGGCTCAATGAAGCCGGCTTTGGGAGAAAGAAAGTTGTTAGGCGCCGTACTGATGCATAGGCCGATCACCATGGTCAAATAAACAACCCGTGTATTGGATTTGAATTGTTCACGTGCTACTGTGTTGCTTCATTGCCCTTGCTGTTCTTTTCTAAGAGCTTTCTTCTTAGTATAGTCACACTTTTTGGGTTTTTCTTTTACTTTGAAAAAGTAATTGAAGGCATCTTAAAATGATCATGGATAAAGAAAATCCACTTTAGGAGGAAATTAAGTCTAGTGCTTCTCTGCATGTTTGGTTCTGCAATTGTTATTTTTGGTGGATTGGATAGATATGCAATTGTGAAAACTTCCAATCGTGTCCTTTTCCAAATACTACTTGTAACTTTTCCCATGGATGATGGCACCAGATCCAATTGTAGTAAACACATCTGTGTTTTAAAGACGTACTTTATAATCTTCAGATAGGAAAAATATGATAGATATGTTTCTTTTGGAAAAGGTTTCAACCTTTTTGTTCTACATAGCTTAGGAATTATACAATATGGTCTGGTCTGTACTGTATATGTGATGAGTAGGCTTGCCTTCTATAACAATATTAACACTCCTCTAGAAGATTTAATTTCTAGAACTAAACCGATGCGTTTTTATCCAACAGTACCATTCTCTACAACAAATATGGGTTTTAGCGACCGACCATATCGTTGGTAAAGATGTAGAATTTGGTTGCCAAAACACTCAAGCGACCATGGTGGTGTTTGTTTCTCAAAAATTTGGAGCCCTGAAATTTTTAACAAAACAAACATACTTCAAAATTTTTAACTTTTACATATACACACTCTACTTTTCACAAACCCCAATAAATCTCAATAAAGTAAAGATTCCTAAAATTTCAGGAATATTCTCCAAAATTTCCACAAACAAACACCACCCATATAAGATTGTCGCTCAGTGATCGCAAATGAAGCGTTGGTAAAGGCTTTTAGCGATGTAAAGTATATTTTGTCACTATTTATTAAATATAGCGACAAAGTATATTGTTTCTGAAGTTCAACCAAATTTGTCGATAGAGACCCTATCAATCCATTTGTAGTGGTCGCTAGACATGACCACATAGCAACGAATAAATTGGTCGCTCAAGCTAGTACTAGCAACAAATAAAGCATGTCGCTAAAGTTCATTTTAGCAACCAATAATAATAGTCGATATAATTCGAGTCACCAACGACTTGGAAATGTCGCAAATAGTGGTATCCGAAAATAGCAACCTCAAATTTGAGTCGCTAAAACAACACCAACAAGTCGCAAATAAGAAATGCTATCACCAGAAGGAAATTAGTGACTAATAATTTTTTTGTGATATAGAATGTTTTGCGACAAAAGTAATTTGTAACTAATAATAATAAAGACTGTTTTATACTCTCTTTTTTAACATGAATCATATTTGTAAACATTTATATCCCATAATATGAATATAACAATATCAACACATTTTTGCTCTCTTTAATTATGATTCTTAGTACACAAATGAAATGCAAAATAACAAAGTTTTACACAAGTCCAAAAGCTAAAAAAAAAATAAAAGTATCAATAGTCTACATAAATCTAAAGCTAACATAGTCTATATATAAAAAAATGAACATAATCGTCTTTGTTATAATGCTGAGCTCCAACAAGCTGCTTTCCTACATCATGTCATTGTTGTCACAGTGACACAGAGTACCCTGCAATAATAAACACAGGAGACAGTCAGGACATATATATATATTTGCAAATTTTGAACTTTAAAACAGAATAACATAATTGAAGTTTTCCTTGTAGATTATACCATCGCAGGAGTTAATCCTATGAGCAAATCATCCCCATCCTTCACGTCCTGATTAAATGCATGACACACAGGATTTGAATTACTGAAATGTATAGACTTTATCGGATCCTACATTTAAAGGTTAAACTGTCATACACTATAACCAAAAATCCAAGAAGAAATCCAAGTGTCAAGAAATTCACGTTAACAAAAAAAATATGTTTTCGAATTTGTTTTCATACAAATCCATGCTCACAAGGTTTTTCAAATTGCGCAACTTATCTGGGATTTTCCTTCACATGGCATTCCTATAAAGCTCCCTGTAGTCCATTTAAGAATTTTAGTTGCCATTGGTAATCACTAAACACCAACAATTAAGTTGAGCAAGGGACATGATCAGGAAAAAAAAATTGAGCAAGGGACATAATTGATATTAAAATCTTAAACGTGTGTTCCCTTTTTCCAAAACTTTCCATCAATCTTACTCATGTGAGGATGAGCTAACACCCTAACAAAGCAAGGAACCATGACATATACGATTAAACTATACCAGAAATTCTTCTATTTTTCTTCGCTTTTTTAGGTGAGCAATACAAGTACTGTAGATGCTTGAGGTTGCCAAGATTGAAGACATTCCTCACCTCTTCAGTAAGTAAATTGTCTTTCTACAGAGTCAAAACTTCAGTTATCTAGATTATTGTTGAAAGATTATTGGTATGCGTGCTGTAGCTATTTTTATGTGATGTTAAAAATAATGTTTGGTTGTAGAATTGTGAGGATTCAAAAAATCCTTAGAATTTTTTGTAAACGAACGTATCCTAAGTCTGCGGGAGCGGGAGATTCGAGGGAGAGGTGTCATCTAAGCTAAAGTTCATTGACTGACAACCCGATGACTTAATTCCAATTATTGTCCTTTTTTCTATAATTAATGTGATTTTCTAATAATGGTAACCTGATAATAAACTAATACACATTATATGTTAATATTTGTTGTGCTATATATATATTTCCACCTTTGTTTTTGTTTTCTTTCTTTGCTTGATTTCAGGACAAAATGAAAAGGAACCAGTCCATACAAAGATGCAACTTGCAAGAGAAGTGACACTCCTGAACATGTGCATATGCAGAATCATAAGAACTTTGGCATTTTAGATATATGATTGTCATTAAATTATATGGAAAATTAAACAAAAAATAAAAACTGATGGAGGAGGAATTTTTCCTTACTACAAAAGCCCATAACTAGAAGCTCAAAAATAGTGAGGTAAGAATTAGCTCATTCGATGTGGCATGTGCCTTTTTGTGATTGGAGATCAGTAAAAAGAGTCTGTCATTGATACTTTATCCGACAAAGAAGCTAACGTAAGGAATTATGATTGCTCATTGCCCATCTACTGACCGACAGTCCTAAAAGTGGAAGGGAATGGTAAGGAATCGGTCAACTCAATCTAGTTGAAAGGGGACAAACCCTGACAGGGCCGACCTTGGGGTAAAAGATTAGATGGGATGAAATAGGTCTAAGGACAATAGAGTCAGTCTTGTAAAAGGGGTCAAAGCCCAACAAGTCCCCTGCTCAGAAAGGAAGGAGCGAGGATATAAAAGGGAAAAGAGCAAAACGGGGAAGGTATACACTCTCTCTCATTCATAATCGAATCATTAAACAAAAGATATAGAAAAATTACAATTAACAAAGATATCAAAGAAATCCTTTTACAGGGAGGGCCTCAGGTCCTAGTTTGTTTTCTTTACTTGTATGAGGAAAGAAAGAGAGTTTGAGCCTTTAAACTCATCTCAAGAGTAAACTCGATGATATGCAGGTTAAAAATGACTTAATCAAACACTACCCACTATATGTGACTTTTTAAACAGAAAATGATGAAATTAAAAAAAAAAAGACTGTTACAAGAAGTCAAACCTTGCTGCAAAAAGTCAAAATAAAAAAACAGAACAAAAAATAATTAACCAAATGATCGCTTATAAAAATATATAATAATAATTTCGTCAAAGTCTAGTAAAAAGAATGTAGATACAACTTGCACGATTCATTTTTTGTTCTTTTTTTTTTCTGAGGATTCATGTTTTGTTCATACGTACTAAGAAGCTGTTTAACCCGTGTACGATGGACAACCCGATGACTTCCCAATTATTGCCCTTTTTTATATTAGTGTGGTTTTTAATAATGATCCGTACGATGGACAGCCAATGACTTCCCAATTATTGCCTTGTTTATATTACTGTGATTTTTAATAATGATCAGTACGATGGACAACCCGATGCCTTCCCAATTATTGCCATTTTTATATTAATTTGATTTTTAATAATGATCCGTGCACGATGGACAATCCCATGACTTTTTATGAATTATTGTCCTTTTTATATTAATATGGTTTGTAATAAAGATAACCGTTCCACATGCTGATGTATAATAAATTAATACACATTATATGTTAATATTCGTTTTAATCGAATATCCGGATTAACTTACACATATCTTGACTGATTTCGGAATTTGTGCAGTCCTCTATCTTATGCAAATCGAACGATTATTAAGGTAAAAGTCTTTAGAGTGACTCTAAAACATTAATAATATTTATAAAATTTTAAACTTGAGACTTTAAAAACAGCTTATCACAAAACTCGAACTTTTAACTACCACGCGAACTATTTAGCGTTAATTATATGTTAATATTTGTTCAAAGGTGAACCGCGTAAGATGTTTTCGCTTTCAAGCCAAAAATTATAAATAAATAAAAAATGAAAACTGCTAGGCAAGTTGTGCATGCTTTGTGTTGATCCGTTCACGCATGTCGATGGGAAAGAGAGAATTGTGAACTTATTTCGATAATCACAACCACCCTCCTATAATCTATTCCCACCCAAGAAAAAGAAAACGCAGTCAAAGTGGTCATTTAGCATTGACCTTTAAGATATTCATGCATTGATCTCTCCCGCTTCAATTCACTCGGTGTAAAAAGCTCATAATAGTGCAAAATTGATTTGACTCGTCGTCTAACAAGACGAGCTTCTAATCACCAAATCTTAGTGTCCATCTCCCCCATAAACCTGATCTTAAAATTGGATTATGTTGTATTAAGGGGGATAATCTTCTCCAATTTCTACTCGAGCTCGAATGGTCCGATTTTGAAAAAAACAGACATAATGAATATTAAATCTTACGCCTTTGAGGTGTGAACGAGTTGATCAGGGATAATCTTTGTTGGAGAACATATCCTGAATCGACTACTCACAATAACAAATATTACTACTTAATGCGTATGGTGACTACACATGATTAGAGTTCCAATGTGTTAGTTGTAATATCCCGTCCCGAAAAATGTGTAAGTGATTAATTTGAATTTTTAAATGAAGAGATAGTGTTTAATCTTGTGTTTGATTTTTGGATAGAGGTTGAATTGTATTTTTGAATTTAAAAGTGCTGATATGGAGATGTGATCTATATTTAAATTTAAAGATTTAATCTTGAGTTTGAATTTAAAGGTTTGAATAAAGATTTGATCTTGAGTTTGAATTTAAAGGTTTGAATAAAGATTTGATCTTGAGTTTGAATTTAAAGGTTAAGATATGGATAAAGATTATTCTTATATTTGAATTTGAAATATATGGATAAAGATCTTATGTTTGAATTTAAAAGTGATGGATAGAGGTATGTTTGAATTTTAAAGTTGAAGAGATTGAGCTTAATAAATAGTTGCAGAGAATGTTTATTAGAGACCAAAATTTGGATTGATGTGATGTTACTAGGTTCAGAGAGATTTTTCGGCAATTATTGGAGAAGCTTTAAAGATTGGTTAAAGGTTCAAGGTAAGTGGTTCTTCAATGAGATTTTGAACGTGCAACATATTTTATATGGTTTTGATGTATTGTTTGGGGAATTGAACAAATTTTGGGTAAAATGAGATTATTGAATGATTTGTGAAGCTCAATTGAAATATTTATAACTTGTTTGGTGAGCATGCTGTGAAAATTATCCTTGCGCTGGTGATATATCTCTATGGTCTTTGTGGCCGATTTATCCTTGTGGTCTGTGTGGCTAATTTGATACATCTCATGGTATTTGGAGGTCTTTGTGGCCTGGAGGTCTGTGTGGCCATTGGTGATTTCCCCATATTGCGTGACCTTGGATATTTTTGTTACAAACTGATATTTTTGGATTCGGTATGACTCACAATGTTTTATCCTGGATTTCGGCTATTGTGATAAAATTGTCTTTTCCCCAACCCTCATTGACTTACTACCTACTGAGCTAGTTATAACTCACCCCTTATTTTCATATTTTCCAGAGTTGGCAGAATTAGAAAAGTTTGAGGAGCTTCAGAGATATTTGTGTTTCGAATGCGTGTTTTCAAGAGTACATTTGAAGATTATTGTTGGGGAATTCGATATTGTATTATTTTGGGAGATCATCGATATTGGAAATATCGGATATGCTAATGTAAATTTTAGGAATTAGATTGATATTTTTGGGCTTTTTACGGTTTATGAATATTTTGTTGAGGTTGTACAAAATTAGTTTTGAAATATTGGGGCCTAGATAAATGATTATCCATGGTGAAAAATCCTTATTTTATACGGAAACCTATCCGTACGGAGTTTGGGTCTGGGGTGTTACATTAGTGGTATCACTCCGTGGGTCTACGCCATGAGATTTCTCCTCATAATTAAAAAAAAATGTTAAATTTCACATGCAAAACGTTAAACTGCAAAAAAAAAAAAAACGTTAAACTGCAAGGCGAATAGTACTCCCCGTGTTGTACTTGCTTGTTTTCTGAAAAAAATTGCAAGTGAGTGATTCTGGGCTTGGTTCAGGGGCTTGCCAAGGCCTCCTAGCTCTAAATATATCTTTCACTCTTCACTGGGTCAGCCAGAGCCTAGTCCGGAAGTTATTATGGGTTAGTCCAGCCACGAGTCGCTATCGTCCAAAACCCATCGGAGTGCACACATATTGCATCAACCCCAACCCACCAATATCTAGCACGACATAACGGATTGGAGGACTGATTTACCAAAGACTCAAAGTTAAACCTTTATTCTTTTATTCAGGAAAAAAAAAAGTTGAACCTTTATGACATCTTTCAGGTCTTGTAAATCCATTTTGTATAAAATGAAATTGCAAATGCTATTCGTCCCAATTTTCTAATTATATATATACAGACAACAAAATAGAAGAAAAAGAACATTTAAAATGATCATCAACATGTTCAGACTTCACAGGTCATCCCCACCTTGAGAAGTCGATTCCTAGGAATCATGAAAATGTCATCCGCCTACCTCACGCATCTTTTCAAACAGTTATAAGCCGTAGTTTATTGCAAATTTCTTCACCAAGTTAGACCCTTTGGAAGCCATCACCTCATTTTCACCTACTAGATAAACAACATCCCCAAGTCTTAGTGCATCGTCCACTTTCCCCACCGCTGTTTGCACCATTTATCCATGCCACTTGGTTCCCATCCTCTTCGTTACAAGCCAACCTAGACATCAGAACTTCTATTCGTATGAACTCCTTCAACTTAGTCACCAACAACTCCGTGAAACACTCTCACTCAGTCCTTGGATACTTGTATCCATACCTCACAACACACTGGAAAATGCCTAGCTCGTGAGTGTACTTCTAAGATCTTCAAATCTTCTTACTCTAAGGCTGAGATCTTGTTTCCTTTCCGGCGAGTCTAAGGAGAAATCGTTGATGTTTTGTGCTGAAGGTATGATATTTGAACTCCCCCCCCCCCCCCCAAATCGTATAAGTATTGCTTTTCTTATACCCGTTTTGCGAATGAGTCAGTTGGTTCCGCTTTATGTTGGGTCAGTGGGTCACATTCAGTTTGAGTTAATTGGGTTTGTTGTATTATGGTTATATAAGTGTGAGTGGGTAAAAATGATAGGGACATAAAGGGCTTGTTTATGGATTCTTTGGAACTTTACAATCCACTTCCTCGACTGGTCCCCATCTCAATGGTCCCCTCATCGGTCATATCTAAGCGAGCAAACTACCATGAACTTGGTGCAAATAAGTTCAATTTAAATCATGTTTGAAAATCGCAGGCAGCTTAGAAAATGACGTTGACATAGCATGCATACCCACAGTGGTAGTTAAGGCTTTCGGACCTGTCGCCTCCTCTTCAGGTGCTACTAAGAACTCAGATTGGGATTATGAAAAAGGTCTTAGCTGACTCCAACTTCACAAGCAAAAAATTTAGGAGAAATAATGAAGACACAGTACCTTAAAAAATCAGAGAAGAAGAATAAGACTTTTCTCTAACCTTAACTGCCACTGTTATAGCGTGAGTTCGGACATCAACGACAATAAACACCCGAAAGCAATGAAGACATGGTGGAAAGGGTACAGTTGGATTAAAACGCACCGGATTTGGCATTGCAAATTAATTCGATAGCATTGGGGGCATATTGGTCTTTTCACGTAGGATGGATGTCACGTGCAAGTCACGTTTGACAAAAAACGTCTCATTTAACACTAGAACTGGGTCAAAAACTCAATTGAAATGTGACACGTACATTAATGTTCTTGATTGTGACAAGTTCAAGTACAAGAGTATTTAAGATCGGGGTATAAGTTTGTTAGGTTTTTTTTTTGTAATTAACCATTTTATAAATTTTGCATGATTTTTATCTGTCTTTTAATTTTTATGAATGTATTTTATTAGTTTCATGTTTTATCTATTTTTATAATTTTTTATTTTTATGAAACCATTTTCTACTTATTTTTTGAAATATATATTTTTCTGAATTTTAATTTTTTAATTTTAATTTTTTGAATATCATAATACAATAAATTGAAAATATTTCATTCAATTAAAATATAAACCATTTAAAATCTTAAACAATCAAACAAACCCTTACAACAAAACAATACGTAAATAAAAAAAATAAAATTTGAAAGTTGAACCCAAAAGTTAAACCGAAACAAAAACCACAACCCATTTCCAAACACGTTTAGACTTCGCAAGTCATCCCCACCTGTGAAATCCAAATAACACGAAAGAATATAAAACTAGAAAAATTAACAGCTTGACATAATTAACGTCGTATATAGCAATTCAAAAGAAGAATTACTATAATTTTTACCCAACAAAGAGGCAGGCTCTGACTAAATTTCAATTTGTCTTCGTAGATTCAAGGCTTAAACAAGGAGAAAAATGTGAAAATATTATTATGTCGCGCCTGTTAGGCATAGGATGACGCCTCCAAGAGAGATCCAGGCATCCTTCTTATTCCTTTTCAAATAGTCAACAATATACCACGGATTGAGTGCCTTGATAACACCCGGATCATACTTCACGAAGTTGTAGAACCCAATTGCTCCAATAAAAAGGAACCAAACTGTAAGTATCGGAGCAAAACTATAACCGATTTTGTCTGTCCCAAACCTCTGAATTTGGAACAGAAAGATCAAGATTCCCACTGAAATCCACATGATCGTCGTATTAGTAAGAGAACTAGCGGCCTCCTTAATTCCCCCCACTGCCGACAACACTGCACCAAATACACCATGTTGTTAATGTCTGAGCTGCAATACCATGTGCGTTATAAAAAGAAATAAATAGGATGGCACACCAGTAACGTACCTGATATGCAGGGTGTGAGGATTCCATCTCCAAGCACCATGGAAGTGCCTAGCATGGTTATGAACAAGATTAAATATTTGACTTTTTCATTCTTTTCAAGTACTGACTTGACAAAGGATGCCATCTTGAGCCGTCGGTTTGGCACTTCTAGTTGATAGTTGGATACTTCTCTGTCTTCAGCCTGCTGGTTGGGCGTCAAGCTGACCTTAGCGTAGCGGCATATGAGAGAGTACAGAGCAAAAGTTCCTCCTACAACATTTGCCATCATATGCATTTAAAAAGATGTAGATGATAGGAAAATATTTGATTATAATTTATCCTTTTATTTAATTATCCACGAACGCTAATAGGTACGCAGGAGAAAGATTACCATCTCCGTTGTCGTTCGCTCCCAGAACGATGAAAACGTACTTGACCAAGGTAATCAACATGAGCGAGTAGAAAATAAGAGACAGCACTCCAAGTATATCATCATTGTGCTTAATCCCATCAGGAAAAACGCCTGGTAACACATACAAAGGGGACGTGCCCAAATCACCATATACAACCCCAATGCTCTGAAATGCTAGCTTCAAGACGGATTCCCAATCTACAGCCTGCAATAGTCAACACCTTTAACAAAACTGCATACAGAAAAGAAAAAAAAAACAACAACAATTCAGCGAGACAGAGAACAGAAAATACTTGATGAGGTCCATGGCCTTGATTTGATGTGAATCTTCCGGACTCCAACTCGAAAGAATCGGCTATTTTCGAAGAAAGCTTCCGACTTCTGAGCACGTCAATCCCATGCTGATGTTCTTCCTCTCCCTCTACGTGATTTTCTTCTCGTGACCTTTCTCCTTCCATAATATCACCGCCCTCCATTATGCCCCAGCACTCTTCCTGATACTAGCAGCAAGAGCGCAGAGGGCAGCGGAAATTGATCGGAAGTCTCTCACACGAAGTGGCTAAAGTTGGCTAAATACAAAGTTCTCGGATCCTCCCTCGGACGTGGCTGTCCAGGCAGCACTCCTCAGGGCCTCAGGCTTTTATAATTTTGCTACCCCTCAAACATGTGACCGAATCTTGGGGTCTACCAGCAAACCAGATAGTTTTAGGATTCTAATAAACAATTGGGAATTCATGGTCTCTTATGCATAATATAATGGCTCTTTAAGTTCCCCAAATATTTATTTATTAATAATGGAGCAAATAATAGCTCTTAACCCCGACAAGAAAGGACCTAGATAGAGATAAATCGCTTACTTGATACGAAGTTGTGCAAAGATAGACACAAATCGAATCACACGTGTACCCTTCTTCTGATTTAGTTATGCTACGTACTTCTTTCTCTTCAAAATATTGGCACAGCCCCACAAACTCTGTGGGTAAAGGAGAGAAGCCTGTCGCTCTGGGTGACAAAGCAATTAGATCAAACACTAGTCAATGCTGCGCAGATAGGAAAAGCCTAGAGAGTTGTAACTTGCTCCAGATTGAGAGTCTTCTGGAGAACTATTCCGTTGAAAAGATTTTTCATACATTAAAGAAACACGCGTTGAGTAGCTTTCGGGTGACGGTTGGTTACTCCATCTGTTGTTAATTAATTGCTCTCCAATTCCTAAATTTCATTTTCAAGTGCTGATCATGTGTTCTTCACGGGTACACCTAAAACTTTACTTCTCCAAATACAGCTTTACCTGCATAAGTACTGGCAATACTATTCTTAATCGAATTTTGATGGTGAGTGATGCCATACCATGGTTCAGACTGTTACTAGTCGTTGAATGAAACGTGCAGTACTTCAGAAAATTCGAGGAAAGGGATCGTTAATGTCCAAAGATAATTAGGTGGCTTGATTTCCTTTCCTGTGAGCCAGCATTAATCAGTGTAAACATGCATTTTTCAGTACCTGCCCAGAAGAAGCCTGTTCTTAAGTTGGGGGATAAGCCCTCGTGAGAGATTGTCAACTGTAGTGACTTGTACGTCTAGCCGACTTCGTTTACGCAGATATGTACGTATTTTCATTCTTGGTGACTTGAGCCGACTTTGTTTGTGCAGTATATTTGGACCCCTTTTTTGTGTTTTATTTTCTTTCTTTGCTTGATATCGATGTCAGGAGTCAGGACAAATAAAAAGGAACATATCTTCCTAGATGCAAGAGGAAAAGGAAAAAAAGAGCACTTTGTTGTGCATCTGCAGAATCACAAGAACTTTGCGTTACTGCAAGAACTTTTTGTCATGTTGCATATAATATGATTTTCAGTAAATTAAATCGAGAAATAGACAAAAAAATAAACTGTACGCACTATATGTGACTTTTAAACAAAAAATAATTATATTAAAATAGAATATATATTAAAAAAAGTCAAACCGTGGTGCGAAAGTGACATAATAAAAAAATCAATCGCTTATAAAAATAAGGGAAATTGACTTTTTAGTCACTAGGTTTTGGACACTTTTTCATTTTAGTCATTCACTTTCAATTTTTAAATTTTTAGTCCTTGAGTTTTCTTTTTTTTGACAAAATGGTCCTTCCGTCAGACTGTCATTCATATGTTTAATGGCACATGAAGCGGTCGATCGGGTATATGTGTTGAAAGTGGGCGGTCGACCGGTGCAAATTTGATGACGTGTCAGAAAGCTCCGTTAAACATATGGACGGAAGACTGACGGAAGGACCATTTCATCAAACAAAGAAAATTCAAGGATTAAAAATTTAAAAGTTGAAAGTGAATGACTAAACTGAAAAAGTGTCCAAAACTTAGGGACTAAAAAATGAATTTCCTTAAAAATAATGGTGATTTATTCATTTCTTGTAATTTTTTTTCTAAACAGGACTAAAGTATGAGGGATATGGAGATTCGACCCCCGGATCTAACCCTCCCAAAGGGAAAAGGTGCCAACTGAGCTAATTCTCACTAACATAAAGAATGTAATTAATATAATGTAGATGGTTCATATTTCGTACAATTATTACCCTTTTATATTAATGTAGTTTTTTTTTAATAATTATGACTTCTTAATTATAATGTAATTTTTCTTTAAAACAGGACTAAAGCCTGCGAGATAGGGGGATTCGACCCCCCGAATCTAACTCTCCCTAAGGGAGGAGATGTCCACTGAGATAAAACTCACTGGCATAAAGAATGTAATTAATATAATGTAGATGGTTCATATTTCGTACAATTATTGTCCTTTTATATTAATGTGATTTTCTAATAATTATGACTTTTCAATTATTAAGAAAACTTTGTTGTGCATCTGCAGAATCACGACAACTTTCTCACATTATATGATTGTCGTGAAATTATATGGAAAAATTAAACAAAAAATGAACGGAACTCGAAATATGCGACTTTTTAAACAAGAAAATGATGAAATTAAAATAGACTGTTAATTAAAAAAATAGTAATTTCGTCAAATCTAGTGCTATGAAGAATGTATGTCGATATATGAACTTGTACTATTCCTGTTTTGTTCATTCGTACTAAGAAGATGGGTATGTTTGAGCCCCAATAAGTTGAGCTCAAAAATTTAAATTTAATAATAAAAAATTCACTACATAATTTTTTATTATTATATTATTTATTAAAAATCTTCTTTTTCTTCACTTTATCACCAACTCTTGTAACATATCTTTACGTTATAATATTTTTCAAATCCCAATACCCAAAATTTTCACCCTCAAACATATCCGATATTGTTGTTTAACCTGTGCATGATGGACAAGCCGATGACTTCCCAATTATTGCCCTTTTTATATTAATGTGATTTTTAATAATGATCCGTGCACGATGATATAACTCGATAACTTTTCATGAATTATTGTCTTTTTTATATTAATGTGGTTTTTAATAATAATAACCATTCCAAACGTTGATATATAATAAATTAATACACATTATATGTTAATATATTTTTTAATCTAGTGTTTGGACTAACTTACATGCAGCTCGATTGATCTCAGAATTTATGTAGTCCCTCCGTCTTATGAAAAAACAGCCATTGAATATAAAACATTGTGACTATGAAGTGACAATAACAAATATTACGTCTTAATTACTTGATGCTTATGGCGAGTAGCCCCTAGACATGATTGGAGTTCCAATGTATTAGTGAGTATCGCTCCGGTGGGTCTAAGTCATGAGATTTCTCCTCATTATTAAAAAATAAAAATATTAAATATCACATGCAAAACGTTAAACTGCAAGGCGAATAGCACTACTTACTCCCCTTGTTGTTTTCTGAAAAAATACAAGTTGGTGATACTGGGCTTGGTTCAGGGGCTTGCCCAGGCGGCCTCCAAATATTTCTTTCACCCTCTTCAATGGGTCAGCCAGAGCCTAGTCCAGAAGTTATTATGAGTTAGTACGCGTTTCAGACTCGCTATCGTCCAAAAGCCATCGGAGTGCACACATATTGCATCAACCCCAACCCACCAATATTTAGCACAGAACGGATTGGAGGACAGTTAATTTTACTGTATCAATCATGAACATTTTGCATAACAAAGCCCAAAGCATATTTGGAGGCTTGATTTAATGATGGAATGCAAAGCTTAGTACTTTTAGCAATATTATTAAGTAATAATATATACGAACACTTATAACATTAGCAAAAAAATGAGGGGAAAGAGAAAGAGAAGTCATATTGAGGTTCAACACAAAGTTATTAGTATCCCATCACTCTTCATACTATTTGGATCTAACAAAGCCGGCATTTTTATTTTTTTATCATAACGACTCATGCCTTAGGAGGTTCAAAGATGTCAGTTACAAATTCTAAATAGTGAGTCAGATCTTCTATAGAGGCGACAAACCAACGAGCGAGCAAAGGGGAGTAAGGGTGAGAAAAAATTCCGGTAAGAATTAGAATTTTCGGTTTAACTTTTGATTCCGAAAATCCGGTTCCGGTATAGTCATTTTTGACAATTTTCGGTTCCATTTTTTCTAAAAAAAATAAAATAAAAATAATGCACAAAAGAAAGTATAACATGTGTAATTTGATTGAATGTTTATTTTAGAATCTAGTTGTGGTGTTTAATTGTGGAAATTTAGGGTGGTGGAAATTTTTTTGGGTGTGAGAGTTGGTGAAAAAGTGAAAGAGAAAGAAGATTTGAATAAATATTATAATGAACAAGAATTATTTGATGGGGAGAGAGATTATTTTGTAGTTTTATCAATCAGACCCAAAATTTTGAGGTGCCAACAATTCGGAAATCAAATACCACATCCATGAAAATTTTGCATTTATTGTTAATTTATGATGAATAACTAAAAAATACTGAAAGTTTTGATTCTGATTTTTTTTAAAAAAAAATAGGACTGAAAATAAAATATAACATATGATGAACCGAATTTGTTTGAATGTTTATTTTAGAATCTAGATTTTGGTTGAATGTTTATATTTATTGTTAATTTATGATTAATAATAGAAAAATCTTCCAAAAATTCCGTACAAAAAATATTTTTAACTCGTTCAGGCCCCCAAAAAATATGTCCAAAAAAGCCTACATGCCAAACCAAAATTTTTGGTTCGATTATGAAAATTCAAGTAAAATACTGGAATGGAACCGAAAAAAAAATGCATTCCAATAAATACCAAAACAGAGCCGGAATTGTCAACTCCGATTCCATATGTTCCGGTACTCACTCTTAGAGGGGAGGAGGGCAAAAGGTCATACAAATACCTGTAAGTGGCAGATAACCCACAAAGAACCGCAATCAATGGAAGAAGAAAGTCGATAGCGAAGGAAAACAGATAAAGCAGCAGGTGGCTAAGAGAGGTCGACACAAAGAGAAAACGGTCGTGCATGTGAGATGTATGTGAGACACCTGTGGGGCGGAGTGTGTGAGCTAGATGTGACCATCGGAGCTCAGTTTGGGAGAGAAAGAGGTCAAGCCCGTGGGTGCGGGTGAGACACCATGCACCGGCAGTCAGCTTCGATCTTAGATAGAAGGCGGCACCCGTTGATGCAAAATCCCTCGAGGTTGGTTGTGTCCACCAGAAACTACCGTAGACGTCGGAATCTAGCCTTCAAATTCGTCATAAAAAGGCCAAATAAAGAGTTTTATTGATCAGTTTGGCTATTAAGGAGCACGACAGGGGAAGGGAGGGGGACAAGAGGAGGCAGAGCTCTTCCTACTGTCGGTAATGGGGTTTAAGGAAGGGGGACAGTCGAGGGAGGATAGCCTCTCTTTCTATAGAACTACTAGACGACTCCAATACTTGGATCCTAAAGCCAGTATTTAGTTTTTGACTCCTGAACAAAATGGGTTGTAGAAAATTTTAAGATTTGCCTTGGGGTTGGATGGATTGGCTTGGAATACCACTTGTCAACTGGCAGACCTAAGTTTAAAGCTACACAACTTCCCTAGGGCCCAGCGGCATAGTGTTTGGCTGCCCATGCCAAATATTTGTTATAATAAAATAATTATAAAATAATATCTCTCTCCTATCAAATCAATTGTTTTTATCAAATAAACATAAAAAATTTCAATCAAGTCTTTTAATTCTTCACTTTTTCACAAATTCTCAAAATTTTAACAACCAAACCCTTAAATTATTTTGGGAGAGGAGCTCCTGCACATGCCAGGAGGTTTTACATGCGGCTTCCATATACACTTGTCGCAGTGCACTCCGCAAATGCTAGGCTCTAAGGTCTGTCCTGGGTGGGACAGAAGACTATTACACGGTTTCCTTCGTTGCCTAAAAATAATTAAAAAAAATAACAAAATTTAGCTTTGATGGGCATTCTTGGAGGGTAGCTGACTCGTTATTGGTAAACATCAATCTAAAGCATGGTGTTTATGGCACGAATGGAGGTGCCTTCAGATAATGTTGTGAAGCTAAAAGATAAAATAAAAAAACAGCTGAAATCACAAAAACCCTATCCCTTAGTCACTACCACTGCGCGCTATTTGCTCTTTAGCAACGAAATGAAGCGGTGGAGGTTGTCAACATATAAGATACTACGACCTATGGACCACAATTAAGGAAATTCGCAGAGGAGAACAAAAGCCAACCACAAGTTGGTTGTCTGTGCTATCACATGTAAGTGATAAATCAAAAGAACAAACGATCCATACGTTCGTGGTCCCTATTTGTGTGAGCAACAAAGTCTGTTTGCCTCTGCTTGTACAGTTTGATGATGAGAGATCCATATATGAAAGAGAAATAGAGCTTCCTAGCTATAGTGAGTTCGGAGGGTCAAGGCCCTCCTCAAAAGCCATTGCCTCCATTAACTATGCCACCCATCTCAAGCGAGCCTATTTGCTCGGCATGTCTGAAGTGAGCCTCAACATTTTCAATCACCCGAAAGCTTAACCATGACACTACCTTCCCTCCCTAGCAATGGATGAAGAGTCTCATAAACATGCCTGTGCTAAAGACAATTTCTAGAGGAGAATAGGCTAGAAGGATATATACTAGCTAATTAGAAAATCACAGATAGTTTGACATCCATATTTCTGGCAACTACGATCGTGCTATTGGAAAGGGGGGATGTACGTTCCACAGGCTTGGGTACATGTACTAGTCTCAAGTCTTGAAAGAGCACGGCCAAAATACAGCGAAGAGGCTAAAAAGATTTACCCACAATGCAGTTATCAGGGTTAATGGATTTGACAGGGATCAAATTGCATTAATCCGTCTTTTCATTTCCTAGATGCCTTTCGGCAGCTGAATTTAGGACTGCCAAGCTGTTAGTGGCCATCAATTCTCTTCTGTTTTCAACTGCAATGATTCTCCCAACAAAGTCCGGCGTATCCCAAAATCAATTGGCAATAGAAAGAGGTGTCTCAACAGGTATATAAAGCATAAGATTAAATAGTCCCTAATCAATGTGAGACTCTAACACTTTACATGTCGAATGAACATAGTCCATGTACATGGACAATAAATGAGGAACACAAACAAGTGGGTCAAACCCATAAATTGTTGACTCTGATATCATGTCAAGTTTCATCTCAAAACCAATTGACAATTAGAATAGGTGGCCCAACAGGTATATGAAACACAAGATTAAATAATTTCTAATCAATATGGGACTCTAACATCAATCATTTGTCTATAAACTGCGGCATAACAACCTCTTATGTAAACCAGATCGAAGCATGATTGTTATTTGACATTTTCACTACCGGCGCGTGGGATTCGCCTTCAGTTATGTTTGATACTCGGAGCAACTTGTGAAGTTCCTGTGAGAGTTACCCCAAGACAAAGCAAATGCAAGGGGCCAAAAAGGACGAGAGAAAACAGAACAGCCACCACAAATTCAAGTCCTCTTACCTCGCTTGAAAAAAAAAAGTCCTCTTATCTCGGTTGAGATAAGAATAATGGGCGCTCGCCACGTGGCAAAAATCTATGAAGTTCTCTGGCAATAAGGCTCGTTATCCAAATTTTCCTCATTGTGTGGCCAAAAAGGAAATGTCACCCCCAACATGATCCGAGGGCTAAAAGATGGCCAAGAGACAGTAAACCAAATTAACACCACAAGATTGCAGAAAATGTCACCATAGAGATTAGAGGGTGAGGGAGGCTTATAACTATAAAACTAGGAACAATCCAGAGCAAACGCCTCTCAAAGTGTCCACGAGCTCGATCTTGTATAGAGAACAAAGGCTTTAGAGGAAAATGGCATCCTCCATGGTCTCCTCTGCGGCTGTTACCTCCGTTAACCGTGCCTCCCCTGCTAAAGCCAGCATGGTTGCACCATTCACCGGCCTGAAGTCAACCTCTGCCTTCCCAGTGACCCGCAAGCTCAACAATGACATCACCTCTATAGCTAGCAACGGCGGGAGAGTTCAGTGCATGCAGGTACCTGAATACTTCCATGACTCCCAAAGAAAACAAGAACAAAGGACTAAGTCATGCGCTAGGCACCACGGAGAGGAAAATCTTATCCCTCATATGTGGGCAGTTTAGCTGATGACTCGCTGAAATATGTTACCAATTAACGATTGAATTTTGTGTGCAGGTTTGGCCTCCACTTGGATTGAAGAAGTTTGAGACTCTCTCTTACCTACCCCCTCTCTCTCCCCCATCATTGGCCAAGGAAGTCGATTACCTTCTTCGCAAAGGATGGGTTCCTTGCTTGGAATTCGAGTTGGAGGTATGTAGAACTCCTTACCTTACACTCCTGCTAGAAAAATTCGTTTGTTTAATTGTTTAATTTGCAGCTAACGCCTACCAGACAGCAAAATAAAAAAGAGAGAGATCTTGCATGCATATTTAAAGAATTCTAGCATATTCGAATTGCTCTATTATTGCGTACATGACACAAAGGATTCCTCGTGATTTTGGATAGCCGGATGGACGGCTGGAGGTCATCCAATGGTTGGGAGCCCGGGCAGGTGTGGGTCCTGGGCGGGACCCACCCTGCTCCCGGCTCCCTACCATAGGATGCCGGAGCGGATTACCTTCGGAGTCAATCCGTTCCCCAATATTGGGTGCAAATACATGGTTTTCCATGAAAAGATTGGATGACGACAATTCATATGCATTATTCCCAAATTATTACATAATCACCGACAAAAATTATTGTCTCAAATTGCTTAAGCGACGGTCAAGTACAATGTAATGGTAATGGGGAGAATCGAGGGATGGTAACTTTGGGGCCAAACCATAGTCGAAGTAGACTCCCACCAAAGTTCCATTGAAAAATCCAGCTAGTGGCTCATCAATAGCCAGGAAAATATCAGTCTGAAGTATTAGGCTTAAGATCTCTTAAGTGCTAAATCCTATGGGAGTGACCTGAAACCATAGGATCAGTAGCAGTAGACATGGATCTGTGAAACTCAGCTGATACCCATTGTTTGTAGTTTGTACAGAACCTAACGATACGACGGGAAATTCATCTACATCATATATATAAGAAAAAACTCTCATAGATGATCTGACGGTTCTCTTGTGCATGTCTATGTAGCACGGTTTCGTTTACCGTGAGAACAACAGATCCCCTGGTTACTACGATGGTCGCTACTGGACCATGTGGAAGCTCCCCATGTTCGGGTGCACCGACTCGTCCCAGGTCTTGAAGGAGCTCGAGGAGTGCAAGAAGGCTTACCCCAACGCATTCATCCGTATTATCGGATTTGACAACAAGCGCCAAGTGCAGTGCATCAGTTTCATTGCCTACAAGCCTGCTGGCGTTTAAGGAGTTCAATTTACTTCCCGCATGCGTTTGGTTCGTCTGTGATTAAGTTCTTGTTTCATCTTTAATTTCAGACACTTTGGATTCTTGTTTTTCTGAATTCCGTTAATTTCCCGGGATGTCGAACTGAACAAATAAGATTGCATGGTAGTGGAATTCATGATGCTTTGTTGGTATGAACAGCATATCCCTGATCATAATTCCTTGAGCTTTGGTTTACGAATGATTATAACAAGGCACAATCGTTAGGAGTTATGGTATGTTCTGCCAATGGCATTCACGGAGGAAACGATGTTCCCCACCGCACTGAAGTGGGCAGTGGACATTGATGGTTAGAGTGAAGGATACCGGGGGGGGGGGGGGGGGGGGGGTTCAATCCCACTCAACCTAATTTGGAATGAGTTTTAGCAACCACGTCAAGCAAACCAAACCAAGTCTTTCTTTTCATGTTTCTTTGAGCAGTAAGCCAATGTGGTCAATCCCAAATAGAATGAGCTAATTATAGCTAACTTCTGGTGGGCTACCTAGGACGGGGACCCTTTTCTTTTGGTTTTGGGGTGGGGAAGGGGGGGGGGGGGGTAGTCGTCAAGAATCTTCACAAGCGTGATTTACAAAGAATCTACCAAAATTCAAGTTACAGATGAATAGTAACTTCCAGTGAGTAGAAAGATTTGGGACACCTGAAAAGTGACTTCCATAGACGAAGTAATATTTATGTAAAGGCTTCACAAAAGGGAAAAATAGACGAAAAAAGGGCAGATAACAAAGTCTCTTTCTCTTCTTTCTCTCATGGTTTCGGTACCTCCTTGATGCTCCTCACGTTCCAGATATCATCGTCCCAAACAACATCACCAAAGAATGTACTATAAGATTCACTAATGAACTCAATATCCCAAACCGGCAGCCAAAAGGTCCCCCAAGACATTTGCTCATCCACAGCACCACCCAACCACGGACAGTAGTGCTCCTCCCAACTGATCACACTCTCTGCCACCACCAACCCCGTCTGATCTCTGCCTTCCCTCCTCTCCTCCTCAACCTCCCCCACCTCTTCTTTTCCTTTCCCAACTTCCCTCTTGGCCTTCTTCTTTGTCATTGACATTGTTGCACATTCAAACTTGCACTCTTTCATGGTGCTCCCGTCTACTTTCCCTTGCCTCTTCATTTCCGGGGTATAGTTTTCTCTTCTCTGTTGTTTTCTTCTTTCTTTTTGTCTGTAAGCAAGCTTTCTCCTGCCACAGTATCTCTACCCAAGAAAAGCTCGCTATTTATAAGGTGAAAAGGAGGGCTTCGTGGTTGACACGGTAAGAAAATATTGATTACACCTTGTAGGGTAGGAAGGGATAGACAGACGTTGTTTCGGAATTTGGACTGCTTCGTGATGATCGCTACTGTGAACTTTTTGTGAACCAGATTCACGTGCAAACCCCCGCTGCCTTGTGCCCTTTGGATTGGGATTCATAAAGACAAAACTAAACCCCTACCCTTGAGCAAACCTAAAGGACAGGTAGTTGAACTTCGCGAAGCCGAATTTGTCGTTTGGACCCAGCCCTCGATGCGTAGCCTTTTCTAAAATTGAACTTCTAATGACAAGGGGAACTGCAGGATGTTTAGAAAACATATTCGTTTATCCAATGCAATACTGCCGTGTTGTTCGTTGAAAGACTCAAAAGAAATTATGGTTGCGTTTGTCACTAAAATTTTACCCAAAATTTTATCTCTCTCCTAATAAAATACTCCAATATAATCTCTCTCTCTTCCATCAAAAAATATAAAAAATTACAAAAACTATAAAATATTATCTCTCTCTTCACTTTTTCACTAAACCCAATACCAACACTAAACCCAATACCAAAAATTTTACCACACAAACCCACCCTATATTGTCCAGAAGTTGGAGACTGACACTGTGGAAAGGTAACAGTTCGGCTTACAATGCTACGTTCTAGCTTCCACTCTTATGTCATGTCATCGTGACCACACCTCTTTCCAAAACGACGGATATTGTTCTTATTCCTTTTTTAATATAAATAATATATAATTATTACCTGGATTCCTCATCCACACAAGTGTAATTTAATAAGAAAAACATGGCTTTTCATAAATAAAAATAAAAGAAGAAAGAAGAAGATAAACATGGCTTATGAATAAGATCTACGGAATCATATAAAGCACAACTCAAGGGTTTAGTAGGCTAAAAGTTTTCTGTTGTACTTTGTTACTCTAATGAGAAGGAGAAGAAAACAACTTTTTTTTTAATATGAAATCCTCTGTCTGGTTGCAAAGTAAAATTCATTTCCAAGTTGGACCAGGCGACCAGCCCTGCCCACGAGTGCTTAAGCCTTAATTACTGTTGGATGTTCTAAGGCGCGTGGGAACGTGGTTTGAGTCGCACTAAGAACCAACTGGCCGGGATTTCAAAGACGATGGGCCAATGGGTCTAGAAAGCGTGACGTTGGGGCTTGAGAGCCAGCAGTCTGAAAAGTTTTATTGGCAATTGTAAAGGTAAAACATGGATCTTCTTTGGGTTCTTATTATTTATTTAATATTAAATTCTTCGGTGAAACTCCACAGAACCTCGCCTCAAAGTTGACTCCTGAAATATTTATAACAAAACATAAACAGATAAAACTGGATAAGGACTTCTTTTTAAATCAATAACACACAACAAGTAAATTTTATATTATATAATTATTGTTACTCTGCAGCCATTTGTATTTTTAAACTTATCTTCTCATTACGCTAGTGGTGGCACTAGCATTTTCTTTAATTGAACGTGTTACAGGCTTACTTGCATTTTTTTTTAATTTGGTCCAAAGATGCTTCAATGAAAGTTTTTTTTTTCTAAGCAATGAAATTAGTCCTTTCCGTGTCTTTAAAATCCGTTTCCTTGTGAAAAAAAGAAGTAGGACTTGATGTCCGGCTCGTCATGTCAGAAAAGAACTTTTTACTTTCCAGGAGCAATCCAATTGTAAAGGGTCAACACCCCATTCAAACCATTAAATATAAAAAACGAACTCTTTATCTGTTTTCTCAAACTTTTTATGAGATTAGATGGATAGAAATCTTGGCTATATACATATTCAAAATCGAAAGCGACTCTCATGTGATAGTTAATTGGTATTTATGGGATTTTTGGGAAAGAATTGATGACCCAATTCAATTTGTATCAGCAATTCTTGTGCATATTCCATAATAACCTGTTCAACTTGACACCAATCACTCTCAGATTTTGATTGGACTGCTTTTACTTGGGCTGGGGCTGGAGAATTTGATTGACCAATTCAACCACGTTGCAGAAAGCTGTAGCTTTGTCTTGGTATCTAGATCCGTAGACCCACTCCAGCCGACCGATTCCTAAAATCTGACAAAAAAGGGACACATGTTTGGCACGCCCCTTATTCGCGCGATAGAGAGGCAACATAATTTTTTTTTTTTACATCAACACAATAATCACTTTTCGAGATTCGAATTCCAAAAGTAAACGGCAAAAAAAGAAGAGAGAAACGACCAAACGACAAGAAAGCAAGAGAATAAACAAGTCTGGACAAAGTTGTACAAGTTTCCTTTCATTTGCCGCTCCTTAAAACTTACAAAAGTTAAAATAACCCAAAACATAGGACATAAAAAATGGAAGGCTCCTGATCCTCTTACAAATTAAACTGAACTCGTTTACTTACAAGACAGGGGGAGGGGGGTGGTGGTGGTTAAGGTTGTTTACCCAACCCAAACCAACCCTCCAGTACGTAAAGAACCCTCTCCCATTATTTTGGTCAACACTTCATTACTTGCAACACATCACTACTACAATTTACATAGGAACTTCCGAACATATATTTACACCGACGCAAAATGATTCTTTGTTTTTCCCCTCTTTTCTCTCCATGAGAATTTCAAAATTCATCTCAGGCAAATTAACTTCCAAGTAACTTTTGCTTCATTACTATGTACGTACTCTTGTGGGTTTGATTGTATGGGTTTCTAAGCAAGCGCAGGGATGCTGCAATTTCGCCGATCCCTATCGAGGCAATCAAACCCCTCAACACGCACTGCCGGATTGTTGCCAAAATTTGCTCGAACACAGCCTCCTTTCCTTGTGGATGACGACGGAGAGGAGGATGAACCCGATGGGAGTGGAGTTGGGGACCTTGGCGACTGTGGGATGAGTTTCTCATCCCCGAATCGAGCGTCCTGAATTAATGGGTTAGCTACTCTGCTCGGCGGTGACCCGCAAAAAAATGGGGGCGACGAGGCTACGTGTGGTGGAGCTTGTTCCACACCACAACCACCACCCTGCAACAAAAAAACAACACACTAATTAGACACGGGAGAAAGAACGAAACCGCTCTGAAATTATTTGTGGGCGCCACTTTTTCTATAGAGGAAAAACAAAACGAATGGCACCGACAAGGTCTTCTTCTACCACAAAATCAAACACAATCTCTACATGGTCCACCAATATTCTTTTGTTTATTTGTTAATATGACGCTATTGATTATGGTACACAATATAAGTTGTTTTCATCTTCATAAACCATTCATTCTAGACCAAAAATTGCTCCTTCCATGTTGGGTCGATTGTCAACTTTTGGTCCTGAGCTGACTTGGGGTAGGAAAAAATTGGAGAGGCGGCTGTTTAGAGGACGAGCGAGAGAGATTCATTTGATTAAGGCAAAAGGATTTAAAGGAAAATGAAATATTTACTAGAAAAACGACATCGCTTCAGACATGTGGACAGAAGGTTATGGACAAAACTGATTAAGCTATGCTCGAGAGAACTACAATCAACCAAATTCAAACTTTAGCAAATTAACAAGGAAATCAAATTTGGGACAAAAATCTTTTTAAGTTTTATTATAAAGTATTTATGCCTAGAAATAAGTATAACGATCTAAAAATCTAGACAAGACAGGTTTTTTTTTGGGGAATAAAAATTAAGAAATCGCTAAATCAAAAACCATACCCTTGTGAGGATGATATCCAAAAGATCAGACCCTGCTTTTGAATCACAAAGCTCCGACTGGTGGCTGCAAAATCAAATTAAAATTCAGAACTCAACGAGAATTTTGATAGTTTCGAAATCAGGATATCCACTGCATGTTAGTTAGCTAAAATTACCTAAGGTGCCATCTGAGGGATCTGACGGGCTGGTCGTTGATGGTGGTGGCATTAAAGAGACCGAGACGGCGAGGTTTGGGACAAATTACATGTTCTCTGCGCTCGGATATAGGAACCGAAACGGAGCTCCACAGCTCTTCACGGGCTGAAAAGGCGTTCTGCTGGAGCGCACAGTGGTTCATCTTTCCCTTCAGTTTCTGGAGCAAATTTCTGTAAATTAATTAAGAGAGAGAGAGAGAGAGAGAAATTCCATTGTTTTTAGCAGATCTAGGAACGTGCATAACAAACAAGCCTGAACGGCTCAAAATCAAGATATATAGTCAAATAAATACATAGAATATGATAAAGCGATTGCCAGCTACACAGTTGACACAGTCCACGAGGAAACGATTTGGAAAACTTAGCGACGCTTATGATCAGGAAGAACTACGCGGAGGAAATCCCACTAAAAGCCAAAAATGAAAAAATTATAAGCAGCAGCATAACGAGAAATTACTAGAAGTAAAAGCACGTTTCTGGATCTGCAAAGATTTCAATAAATAATCAAGAAAAAAATTACTAAACCAATCTGACTAATTCGCCAAAACTTGAGTTTCAAAAGGGTTTGCACAGAGAGAATTTTCAAAAACGATTTCGTCGACCAAAAAAAAACGCTTGGGTAATTCTTTCTCTATGACCTGAGCTTATTTGTTTCTAACGTAGATCTGGAACGCTCAACCCGTTTCCAGGACAAGCTCCACAACGCGGGCCAAAAAACACCTAGTTCTCCAAAAGAATTCAGACGCAGCAAAGCAAAATTTGACGAACTGTACAGCCCCAGGGAGAGAGAGAGAGGGATAGGGAAAGGGAAAGAGGGAGCTATACCTTAGCTAAACTGTACAGCTCCTCCAAAGGAGGGTTCTCCAAAAGTATCAGTAGTAACAAAAAAAAAACAAAAAGAGAACGAGAATTAACCACTGGTTAGGTCAGATATATAGAGAGAGTCAGAGACAGAGAGAGGAAGGAGGATGGCGAGTAGCGAGGCGAGGGTAGGGCCTGACTCGTGAATATAAGAAGTGGTAGAACGGTATAAAAAAGCCAGAGAGAGAGAAAAAGAGATCTGGAAATTGGGTAACAGCAGCGCCAGAGAGAGAGACAGAGCTGGGAATTGGGTTTTTATATTTTTTATTTTTGGGAAATATTTTATCGGCCTCACGCAGGCGGTGCCCCCCGCGAGAAATATCCTCGGTATTAGCACCTCCAACTAACTTTATAAATATCAACGGATCTGCGCAACCCAGTCGCTTGCGTCAATGGCTGGCGTTTCTGTAACTGGTAAACTGGCAACGAGAACTCGACACGTGGCGGTAATTTGTGAGTTCCAACCTCACAACGAAGTCTGAATGTGATTAGGGGACGTGGTCGGCACAGCGTCAGCCGTCAGAGGAAGAGATATCGACGCTCTTTGCTATTTATACTTTTTATAGCATACGCATTCATATAAAAATTGCAATTTTTTTAATTTATTTCTAAATATTTAGTTTTATACTATTTATCTGATTGGAATTTGAGAAAAAAAAGATCTGATTGGAAAATATCATAGGCCAAAATGATGCGCTTGTTCCGATTAATCAGTTAATTATAAAGTTTATTATTTAATTACATAGTAAATACAAGGCCATTAAAGTCGGTTCCCAAAATGTTTAATTTAATATATTATCTTTTCAAACTATAGAATTTAATTCGTGGGAAATGGTCCTGCCTTTATTTAATTTTCATTTCACGTGGGCAACAAAGAAACCTTTCTCAGCTGTCAAGGTTCCCGATTCAGGGAATAAAACGAGACGTGGGCCACGTTCCCTCCATACGAATATATTCATCAAGTGGCATAGCATAGCTTTAATCTGATGCTCCCGTTGTGTACTTGTCAGTCCGTATCCACCATTGTAGGATCTTGATCACGTGGGTATAATCCGGATCGTGTATTTCTGTTAGAAACTAAGTTAAGAGAAAGTCTGCTTAGAAAAAAAAATTAAGAGAAAGTCAAATTACTATTACTGTGCAAAAGTTTTGCTTTTCATTTCGCTTTTGTTCCACTGTAGGTTCTAAAGGTGGTTTGCTGGTTATGTGCGTCTCAGACTGCGTTTGGATGAATGGATTCTATTTCTGAAAACAGTCTTCTGTTTTCAGTGTTAGGCGCATAAGCATGTCAGCGCACGTTGGTTGGTCAAGTAGTGAAGGCGCATTTTGTGGCCGCTGACAACTTTTTGGTTTGTGAGCCCTAGTTGGTTTCAATCCAACTAGGGTTAGTTTCCTTTTCTCATACCAACTAAATGGGCTAACTTCTTAATACAAATGGGCCGTGCTTGATATCAAATTTTTGGGGGATGACCACGTGCTCGGGTTTGTCGTCTTCAATGCCAGTTGAAGTTACTCCGTTCGTGGGGTGGCCACCTGGGGAATTATCAGTTTAAAGCCTGAGAGTCCTGAAAGTTATAAGCAAAGTTGAGGCAAATACGAGTGGAAACCCTCATTGAGATCAGGATAGTTGTGTGATAGGGCAGTCAAATGACAAAAAGTTCCAGATAATAAGAGGAAAATAAAGGAATTCAGAACCGACAAAATAAATTCAAATGACAAAAAGTTCCAGATAAGAACAAAAATTCAGTTTGTACAACACTAGATGTGATCACTTATTTGAAACTTCTTGGTTATAGTTTCACCTACTCATATATATCAAAAAAAATTATACACATACATATAAATCCTTTGACACAATATAACCACAGATATTTACGGCCTTGTATTATCATTGACTACGGACCATTGAATAATGCTACTTTGTTGCAAAATATTCCAAATAGATGTACAACCTTACGAAAATTGAAGCAATACACAGAAACCATAATGATATATTGAAAACTATCCATATTATGCAAATGGAGGTACATAATTAGACTAATTTTAGTCATATGCTGAAACACTTAGAACGTATTTGTTGGAACGCCCAACCAATTGTTTGAAAATTTAACAGGTTAGAGATCGCTAACAACCACTGGATACGAACAGATTGACTACATTATTAGTAAATTTACCAATCAAATTACAAACTTTAACTAATTTAATCTTAAGGTTAATTACAATTTCTCCCTCGAAACTAGTACCTCATTCTCGAAAACTTCCTTTAACTATAATTCATTACAACTCACCCTCTCGATCTACATTTACTATTAAGATTTAGTCCCCCACTCATATTTTTCCGTTATGTAAAGACGCTTTTATATACTACATGAACAACAAGTAATACATTCTTTGCACACAAATACCAAATTGCTCACACCCGTTGCCTTTTCAAATTTAATGTCATTCATAAATAGAAAATTGGATTTAGGCAAATTTGAGTTGGGAGGCAAGACCACAGTTGTCTCGGGCCATATGGGAAAATGAGAGACAATTTTGACATTTTTGCACAATGTGGATCCCACGTGTTGCTCATCTGGGATGGAAAATATTGAATATAATCAGAAATCTGTGTTAGTTTGAAGGATAGAATTGTAATTAACCCTTAATCTTGACTGTCCATATAACTAGTTAATGTTGTGGCTAAATACGAACTGTTTTATTAGAACTTGTTACGATTTTATCCTTAGAATTGAAACCCAATTCATATAAAGAACTGAAAAAAAGAAACACAAGTCTTGCTATAAAAGCCCAATTAGTCCGAGAAGTGTTTCAATTGGCTTCATACTTCCAAGGTCCTCATGCATGCGTCTTGCTTATTGCCCAGCACGCGTGTGCGTTATGAATTGGGCACGGCATTGAAAACGTTTGATTCATACGTACGAGTTTGGTACAACTAGCCAAATAAATGGCCCATCGGACAAGCCGAAGAATAGCTGTGTCCAGCGGAGGAAGGTTGCCAAACTGGCAAAAAGCCGCGAAACTTTTGACCTGATTTGTCTACTGGGCAGGGCAGTGGGCACAGCCAATAGTCATCGCTAAGAAAATTAGTTAAATCAATTTCTCTATTAAGACGATTTTGCTTCATAAGATCAGGGCCTTTGGCCTTGGCGATTACTTTAACCTCGTTTTGGGAGGTTGATGAGTATTTCTTATTCTTTCTTTCCTTTAAGTAAAGTTTTCCCTAAAGTCATTATCAAAACAAAGTTGACGTTGGAAAAGTTGGCTTTGCAATCTTGTGAAAAGGCAAATGTATGGTTGGTGTGACAACCATGTTCCTCCCCGCACATGCTTTTCTTCTAAACAGAAATGCTGGCGAAATCCTTCTTTCTCTGTCTATCTAAATCCAGTTGTATTTATTCATTGGGAAAAATAAAATAAAAAACCCCATGATTATAGATAGCCTAAGATATTATAGCCTGCTTTGGAACAAGAATAACCATCTTTATTCGTATGGCTTTTATCGCCTTTTCTCTTTATGGAGGAATGAATCCCAACTCCTTTTCTCTTTATGGAGCACTACTGAAGTAATGTTCTGGCGTCCTTGGCAACATCAGAGTGGAATACGCAGTTATTGTGTGGACAAAAAGATACTTCTCCTTTGTCAGAAAGGATGTTTCGGGTTGACAACCATGAACTAATGAACTTCACGCAAGTGACTCTTTCTTTTCTCGGAAGAAGATGGTAAAAGCTGGGCTCCAAATCCATTCAGTGTTTGTGTAGTATTACACTTAACATGCTTTGAGCAGAAAACACCAAATTAGCGAACTTCAACTAATTTCACATAGAATTGATTATATAACCTTTAGTATCAATCTAAGATACACCTAAAAGGATTATAAGATACCTGACGAAAGAAAACCAAAAGCGGGGAATAATTGAAAACCTGCAATATGTTGCCAAGTTTTGCTTTACACGTGAAGGAATTGTTTTGAACCGCAGTCTCTGACAGGTCGTTCAAACAGCAGCAGCTGGCTCAGATGCAGCAGCAGCAGCTCTTTTCTTGGCAAAGTACTCGTCCGCACGAGCAAGGTTCTTAGCAACGGATGGTTTTACCCACTTCTTCCTTCCGGGAAGTACTGTGAGGGAACAGCCAGCAGCTTCAAGTTTCTCCTTTGCTGACACTGAAAAGGCACGAGCCTTTATGTTCAGCTTCACTCTTACTTCCCCTTCACCTAGAACCTGAAACCAATATGAAACATGAGTGGATACACACATGAACTCGCATATTATTAGTGATTCTCACGTCAGAGTAAGCCATGGTTTTGAATGTCCTCCACAAGAGCAAACCTGTCTGATGAAGGGTGAGGGGGGATGCGGTGAACCACGGTTGAGAATAGCCATCCCATAGGGAAATCTACTCTTTTGATAATGTTCTAAAAAATTACACAACCAAGGAGAAACCTTATGAAGGCGGTCACAAGAAGAGAGGTTAGATTTCCCCTTTTCAATAGAAAGTGCAACCATTATACCTTCAATATAGGTATGATTGTACCTTTAGAGGGAGTCGCCTTTCTCTTCCCGAAGGGTTAATCAAACCCTTCTTCTTCAACGACTCCAGAGACACCTCTTCGCCTTCTTGAAATCCAGCAGCTTCTATGTCCCTCAAGTTAACAGGGACATATTTAGGTAAACCAGCACGCATACCTTGTCAAAAATAGAGAAAGGAAAAAGAAATTCATAAGTGAAATATACAAATTTCTTCTGACTATGAACTCACACACCTTTGTAGGTGTTGAACAACCCCCGTCCCCCCTCCAAAATATGACAACAAATAATGGATTCATTTTCCACTCATTTCCCGTTTCGCATTTGTCAGTGGTGTTGTGTCTTGTATTCAGCCACCCTTAATATTCTGTGGCTGCACCATAGGAATCTCAGTAATGCAAATCCTTCCAAGAGAAATGTCAAACTCCACCCTCCTCAGTCTTTCCCACCCAAGGAAGAAAAGAAAGTCATTGCATCTTTGTATCATGATTATAATGCTACTTTAGATCTGCTTAGAAAGGTCTCACTAATAAAGGCTTGTGTGTCTTTCTCGGGGAGCCGCGCGGCACGGTGAAGCTAGTGAAGAAAAAACTGATATAGAAAGGTCTCACTAATAAAGGCTTGTTTGATGACTGGGGTCACATCTAGGAACATCACTAATTCCAAATCGAAGTGTAAGGAATATCGTGAACTGACATTTTGGAAACAAAATGGGAAAACTATTTTGTCAGTATCTATCAACCTAACACGGTTAGAGGCTTAGAGCTCATCCTACACTAATAAATAATTAAAACACATTCCATTAAGCCAAAGGAGTAATCAGAACCATCTTCATGAGACTCCGAGCAATGTGTACGACAGACGGATAGCCCATGGGTTTTTGTGCCTGTGAATCTCTAATGGAGCTAATTCGGTCTTCAAAGCAGAAAGGTTGCCTCACCTAAAGACAGAGAGTTATTCACTAAAGCATTCGTAACTGCTGAGAATCACCCAGACACCCGCCAAGACAACATGATGTACGCGACACAGCAAGTTCGCTCCTAACAAAGGTCGCATTAGACCTTAACAGAAAGATGGGAAAGAAAAGGTAAAACGCAAGAAGGCTTCTTCCCTTAAGCATTTCCACTATTCTCTTTCTTTACAAGCACCAAATTAGGGGTAAAGGTTGATCACTTGTACAGTCCTCAGAGATCAGGTCAGTGCAAAAGAAACGAATGCAACATCAATATAAAGCCCAATTTTCCAACAGCTCCCCTAGCCACATTATCGGAGGATTGAGGCCTGCAACACCGAAATGCCGTTGTAGTATACAACAAATGAAGCATTTTCTCAAAAACTTACTACGCAACACAATTCTACCTAATTCGCTCGACCAAATTTGAATTTCTAACGAGAACCCAACATTGCCCTCCAATCAAGCACACAAACCCAATCAGTTAAAGCAATAGCAAGAGCCATTTTTACCTCCTCCAATCCCTTTTAACTTTGGTATTCTCCGATAAAGCGGCATTTGGCCGCCCTCAAACCCCTTCCTTACCCCGGGCCCGGACCTCGATTTCTGGCCCCTCATTCCGAACCCGCAGCTGTTCCCTTGTCCTGCGGATATACCCCTTCCCTTTCTCTTAGCCTTTTTCCTCGACCCAGGCTGGGGGCCTAGATTATCAAGCCGGAACCGAGCGCTGGACAACGGAGCATTTCCAACAACAGAAGCTGCCTGGTTCAGCACGACTAATTGTCTTCTTTCTCTGCTCCTGAGTTGGAGCTTGAGTGATTGTAAACGACAGGGGCTTGGTTTCAACTTCGTCAAATTTCCCTACAATGCAAAAACATCACGATGGTGATTACTATTACGGAGCACTAACAAATGAAACTAGCTTTGAGTTGAGGAAGAGAGGACCTTGAATGGGGAGGGAGGCAGCGTTGTTGAGAAGGAGAGAAGAGCAGCCATGGACGATAGGCCTGGAACTTCAGGTGCGATGCTCAGTGCGCAGGCACAAGTTAAAGAGGATAGGGGTAGGGAAATGGATCTTCTACGGTCGTCTTCGTTTACGGTCTCGGGACTAACTGTCTAACCATTGAGGTCAAGCCACGAGACGACACGTACAGCTCTCATATGGCGACTGTAACGTTGCCGTTTTCTCTCGCGGTGGGACTGGGCTCCTGTCAATTTGGGCTTAAAACTGAGCTGGGGCCTTTCTCAGTGCGGCGCCGAATATTTCAAACACACAAAGGTGGAGTAGCCTAAAAGGCCCACTAACGCTCCAAAAATTAGGACATGGAAGCAGATATGCAAATCAATCGAACTGAAGATGGAATCTGACACCAGACACAATGCAAGAGACGATATAACACCTTGAATCAAGTTCGGATTCAGCCAACTATTTTTCTTTTTCTCCTTTCACGTTGGAAAGAGAGAAGGGAGCTGGTGGGGGTGGAGTTTCTAGTCAGAAAAAGAGAAATAATGGTTGGAGTGGATAGTACGTTAGGCCTGCGGCATTGCATTCAGCAATACGAGAAAGAGAAGCAGGAGGTGGCTACGCGGATCCAAAAGCATAAAAAGTCATTTTGTACAATGCAGCTTTGAGCCTTTGGCAGAAAAAGTTGCGGCAAGTTAGCTGTGTGCCTCTAAGAGTGCCGAAATCAGTCGGAGTCACTAGACAAAAGCTCAATCACTATTCCTCCTAGTGCACAAGAGGGTATTGGAGAGATAAGGTTATTGATTGGTTGGGGGCTAAAGAATATTATCAGACTCACTAAAAAGTCACAAGCGTGGATAGTTAATATATCATTGTTGGGGGTTCAAACCTATAGGCTTAAATTTTTAACCTGCCGAGAATTATAGGATTTGGGTCAGGTCATGCGTAATGTACGTTGTGTGGAGTCCCTCGTCTCTCTAGTTCATGTTCCACTTTTTTAAAATTCTTTTTCAGTTGTAAAAATTTTATTTTTAATTTTGTGTCAAGAGACTTGGCAATGGTTGACATCAGTACTGGCTTACTGCAGTGTGCTTTCAAAATAGTCTGATGAGAATTTTGTACGTGCTTCCCAGCTAGAAGTCTATTTTTCACGGAAAAAAATTAAGGTGGATGCATGTTTGACGATCGAGAAACGACGGATATATACGATTTCCATTACTCCTACAAACTCGTACGTATAAGTTCCTTTTTCCTGCTTTTGTCATGATTTGTTATGTTTGAAGTTTCACTACTTGAAATGTGCAGTGGACCACGTCAAGTTATATAATCTCTATGAAATTCAAATCTTGGGTAGCTTACAGATCTACATATAGTCATATATCAGCTTCTTCTGCATGCAATGTCAACTGCAGTGAGGGTATACAGAGATTCCCCGAAAGCCGAAAGAAACCAACTTTACGAAGAAATATAGGACCACTTAGTAGGGTGGTCCATGAATATCAGCTGACAATAAAGGCATGCCTGATATTTCGGCGAGGTACGTACTCTTGATGTTTGCAAATATAGTTGTTCGTAGCCCAGCTTTTGTTGGAAAAAGAAAAGATTTGAACTGCAAGAAGTCCGTAAGTATACTGAAGCTCATTGTTTCTCATTGAATTCGGAAGATTGTTCATGTGCAGTAGCTATCCTGGGGGGCCATCTCTCTCTTTCTCGATCGATCCCCCTCGAGAAAGAAAAAAGTTTGTAATTTTTGTTCTCATATTTTTTAATTAAGTGATATTAAATAATTCTTTTTTCTTCTTGAAAGAGGCAAGATGGTTCAATCAAGATTGGTGTTTTCTAAAAGAAAAAAGGTATTTTTTTTATATTGGTGTATCTGAAAAAAAATAACTAATTTTATTTATTTATCAAAATAACGCTTTATTCCATAACCAAAAATACCTAAAAAAGGAAAACCACGAAAACCAATCTAAGGAGGGTCAAACCCTTCATACAACCAAATTAAGCTCTCTGTATGCTTAATTAGGAAC
The DNA here is from genome assembly GCA_963930655.1 of Myrica gale. NCBI lineage: Eukaryota > Viridiplantae > Streptophyta > Magnoliopsida > Fagales > Myricaceae > Myrica > Myrica gale. The sequence continues at coordinate 29,370,057 of OZ005601.1, read as the reverse complement.
AAGGGATAGTCACTATAAATGATTCTAGAGGCAACCAACGAACAAGATTCGCTGTGCAACATCATTTGCTCCTCATTTGATATGACTAGCTTGTCATTGGTTTGTCTAGCTTAAAGGTCTACTAATCTCGCCAATAGTATCATGAATTATCCATTCCACACACCTAGGAAAAGCATTGATAACATTGATCACGATAGCGGAATTTCCTTCCAAAATTATATCCTTGTATCCCTTGCTCCTAGCATCAATTACACCATTTTTAGCCGCTGCTACCTTAGCGTCTATTGGCCTCATCTTATCCATTTTAACAACAAAAACACCAGAAAGTGCTCCTCTATAATCTCTAAACCGCTGAACTTACTGTGGAGGAATCTCTAACTGCGACATCAACGTTAACTTTTACAAAAGGTTGGGATGGTGGGCATGCACCATCTTTGGATCGAGCCAATTTCCTCCCGCCGCTACCAAGCGTCCTCGTGTTCTTCACTAAGCCGACGTACTCTGAGAGCTAGGCATCTCATATCCAATTTTGTCTTCCATGCTCATTTGCATTTCTGTTCATCCATAGCACGTCTATTCCTAGTACATCTAGCGAATAGCTGAAACTGGTGTTTCTCCTCTATCAGGATAATCAATACACCCAAAGGATCAAGTATGAATTTAACCCATTCAATTACATTTATAAACCCCAAATTCAAAATATCAATTGGCCATTTTGTTTTCCTCCATAGAACCTGGGCAAAACATAATTCCAACACCATATGATATATTGTTTCCCTCCTGACACCACAAAGACCACAAATCATTGAATCTTCATCTATCAGCCCCATTCTTTCTCCTATTTTCGCCTTTGTAGGTAGCAAATCCCACAGGACTTCCAGAGTAGAAATTTTAATTGCTCATGGATCTTTAAACGCCAAAGGTCCTTCCAATATTTCGGACGTTCTAGAATCACATTTGGGTTCCTCCTTTGCTGGACAATCTCCCGATACATTGATTTTGTTGAAAACATTCCCGATCCCTCATGAATCCATCTAACCCCTTAGTTCCATCGCAAGGCAAAATTATTTTCCTAATTGCCGATACTGACTCTTCATTAAAAAGATCATGCAGCCTCTGTATGTTCAAGCCTCCACTCTCCCTATCCACTAGTTCACTAACTTTTAAATCACCCTCCCTTGCTCCATTTTCCTCCTTTGGGGTAGGTCAAAGGGTCGGCATACGTGGAACCCATGGCATATATACCCCACCGAAATACTTCTTCCATCTCCCACCTTAAAACAAAGATTCTCCCAGATCCAATGTCTAACCTATAACATATATGTTTGAACAAATAACAATTTGGGCAACAAATTTGAGAAGATCATCATCCGTCATTCATTGTTTGATCAAATAGGCACAAGCAGGCGGCTTGGAAATCCCGTAAAAAACTCGAAATCAGCACAATGACATATATAGAGACATCGCCAGAGGTCCTCAAGAATGTCCATCGACCTACAAATGTGGAAAATACCATAGGAACTCAACTCATATTTTGTAAGTCCAATATTATCATGCAGTGTTCGCTGCGTACAAACGAGGGTCTCTTCTCTCTCTCTCTCGGGCACCAACACGGGCCTCTTACTAAAGGGAATTTCTAGTTCTATGTCTAGCGTTAGAAGATATAGGCTGAATCAGTTTGGGCAGCAGGTAAGAACCAACCAGACATAGTACGTTTTGGCATTATGAACGTGCACGAGAGCTAGACACCTAACAAAACAATTTCAACCTAAAAATCTCAACAAAAAAATCTACATTTAGTGAGAAAACAAAAAAACAAAAAAACCTACATTTTTGTGGGACACGCCAAAGTTGGCATAAAGTGAGAAAGTGACTGGAAAACCAGTTGGCTTCGTTCCCAGATGCATGCCTTGAACCCATACCGCCGGAAAAGAAAAAGAAAATATAAAGTAGCCAAATTATCCCCAGCTGAAGCTATAGGTGGCCACGAGTTCTTGCTGGTATGCAGGCTGAAATTTGCCATTATGATGATTGTACTCTGTTGTGAAATTTGATAGCCAAAGGTACGAAAATTAATTATATATATCCAACATGTACTACTAGTCAAGGAGTCAATTAAAACAATCAAAATTAAGTTCAACCATCAATATATAGAATGTACAAATCGAACTATCCTCTATTTTGCAATGTTGCTCCACAAGCTATCAACATTGTCAGTTAGCCCCCAAGTTATGTATATATTTTATAAGGTGACCCTCTAGGACCTAAAATGTCTGAACTTTCGTTACGTAAATTTAAGATGGTCAAATTACTTTCACATACGTCATTATCTATTTCAGTTAAGGATAGTTGGGATATTAAATTGTCTCAAAATAAGGCTCTTGCAAACAATATAAAAGTGTATATGTGAAGAGCTAAGAGACATGGTAGTTTCTAGGTGAAATTAGGGAAAGTCACAATATTGTAAATTTTGTGAACCCCGAAATTACCAGTATTAATAGAACATTTCTTTATGTACTGAAAGCATGCACAAGCTTCTTGGACTTGGTTCCTTTTTTTTTTTTTAATTCAAGTCTTATTTGGCTATTGGGAAGGTATATAGGCCAATGAAGAAAACAAATCGATCTTTACCGTACCGCTTAACTGGGGCTGGCTAATTAATTAAGGGGTTGTTCGGTTGTATAGTATTTTGAGGATTTTTTTTGTGTTTTGAGAATTTTTATGTGATGTTAACTTTATTGGTATGCGTGTTGTAGTTATTTTTATGTAGAGTTAAAAATGATGTTTGGTTGTGAATATTTTGTATTCAAAAAAATCTTAAGGATTTTTTTGTGCCGAACAAGCTCTAAGTGCACGCTTGAAGTCTATAAAAAAAATTGGGGTAAAGTCATAGTTAACTCCATAAACTTATGCAAAAATCAAATAAATATCCATAATTTTCAAATCGCCAAATTGAAAGTTAGGAGTACTGGTTTAATTTTTGCCCAAACTTATAGGGCTAACTATGACTTTACTCCAAAAAAAAATTCAATTTCTAAGAACCATCTTTTCTGGTGTCCTGATATCTCAAATGCAAACCACTACCAATAATTGATTGATAGCTAGAAGAAAAAAAAATAACATCATCCAAGAAACGAAACGAAACTAAATTAACCATTAATTTTCCTTCACATGATTGATTGAAAACGTACGATTATTTCTATAATCGAGCAACCAAGAACTTCCAATGAATAAAACAAACACATTTGTAGGGTACTTGAGTGTCTATACTTGTGTCGATTACACAACCCATGTAGTAATTTGAACTCGATCGACAGTAACACTTCCGCGATCCAGGCGATCTCAGGGTACGTGTAATCGTATGTCCTTCTCAAGTATGACGACTACACAGCAGCATGTCTGCAAGGCCAAGTTTATCTTATAATAAATAGGCCCTAAGGTATATAATAAATGTCATCTTTCACTGGGCGTTTGCTTTAATGCTAGAAGATGGTGTGGAAAAGGAAATGAGCATTTGATTGCGGTCCATCACTTCGGTTAAAACTTAATTTATAGCATTAATTGAGGATATCATTGGAAATGATCGATACTATAAGTTCTAGAGATCAAATAGGGGTCTGGATTCAGTCCAGACCGTACGGATCCAGAACCACATTCAGGCCGTATGGACAGCTCCCTGAGCACGCGTTTAGCTGTAGTGGTACGAAAATAGTGGTCGGACAATAGCTCTCTGACCACTATGTTCCGACTACTAAAGCTAAACTCGCCACGTGAGCCGTCTAATAGGGTCGGAATTTAATGCATACCGTGGGTCTGAACAGGTCTAGATCCGTACAATCTGAATTGAATTTCGACACATCAAATAGACCTAGCACACTTGAGCAAAGGCACAAACTAAGGCAACGTCCCTCTCATTTCTTCCCTCTCAACCAAACTAAATGACACTACCATGTACCTAAGCCTCTCTCCACCCCCACCCTTCCCCTTTTTAAAGTCACGAGACCTACTGTCCTTTTGCTCTTTCATTTATCTAGAGAAAGAGAGATAGAGAGAGATGATTCCAGTGGGGGCTGGCAGAGGAACTGATAGAGAACTTTCAAAGCTCTTTTTCTACCACCATCACTCAACTAGCCTCTACATTGCAGTTACAAACTGAAAGTTTTATAATTTTCTAAGAGCTTTAGTTCTCTTCCTATCTGAAAGATTATTTCCTTCGTATTTTCTGTCTCCTCTCTGTCGGTACCATGTAGGTTTTCCCCACAACCTCTTCAGACCTGCTTCTATGCATTCTCCTTTACTATCCCATGGTCTCTTACTCTTTTGACTCTCTCCTTTGCGACTTTCGCTCCTTGTTTTTTTTTTGCAGGAGACCCGAGGAGAATCCCTTGGACCTCAACAACTTGCCTGATGATTATAGAGAGCATGGTAAACAGGTCTTTGAGGACAGCTCTTCCTCCGGTAACTTTTTTTCTGATATATAGTCGTATTAGATAGAGATCTTTGTAGCAAGCATAGACTTAGCAAATGGAAGGCAAAAGGAAAAAAAAGTGGAGCTTCAAGTTATGAAGGGCAAGGATTGTTTTTGTTTTTTTTAACTTTTCACCGCTTGGATGTACAGGCCTATAGCTGCAAACAATTTGTCTTTCTTCCAAAATTGCACTCGCTCATAGCTGTGAATGAGCGGAATTATCATGTCCCGACTCTCCTGTTTCTATTTCCTTCTCCATCATATTTCAAATGAAAGGAATCAAACTAGGAAAAGGTGGCTTAAAGACCATTACTTCAAAACGATTTTCTGGTGTCATTCTTGATTTGGGTAATTAGGGTTCGGCTTGAAGGCTCTGAAGGGTCTCATCAAAGTTGCTTTAATGGCTGTTTTGATCGCAGGCTGTAGGAAAAAGAAAAGCGGCGGAAAGGATGGAAAAGACGAGTGTGGGAAGGTCTATGAGTGTAGGTTTTGTTCCCTCAAGTTCTGTAAATCTCAGGCTCTCGGGGGACACATGAACCGCCACCGCCAAGGCAAGTACTTTCTAAGTTCGTTTCTATTGGGCAAAGTTTCTAGCTAGATAGTAGTGTCATTATTATATTGGAGAATGGGGTCACTGCCAGTTAAATGATTTGGTCATGAAGCGTGGTCATTTCAATCTTTGGAAAACAAATTGTTCGGGAGTTTGCTGAAATTCTTGGTGTGAGGTTCTTGCATTTTGACTTGATTTGATGTGATTTTTGTGTTTGATGGTCAGAGAGAGAGACAGAGACGCTGAACCGGGCTCGTCAGCTGGTCTTCAGTACCGATAGCCTAGTCACCCAAGGGGCCTCTCACCTAGGGTATGTATTAGTATGTGTTATAGAACACCCTTGCTCTCTTTTTTCACTTCACCTCTTCTCCACCTACGTATTCATTACCTTCTTTTCTGCTTTATGAGGAAATTTCAGCTGTAGAGCAAATTTATGAGCCATATTCTATTTTGAATAATAAAACTAGCCCGCTTGATTTCATCATAGAGGTAGAAATATTTGAAGTTTTTCCCTTTTTTTAAAAAAGTTTTAGGCTACGAAAGAAAACCTACTTCTTATTTCATTTTTATGTGCAATGAACGAAATATTCTTGTGCTGGTTTACTCAAAATATTATCCCATTGATCTCGTCCATAGCTGCCAATACTGCTTTGTTCCTCTACGTCAAGTAAACTAATTTAGAGTTCTCACTTGATATTCTGATCTTAGCTGCTGCCAACCAATCATACCAGGAGGCTATCATCCAGCAGGCAACATTGGAGACCCAACACTGCCTCTCAGATTTCCAAGATTCTTCTCTGGATCTCCATCCACTCAGTTACCACCACCACCCCAAGCACCACAAGCACCTCAACCATATTTATACACCTCTCCCTCGCGGCCCATGTCCTTTCCCACGGTTTATGCTCAACATCAGATGAGCGACTACTGTGTTGGCCATGTTCTCAGCAACAACCAACAATGCAGCCAGACAAACCTAAACTATTCACCAGATTCGACTTACACTTGCATCGGTGCACCGGTTGGACAAGGGTTTGCGCCTGTTAGCAGCAGGGTCTCGGACTTGCTAGGATCGGCTGTGGGAGGAGGGGGAGGGGGAAGTTCTGGTAGAGACGGGTCACTGCACAATCTGGAGGAGGGATTGAATTGGGGCAGGAGCTTTACAGGGACACAACAGCAACGCTTGGATCTTCCAACCTCGATCAATCGGTTTCACGATGGGTTCTAAAGAGAAATTGCTTGAGTGATAGTTTGAATTACTAGTAGTCCACATTGGCACGCCACCCATGAAGACAAACACAGGGAGAGGGAGAGAGAGAGAGAGAGAGAAAGACAGACAGACTTAACAAGCTGACAGATGGGGTCGTGAATGGAAGAAGAGAGGTTTTTGGATTTTCTCCAGGGACCGTAACAGCTTTTGAGCTCATGTATATGCTCAGCTACTTTGGCTTGGAGCTGTACTATGGGGATCGAAGGAAATATATATTGTATTGTTATGTACAACTCCACTGTTGAAAACGGTGGAACTAGACCTGGTGGGACTAGAAGTTAGATATGAACTGAAAGTTCCCAACCTCTTTTGCACTTCGGGTTCGTTTTGCATGGCAATGATTATTCTAAAATGTTTTTTTGTTTTTCAATTGTATTAATTTTCTTTTGGGGGTTTGTTTGTCTTTCTACAAAAAACTTTTACCCAGAGAAAAAACGGATGGGGAATTGGTTCTCTCTCACTCTATGCAACGATAGTTGGGATCTTCTGGTTTCTCGAGAGATACATTTTTTGGTTGTAGTGTCATACGATACTTGCACAAATCGGGGTAACAACCCAGATAGAAGTTCCAATTCCACTTAGCACTTTTTGCCAAAAGTTTACTGAGCAGAGCATCATATCTGTCGAGAAAGTCTGCAACAGCTGTGCGATTTTCCATAAAGCCACTTTTTTGCAATTTCTCTCGACAATTTTAACTAATAACTTGTAACCCAAAGCAACATTGCTAGTGTACGGTCAGGGATAGTTTTTGCCATGTTCTCCTTGTACTGTTTCCCTTTTCTTTATGAAACACTTAACTAAGAAATTGGCTAGAATTAGCCTTAATTAGTACTGTACGGTTATGGATAACCCTTTGACGCTAGCTTTGCCAAGATCTAGGTTCGTGGTTTTGAGGGACTGTTTTTTTTAAGTCTCAAGTCTCCTTAGTTTGAAGGCTCTTGTCTAGTGTCACTAGGAAATTACGCATTAATGAAAAATTATTCTTTATGTATTCATGATTGTTTTGGTCAGAGAGCAGTTTGAGGCACCACATTAGCCATGGGAGATTAAAAAAATTAGTTTTAAGGAAATTTCCATGTTGTGGCATTTGCTTGTATGAGTTTCCTCGTACTTTTCTGGGTAGTCTGGTATTTAGGATTGTTATAGAAACTAGAATTCGATAAGAAAAGAAAAGAGAGTTATTAAACTTCCTCTCACACATTCCTTATATATAGGATATTACATGGTGATGTAAATAAGGAAAGAAATCAACGATAATAAAACCCCCTAAATCCTTTCCATAATAACACAAACTCTAATTGTAGTTTCCTTAACACTCTCCCTCAAGTTGGAGCATATATGTCATATAAGCTCAACTTGGAATCAATATATTCTATCCGAGTACGACAAAGAGACTTTGTGAATATATCTGGCAATTTATCTGCCAGATTTCACATATTGGGTGTATATATCTCCAGCCATTATTTTGCCACGAATAAAATGTCAATCAACTTCATTATGCTTGGTCATTTCATGGAAAACCGGATTAGATGCAATATGCATAGCAACTTGATTATCAAAGTGCAATGAGATTTGAGTTGTAGGTGGAAAACCAATCTCCTGAAGAAACTATGTCATCCAAGTTAGCTCACTGGAGGTGTGAGCCATGACCCTATATTCTGCTCCTGGACTAGATCTTGCAACTACTGTTTGCTTCTTGTTTTTCCATGTTACCAAATTACCTTCAAGAAAAGAACAATACCTAGTAGTAGACATGTGATAAGAAGGAGAACATGTCCAATTTGCATCAGTAAAGGCCTCCATAATAAGATGTCCATTTGTTCTATACAATAAGCCAAGCCTAGGAGCCCGTTTCAAACAACGAATAATACGCATCACAGCATCCCAATGAGGTACTCAAGGAGCTTCTAAAAATTGACTTACCACACTCACATCATATGAAATATTTGGTCTTGTTATAGTCAAATAAATGAGCTTACCAACCAACCGTCAATACCTACTAGGTTCATCAAATACTTCACCATCATCCTTCAGAAGCTTTAGATTAGGATCCATGAGCACATCGACAGGTTGACCACTTAATAAGCCAATTTTCTCCAAAAAATCAAGAACATATTTCCTTTAAGACAAGGCAATACATTTCTTAGATCTAGCATAGCAACCTCAATGCCAAGAAAGTATCATAATTTGCCCAGGTCTTTGGTGTGAAACTTCTGCTATAAGAACTGTTTCAACTTATCAATACCATAATTTCCTGTAATCATAATATTAGAGAACTTGCCAAACTACACTCTCGGTGACTGCTTGAGGCCATATAAGGCCTTCTTCAATTTACACACAGTGTTTCGATACTCCCCCTGAGCAACAAACCCAGGAGGTTGCTTCATATAGACCTCTTCAAGCAAGTCGCCATGTAAGGCGTTCTTAACATCTAACTGAAACAAAGGCCAGTCAAGGATAGCAACTAGAGAAAGAACAATCCAACTAGAAGAGATCTTGGCAACATGAGAAAAAGTCTTGTCGTAATCACTACCATAGGTCTGAGTATAACCTTTAGCCACCAACCGGGCTTTCAAGCGATCAATAGAGCCATCGGGATTAAATTTGATAGTATACATCCACTTACAACCAACAACATGCTTACCATAATGGAGGGGAACAAGGTCCCAACTCCCATTATGGTGTAAAGTCTCAATTTTGACCTCCATGGCTGTCCTCCAACCCAAATCAGATAAGACATTTTGCACTGTCTTAGGAATAGAAATTTGGGAAACCTGGGAAGTAAAACAAGAGAAAGAATGAGAGAGAGTCAGTGGAAACAAACTTACCAATGAGATGTTTGGTGACACAAGTACGAGTACCTTTTCGAAGGGCAATAGGCAGAGATGATGTAACAGTGGGGGATGCAAGATCCGAAGAGTCGGAGGGAGACAACTAAGGCGCGGGAGGTGGTGGTCAAGAATGACGATAATATACCTGTAATGGAACCAGAGAAGGTTTATCCGGAGGAGGCAAGGGAAGCTGAAGCTAAACCGAAAGTGGAGAAGCAAGAGGTGTCGAGGGACACGAAAGCGGAACGGGAATGGAAGAAGGAGCACCTGCAGGAGAAGCACTAACAAAGTAGCCCTGAAGAACGAGACTGTAATACTTATAACGTTTCTGAGTACGAGAGTAACCAAGAAACACACAATGAGTAGTCCGGGGATCAAGTTTGTCAAACTCGGGACCCAAGTTATGCATGTAACAGACAAACCCAAAATCTTAGGAGAGATCGAAAAAACAGGAGAGGCAGGAAAAAGGATGGAGTAAGGAAAGACATCATCCAAAGATTTAGAAGACATCCGATTAATGAGATGACAGGCGGTGAAAACAACATCACCCTAAAATTGTTTAGGAACATAGGTCTAGAGCATGAGAGCCCGAGAAACATTTAACAAGTGACGATTCTTACACTCAGCAACTCCGTTTTGTTGAGCGGTGTGAGCACAATAGGTATGATGGGTAATACCTTTAGCTGAAAAATAGTGGAAAAAAGAAAAGACAAATATTCTTTAGCATTATCAGACCAGAGAAGGCGAATAGGACTACAAATTGAGTTTTAACCTCTTGAAGAAATAGTTTAAACACATAAAAAATTTCAGACCGCGATTACATTAGAAAGAGTCAAGTCATATGGGAATAATCATCAACAAATGTCACAAAATACCGATATTTATTAGAAGATATATGAAAGGGACCCCATACATTAGAATGAACCCCGTTAAAAAGGACTCGAAACACGATCCCTAGGATGAGACGAGAATGATGAACGACAATGCTTACTAAGTTGACACGCCTCACAAGGTAAAGAGGACACATGATTAAGACACTCAACCTGACACTTCAAAGTGGGAAGAGAAGGATGACCCAGACGGTAATGCCATTGGAGAGGGGAAAGAGAAGACTGAAGAGTGCGAGGAGGAGGAGGAGGTGCCATATCCTAGTAGTAGAGACCACCAACTTCATACCCCATACCAATCATCCTCTTCGTCTTGAGATCCTGAAAAACACACAAAGAATGATAAAAGGTGACAGAACACTGGAGAGTTTTAGTAAGCCGACTAATGGACAACAAATTAAAGGGAAAACCAAGAATATGGAGAATAGATAATAAGTTTAGATCAGGACTAAGACAAGTTTTGCTGGAACCTTCGATAGAAGCGCGGGAACCATTGGCAAGGATAACACTTTGGGGGAAGAAATAAAAGTAAAATAATATAAGGAGCTAGACAAATACGTCATATGTTCAGTGGCGCCAGAGTCAATAACCCAAGGATTTTGAGAGGAGGATAAAAGACAGGCAGGTACAACACCTGACTGGGCAAGAGTAGCCACAGAGGATGAACCAACTCCTTGTTGGGCAAGAAAATTATTGTACTCATCACAGGAAATAAATATCACATCAGACTTAGCAGAAGAGCCCTAACTAGTGGAAGGGTCAGAGAATATAGACGACTCATGCTGAGAACTCGAAACATGATGAGCGGAACCAGTAGGTCTACCATGTAAATCCCAGCAAAAATTAACGGGATGATTGGAACTACTACAATGAGTTCATTTGCGGGATTCTCGACCACCACCACCACGAGAATCACGACCACCCTAGAACCAAGAAAACCTCTTCCACCACAGGCACCACGAGAACTACCAGACACAACATGAGACGTAACCAAAGCAGACCGATCACCATTCAGATGTGAGAGAATAGGAGTTGAGTCATTGGTCAAAGTAGCTCGCTGGAGCCGGGAGAAGACCTCAGGAAGGGAAGGTAGAACAGAGCTGCCCAAAATTTGTGCACAGATGGGCTCATAGTCAGATTTTCGGCCAAGCAAAAAATGAACGACATCCACATCCTGACGTTGTTTCTGCATACTGAAAACATCAGAGAAAAGGGGCTGGTACATGTTCTACTCTTCACAAACACCCATAACGTGAGAATAATACTCATCCAAACTTTGGTTACCTTACGCCAAACCAAAGTACTGCTTACATACTTCCAAAATACATTTGTTGGAGACGCTCCCAAATAGCATGAGCAGTCTGGAGATAGAGCAAAGTAGAGTTGATATTGGGCTCAATACTAGTCGACATAAGTGACATAATCTAAGCATCCTCTTGTGTCCAAATGGAAGCACAAGGATCTGTCTTATCAGCTTTATCGGAGTCAAATGTTGAGCAAGACCCTTACCAGTCAAAAAGATCTCCACAAAGCGAGCCCATAAAAGATAATTCTTCCCATTAAGCTTAACCGAGGTCATGGGAGCATTAAACACCGAAACCTGAGGTGTAGATCAGGTTTGGATTCCATAATGCTTACAAACGGGAGAAATAAGAGAAAACGAACGTAGAACACCAGAAATAGACCTGAACACCACAACTCAGGAGAAAGAGAGCAAGAACCAGCCGAAATCCACCAAATAGTGGCCGAAATCTACAAGAATCGGTTGAAATACACCAAACAAAGGCTGAAATCCACAAGAATCGACCGAAATACACTAAATAAAAGGTCGAATTCCACAAGAACCGGCTGAAAAACACCAACAATAGATCGAAAAAAGTGAAGAACCTGCCAAAATCTTGCTGAACCAGCTGAGACAAACTGACGGGCCGATATAAGTCATCACTGGTAACACAGTCGGGTCGGTAACTTATCCGAGTTAGATTCGGGTAACAAATCTGGGTCGAATTTGAGTAACTCCACACGGGTCAGCCCAGACCAACAAACGACATGGATCAGCCCAAATCCTATACAAAACCTAGCTCGACACAATCGATGTACAAAGACCATCGTCTTCTTCTTCACCCGTGCAATATTCGAAACACACTAAATACCAGCGTCTTATTCACTCGTGCGACGACCACCACAAAACTCGTCGGAACTACCACGAGACAAAACCAACCACAACAAGCACGTCAAGGCGCTCTGAACACAACCAAAGCCACCCATGAAACATCACGGAGCACAACAACACAGACCTATACCCAACAATAGCAGCCTGACTCGGTTCTGCCAACTACCAAACAACCATACTCCACACACAAAGGCGACAACCATATTCCAAGGTCATGAGGAATGGGTTGTCGCTCACATCAATGAAATAGAAAAGCGGGAAGAGAGAAAAGAAAGAAAGAAAGAAAGAAAAGGGAAGAAGATGTGGCAGAAAAAAAAAACTCAAGATTGTGGTGGAAGAAGCTACAATAGGAAATAGATAAAACCCTAGAGCTTTGATACCATGTTATAGAAACTGGGATTCGATGAGAAAAGAGGAGAGAAAGTTAATAACCTTCCTCCTTCACACATTCCATATACATAGGATAATACATGGTGATGTAAATAAGAAAAGAAATCAACGACAGTAAAACTCCCAAATTCTTTCCATAATAACACAAACCCTAATCATGGTTTCCTTAACAAGGATCATCTCGGTGATTGAGTTTTTAATGTAATTGTGTTTGAGTTATGCCTTTTGTTTGTCAAAGAGATTGGCTATGTTTGTACTTATGATGAACTGAATAATATTGACTTACTAACCCTGATAAAAAAATTGGCACAATATACTTTTTTGGCCAACAAAACTATAATTCATTCTCATGCACTGCCTTATGATATGTGGTATTTTGTATCTGGATAAGTTGGGTTTTGCTAATATTAGATTTTAGGCTTTGTTTGCTTTTGGTTTGTAGGTTTGTTTTATGTTATGTTGAGTCTTTTGTTTGGTTTTTTGTTTTTTGAATCCTTGGTTTCGGATGTAACCATAGTATTCCTCCTCCATAAGTGATGATTTTGAATAATATTCGGAGGTGCCTCCTCCTTCGTGAAAAAAGAAAAATCACTTAGTTACACCAAGTCAAGTTCGAGTTGGAAATATCTTTTTAGTTTTTCTTCGAATATTGGCAAATATTTTTGTGATATACAAACCTATATATTTGCTAGGCATATTAGTTTAAGATATCTAGGGAACTTAACCATGACGAATATCCTAAAAAAAAGTCCCTATAAATCACCATAAAAAATTGTCACCTCAAGGAAACAGAAGAAGATCGAGGAAGTAACAAATATTAATAGGGATTCTAAATCCGTTACAATAATTAGAACGACAAAGAAAAAACCTCTTGACATATTGTTTAGCCTAAAAAGATATCTAAGGCTCAAAAAAAATATTATTATTATTATTATTTTTATTTTTATTTTTATTTTTAGGTAAAAGGGTGAAACAGGACAACCAGAGTGACTTACTCTTTTTGAGTGCCTCTATTTTCAGATGTCTTGCCCTCCCACCCGCTCTCGAGTGCCCGTATGCCCCAAATCAAGTGGACTTCAGGAAATTATTTCATTTTCTCTTGATAAACTATTGTGTAATTACAATCGTCATTAACTCTACAACCATAAGGAATTTATTGTAAATCTCGAGCTTAATAATTGGAAGGAGAGGATTAATTCCATTATAGAGTTCTCTTCAGAATTCAAAAGCTTAAAATTCTCACTTAAAATGATCTACTACTTCACCAAAAAGAAAATCACAGTTGAATTCAAAGAAAAAAAAAACAATTCCCTGGTAACCATACTTGTTACACTCTATATGTTGCGTTAGAGTTCGCTGAACGACGCTGCTTCCCATAGTGAAAATGTGCCTCAAACGTTATGTTTGACTAAGAAGAAAAAGAAAGAAAGAAGAAGATGTTGCTAATAAAACTAAGGCGAGATATTGTACTAAAGTTAACAATTGTATAAACTAGTACTATGTGTTTTGTTCTATTTAAACTACTCAAATTTCATTTTTGTTTTCTTTTTAAAAACAAAATAAATAAATAAATAATTACTCAAATTTCAGGCCTCTAAAACCAGCTAATGAAAACCGGCTATGTTTGTTTTAGATTTCAAAACGTTTTCAAAAACGTTTTCACTCACTTTTTCAATAATTCCAATAACTTTTCACCAATCCCAATAATTTTTTTATCAATCTCAATAACTTTTTACAAATTTCAACAATTTTTAACACACTTTTCACCAATCTCAAGAGAATCTACACTACTTCCAAAAAGACAGAAACACAAAAAAAATATTTTGAGATTTAAACCAAATATAACATTAACAAATCCTTTGACTTAATTTCTACTGCTAGTTGCCTAGGAGCTTGACTAGCCAACCCAATTTTTGGCCAATTATTGTACATGTATGCTGAAGAAGATTAGGTGTTCAGGTGCTTAAAAGTGCAAAGATTGAAGTGATTGAAGCGATCGAGCCCGAAAATGAAGAGACGACTGTAGGAGCTATGGAAGAGACAGATTGCTTATGAGATCTGGCATCGATGAAAGTAACCCTAACCCTAGCCTAAAAGGTTCAGACTATTGGAGCTAGCATAGGTTAAGCTGGACTGCAACATGTCCAACACTCGGCTGGAATTCAGTATCAGTTTGTCAACTAATGGAGCTACATCGCGGGCCCATACTGCCTAGTTCTTAACATGATTTTTTTGCCCTGCTGAGTGCTGATTTCTCTTCCTGAGATTTGGTTCAGTCGACTTTTTTCTTTTCTCAAGTTTTGAAGTTATTAGTCTCTGTTACTGCTTTAATTCATACTGATCAGCTCATAGAGAAAAATTTTCGCCATTTACTCTGTCCAGGAGATGAACTTTTCTATGATAGATAAAACTATCCGTACAAGCTGTAGAAGCAACAAGGCATGGATGTAAATCATGTAGTAATCAACCAGTTTATCGGATGTTCCATCTACTTCAAATCAAGGATTCTGCCTTAAAAAGGTTTGAAGAACCTGTTATGATGTTCGAAAGGACTAAAAAGTCCTTTGGTGTTAAAGTTCACTGGCATGCATGTTACAAAAGGTCGGTTTGGCATTTCACATAAAAAGGGTTTCGTTTCGAACTAGTCTTTATGGTATTTAATTACTTGACTCTTTACCCCATCTAACCTAAATTACTCTTTGCAGTTTGCCTCATCTAGAAGCTACAGCAACTCATTAAGTAGTACTTTTAGTTCGATCTGCTCCAACATTCTGAATAAGACTATTGCTTAAATGCCCTACTGGAGCTAGTGGTTGTCTAATGGTATCTCAACCAGTGTAACTTTTGAGTAAGTTTTCAGCATCATATATAAGTATGTAATCCTTCTTTTTTTCTTCTGTTTTTGGCTTTTTAATGAATCAGTGAACGAATTTCTACTGTTTCATAACAAACAGAACCTGGAAGGAACAATTCTCTTTCTTTCTATCTCCCCGGTGCGATCCCGAGACATATGTACGAGATGTAAGTTGACGAAGATTGCACTGCAGAGAGAGAGAGAGAGAGGGAGATGATACTGAGGGTCTGGATCTTAATTTGTGTTGAGTAGGGCCAGAACTACACAAATAAAAAAGCTGCATCTAACTGTCAATAAAATCAGAGAGAGAAAGAGAGTGCGAGAGTGCAAAACCATTAATACAAGAGCCGCAGGAAAAGTGGACGCCTAGTGGTGCCTAGAGGCTCAGCTTATTCGGGCAATCACGAATGAGGGAATGTATAAAGCTGCTGAAAGGATTTCTACTTCATATAATCCTTTTATATATCTTCTATTTATCTAAAAGACCAAAAACAAAAAAAGTTTCCCTTTGTTCATAATTTAATAGCTGTAACCTTTTTTGCAGCCGTAACAGTAGTGTTTCTGGCACTATATATATCTCTCTTCCTCGGTATGTCTTGCTTGTGCTTTTAGTTTGTTTTGCTAATCTTTCTCTGGTGGAAAAAAACAAGGACCTCCCTTAATTTTGTAATACCATGTTTTTGTGCGCGCGCTAGCTCTTCGCCCTGCGCTTAGTGCTGGAAAAATGCCAACAAAAGCAGCCCCCTGTCTTGTCTGGCTTGTGAGATTTGGCAAAGCAAATACATCTTTGCGAAAGTTCTTTTCTAATTGGACCTTGGAGGTGAGGAATTCTCTTAAAAAGGCTTCAGATATCTAGAAGAGAAAGTGAAAGAAACGAGTCACATCAAAAGTGGCATGTGCATTTCCTAATTCCTATACTCCAACATGGCTAATCCAACAAAAAGCTATACTTCTAAAGTAGGATGATCCGTTGTTTTAATTTTTTGTTGGTGCAGTTGGCTTTGGCAACCAGATAAGTTCCTTTCGAGGTTCTTTGTGTTAGATTTATGCCCTCAAAATCAATCATTTATGCATAATTATGAGATAATTATTATTATTGATTAATCACTTGTATATTATTTTGGGTACATGCAATGACTTAAGATGTCATATTTGCAATGACATAAGATATCATATTGTTGAGCAACATTGTAGAAAAGTCAGACCAATGATTAATGAATCGGAGGCGGGGAGTATGACTTTTCGGATCCTTGTTGACTCACTTTGTTCTAGACCGAGGTACATGATAATGTACAAATAGGTCTACACTCGTTGTGCCTCTATAAGATAGAATAATGGACTCCGTCATTGAGGTGGTGACTTTAAGCAGACGAGTGAGTGTAATGTAAGAGTACATGCACTGAACCGGATCAAATATGAATACTTTCTGGAAACGATCATTGATGTAGAGAATGATATTCAGCACAATTAGCTTATGTTGTCCTTATACCTGAGAGAGTTATGCAGCTTTGCTTGTTGTGTGCTTGCGTTTTGACAAAGTCATTTGGTGATGATCTTCACAGATCAAATATTCCAGATAATGTTGAGCATTGTGCATAGTAAGTAAATTTGTATAATTGCTCAATATGGAATCCACCAGTATCTTGATGAGGCAGTATATTAATTATGTCTGTATATTGTTGGACTCCTGTAAAAATGCTGCAGCGAGATTTTGTGAAAAGTGTTTTCACTAGTTTTTTTACTTATGTAATATAATAAGTAAATATTTGCAAAAAGGTTTTCGAAAAGTTTTGGAAGTCCAACTAGGTACAGACTAATAATTAAAAATTATATGAGCTAGGGACTTAATCGGTGATATTATTTCGGTCCTATTAGCTTATGTGGAATATAGTATGGTGGAAGGATAAATAAGCGTATAATTGTTAGTAAAAGAGATTTCACAAAAACAGTCTCATTATCTCGAGGGTCAGTTGTGATATGTTAATGGACATGATCACAATTTGTAGAAGCTCATAAATTCGAAATACAAAATATAAGGGGGTTAATGAAAAAGAATTTTTCATGATGATCCTACGACCGAGATTTTAGATCCCTAAAGATCCCACACTATAACACAGTTGAGTTCTGAGCCAGCCATTATAAATAGCTCAGAAATCATTTGAGAAGAGAATGATTTTCATTTTGAATGAAAGAGAGTTTCTCTCTCTCTATTCTCTCACTCTCAAAGCTGTGTGCATGGATCTGAAGGAGGCAGAACGCTTGAGCTGCTCTGATTTCAACAATCCTATATCTGTTGCGCCGATCTCGCGATTCCAACACTTTGGACTAAAATGACTGAAGGGCAGCTATACATATTACATCGTTTGACAAAGTGGAGTTTTGTTTTTATTGAAGTATATCCTTAATCACCTTCTAGTTTGATATCCTACGATGATTCTATTATGTTCGTCTTTCTTACAATCCACCAAGAATCCAGCTTGAATTTACAGAAATCACAGCAAGAATATTCCCTGGTTATTTCCAATAAACTCCAACAAATCCACCATTAAATTACTCGATGTAGCCAGTTCCTGCCCACAGGAGTTATAGGTATGTGTACAGCCAGATCCTCTGCGTTGTCTTTTCCGAAACTCTCTCTCTCCCCTGTGACCCTGTCTCTCTTTAACACTTTCTTTTATATATATATACCGTCTGCGGGCGCTTCGCCCCTAATCTCCATAGTTAGAACCGTATTTCGTTAACTGAAACAAAAGAAAAAAAAAACTAACCGAAAATGAATGGAAAATAGGAAGGTATTGCTCGTAAATTTAAATGCTTCAGTTAAAACACTTACCAAAATTGACAAAGGAGTAGATCTTAAACCGACCAATTGAAGGATCTGTCTGTGAAACCGAAATTCAAGACGAAAACGACCCCTCCTTCAACAAAATCATTGTTGGTTCTTGCTCCAGATCACGCGCTTGATCGAGCCTCTCCTTTTGGATGCTGTCATCTACACCAGGGTTTGTGTATTGGTCTTATTCAGACACTGTCCTTAGTTCTCCAGCTAACCTATGTTACATCTTTGTCACTCAACACACACACACACACACACACACACACACACACACACATCTCTCTCTCTCTCTGTGTTTCAGTATATATGTACGGCTAGTGTGCCTTACAGGACTGTTTAATTTGCTGAAGTTTCATGCATGATCACTAATGTGTCCTTTGTGAAACGGACATGGCCCTTGCGTTGCATGAGAGAGGGGCGTCGTTGAGAAGTGTGATTATATTTCACATATATGCATTCAGGGTAATATACAAACTTGTCTCTGCCCACATAGACTGCCCACGCAGAGGATTCTAGTTTTACCTACAGCACTAGGGCTTTTAAATGGAACCTAGGGGGCCTGTGCGGTCAGCTGAGAGTGCATGTAGGTCGAGGACTGTCTGGAATGCAAACAAGAATGTTTTGGTTGTTCTGTCCTGATTTGAAACTTTGTGGATCTGGGTTGAGCTGCTACTCCATGGTTGCTGTACAACCAATCATTGTTTGACACTTAAAGTTGCAAGTCTGAGTAACTAGGGATGTTTGAATGAGCATGATTTACTGCAAATGCCAAGTAATGCAGGAAATTGAGTTTTGAAGATTGAGCTCATGGAGATTTAAAGTCTTAGAAAGTTTAACCTTGAAAAACCAAAAATCTTTTAATATTTTGTTTTTGCCCAGATTTATAGTATGTTGAGTTTTCTTAGTAAGTTGTGTCTTGTCTCTTGGAAAGTTGTAGAATGATTGTTGGAAAGGTGTAAAGAAATAAAATGTGACTCTTTGAAGGATGTAGCACAATTAATGTAAGAATTAAGAGTATAAATAACTAATGGGAAATGTAGAAGGGTTCAATTCAGAAAATTATATTCACTCTTAAAATTAGAAATTTGGTTGAGCTTTGCTCTCTTTTATCCTCCATTTCTCGTTTGTGAAATTATCTTCTCAAATTTTCTCTTTTGTCTATCTTTTTCCTTCCCTCATCATTACTGAAATGTACTCCTGCTAGCTTTTTGGAACATACATGATATGTGTGGTGCCATGTTTATGGTAACATGAACCCTAAACTAAGAGTGGTTTTAGATGGTAAATTTGGCTGCAAACTTGATCTAAGCGATGAGAGGTTGAGGTACAGAAAGGAAAGAAAGTTTTTTTTTTGGCTAAGAAATACCTCAATATTTTAAAAACTAAAAGTTTGAGGAATGCATATCACGAATCTGGATATGTTTAGGAATATCGGACCAGAAAGAAAAACCTATCTAAGCAGCCCACTTACCTAGACTGTGAGCCATATTATTACAACTCATCGGCACCCAAGCACTCCTCCATTCACGAAATTCCTCCAGGCAACTTCGAATATGAGCCACCATTGTCGAATATATTCTTCCAACACTGAGGTTGCTCTTGGGAGAGCACATCTCTGCATAAAACCAAAGAGTCGCATTCAAACGCAACACGGTTCCACCTATGCTTTCTAGCCAAAGTGAAAGCTTCATAAAGATGGGGATCCATAGCAACTAATGCTGTTGTCTTTTAGTTGCATTAATGCTGTTGATCATCATGGCTTTTAGGTGTCATTACGAACAAAATGTTTCCATTCTTTTTCTGTTTTTTTCTTTTAGGCAACAAATAAATTTTATTAAAGCGGCAGGGAATAATACAAAAGAGCTGGCAGTACCATACAAAGAAGGCACCCAAGGGAACTAGATGTTTCCTTTCAGGTGTCAGTGAATTTGGATCCGACTTGAAGTTGAATTTCAACTTTTTTATTTCTCATCCTCCTTATTGGTAATGGGAATTATATAGGAAATGACAATTTTTATATCATTTTAGCCATTTTTAGGATGAAATTAGACTTACTTAAAATGATCAGCTGGATTTTGTCTCTGCAAGAAAAATCCCTTCCTCAAGCCAGAGTCAAACTTCATAATTGTGCCATGTATCTGATTCTCCATTTCAGACATGATACGTCATGCCTATATATGTATTTGAAACTACCACGTCAGGCAAAAAAAATAAAAGATGTAACAAAAAATAAAAATCAAATCCTCTCTCTCTCTGAGTATGGGGGGACTAAGGAGGGAGTCCCATCTCCACCTTGTGAAGAGTTGAACCCATAACCATTACTGCACAAGGGAGCCAGGTTCCACACCCCCCTTCCCACAGGGCGAGTTCTTTTCCACCCCTTCGCAGGACTCCCTCGAACCCAAAGGGGTTGTTGCATCAGAGGCAGGGCCGGCTCAATAAAAATGAGGCCTAAGGCCACGTTAAAAATTAGACCTTTTAATATAAATTTTAAAAATATTTAAAATAATAATTTTTCTAACTTTTTGAGATGCAAAATTACTAATTAAATTTTTATATTTAATATTTGTTAATATGTTACTTTCAATTGATAGAATGACTAATTCATTTAGTCTTTCTTGTAACATTGTCGACCGTAAATAGAATTTTATTAGTTTAAGTTTTGAAAAACTTATTTCTCCAGAAGCAACTGTCACTGGTATTGTTAAGAGTATTCTATAAGTAATGCATGCATTTGAAAAACAATCTAATTTTTTATATATAATTTAATATTACAATTGGAGTATTGATTTTAGGTTGCAAAATTTCTTTTAATTCTAAAAATAAATCCAAACCATCTATGTCAGAATATTCACCATATTTTAAAAAAATTTCAAGATTAAGACAATATTTTTTTAAATCATTCTCTAAAGATTTAAATTTGTTAATATTAAATTAGAAACCAAAAATATTTTCATATACTGTGAATTGTTCAAATCTATTTTGAATTGAAGAAATAACTTAATCTACTATGTATATGAAATAATCAATTCTAAAAGTTTCTTCAACTGATTTTATTGCTTAATCATTAAAATTTTCTTCAAATTGTTTTTTTTCTATGTATTATTCGTTTTTCACGAAATATAGGTTCAATTTCCATTTCAATAGCAATCTCTTTAGATGAAATTAAAGCAGATAAAAATCAAGTTTCTCGATAATTTTTTAAATAAGAAATAAGCCCTTTTAATTGATCTATGACAAACATCGATATGCATATCTTTAGATTGTAAGATCTTACTCATTGAATTAACATCAAACAAAATATCATACCAAATATTCATATCTAATAAGAACTCAAAATTTTCAATCTCATATGTAGCTAAGCGTGTGGCTTCACTCTTTGTCTTCGGATCTTCACTTGTTTTTGCTAATTAAATTAAAACATCTCTTATTTTTTAACTTGATATTTTATTGCTTTTACACTTTCAATTCGACTTTCCCAATGTGTTTGTGACAATGATTTCAATGTCAATGTCAATATAGATATATTATCTTGTAAAATTTTCCATCATTTTGTAGAAGAAGAAAATAAAGAATAAATGAGTTGTACCACTCCAAAGAAAGATATAGCTTTAGGACACGAGTTTTCCATATCACATAATACTATATTTAAATTATGACAATCACAAGGTGTATAAAATGCTCTAGGATTTATATATAATAATCTCTTTTGTATACCTTGATGTTTTCCTTTCATATTTGATCCATTATCATATCTTTGTCCTCTTATGTTATTAACATCTAATCCATATTTTTTATGACATTTAGAAGTTCATTAAAAAGACCTTTACCAGAGGTGTCATCTACTTTTAAAAATTCTAAAAAAAATTATTCTTTTGTTTTCACTTCACATGTTGAAGTATCTATACATCATAATATTAAAGTCATTTGTTCTTGGTGGCTTATATCAGGAGTGCAATCAAGTATAATAAAAAAATATTTTACTTCTTTGATTTTGTTTATAATAGTATTTTTAATTTTAGATACTAATATTTGTATCAATTCATTTTGTATGTTATGTCCTAAGTAATGATTATGAATTTCACCATGTATTCGTCGAACATGTTCATGCATAATTGGATCAAATTCTGCTATCATTTCAATTAGGCTTAAAAAACACTCATTATTATCTTGGTAGATCTTTTCGTTTTTTTTTCGCGAAAAGCTAGATTATTTTTAGCATTAGTTTTTACAACAACAATAATTCTTAATGATACTTTTTCCAATGATCACTCTCTTTGTTAATATGTTCTCGAAGATTTTTATCAATTGTTTTATTTTTAGTCAATCTCATTTCCAAGTTAATCCAATTATTCATATTGGTGATATGTTCATGGCTTGTTTCATGACTTTTAAGGTTAACACTAAGATTCTTCCAATCTCTAGTTCCTTCATTAACCAATTGGCTTGTGCTAGGTTTTGAGTTAAATAGATTGCAACAAAAACAATAAACTTTATCAACATGTTTTGAATATACTAACCATTTTCTATTATGTTTTTCTCCATTTGATAGTTTTCACGTATAAAATGTAGTAGAGAAGTGTCTATTATCCTCATCTTTAGGAAAATTTATATCATCAATTCTAATTGGACCTCTCTACTAATATATCTCTAAGTTTTGTATCCATAGTTTTCCATTGACTTGGATCATAAATATCTATAAATATTGTACTCAAAGCGTTGAGATCTATAGTTTCATTATCTTTTACATTGGTTTCTAAATTGTCTTTGGGTTCTTTGTCAAGAATTACCGAACTATAAACTTCTGAATTATTAACAAGTTGATTTTCAATATTATGTTGAGGGATTGGTTCAATATTCTCTCCTAATTGTATGGAATCACATTGTTGTTCAATTATCAATTCTTCAGTTGAACTTGATGTTATATTATTTTTATCATTGACAATAAATTTATCAATAGCTCCTTTTTTAGAATGGATTAACTTTTCTCTATTTTTTTCTTAAGCTTTCATAACCACATTCATATTTCCTATTAGACATAGTGTAAATATAAATAAAGAACGCCAACAAAAAAAACAAATGCTATTATAAAAAATAAATATAATTAAAATACAAGTGTAAATATTAGAATAATAGAACCTGACACCAAGATTATAAGTGATTGAACTTGAACTTGAACTTGGAACAATCTTTAGCTAAAAGTATATCTAATATGTGATTGGCTAAAAGAAATTAGATTAGTTTTGTATAGAGAGATAGAGCAAGAGAAGAAAAAGAGGAAAATAAAGATTTTGAGAAAAGATTAAACAGATAGAATAATAGTATGAAGCATAAATTTAGACTTCAATAAGAAACTTGAAATAAATTTACCGTTACCTATTAAAGATAAGTAATAATCAAATTCTAACGTAGCCAGTTTTTATATACACAAATACTGGTTGCTTTGAAACTATTATGGCAAAAGTTATCTGCAAAACTACTTAAAACATTCTAACGTTGCACTAACTGTGAGCCGAACTTTTCAAGAGCCAAGACGTCAACTTTTCAAGATTGCTACTAACTTTTTCAATGCGTGTAAGCTTGCGTAAAGTGAAATTAGAATAGTCTTGCTTTCTTTCACACGACTGTCATCTTGCTTTGAAAGACTTCACTATAATAGACTTGCTTTGTTTCACGCCACTGTCATCTTGCTTTGAAAGAAGTCACTTCAAGATGTTTTTTTTATGAGTCACACTAGTCTTGCAGACGGTGCAGTGCAGACTATGGGGCCTCTTGCTCAAGGTGGGGCCTTAGGCTTGAGCCAGCCCTGATCAGAGGACATACTCTTGCGGTGGAGGAACCTCTTTCTCTTGTTGTTTAATAAGCTTTCAAGAAAATGAGGACATGCTTATATGCGTGTCTTGTTATTGTTCTATGTCAATGAAGACTAACGGAATAATTTTTCTTATACTTCGGCAAAATTCAAGTGCTAACCGTTGTACTTTAAAAAATCCAAGAATCTTTTTTAAACAAAGCAAAATCAAACCACGAGTACTCAGCTCTGAATTTTCCGACTTTAATTTGCTTTATGTAATGCATATCACAAGTAGGATTGGCCCCATAGCAAATATACAGAACTTTGGAGGATGGAGACTATTGGATGTGCTTCAAAAACTCAATATGTAAACACCAAAATTAGTCTTGGGATTTCAGCTGAATTTGAATTCTTGGCCATGTCTATAATACAGGGCATACTATTAGATATTACAGTGTGCAATCCTTAACTATGTCAGGAAGTGTATTACCTTTCATGTAAAATTCTCCTTTTTCTTTTCACTTTTCTTCCATAGTTTTTGGATAGCCTGGTCACGAACTCACTAGAATGCAGAGAAAGCTTTTGGATCTGATTCAGTACTATGAAGACTTATCTTCTTCAAGCGTCAACGACCCAAAATTTACATTTACCAGTTCTGCAGCTGCACGGGCAGCTGCAGTTGCACGCTCTGCTGAGGCAATAGCAGCTCTAGCTTTCTCCAAGATTTCAGAAGATTGAGGTCTTGTCTCCCTTTTGGCATCACTTACTGGTCGATCATAATTCTTTATGGATGTTTCAATTTCTTCAGTACCCAACAGAGGTGCATTGCTTGAAGCTGGAGAAGCTTGAAGCTGCTGAGTTTTGATACTATCCGTAGGCATAATAGATTGTGCCCCATCACAAGTAGAAGATTGAACTGAGTCAGGTTTGTTAAGATCTTGAGAAAATGCAGTTCCAGCACATATTTGCTTTGATCCACCCTATACGCAACAATCATGAGGCCATAATTAATTTCAATAACATCAAAAGGCTTTGAATAGATCAGTAACTGTCTAAACAAGATGCTTGCAACATACATAAAGTAATTCCCAGTCATTAAATTCAAATGGCTGGAGCCTTTTACATCTAATTCAATAAATCCATGTAGAGTAATGAAAGGGAATTTTGGTTAAAATGCTAAATGGTGCAAATTTAGAAGTTCTCCAGCTTATGTGCATCCTGGATGCAGTGTACACATGCACAGAGAGAGAGAGAGAGAGAGGGGGAGATTATGTTGATAACTTTTTATGAACACAAGAAATTCTTGTCTCTGGAAGAGTGTATAAATAATTCATCCCAAAGTAATTGATTAGGGAGTCTTGCAGGGAGGGCCAACCCAAAAGAAGTCATTGAATTGGCTGTTGAAGCTCAACTTGAAAGTTAATAAGCTCCAGATCAAGACTGAGCTCACTGCGTTTGTCTCGTATACCATCTTGAACAAGCTCAAAGTAGCCAGTATCACATTGCATGGAAGTTTTAATTGCTAAAAGACTTGGCAAACCAGATAATAATTTGCTTAAGCATGGCTTAAAGAATCAATGGCCTTTAAGATAACATCGAGTCCCATTTATTCCATTGATATCTACACCTCTTACCTAACTGAATTCAAGCCAAGTATCTAGGTTTGTCTCACAGTTACATTGCAGACGCTTCTCCCTATGGATGCTCAATTCCCACTACGTGCATGTAACAAGACATATCATTTTCCCTCCATATTGAGTATTAAGTAGGTCTTTACACAGACCACGGCAAAGAGTTGCCAGACAGTTCAAGCGAATTGTGTCAGATAATGGAAAGTTTATCCAAATGTCTGAGGAAGTTAAAATCAGATCATCTGATTGCATCCTCGATGGTGATAATCTTCTTTGACCATCCCCTAAGGGAATAAGGATTTAGACAAGGCTGTGGGAGACAAAAGGATCATCAATTGAATCCCCCTCTGAATAGCTATTTTCAAATGTTCGGAGTGTTCAGCATTGCATTAGATTTGAAACTTCACTTCTGCGACTATGGAAACATGGAAGAAAACAGGAGATCTGACACTACTCAATTAACAGTGCTGTAAAGGAAGTTTGCATCCAGAAGTGTAAAATTTTGGTGCCATTTCCCATGAAATCTTAGAGGCAGGAAACACAGGAAGCAGGATCCACTAATATGCAAGATCATTCCCACTTTCCAGAAATCACGTAGCTATGATGTACTGAGGATAGGACAATAATATAAGACTGTCTTCTCAAGAACCAATTACTACGGTCAGAAGTTTAAGCTGTTCCTAACATATCAGAAAAGAAACTAAAGAACAAATTGTCTGAAGTACCAGCAAATCTTCATGTTTTTTACTGAATTCTGCTTCTGTGCTTGAAGAATCCCACTGCACATTGTACTCTTGTGCAATGCCCTTCAAAACCTTGAGCCTTACCTGAGCAGCTGGAGCACTAACTGAAAGCTTTTCTATTATCTGAAAAAATATCAAGACAAAGGTAAAAAATAGCATTAATATACTCAAGACAGAACGGCTGCTCCTGAAGAAGTATTACATGCAAAATGAGCCAGCTACTTAACTGTACGGTTGACGCTAGAGTCAGGGCGAAGTTCTGATGCAGCCATGACAAATTCCTTGCCATATTTTGCAGTAAACAAGTTCTTGATCTGCAACAACTCAGGCAAATCGGAACATCTTGGAGCTGCAAATATTATGCTCGCAATAGCTTCTCGTAATTCTGAGGGACATTCCCTGTTTTAGATAAGAAGCTGGTTACATAATTGGCTCACCCAAATGGTATAAGAAAGTAAGTGTACTGGTTTTTCTCATGTTCAATCAGCCTCTTGGTTAAAGAGATCAATGCTAAAAATACCAAATTCCTTTAATATTGCTTGAGATAGAATAACTGCTGGGAACAGCCTATGTCAGATATTGATGAGGTATACTCTTTCAGCAGGGAATATAGATTTGACAATCAGGAAAGCAGAACAAAACCATTTCTAGATGCTCATGTTTGTTCCACCCATGGGTGGTGCTGAATTAGGATATCGACTACATGTTATGTAATACATCCTCTAAAACATCATTGATTCCCTTACATGTGACAATTGATCAATCTGGATTCCTGTAGAGCCCCAAAGGAGGAACATTCATCAATCATACTCCAGAGAAGTAGAATAATGTTCAAGGTTATTTATGCCACATCAACCACTCAGTTTGTGATTACCTTCTGTTTATCAAGTGCTTTGCTTTCTTTTATTTAATTTAAAGATGTCAACGACTGCAGGCAATAAATCCTAATTGTCTGACGCCAAGAAAGTATAGGTTTTCTGTTTCAAAACAACTAGTATAACTAAAAAAGCAAATGAGACTGACACAGTGATGTACTACTCAATATAAGTTATAATGCAACATAAAAGGCCAAGTCAAAACTAGAAAACAACAAGAAAAAAAAAACAAAAACAAAAGACCAGAAGAGAGACCATGAAACCCATTTGATGACCCCTTAAGTTGATCTTCTTTTCCCATTCACCTTTTTCAGTAGATCACCAATACAATAATGTACACACACACATACACATACATATAGCAGGCCTGAATAATCTAGAAATTCATAAACTCAGGGCATTCAAACATATATCAGGGGGCTTCTGCCATCGCTTATAATCTTTAACCAGATTTCTCTAGGCTCTGGCTTTCCTCTAGTCTAAAAATGACTCCAACTAATATCAACTTACTTGCACTCTAACAGCCATTAGCTTTCATTGTGGATTAAGTAGCCATATAGAAGTCTCAGTGGCTGTATAACTATTTACAAGCACCTCTCCACTTCATTCACCAGTGCTGATACTGGAGATGGTTATTATAACTACAAATCCCACAAACAAGTTGCACCTATAATTAAAACTAATGTTGTTTTGAGCTTCATGCTTCATTAATTTTATAGGTTAGCCTGGTGTCTTAGAAAGAGTGATTTCTGTAAATATAAATGGACCCAAGTGTTTTGGACAAATGCAAATCACCAAGAAAGATATATAACCATCATGGGTGAAGAAAAAAGGAAAAGAAGAGACAGAGAAGATTCATTGTGTATCTGATCAAACGCTAGAATCCCACACTGATACCTATCAAAAGAACATATGATTGGCCAACCACTAAAAACAAAGTAAATTACGCTGCACAAACAAGGTAGATCCTCAAAACCATGTTAATTATTTTATTAGACTACATGTAAAAGAGCAAACTGGATGTACAATTTTGCAATGCTCAGGTTAAAATACAACTCTTGACTCGCAATTTTGCGGAAGACACTTTTTCTGAAACAAACTTAAGATTTAGAACTCGGTCCAAACTTAAGTCCTACATACCGGGTCTTTAAGAATTGAAATTGAGAATACATGAAACTAACTAATTTACCAAATGGGCAAAAAAATTCATAAACTAGAAATCTCCTATTTTCTTGCAAAACCTACTATTAGAAAGAAGGTGTCTAAATTAATAGAAGGATCAAATATAGCATATGTATTCATGTATCAATGTACATAAATCTAAGTGCCTATTTAATTACAAATAT
The DNA here is from genome assembly GCA_963930655.1 of Myrica gale. NCBI lineage: Eukaryota > Viridiplantae > Streptophyta > Magnoliopsida > Fagales > Myricaceae > Myrica > Myrica gale. The sequence continues at coordinate 29,341,409 of OZ005601.1, read as the reverse complement.
GTGTGGAGGGTAAATGCATTAAACAAGAATCCAAAACCAACAAATATGACTTCTATCTTGTCTTACGGTACTCCTAGCTCTTGTGAAGGAACTACCTCGGTACTTAGACTCTCTCAGTTCACATCAAATAATTCATCAAAAACTGAATGAATTGGTGAAAGAATTTCCAAGATCATAGTTGAATTCAGTTATCTAAGAAGGCTAATTTAAAAGTATTTCATGCTCTCCTCACGAACCCATGCCTATAAATCTGGTGCAACTCACATCTTTAAAGTATTGTTAGGGAATTGTAGCAGAATTGTGATGAAATGGACCATAGGGTAAAGAAAGGGAAAACTGGCAAGCGACTGTCTGTGGAATAGTCTAATTTACCATTAATATAAGTATGCTTGAGATTATTGGATTTACCTCTGGCTTTCAATTATAGGAACACGTGCAAGAACGAATTCACAGAACAGCTCTATTATCTCATAAGCAGCCAATATGTTCTGTTCCCTTATAACATGCTCCACCTAATCAGATTAATAGCCAGACTATGAAAAACATATTGCAGTAGATCAGCAGTGAGGGATCATATGATAAAAATGCTTAATCATTTTCGTATTGGAGGGAGTAGAGGACGGGTACCCGAATTCGAGCTATGGGTTCTTGGCCAACCTGCAGAAACTGTGCTATCTCATTACGCATATGTTTGAGCTGCAAATCTCTCCTGTTTTTCAGCAACTTGATGCGCGAGATCGCCAAGCTCAAGCACGTTTTGCTACAAAACCACTCTTAGAAGATAGAACATCATATATGTACCATATAATATTATCAATAACAACAGAAGAAAGAACGCATTCATTCTACTGTAAAGCACCTTAACCACTTTAACAGAATTTCTTAAGATCACACTCTTTTTTTTTCTTAAGATCACACTCATAATGGGCAATGAAGTCAACGAACTACTGATTGAGACTATTCCTACAAACAGCTCACTTTCCGGAAGAAATTAGTTGCTATAACTGCTAGAAAAAATAAAAAGAACAAAATTTCAAGTATTATTAATTTAACTCTCTCTTTTAAATGAAAAAAAAAAAACTGAAAAAAATACATAGCTACACCCACTAATGGGTAGTGGGTATCTCATAGCACTGACAATTTTACAACAAAAGATCGCCTTTACTAAATCCATAATTTTTAATAAATTTAAACCTTGGGCGTAGAGTAAGGTGACCAACCACAATCATAAAAGCAACAAGAATTTAAAACCACATTTAGCAAATAAACAATACAGAGATCAATATGTTCGGCACAGAAGAGTGAGAAACAGGAATCATAAATGGGGAGGTTTCACAATTAACAACAATAGTATCACTAACCATTTTGTGCCAAAAACACCTCTGTTGAACAGCTGGTTTAAGAGCGACATCGAAGAAGATACGTCAAGATGTGCCCCTGCTAAATTTGGGATTAAAGGAGGATCTCTCTCTCTCTCTCTCTCTCTCTGTGTATCAATGGATCGTCGCAAAGATCGATGCCTTAAATATCCTCTTCTGGGTCTCTGTTTCTATAATAGATCGATCGCGAGATTATCAACTCCTTTTGTTAAGGTGCTGTTTGACTTGCGTTTATTTTTTATTATCCATAACGCGTTTAATGATAGCAAACGGCTCTAGGCAGCCATTCAAGGGGCTCAGCCTTTTTAAAAGGGAATCGTAACGACTATTGTATTTTCCGTTACTTAACATCTTTATAAAAGCGACACATGCGACGTAACAAGAACAAGGTTCTCGGTACAAACGATCTGTGCAACATATCCTTGAGGTTTTTTGGTCCAACGAACCAGATTTTTAGGTTGCATTCTTCCCTCTAAGAAAAGCATAAAATTTTCTTCTCACCATACTTTATAAGGGATTTTGAAATTTCACTTCTTTATCTGTGAATTTTGTTTTCAAACTCTCCTTAGTATGAAGCAATGAGTAATGATATCTCTTCCAACACGATTTTTATACCGTAATTTATTTTTATACCGTAATTTATTTTTAGATATTTTCCCATACCAATTTGCAATCTTCGCATCCCATTAAAGTCGTTTTTGCAAAGCCACCGTGGTATACATGAATTATTTCTTTTATATAATTGCACCATAACATCACTTGCCACTTTATTTAACAAATATGGGGTTACAAGGGGCTTGAGAAGTCTGTAAGTTCCAAGCATCCTTCCATTTGTAACTAATAGTGAAAGACGTAAAATAAACTACAAAAGCTTTGCCCCCTTCTCCTCTCCAAACTACAAACTACAAAAGTTCCAACCACAAACAAAAGGGTCTTCTGTGTCGCGCAACAGCATACAGCAGAAGAAATAACATATGATCAATTTGTGAATAGTGCTGCGTCAATGGGAACTTCTAGTTCAGGGAACACCGGCAATCAAGCCAAGCAACTATATCCTCAAGGACCTTACCTATTCTCTCATCCGGTTCCCCTTCCAACATGCAGTGATAACCATCTTCATAGAATTTTAAGGTTTTGTCTTTTGTAGAGGCCTTCTCATAAAGAAACTGGCTCACTAACGGATCTGTGACCTTGTCTGCGGCTCCATGAAGAATCAGCAATGGAGATGAAACCTGCAATCCCTCAATGTTTCTTCAAATGTGGTAAATAGAAGGTAATAGGTATGCCTCCTTCAGGGTATAGTAATGGACAAACCCCAAACGATGACAAGGAAATGGGTGTAAGAAAACACAAAGGGAAACTGACCTTGTCCACTTGCTTCTCAATTTCACTTGTGACCTTCAAAAGTTCCACAGCAGTTTTTAACCGGGTTTGGTCACTATAACAGATCACATTGTATGCAGCCTACTATACAAAAATGTAAAATTTATTATTCAAGGATCTTACAGAGAACAACAAAATAAACTATTCCCATCTAGAAAATCAGATGAGATAACTAGTAAGCAGAATGGATTAATGAAATGCCAGTTAGCAGAATGTTCATGCTAATTGCAGGACAAAGCCAGAGACATATGACACGTGCATGAGAATCATATCGATAGACGAAATGAAGGACTAACTATTTTCCTTTTCCTCGGGTCTCTGAAGGCTAGCTCAGATAGATCTTTCTGTGGGAAGAGCTTTGCTTTTGGCATGACTTTAGCCATGAGGATTAATACTTTCAGAACTGGAGCTGGAGGTTTCACATCATCTGCAATCTTCACAACAACTAATAGTCAGAAAATATTGCCTAAGGTGAGTGAATATTTGGCCACACTACTTCCTGAAAACACCCAATCAAGTCAGGTTGAGCACAAGAAATCAATAATATCAGGGTTTCCCCAGGCCCAACACCCAAAAAACACAAAAATCGCCATACAATCTAATTTGGTCATAGTCTGGTGAACAAGAAATGTAAGCCCCAGGACCCGCTGAGGGGGGAAGCAATGTGAAGCACACATAATATATACCACAGTGAGGAGAAAAGAGACAATCTGATGTTATTCGGCACATGTTTTCTTATAGTCTGGTCAATTGTCAAGACATACATATCGTCATAAGTTTGTGTCAATGCCCCTATGTTATGTCTAGTCCTGTTTAGAGGAGAGCAGTTTTCTGACTACTTTCGATTTCCAGCATTGGCACATCTTCTCAAGAGTGACGAAGTGCATCAAACAGAACATGTTTTTGTTTTGTTCAGATCAGCAGCCTAAGGCATATTCAACTAAAGATAAGACATGTTTTTGTTTTGTTTTTCCCTCTTTTTTTCACTTTTCGGGGGTGCAGGGGTGGGGGTATGGGGGAAAGGGGGTGAATAGACATCAAATTCCGCTGAAAAATAGTATTCTTCGAAGATCTCAACCTTGTCACTATGTGAACTCATTGTATTAGTTGCAAGCACAGGCATGCTACAGTAGAAGGAACATGTTTGGACCACTGAACTCTGAAGGCTAGCTACATAAATTTTTTTCATGTAGTTACAATGGTAAGCAACAATGATTGATATTGCTATATTGCTCACCAACGAGGTGGAGTCTTAAGACCTAGGTATCATGTGTCAAAAGACTACTAACCCAGGTTCACCAAGAGAGAAGGCAGAAAAGACATGCAGAGGGTAAGGAGAACTATATGAACTTGGTGCACAAGAATACCAGGTGCAAGCAATACTACTACTGCTTACCGACAGACTCGAAAGTTGAAACTTGGTACCCAGCATAAAGGCTTGTTTCGGTCCCTACCTCTCTCTCCACATCCAAAATGGACAACCACCATTCTTCTTCTCCAAAGATAGCCGAAACCCAAAAGAATAGTACTTGCAGACAGCTTATTGTAGGCTTCTGCACATTCCTAGTTGCTTTTTTTTATAAGTATCTGCGTATTCCTAATTGCTTATTAACTAATTCATCAAACCTTGTGTAATTACATCATTGCAGTATAGAATCTTTTTTGATAAGTATTGCAGTATAGAATCTACTGCAAAAATATTTTTATATTTATTTCTCCTCCTTATTCTCACTTCAAGCTCAGGCCCATCTGAATCTCCATCATCTCTTTTCCAAATTCCTTCTCACTAAGGAACCCTCATAGTATGCTAACAGGTTATGTAACCTAAAAACAGAACTAGTATTCCACACAATAATGAATCAGAGACCATAAATGTGCTTTTATAGATCAACCAGGTTTACACAAGTTAAAAGGTACAAAGTTGGCAGACAGTTTCCGAGATAAAGAATTGATACATATTAGAGCGAAATAAAGAAATATAAACCAGGGAAAAAATACTGAACTTTAAAAGTTTACAATTTTGAGGGGCCCATAGATCACAAAAATGTCCAGATTTTTTGGGTAATGACATGTCAGAAGTTACTACTATGCATTTCACATCATTATTGATCATGACCAATAGGACGCAGGGATAGGCGTACTTTACACATCGGGGCCACAAGGATGACTCCATCCCATCCTAGTGGTTCCTTTAGATGAACTTTAAGAGCAACAGCTCCACCCATTGACTGCCCCAATAAAAACTGTGGCAATCCTTTCAATTCAGGTTTTCCTTCCAATGGAAACATAAAACACAATGAGGAACATACTTTCTGTGATACCCCAAATCCCAAATGGAGTGGGAGAGGAGAATGAATGAGAGATGAGCTCTATAAGGGTCAAGTCCCACATTGGGACCTTACTAGGTTGAACTGAGCTTTATAATGATTCAAGGGGCTTCAAGAGCAACCTTGACTAGTCCTTTTGAAGTCAAAGCACAAATGTGGCTAGTGCTTGTCCTTGGGTCGTTACAAATGGTATCAGAGCGGTCCTAGTAACCACCAATGTGGGCTTGGTGGGCCTTGACGCCTTGACGAGGACGTCAAGGATTTAAGGGGAGAGATTGTGATACCCCGAATCTCACATGGAGTGGGAGAGGAGAATGAATGAGATGAGTTCTATAAGGGCCAAAGGGACTTTAGACTTCCAGATGCGACGCCAAGGGAAGGACACAACACTACCACCATCAAGCAAAGCATAAAACGACTTCACAGAAAAACAACTATCCTTGCTACCCACCCAACACAACTTACCCTCCACACCTCGATGCAGCACACTCGGGTGGAAAAAAAAAAGACGAAAACTCTTCCAACTCCCAATCATTTGCATGTCGTAAGAACTGAACATTCCAAACCACCGTACTAGCATCATAATCCATACAATCCACCACCAGACCATCCGGATCCAAAGAAATGGAAAAAACTGTAGGAAAAGAGGAGCTCAACGAACGATCCCTACACCACACATCATGCCAAAACCTCGCCATTTGCCCATTCCCCACCACCACCCGAGTATGCGCCCTGAACGCCTCTCAACCCTTGCTAATATGCTTCCAGAGACTAACCTCATAAGACCCATAAGGAGGTAAAGTGCACCACTCCCCCACAAAGGCACCATATTTTTCCTTAATAACATTATGCCACATACAATCTCTCTCATTAGCAAACCTCCATAACCATTTACCCAACAAAGCTTTATTAAACACGGAAAGACCTCTAATACCCAAACCACCACAATCAATAGGAGAACAAACAGCCTTCCAATTAAGAAGATGAAGTTTGTGAACCTCACCATCGCTGCCCCACAAAAAAATCTCTTTGTAATTTCTCCATTCTAGTAGCAACCTTATGCGGAAGAGGAAATAGAGAGAGAAAGTACGTAGCCATGGTCGTTTTGTTCGCATTTGACGTTTGATAACTTGAGGCGCCGAGGGCTTTATGTGCTTGATTGGTGCTACCTTTGTAAGAAGGATGGTGAGTCGATTAACCATGTCTTACTCCATTGCCCAGTGGCGAGAGGACTGTGGCAGCATGTTTTCTATTTGCTCAACCTTCATTGGGTTATGCCGGAGCGGGTGGGGGACGTTTTGATTTGTTGGGGGAGAAAGCTTAAGGATCCTCTCGCTAAGGTTATTTGGAGGATGATTCCTTCTTGCATTTGGTGGAGTCTTTGGAAGGAGAGGAATAGGCGTTGTTTTGAGGGTTCTTCGTTGTCCATTGAGCGTTTGCAGGGTCGTTTGTTGTTTACTTTGTTTCTTTGGGCTAATGCGTTGGTGGGGGGCTCTTTTCTTGATTTTCAGGATTTCCTTGGTTTCTTTGTTTGTATGTTGTAACCTGTCAGTACAATCTTTGTACTGATGCTTCTCTTTTTTCGTTAATAATACTTCTTACTTATAAAAAAAAAGTCTCACATTGGGACCTTACTAGGTTGAACTGAGCTTTATAATGATTCAAGGGGCTTCAAGAGCAACCTTGACTAGTCATTTTGAAGTCAAAGCACAGATGTGGCTAGTGTTTGTCATTGGGTCGTTACACTTTCGTTCATTGACAAATAGTGATGTAACATGATGGTGATACAGATTCTAAGACAAGTTTAGAATGTCGGACCTTTGATTTTTCCGTAATTCTCTATGACGTTATCAACTAATTCGGCAAAGCTTGAGATGTAACCATGCAATCCTTCAGAAAGGCCAAAACTAGGATGACCCAATGCATAAACTGCATATCAAGATGCAGCAATTTGCTTGGCAATACCTGAAATTCCAAACTTGTTATGTATGAAAATGAAAAACTAAACCCTTAAATTTGCTCTGAAATTCGACAGTAGAGTATATGAAAAACGGAACACACTACTCTATGAGATATGACCACAAACCTTCAAAAAATAATGCACAAGTATCACCATATCCATGACAGAAAAACAGCGCGCCTTTGATGCGAACACCTGGTTGTGGCATCCAGTTTTTACAGAAAATTTCCAATCCCTTTGAGTTCCTTTCATACCACTGCAAACGCATTAACAGTCATTCGGTAAACAAAACTTCACTGGCCTTTAAACTTAGCGTCCACTTAGTTGCCGAGAAAATTGAGAAATCTATAAGACAACAAGCATTTGGACCTCATACGTTGGGATTATGTGAGTGGACTTTCTTTCTTACATTTTGGGACTTCATTGCTAGAAAATAAGACTTTGCCACGGTTTCAGACAAGAAGCATTGTTACCTCCTCTGTTCTTATCCCAGTAGGAGCCATCTACCCACCAAGCATCACCATTTGAGTTCAGAAGAAAACACCGACAAAGAATCAGTCCCTCGCGTGATATATAACAACCGAAAAGCAAACTATATTTAACATATTTCAAAGATCAAACTGGGATTATGATGGAGCCAAATCAACCTTGAATAAGAAATGGTCAAGTTGTTGTTGAACCTCCACGAAGGCCGAGCGGACCCGTCTTCGAGAGGGAGCAAAGTCCAGGTTCTGCGAGGCGCTCTCATTCAGCTCCTGACTTACGCCTTCGAGTGGTGATCTTTTCTTGGCCCTGACTAAAACGCGAGGCTTTAGGGTGTGAGGCGTGGTCTCTGGGTTCGTGTTGGGACGGGGAACAATGGGTGGGTATTGCTTTCGAGGAAAGTTGACGGGACAGATGGATTTCCCGGGTAAAAGAGAGAGCTCCGGCAATCGGAATCGCAGAGCGAGAGAGAGGTCCATAGCTATGGACGTTACTACTTTACTGGGGAAGCGGTCAACTCAAAAGCTCACTAACCAACCATGGCGCAGTGCTGCGTGTCCCAACAGAGCACTAGTGAGTAGAGCTTGCATATGTACCGCGTGGGAAAACTTGAACACATAAATACGCTAGCGCACGCCTACCTGTAATTGGACTACATCCCACGTATTGGAATTTGCTGTTCATCCAAGGGTTGCGTCAGGGATTTGCTGATATCAGGGTTCGAATCACTCGGATGTAAACAATTCTTTAAAACTATCTCTACAATAAAATCAGACTGACCTGAGTTGTATAGCTTAAAATTTGCACCAACTCGAAATTTACTCTCTTTTTTTTACCCTTTATTCTGATGAACCTGTCGAGTTGAATTTCTGCTTTTCGACAACACTTTCATTTTACATTGTCCCTTGCCTGCTTGCAACTAGTTCGGCACCGCCGTCTTTGTGCAGATAAGTTGAGAGACTCGTCTATTGAGGGCTAGGGGGCCACTTGAACTCATACACAAACATACCGAATAGTTTGTCGTGGATTTAGGAGCTGGATCTAACGAGAGCTCAATAAAGTAGTATATAGGGTTAAATGCATCTCATACCCCTGTGGTATTCGCGAATTGCAAATATACCCCTGAGGTAAACAAAGTCATTTTCATACTCCTGAGGTAAACATCAAGGTCACAATATGTCCCTCCGTTAATGTGCCGTTTGAAACACTAACGGTAAATGCTGACGTGACAAAAATAGACACGTCAGCACCAATCAAATGATGACACGTCATCGAGAATACCTCAGGGGCATATTTGCAATTTGCGAATACCACAGGGGCATGTGATACATTTAAGCTTTTTAAAAAAAATAAAAATAAATTAAATTTTTTAAAATAGACACGTCAACACCAATAAGATAATGACGTGATTTTTTAAAAACATGTGAAGAAAGAATATTCCAATGAAGATGACATTATTGATTGAAGACATTAAGAATTCTGTCGTTTACGGATTGGATCACAAATAGAACTATGACTTTATCAGCTACGAATGAATATTCCAATGAAGACGTAAACTGCAGTGCTCTGAGTTTGGTTTTTTTTTTCTAGGTTCTCTGAGTTTGGTTAAGTCATATATTTGATGACACAAAGAGCATGCCCAATTTTGTTACTAAAAGTGATACAACACTCTGTTGTGCCCTGTAACTAGAGGAGGGTAGAAAGCGCAGACCAGAGAAGAAAACTGATCTTATCCAATTTCATCGAAACTTCCCTTGTGGCCCTGGCCTTCAGAAGTTCCACACCAGTTCTCAGACAAAACTTGGCATCTTCCCCCTTCCAAACACAACTACAAGAAATAGGATTTTTTTTGTTAGAACGATCATGATGATATATTGAAAAAAAAAACACACAAACGAAAATTACAAACTAGGAAAACAAAAAAAAGAACCCAAAAGGGGCGTTACAAGCGACAACGGAGGGGCCAACATTAAAGTGGCTTTAAAAGAGGACACAAGGTCCTCAGGTGTGGCGGACACGAAGCCCAAAGCGAGAGGACCCGAGGGTCCTAGGGAACACGAAAAACGTGAAAGAAATATCGCTGAAGGACCAACAATAGAGTTGGCGAGCCGGCTTCAGTAGAGCACTAAACATGCAATCTCAGTTGTAATTGCAAACAGTAAAAAAACACATAATTAAACCTAAGCAAGTCTTAAACATAGAGGCTAGCCCAAACGGGTGAAAGCATCACATAGGCCACGAAAAGGTCCGTGTAGACTCTGGCCAGAACGGGATCGGAGGCGACAGCAGCGGTGCGAGGCGGTCGGTTGAAGCCATAATAACAGTGGCTGAAAAATCCAAAATAGCGCCAACGTGTTCATAAATAACAGGATGAGGACCAGTGAGCTGATATTAGCCAAAATATCCTGAGGAATAGCATCCAGGTGTACAACCGAATCCAAGAAGGTGCAAAAGGACAAATAAGATCAAGTCCAGCTCTAAAAGTGCCAATTTGACCAGCCGACTAAGGCAAGACCGGAATTGCAGAGCTAAAATTATCGACGGTAAAACTGTGTGGATAATAATATGCTTCCCCAGAGGCTGCATACCAACTATCTTGCCGATCAGAACCAGGTTGGAAGTGAGATCACCAGCAGCCATATCAAGGGAAATCTGATCGGGAAGAGTACCCCAGAGCATCTGTTGCGTTTTCTATGTAATCAGCTCCATAGCATCACTGTGAACATCCATTATGAACTGGCAGCACGAAGACTTGTCGGAGGGAACTGTCGGCAGCTTGAAGTTGATCTGTCTGACGTGCCTTTTAACTCTTCTCACACACATCCCTTCTTCCTCGTCACTGGAGGGTCAGTAGCATCGTCTTCGATGATTATGATCCTCACAAGCTTAAGCTTCGACCGGGACTCACCTGAATTCATGGGCTTCCATTCACGAATAGTTGTAACTATGTGCTTTGAGAACTTTACAGACATGTCGGAATAATGAGGTTGACAGAAGCCGTTCCTGGCGGGGCTTATCATGGAACTTGCTGCAGATCGAAGACGACAGAAGATTCAACGATGACAGACGGGTTCTTTAGATGCATCAAAGGAATGAAAAGCCAAAAAGTAGGAACAAAAGAAGAGGATAAAAAACGAACTAGAAAACAAAATCAAAATAGTCCAACAAACCAAGCACCAACGCCGGCCAAATAGACCAGAGAGGAGGAGAGGGGAGAGGGAAGAGGGAGGAGAAGAAAAGGAAAAAGGAGGAGGGGGAATGATGGAGCCGGAGCTCCCTCCTCCGCCGTAAAGAGGCTGCCGATGTGGAGAAAATAGAGAGCGTTTTTGTGAAGAAAAACATAGCAACGTTTATATATATTCTAACACTTATTACTATGTGTAGATTGGATTACAAGAAATAGGAATTTGATCCTGAAAAATCAGAGTTCCAAATTGAACCCAAACTTTTTTGTGAACTAGCCAATACTGCAGCCACAGGTGCCAAACAAGAGATTGATCTATTCCTACATTATGTTAAAAAGAGTGAAAATGCTAACTGGATGAGGATGCAGCACCTCGAGTCAATGAAGGGGATTGAAGTACAAAAATGAAAATGAACAAATAGTCCACCAATCAAACATCTGTAGGTGTATGTCTTTTTTTAAGTAATTATAATTTATATATTAATATTCGAGAAAAAAGGCAGTACACAATCAAAATCAAGTTCAATGGTTCAACAAAAAACCTAAACGGATCAAAGGCCCTATAATATATCGAATCCAAAGATCTAGTAACCAATCTGACCACAAGTGTTGAGACCGTAAACAGTCATAAGGACGGTAAGATAACCACAAGCCGGCCGCAAGGGTCGAGACACCATACAAACAGGCCAAAGACCGGAACACAATACAAATTGTGAAGGACTCCCACTCCTTGAATCAAGCGTGAAACTTCAGAACTAGAAGGGAAAAAAAATCATGCTCTCAAATGGTAGAGGACTTTCAGTACTCTTGAATTACAAACAGATGAAACTACGACTTTCGCCACCTGCAATGGCACCGAGAACTACAAATTTTATTGAGAATAAAATTTGTGCTAATAGAAAATAACGCATGAAATTTGACGTATAAATTTACAGGTAAGATAAAATTAGGAATTTCTTTTTTTTTAATAGCTTGTGACCAGAGGGGAGGGTGCAAAGCTAGAAAAGTTATAGTCTTAAAGCTTCAATCCTATCAGCTGTTAATAAGGTTTTGTGATATTGAGGTGCTAATAAGGTTTGTGAAATTGACAACATATTAATGAATTTTATCAATGGTCATTAATGAGATTGTTTAATGCAATTTGAGTTATTGATTAAATTTATTAATGTGTTGGCAACATTACAACTCTTATTAGTACTTGTTAGGATTGAAATTTTAGGACCAAAACTTTTTCCGTAAGGCAAACTAGGCCTGAACATTTTTGGGCCGAGGGCCGACCTGGCCGACCCAAACCGACCGCAACCCATTGGCGCGGGCGGTTGGGCGATGGCCCAGGTCGGGCCTCTGCCCATGTTTTTTAAAACCGACTGAATCGGTTCGGTTTTCGGTGATATCGGTCGGTTAACCGAAAACCGAACCGACCGACCCATCACTTACACGAATTTTTTTACCCCTAGTCTCAACTCCCCTTCGGCATTCGATCATTGATTCATTTTACCCTAACCCTAACTCCCTAAGCAGCGCCGATTCGCCGTTCCCCCTCCGGCCTCCACCCCTCCAGGCTTCTCCGAATCTCCAGGTCTCCTTTGCGCCGTTCACCCCCTTCCCCCTCCAGCTCTCATCCGATTCCTCAGGCTTTTCTTTTGTGGGTTCCCATGTAAGTTCCAAAGCTTCAATCTTCAGGCTTTTCCCTTGTGGGTTCCCATCCGAATCTTGTCTTTCTTTCGTTGAATGTCTAGTCTTGCATATCTTGTTTGGTATTTTTCGTTGATTGTAATTTTCGGGGTTTTTTTTCGTTGATTAGAAGTTCTGGTTTTTAGATGGGTATTCGTGGGATATAAAGCAGTGTTGATTTCGTCCCAGTAGCATCTCTGGAAGGGAAAATAGTAGCACAGTGGCCTAAAGGTTAGTAAAATTTTCTCATCCCAGTTGGATTTCTATGCATCTTTTGTATCTGCGTTTTGGTTTGCTGCGTCGTAGTTCATGGTATATAAGTTTTGGTTTTCTGCGTCGTACTTCATGGTATTTACCATGAACAGATCATATTGGTAATGGTGGGTGTCTTGAAAGTCTTCTGCATATATAATATATATATCGATTTTCTCATTCTGCCATGAACAAAAGATGTGGGTTTTATCTTTTTAGTTTTGTTTTCTCATTCTGCCAAGGGCGAGGAATTGGCACAAGAAATGAAAATTGATATTTACTAATTTAGTAGTTATTTTAGATTTCTCTTTACTGAAAATCTTCACTAATTAGTATTTACACAATATGTTATTTTTGGTTTTCAGAAGGTGAAAGTGGAGGAGCTTGAGGAGCTTTTGGAGACTTGATGAATTTATTTTATTTTGGATTGTATCAACTATTAAGTTATTTTAGTATAGTTTATTTTATTTTGGACTGTATTAAATTATCTTAGTAAAATTTATTTTATTTTGGACTGTATTAAGTTATCTTAGTATAGTTTATTTTATTTTAGACAACCATAAATGCAGATTTGAGAATTGTAGAACAATGAAAATGGCCCAAAATTATTTATCAAAAAAAAATGGCCCAAAATTATTTATAAAAAAAGGCCCAAGGGCCCAACCGATTGAACCGGCCGAACCGACCGAATGAAATTTTCATTCGGTGTGTTCGGCCATTATGAGATGCACGGTCGGCTTCGGTTGTCAATATGTGACAACCGACCATGGTCGGTGCGAAAGTGGAAATTGCATTCCACCCGAACCGCACCGACCATATTCACCCGGCAAACAGATCCTAAACACAAATGGTCAAAGATATTACGTGGAAGGCATCAAACTTGTGACATATAATCCATACACATTCAAGCACGATAAGTGGTCATATTGGGAAAGACGAAGTATGTCCGACCCCCTAAGAAAGAAATAATGACCACAAAACAGCGCTATTCTACAGAAGAATCTGTAACGGCAACTTGTCATGCTCATAAGGCGATAGCCATCGTCCTCAAATGTACTTTTCTGTGACGCCTTTTCAAGGAAAGATACGGAAATGTCTATTGCGGCAAGTAATGGAGTGCACAAGGCAAAAAATCCGGGCTAGAGAAATGTCTGTATAAATTTTTTGATTTATGTTCTATCAAGCTTGCGTTAAACTACAAAGCGTCCGACGAAGATACAGGTGAACGTGAAAAAGAAACTTCTGGTTAGCGGTGAGCGAGCTGATTCTTCTTTCGTTCATTGAAAACCTTGGAACGGTTAGTACCGCACAACACCATTGCTCTTGCTGAAGTAGCGAAAATTCTCCTAGTAAATTTAGATCAGAAGACACCCCAAAGGCTACTCGAAGAGCAGTTCATCTCGCTCGTGCAGTCATGTAAGACTGCGAAGCGCCTCCACCAAATACAAGCCCAGATAATCACTCACGGCTTCAAGTACAACGACTACATCACCTCCAGATTTATGACAGCATGTGCCGAGCTGAAGAAAATGGGTTATGCCCGCAAGTTATTCGATCGAATTCCAGACCCGAGCATTGCACTATGGAATGCTATGTTCAGAGGGTATTCAGAAAATGAGTCTTATGGGGAAGTTGTAGTTTTTTTTGGTCAAATGAAGAGCTTGGATGTAATGCCCAATTGCTTTACTTTTCCTATTGTTTTAAAATCTTGTGGGAAAGTTAACGCATATGTGGAAGGCCAAGAGGTGCATTGCTTTGCGATAAAAGGTGGTTTTAGAGCAAACCCCTTTGTGGGAACTACGTTGATTGATATGTACGCGGGTAGGGGTAAGATTGGGGCGGCTTATAAGGTGTTTTGTGAGATGGTTGAGAGGAATGTAGTCGTGTGGACTTCGATGATCAATGGGTATATTTCGTGTCGCGATGTGGTTTCTGCACGGTGCCTTTTTGACTTGGCTCCCGAGCGGGATGTTGTTGTGTTGTGGAGCACCATGGTTTCGGGTTATATTGAAATGGGTGACATGGTAGCAGCACGGAAGCTTTTGATCAGATGCGGAATCGGGATATAATGTCTTGGAATGCTATGTTGAATGGTTACGCAAATAATGGCGATCTTAAGGCGTGTAAAGGTTGTTTGAGGAGATGCCTGAGAAAAACATTTTCTCTTGGAATGGATTAATTGGAGGCTATGGGCATAATGGGCAATTCTTTGAAGTTATGCAGACCTTCAAAAGGATGCTAATTGAGGGCAATGTCCTTCCAAATGATGCCACACTTGTGACCGTTTTGTCTGCATGTGCAAGTTTAGGAGCAATTGATTTGGGTAAATGGGTTCATGTATATGCAGAGAGTAGTGGATACAAGGGGAATCTTTATGTTGGGAATGCTTTGATTGACATGTATGCAGAATCCGGAATAATAGAAAGTGCAGTTGACGAGTTCAAGAGCATGGCTATGAAGGACTTGATCACTTGGAACACTAATCAATGCCTTGGCGATGCATGGACATGGTAGTGATGCGTTAACTTTGTTTTGTGAGATGAAGAATGCTGGAGAAACACCAGATGGAATCACCTTCATAGGTATTCTGTGCGCTTGTACACATACGGGATTGGTCAAAGATGGCTTTTCATATTTCCAATCCATGGTTGATGTCTATTCATTTGTGCCTCAAATTGAGCATTATGGTTGTATGGTTGATCTGCTTGCACGAGCTGGCCATTTAAAACAGGCTTTAGAGTTTGTGAGGAAGATGCCGGTAGAAGCAGATGCTGTTATATGGGCTGCCTTACTTGGGGCATGTAGGATTTACAAAAACATTGAGTTGGCTGAACTGGCTCTTTGACGAACTATAAAAGTTAGAGAGAAAGAACTTAGCAGATTGCAAAATGGGAGAGCTGGGCATAGAGAGAGATTTTTTGAATTTAAACTTAAATATAGGTTTTTGTTACTATAGTTGAGAAAAAAAGTAAATAATCTAGTTTAGAATAGTGAAAAAATAAGTCACCTGGAAAATAACTTACCCTTTGACTTACCATTTTTCAAAAGGTAAGTTATTTTCAGTCTGATACGAGTTATTTTTCTTTGTTCAATTATCTATTTTCCTTTGACTCTTTTTTTCCGCACCTTCCAAACACTTATTTTTTGAAAACATTCTGCATGAAAAATATTTTCAGTCCAAACAAACGCAGCCTAAGCAGCATAGTAGGAGGTAATTGCCCTGAGAAATATTTCAGCAATATAGTGATTCTGACTGTTTTCATTCTGTGATTTGGAAGAAAAAAAAGAGCTTTTAGTTTTCGTCAACACTACTTTTTTTTTCTGAGCAACACTACTTTTTTTTTCTGAGCAACACTACTTACTAGTTCGTTTAATGCTGGACTTCGATGGCTGCCTTTGCTGTATGCGTGGCCATTAATGGGCCTTGAAGGATGGTCGTTCCAAACTAGGCTCTGGCTGCGTCCTTTAAACACCAAAACAAAGAAAAATTGGAGCTTGGTTGTCTTATCGAGCCCATACGGGAAGCCCACTATCACAACCTTCTTTTTAGCTTGTGATTGGTCCAGCCCATACAGTGGATCTGCGCTTTTTTTTTTGTTCTTTGGAAGAGAGGTCCTATTCTTTCACAAACAAGGCTTGAATAAGCGAAATAGCTTAAGTTGCTTATCTATTCTCTCTTCCAGGACAAACACACGTGTCGTGTTCACATGTGCATGCACAACTTTTTTTTTTCTCTAAGCAAAGGTGGACTTCATTACACCGGGGAAGAGAATGCAAGCACCACAGTCGGAACCAACCAAGGCCGGAGACGATCATAGGGGCACCAAGACCCATTACATCGATTTCATTGATAGCAAAGGCTAGGTCATAAAGGCCAAAAACAACAGGGTCAACAGACTCACAAACCAAATCCGGATCCACAGATCCGAGACACTACACCATACCGAGAACGGAAACCGTCGCCAGAGGAAGAAACCGACAAGCACCTGCAACAAAAGCACGCACGGGGGAGAAGTTCAGCCAAAAAAACATGCAAACACATCCGGCACGTCAGATCCACGCGTCTCAAGAGTGGAGCGTGGATATCCATAAACCGGAAGAGGGCTGTCGGACCAGGACGACATTGAAGCGCTGGAGCTGCTGAAGCCGACCACCGGGCACAAGCACACCGAAGAACGTCATGCCGTCGCCGAGAAGCTCCACCGAGGCATGCACAACTTGGTTATTATTTTAACATGGTTTGTTTCTCGAAAGAGACAAGCCTCGATAGTCATAACGTTGTTGTCCCATTTCACCAAATATTAATTACATAAGGTGGGTATTAGTGGGTCATTAAGAATCTCAACCTTTTTAAAAAAAACACACATTAAAGAAAAGAGAAAATAATTAAAAAACCATTTTAATGTTGACGTTGGTGGGTTCCAGTACTCTTAACAGCTTGTCAGCTTCCACACTTAGCGACGTAGGTTGTAGCTTAATTTAATGACTTAGACCCAATACTACCTGGTTTGTACGTATTAAGTTCACGTAATTTTTCATAGAAAATTTAGCCCAATTGTCTAATATTACTCTTCCCATAAACAAGAACGCATAACTCCATGATCATGATGAGTTTGGCGGCCCCAGAAACTGACCCGAAATGCGATGTCCTATTGTAATGATGCCAAGTGGTGTGAAAGCTAAGCAAGCTTAATCTTTTATATTTTAGGAGCTTAATCCCATTTCAGTCTCTTTCATATGCTTTAGTGATGAAAGCCTCGAGACTCATATGGGTTAGTGGCAGTTGGTGAACGTATGGCAGTCAATTTGTGTCTTGGCAGAGTCCGGCCTCATGCCAAATTGGAAAATGGAAATGATCAATTGAACCTGGACTCTTTTATTGGCTGAGGAAATGAACCAAGACCGATTGTATCTGCACTATGTAGCTTTGAACTGTTTGAATGGAGTAATGGATCGTCGGTGATCCCGACTCCCTTGATTCTTTAGGCATATGTAATATATATATATCAATTGAACCTGGACTCTTTTATTGGCTGAGGAAATGAGCCAAGACCGATTGTATCTGCAAGATGTAGCTTTGAACAGTTTGAATGGAGTAATGGAGTCGGTGATCCCGACTCCCTTGATTCTTTAGGCATATATATATATATATATTATTACACAGGCGGAGGCAAAGGGTGGCGAACAGGGGTCACAACCCCTGGCTCCTCCTTAAAAAAATTTACACCTAATTTTTAATATTTTTTTTACCAAACCTGCCCCCTTGGCCTACTGAAAACTCAGCCCGCTCCCCTTCTCTGCCCAGCTCTTGGCATATGACTCCAATTCCAAGTGTCGTATAGCTTTATGTAAGCTGACAGCTGATCTTCTTCAGGATTTCATAAGCCTTTTCTCAAAACCATACTTTCAATGTGCGGCGCCTTCACTATTTCTATACATCCAGTTTCTTTTTGCAAAAAAGTTCACTTGCTTGAATGCTTTAATTTTGTAAGTCAATATAATTTAGACGACAAAGATATATAAGCATATATATCCAAGGGAGGGTCCATCTGGTAGGTGTCTTAATTCAAATAGTACGAAATGTGTATTTTAATATTTTATTATTTTTAATTTTTAAGCTTTTAATATTTTAACTTTTAAAGATATTTTTTTTTGCATTACGTAGTATTTTTTTTATCATTTTTTCTTAACAATTTGCCCTTAGATTGCATTCCTAGCTCCACCGCTATATATATATATATTGCCTCATGGCTGAGATTACTTTAATTCCTTCCCACTTACACGAATCGACGTACTATTTGGTTTGACTTCGCCATAGCTTTCTTTAGTCATAACAAGTATGTAAAAGTTGGTAACAATATTGGAAATTATGAACCGATTTAGTGGTGAGAGAGGATTCAGTATAAAGCTGGTTGTGATTTAAAAAAATAAATTAAATATTTTAAGGTTGGTCAAGTCATTTTATCTTTTCACATCATTAAATGACGTGACCAGTTTTAAAAAGTTAGATTTGTTTTTTATTAAGAGGATGTTCGGTTAGAGTTAATTTTGAAAATTTTTTGTGTTTTGAGAATTTTTAGGTGAAGTTAATTTTATTGGTATGCGTGTTGTAGTTATTTGTATGTTCTGTTAAAAATGATATTTGGTTGTAAAAAATTTTATATTCTGAGAATTCTAAAGAATCTTGAGGATTCAAACAAACCGAACACATCCTAAATCTCAGTCTCGCATGGCTGTGATGACTAATAGCAAGTCACCTTCGAGGATCGAACTGTCAAGACCTAATCTTTTAAGACTTCTAATCTGCTAATACCGCAGCCCTGCACTTTCTCTGAAAGGGAAAAGAGGGGGTTTCACATGACTAGAAATGATGTTTAACAAACTCCTTATGAAGTTCTTTAGTCGTGAAAATACACAAATTATTCCACCTCTCTGATTAGGTGATGGGGGTTTTAGGTGATGACACGTTTACACCCTTCGAGTGGTTTCCAAGATTCGGACTGCTGCGATTGTGTGATGAGTTGGAAAAACTAATGGGAGCGATCACAAGGTTGATTTCAAACTTTGAAGCAATTAAGGTCAAGGGCTTAAAAAGGGATATTCAGCGAAGAATGTCGGCCAAAAATCATGGTTTGGTTCTCGTTTTCATCGAGAGAAAGAATTTGGCCAAAGTGGTCGGTGTAAGAAAATGATTTGCACTTCAGACTCTGCAAATATTCTTTGAATGAAATATGCATGGATGCTCTTGGAAAAAAATTTGTGGAATTTTCCCATTTGAAAAAAAGGCTTTTCGATCCTCTTTCTGTCACAAAAAGTTTCTTCCTGATAAGTCGCTATTCATTCTTTTTTACCAATCGGTTCACCCATGAACTGATTGTTTAACTAATTGAACAAATAAAATCTGGCATTATTCTTCAGGAAATCTGAATCTGTCATTTCTTCTGTAGTACTTGTATCAGCGTGCATGGTGTTTACTGAGATTTGCATTATCCCTCAACCTTCAAACAGTGGCGGAATCAGGACCAAAATTCAGGGGGGTCAAATTCTAAAGACGAAATGATAAATTTTTTTTTTCCTTTATAATGCTAAAAATTGTCTTACAATTATAATATAAAAAATTAAAGACTAAAAGCATTAAAAATATTACAATGTACCGTGCTATGTACTGCGACTGAGAGGTGACAATTGCATCCTACGATTTTACATATTTTGAAAATGTTACAAAACGGCTTCGTTCTCTTGTGACAAACTTATCCATTATCTAAATAAAATAAAATAAAATGAATGTATCAATATATTATGTTCCAGTTACTAAAAGCCATGTGGAGATGCAAATACATGTGGAGATGCAAAGTGAAGTCTCCTGTTCATAAACACATATGGAGATTCAAATAAACAGTGAAAAATAGATGGCAGCCAATTCCACAAAAGCAAAACAGTACAACAGTTGTCAAAATATAGAAACAAACATTAATTGCTGAAGTTCTAAAATTAGTGCTTCCCTTTGCTCCATGCAATGACACATTTGTCTACCTAGAAGTGCAAAATACTCATCCGCCTCATGATATTTTGGCAATCAACTTTGTTCTGCAAATTTTGGCAATCAACTTTTTCTTCGTTTTTTTTTTCTTTCATTCTTTGACTAAGTTAACGTCCATACATAGTGGATAGAGGAAACAACACCTGGCTCTTATGATCAGACATCGAGATTTTCACAGACACCCAGCGAGGGTATACCCAGGGAAGAAAAAAAGTGGGTCGCGAGAACAACCTGCAACCGTACTATCCAAATAATTGAACAATATTTTTTTTGCAAAAGGTTACAATAGGAGCTTTTAAGTTTTTTTTAATATAATATGCAAAAATAAGGAAAAAAAAAAGCAAAAAATGAGAGAGTGAGAGGTGTGAGGACTGATGGTGCCAGTTTAGCTCATTTCTGCTGTGTGGACTGATAGAAAATGTCAGACGATGTTATTGCAGTTTTCTGGGTCAGGGGTATCGGGTACATGCTTTATGTGTAAAATATATGTATAGTTGGTCTGAGCCTGAGCTTCAGGGGTATCGGGCCCAGGCCAACTTAATTTTTTTTTTTTTTAAATAATAAAGTAATGAAAAAAAAAATTTTGTGGCGTGAGGGGTAGCGACCACCCAGGGTCGCTACCCCTTCGTTCCGCCTCTGCCTTCAAACTTCTGTACTACTCCGACGACGCAGGACAAGATTTTTCACTCTCCGACATTGCCCTCATCATGAAACCAAAGTGCTATAAACTAAAGGTAGAGGCCGACAATAATGTTGGAGTTTAATGTACGAATGCCATTCTATTGTCATATATCAGTGTTGTGCGGATTTCAGTGGTTAGACCTGTGAAATCATGTTGTCCGGCGTGAAGCTTATCATTCCAATTAAAAAAATGGGACTACAAGCTAGCCCATTCTTCTCTCCATGTTCATCCATATAGTACTTTGGTGATTAGGATGATTTGACAGTCAGATATAAGTTTGAGCTAGCTAAGCAGAAAATGATAGAGACGACGGATCGAATTATAAAAAACCTAATGAAGTAATATGATAATTAAGCAGCAGTTCGATCAATTCAACGTTGAAAAGACTAATTTTGTTTCAAGATAATTATCATGTTGCTTTCAAATGCAAAAGGATAAATAAATATGTACATATATAAAGCATATTATATATATAAGGATTTGATAAATTTAAGAATTTTTCGTAAGCTACATGCATTCTTTTTTTGCTATGAATTTGAAGCGAAACCGCATGCATCCTATTTCTTCTTCATCCTAGTTCATTAACAAATATGATTCATGTAAACTAGGCAAGACCAGTTCCTCGTCATTTGCAAGCTGAAACATTAAAGAGTAATAAAAACAAAAGGACAATAAAACTACAAAATGACATTAAATAGCATAATAACCATTGACAGAATTTGTGATACAAAAGGTGCTAGTTTTACATAACAATGATCACATATAAAACTACAACTTACAAACAAACCTGGGATTACAAATGCACATATCATCTTAGTTTCCCAAAAGACTACTAATTTAGTAAATAGACATACTACAACAATTGACAATATTGTCAAAGCGACCTTGTACTTCTTCACAAGCTTGCGATGTTTTTCAAACTCCTCATTGTGCTTCTTCTCATTCTCACGATATTTTTGGAGAAAATCCTTGTGTTTTTTAACCTCCTCATGTTTTTCAACCTTCTCCTTTAGGATTTGCACTTCTTTTTTATTGACATTTAAACGTTCTTGCATATCTCTCATGCGTTTCAACACACTTTTTCTCATGGTCACACATTGGAGGATCAACCCAAACAAAAAATTCACACTCACGATTAATCTTATAGTTCGAACAACTATAGAATCAATGTCCAAAATTGTGCTCCATGTACGAGGTCTTCATGTAGGTTGTGACACCACAATAACATTATGGGCCGACAGAGCTTGCCCCACTTTATGTAACCCAAGAGCTCGAAACAATATTGAAAGAAGACATAACAAAGGTTTGTTGATTGCTAAAAAGAAAAAGACTTATATCTAACAGACAAATATATATTACATAAATTAGAACAAAACAAGTATATCAGAAATATAATACCTATGAAATTCATTGTTCATGAGTGTATATTACCTAGAATACCACATTTAAGCTCGTAGACCCTACTATTTAAGCAACCAATGTAGCACCAGGAAAATCAAAACTACATGGCCAAAATTTTTACCATAGACTAAAAACAGTCCAAAATAATCTAAGCAAATTTTAAACTAAATAGTCCACCATATATAATTCATGCATGTCAAACAATATTATAACATTAAGCGGGATTCACAAAAAAAAAATAAAGAAAGGTACAAAGAATTAATAGAAAATTGACATGTAATTATATCAGTGCAAAGTGGAAAAAGTAACAGAAATTATAACAGATTTAATGTTTTACTTTCAAATCTTTCTAATTGGAAATAAAGTAGAAAGAAGATGAATAAGCACTCAAAATTTTGGTTGTTGATGAATAAGCACTCAATGTGGGGAAAATCACCAGCTCCTCACATTGTATTGCAGATTCACAAACCCTAACATAAAAAGAACCTATTTGCAAACAAATTAAGGGAAATCGGGAAGGAATAATAGAGGTAACTTGCGAATATACAAAGGAAAACGATTAACCCAAACCTTGTGTGGAGTTCCGACAGCCTCGTTGGAAAATTTGGTTTTACAATGGAGGTTGGCGTGTTTTTGCTTCGAACAGAAATGAGCTTCTATTTGCTTTGTCTAAGTTAGTTCAACGCATAAGTGGGGTCATTTTTGTCTTTTAATATGATGGAGCTCACGCGAAAACACGTGTGACAGAAAACGTAGTACAACATCGTTAAAAATGAGTCAAAAACTTCAATGAAACATTTACGTAAGTTTAAGGGGGCTGATTGATACGAGTTAAAGATTAGAGGCCCAACAGAGTGCTTTCACCGTTGGTGTTCTTTCCAATCTCACCGCTCCACCGAAAATTCCCTCTGCCCCTACTGTACTCCAGCTTGGTAGTTTCCACCACCGGACCAGGGTTGAGCCCTAGGATTAAACGGCGGACTTAAAAAGCCTCCTACAGACGCTTTAAGCTCAATCATTCCGGATAACGATTGCATCCTCTGTATTACCGCGGCTACTGGTACAGAGTTAGCCGATGCTTATTCCCTAGATACTGTCATTGCTTCTTCTCCGGGAAAAGAAGTTCACGACCCGTAGGCCTTCTACCTCCACGCGGCATTGCTCCGTCAGGCTCTCACCCATTGCGGAAAATTCCCCACTGCTGCCTCCCGCAGGAGTCTGGGTCGTGTCTCAGTCCCAGTGTGGCTTATCATCCTCTCGGACCAGCTACTGATCATCGCCTTGGTAAGCTATTGCCTCACCAACTAGCTAATCAAACGCAAGCCCCTCCTCAGGCGGATTCCTCCTTTTGCTCCTCAGCCTATGTGGTATTAGCAACCGTTTTCAGTTGTTGTTCCCCTCCCAAGGATAGGTTCTTACGCGTTACTCACTCATTCACCACTGGAAATACCACTTCCCATCCGACTTGCATGTGTTAAGCATGCCGCTAGTGTTCATCCTGAGCCAGGATCGAACTCTCCATGAGATTCATAGTTGCATTACTTATAGTTTCCTTGTTCGTAAACGAAGCGGATTCTGAATTGTCTTTCATTCCAAGGCATAACTTGGGCCGGATCTAAATTCATCTATCTGATTGATGAGTCATAAGACAAGACAGTTAATGCAACTATGATTCATAGTTGCATTACTTTTGGGATATGTTGGAAATTGAGGGGTTTTTTTGTAATTAACTTAAAATTTATTTTTATGTGTGAAGTCCCCTAAGGTTCAATGGTGGCTTCGTCCATAATTTTTCTATCTCTAAATTTTACCATACAATTAGATTGAGAAATTGTGAAATATCTTGACTCATCTTAAGTTCTATAGAGTGCAAAACCAAAATTTGTGAGTATTTATATATAGGATAAGAGAAAGTTAGCTACCCTCTCTTAAATTACTTCACTATTACCAGCTAACATTAATTTACCACTAAAAAAATATGATCACCGTTATTAAGTTTCTAGTTTTGAGCTCACCCGTGGGCTTCATTTGACAAACACCAGTAATGTAAGATATTATTTTATTTAGGTTGTGTTTGTGTTGTAAAATTTTAGTGTTGTTAAAATTTTAGGTATTGAGTTTAGTGAAAAAGTGAAGAGAGAGATAATTTTTTATATTTTTTTGTAGTAAATAGTAATGATTTGATGGGGAGAGAGAGATTATATTGTAATATTTAATTGTGTTAAAATTTTAGAGAGGGTAAAATTTTAGTACACAAACGCACCCTTAGTTTAATAAAACAAACAGGGACGATCTCCGCTAGATGGAGATAATTTAAAAATAATGAACGTAATTTTAAAGAGTATTATACTTCTACGTAATAAAATAGCCTATCAAGTTATAGATATTTTAAATCTAGCACCCAATGCAAGAGTCTTGTGTCACGGACCCTAGTTATTATGTGGATTCCACTCGAACATCTTGTGACAACCTTCAAGATAAACAAATTTCCAGGCCCATCACTGAACCACAGAGAAACGACAATCCATGGGGCGTTTGATCGCCGATAGCCTTAAAATTTCGGCGTGAATAAAAAAATTATAAAATAATCTCTCAGTCTATCAATTAATTTTTTAATAATATTTATTTAAATCTTTTCGCTGCTTTTTTTCACCTAATTCTCATATATTAACTTAACCTTTTCACTAACTCCATACCCTTCCAGCCTAAAATTTTTAACGATCAAACACCTGTTCTCTCGTGAAACAAAACCCCCCTCGGCTCCTCCCCTCCCAACACAACACACGTCGCTCACTTTCTGCACTCCGCAACGCGCAGGATAGAGAACTATACTACCAGCACTGCTCATCGGCCCTCGCGCTACTACAGACCTACGTACGCACACGCTCTTTGTCTCTCTTGGAGAGTGCCTGAGGGACTGCTGTACCTGTGTCCGAATACCATTCCTTGTACATGTAGCTCGGTAAAACCCCAGCCTTTACCAGTACTAGTGTCCCTTATTCCCTCCCCTATGACACCTGTTCCCTTTCCATCCTCGCTATCCCACAGTTGTTATTCTCAAAGGATCGTTTCCCCCTCTCTTTTATCTGTCTCCAGACACCTTAGACCTCGCTGGCCTCGCATGGACTCTACCACCACAAATACGACGATCAACACCTCCAGTCGACACCGAAAGAAAGAGAAGACCGTCGTCGTCATGGGGGCAACCGGCACAGGAAAAACCAAGCTCTCCATCGAACTCGCCACCCGCTTCCATGCCGAGATCATCAACTCCGACAAAATGCAAGTCTACAGAGGCCTCGACATCACGACGAACAAAGTCCCTCTTCACGAGCGACGCGGCGTCACCCACCACCTGCTCGGCGAGGTCGACGTGGAAGACGGCGAGCTAAACCCCTCCGAGTTCCGCCAGCTCGCCGGCTCCATCATCACCGACATCGCTTCTAGAAGGAAGCTGCCCCTCATCGCGGGTGGGTCCAACTCCTTCATACATGCGCTGGTGGTGGACCGGTTCAATCCTGACGCGAATGTCTTCGACGGGTCGCACTCGGTCTCGTCCGAGCTGAGGTACAACTGTTGTTTCCTCTGGGTGGACGTGTCGTTCATGGTCTTGTCCGAGTACCTTTCAAAGCGAGTCGACGACATGCTCGATTCGGGGATGCTCGAGGAGTTGGTCGAGTTCTTAGATCCGGAAGCGTCCTACGACTCGGCGGCGTCTCGGACCGGGTTGAGGAAAGCCATCGGGGTCCCCGAGTTCGACAGGTATTTCAATAAGTACCCACCGGGGTCCTTGCGTGGCACCGATCCGCTGCCGTTACACGCGTACGAGGAGGCGGTGAGAGAAATAAAGGAGAACACGTGTCAACTGGCGAAGACGCAGATAGGGAAGATCCTCCGACTGAGAGGTGCAGGGTGGGACCTTCGTAGGCTTGACGCGACGGAGGCTTTCACGACGATGATGATGACGTCAGACGATTCGCGAACGAGGTGGTCAGAAATTTGGGAGAGGCAGGTGGTGGAACCAAGCGTAAAGATTGTGAAGCGGTTCTTGGAGGAGTAGGTTTTCCAGCTTTTTCCAGCTATACTTTTTTTTTTTGTAAGTAAACAGGGAATTAACTTCGACAAATCAGCCGCCCCACTCTGAATCCTTACAAGTATAGCAGCAGGGGCATATCCATACTAAGAAAATCTCCAAAACTACCAGAGAGCAGACCCCATATAGCCACATTATGAACCAACATATTGCCAAATGCCAATACGTAGGATCCAATTAAGCTGCCACAAATTGTGTTGAGATAACAGCTGCCGCACAGTTATGATCTCTCCTTCGATAAGCCATGTCGGGTGTGGCTTGCTGGTCTTTAATCTGCCGAACTTCAAGAGAATCTCCTTCTAACATAGCTTTTTCCAGCTATACATTTTAGTTTGTTACTTGTTATTGTACCATATTTTTTCCCTTTGTTTTTTAGAGGACCAGTTTTGGGGTCATTGGGGGAACAGGGAGTCAGGGACTCTCTGGTTGGAGTATTTTGATATTTAGGATTTGACTCCTAAAACGGATACACTGAAACAAATTTTACAAGCAAAAAAACAAATTCGAGAAATATGAAAAACTTTTGGCGGCGGCGGCTGCTGCACTCTCTCTAACTCCCAGCTGTTATGTTCTCAGTGTGGGGATCGAAAATCATTTCATCACATTTGGCGTGTGGGGAGTGTGGGGCAATAAGCACAAATTGTGTCACATTCTCAATCGTGTCAAGCACGTATGATACAAATTTTGCCTTTTTGGTCTGCAGCACAACAAGACAACATGGTATCTTGACCTTTTTATGGGTGTACATCGAATCATTTGCTCCATTCCAATATTGTATTTTACAAATTTACTTGTCATTTGGGACTAATCTTCATGTCTTGGAGCTTAATCTCAAGCTTTTTTTGCTTAACTAGTAATGATTTGGCAGCCACATTTCTGGACGGAGTAAACTAATAACTTAGTTTGGTGTGAAACCGAAAGCCTTCCGCGAGTATATAATCTACAACCTATAGATATGTTCTTAATAAACTATTGGATTTGGAATCTTCACTGAATTTTGCTATTCCTATTTGAGATTGAGTAACTAATCAAATCCTTTGCCACGTCTTGAGAGATCCAAACTCCCCTCCTTGTCTTAAAAAAATCAAAGAAAAGGTGACATTATAGTTTATATTTTAAAATATTTGCTCTCATACGATGATTCATCAGCTTGAATATATCGTTAAATATATCATTTGAATGATGCATGGACGTTCCAAGTTCGTTTAGCCTTAAAAGTGGTGCCTTAAGTGAAGCCGTAAACTGTGGACGGCCACTAGGGCTGTTCACCGGTACCGGCGGTGGGCCGGTTAACCGGCACCGCCACCGATACGCTTAGTAGCGGGGGGCGGTGCTGGTTGCCATTTTCACCAAAATGCGGTAAAAATGGCGGTGGCGGTTCACCGCCACCGTTTTTTTTAATATATATAAGACGCTACGACGTCGTTTTTCCTTTAGTAGCTTAGGGTTTATTTTTTCACTCACCCCTCCCTCATTTCGCACACCCCTCTCTTTCTCCTTCAGGCTTCAGCCCAACAGCTCTCCTTCAGCCGACATCCGCACCCCTCGCCTCTCTCTCCCCCTCCTCCCCTCCAGTTTTGTTGCGGTTTGCTGCTGGGCTTGGGATTTTTTTGCGATATTCTGTTGCGATTTGGTTGTTGTTGAGTGTTGCTGTTGGATTTGGTTGCGGTTGAGTGTTGTTGTTGGATTGGTTGCAATTGGTTTGTCGATTTGTTGCGATTTGGTTGTTGTTGGTTTTTTGTGCGATTTGTTGGATTTGTGGCTTTCTCTGGGATTTGGTTGCTGTTGCGATTTGGTGTTGGTTTTTTGTGCGATTTGTTGGATTTGTGGCTTTCTCTGGGATTTGGACTTACCACACGGGATTTCTACTCATTACATATGGTACCTAGTGGTCTCGCTAGGCATTGCAACTTTTGTAGCTAGACCTCCAGCAGCATGGTGAGTTAAATGTTGGGGAAGGTGGTCCTAATGACGTACAGTTTCTACAGGCCATATCTTGAGTTAAGGAATGGGATGGGGGCATACTTGTTTCCCTTTTTGTACGATGAATTCAAACTCTTGTCTGTATCAAAATAATTGCCAACATTATAGTTTGAGAATGACGCATAGTCAGGTTCTGGTTGTAGGGCCTTTAAATGCAGCCAGTCATGCATAATAAAAATGAAAGCCCTGAATTGTCAATTTTGGTGGACAGAGAGAACTTTCAGCATGTGAGTGAGGGGGTGTTGATATTAGAAATTATGGCACCCAATTGCCCAATTGGTCATACGCTTGTGCAGTATAATGTGGAAGAGAAAGAGCTAGCTAGCTGCTAGTCCACTGTATTATTAATCAAGTGTGGGATGTTTAAGTTTTCCCAGTGCATCTCGTTCTTCTACTTTGACTTTGCACTACTTGCAACACGGTTTGACAACCAAGATCGTACCTGATCTATACCTAAAATTGCTTCTTTTTCTTTCGTGCTTTTTGTTTTTGATAAATACAGGACTTAGACATTTTACAATCTCATCTATTATTTATGTCAACGATTGATTTTAGATTTTTTGCACCCTATATTAAAAACTTTTTCGTCAATTTTGAAAGAAATTAATTTTTTAGCCTTTGAAATTACGATTTTACCCTCATAAAACGGTTAATACTAAAAAAATTATATGAACAAAATTGTCACTCCACGCGCCAAAATATTATTTTTCGTCCAAATTAATGAAAAAATTTAATGGAGAGTGCAAAATGTCTGAAATCGATAGTTAGTAGATGAAATATAACAAAAATAATAGATAAAGATGCAAAGTATCAAGACTTGGGTGCACATTGTATTTATCCCTTCTTCTGTAGTAGACCTCAATGTTTTGTCCATTTTGACATCATGCATGAGGTCAATTTGTGTAGTTAGGTCCAATTAATGAACTATTTGACATCATGCATGAGGTAAATTCATGCCTAGCTTGTTAATTCAAAGGGATGTGGGTTCTTCGCGCAGCCTGATTGATAATCCACATCTTCACTAGGAAAATAAGATTTATCTAGAGAAAAAAAATAGGAAAATAAGATTTGATTTGTGAATTAATGGGTACCCACTATGAGTTAGACCCACCTGCTCATATGGCAATACAGCTCATTTGATGAGGCTCAATTAATTCATGAATTTATTTCTTTTTATGAGAACCTACATTATAAATCGAGGAGCAATTTGCATCAAGAAAATAGACTATTTTTTGAAGACCTAAAAAACCCCTACTCTAGTTTAATTTATCTATGTTATCTTTATTAGAAGAATTCCAACTTGTGATTGCATTTCTTTTGTTCTTCTTTGCAACTTGTAAGTAATGCTGATTAGACATTATAAGATGCTAAAATAATATGCTCATATATTCGTCCAACCAGCTCATGCCATTCTTCAAACCTTCTCTTTCTTCTTCTTCCACTACAAAAAAACTGCCTATAGCGGTGGTCACTGTAAAACCGCCGCTACAAGGTGGTTTTAGCGGCGTTTAACGAAAACCGCGGCTAAAAATAGCCTATAGCCTCGGTTTCTAATGACCGCGGCTATAGACGGGTCTTTAGCCGCGGCTAAAAATAGCTAAACGGGGTCTCTCGCGGCGGTCGTCTATAGCGGCGGTCTGTAGTCGCGATTTTTTGCCAACCGCCGCTAAAGGAGGGTCTTTAATGGCGGTCTCTATAGCGGCGGTCAACTTGACCGCCGCTATAGAAAGAGGGTCTACAAACCGCTGCTACAGGTATACCTATAGCGGCGGTCTTTGTAGTGACCGCCGCTATAGGTATAATTTTAAAAAAATGAAAAAAAATCGAAAAATAAAATTGTATGTGTTATTTAAGGTTAAAAATTGTTTTATTGACTATTTATTCCTTTTTATACATTATTTTATTTTGTCACATGTTTTAAAAGAATTTTAAGAGACCTACTTAATAAAATATGAAATTAGAGAGAGTGTTATGAATATTGAAGTTGTTATATAGAATTGGGGCACTTTTCGCACACGTGTCGGTTTTTTGGTCATAACTTTGGCTACAAGTATCCGATTCGCGCCCATGACCCCAATTCGGAAAGCTCTTTTCGGCGCGCACGTCGTGGGCACCCAGCTACGCTTCGGTGCACCTCGTTTCGAGCCCTAAATTCGCTGTTTTCCCTCTCAAAAACCTATTTTTAGTTATGATTTTCTTTCCTTTACCGTTTAGGAATTATTTTTGAACCCGATTAGGGATGAGATTTTAGCTATTTTAGCCCGGTTTGTGGTTTTTTTTGGGACATACAAGATTATTTTGAAGTTGTTATATGGAATTAGAAATAATGTTATGAAAGTTATATCTATGATTGTTCTGATAATTGTATTTTTATTGACTAAATCTAAGTAGTTTAGACATCTATTTTCATATGCTTATAATGAGCATATATATTTTTAATAATTAGTAATATAATAATATTTTTTTATGACATATTATTTAATTTCAAACAAAAAGATATTGTGAGATTAATTAGTTTATACAATTAAAGTATATAACTTAATATCTGATCATAGTTGTTATGGTAATTTATATTTTTAAATTATAAATATTATATATTATTACTATGAACTTGTTTTAATTAAAATAAAATATTTTTTTAATTAGTTGTTTATAATTTAGTTTGTTATGTATGTGGAAAAATTTAATTTAAACACATACTTAATAAAATATGAAGTTAAAGAGAGTGTTATGAACATTAAAGTTGTTGCATAATATATTTGAAACTATGCCTATAATTTTTATGGTACTTGCATATTTTATTAATTATAATTACAATTATATTTCAAAAAACAGTAAACTCCCCTGCGCCTTTCTTAAAAATCCCTCCTGCGCGCGCCCTGAACTCAAAACTTGCGCGAAAATTCCCTTCCCCGCCCCCCAACCCACCCACCCAGCAGTCCTCACCCCCAAGTCCCCCGAGCCCCCTCTCCTTTTCTCCTTGTCGTCACTCACCACTCAACAGGCCACCATTCGGCCTCTCTCCCTCTCCCTCTCCCTCTCCCTCTCCCTCTCTTTCTCAGTAGTCAGTACCCACTCTTCTTCTCCTCGATTCCCAGCTGGAAAATGCAGCTCAAAACCTTAGGGCATCCTTCCCACACTCCAATCCGAAATCCCAATCTCCGACAACGCTCTCACGCTTCAATCTTCGTCAACAACCAATTCTTATCAAAGCGCCTCCGCCCCTGATGAGTCTCATCTCCACTGCTGTGATTGGTCAGAGAAGCTCAACGGAGCTTGCTGCTTTAGGTAGGTTTCTCAATTGGAAGTTTCTAAGAGTTTTGATTGCTGGAGAAATGTTGGAAAGAAATCTAAATCCGACTATATTCTGAACATAAGTGCTTGGATGTTGGAAAGAAATCTAAATCCAACTATTTCTCAATTGGAAGTTTCCAAGTGTTTTAACAGGAATGTCGCAGGAGAGGTTTGGGTGCTGCGCTTGATCTTAGAAAGGGCGAGCTAATTCTAAGAGTTCCAAAAGCGGCTTTGATGACGATTGAAAGCCTATTGAAGGATGACAAGCTCTCTGTTGCTGTCAACGGGCACCCTTCTCTCTCATCTGTCCAGGTCCCTTTCTTTCAATGAATTCCCATTGGTTTGTCTATTCAATGCGTAGACCTAGTTGGACATTAGTCTTGCAACTATGACATTATAGCAACTTTTGGTGAATTCAAGAAGCAAGCTTTGCAAATTCAGTTTTTGATTGTAGAATTTTAGTTTGTTTCCCTAGGTTAGGTTTCACGAACTCTATATAGGAAGTTTATGGCAGATTCTAATGATATAAAGAGTTGAAATGGTTTCTGAAGTATCTCAAATGGTTTCTAGGTGGCTGATGCTAAATGGACTGCATATTCTAATGATATGACAGCTGGACGCGTGCTTCATCCTTTCAGCTCACTTTTATGTTAAATGGGGACTGTACATGTAAGTCAAATGTGCAGGAATGTGATGATCATGATCAGAGGTTAACTGATGGTGGATATGAGAAGGATGTTGCTGCATATTGTGGCTTACAGGAACATTAGGAGTAACTCCTTAGTTCAGAAAGCACCAGAGCTCCCAAGCCACCAAGCAATGCAATGAAAGAGGGTTACTGACTCACAATTGCACTTACACATGCAAGACACTTTCAAAAAAGTATGCTTCTATTTTGATTTGATTATAAATTGGATATTCTGCAAAAATGAGGATAGGAATCTGTTTGAAGAAATTATTCGATTATTAATTGGATCTTCTAGAGGAATGAGGATTGGAATCTATGTGAAGAAAGCTATTTTTACGTACATGTGATAAAAGCCAAGTGGCTATCCATATGTTGGTGATATTCTTTACATGTACATGTGCAGATGTGTGCATGATTGGATGCCTGTGCGTTTTTCATGTATTTGTATCAAGAATTTGTCTGTGAATGTGTTCTGCTTTGTTTCACTTATGTGAACAATTTCCCTGTTCCTTCTCCCTCTCCATCTTCCCTTCTGTTTGCAGTTTTGCGTTGTCAGATATGTTCCTAGGCTTGATTCTAGTTTTTTTGTTTTCTTTTTTCCTCTTGCAGAACTAAGCTGGCCCATGGTTTGCTATCTGGTAAATACTCTGTTCCAGCAGTGGAGGTACAATCAACTCCTTTAGACTATGGCTTGTTGTCCTGCTTGACTTATATCTTGTTATTTAATTCTTATGTGTACTTTGTGTTGAGGGCTGCTTAGACTGCAACTAATACTAATGAATCATCTTTCCATTTGCTGTTTCTGGATGCTAGTTAGTATAAAGTAACGTTTTATCCAGCATCTTTTTTTGGCTGGTGTTCTTATTTGTTTGCTACCAGGTCTCTGAAAACCAATAAAGTAAGATCTTTTGAATGACTTGTAACACAGCTACCAGGTCTCTGAGCTACCAGGTCTCTGATCTTTTGAATGACTTGTGAGTGTTCTTATTTGTTTGCTACCATTTGCTGTCATGCTTTTTTCTGGCTATTGTTGATCTTATATGTTTGCTTCTTTGAAACTCATATTTGTTGTTGATCTACAGGTCTCTGAAAATTGCACAGGATTTGATGATTTACAGCATTAGTCTAATTATTGCAGCGGCTATGATGTCTGCAATTTATGACGAAAATAAGGAAGAAGATGGTTTCCTTAATATGGTCTACAGTGGCGAGAACACCTTTGGGACGTGCTGCAAGTGATTGATTTGCATAATTGTAAATAGAACTTTCAAAGAGAATAAGAGAAGGATGGAGTTTGTTTAAATGTAAATTCTCTGCAGTTTGTTTGTGAATGTTCTTGGATCAATGACTGTACATTAGTTTGAACTCTTTGGTTTGACAACCTCTTTCATGATTGTGATGAATGGCTAGTTTGAGCGAATGGAATGTTTTTGCAGCTGATTAAAAAGGAAAAAGAAAAAATGAAGAAGAAAATTTAGTGATTTAGAAATGCTGGCCTCCCAAAAAAAAAACTGAGCTGACCTGTAGCTATAGGTGTTCAACTTTTTTAAAACCGTTAAAAAAATTTCGAAAAAAAGGTCTATAGCGGCGGTCGCGACCGCCGCTAGCTGACCGCCGCTATAGGCTTAGGGTCTTCACCAGCGGTCGCGAAAACCGCCGCTAGAACCTATCCCGACGGAGCTATAGCGGCGGTCGCGACCGCCGCTAAAAAACCGCTGCTATAGCCTATAGCGGCGGTTTTTTGACCTATAGCGGCGGTTTTCGACCGCCGCTATAGGTCGGTTTTTTTGTAGTGTTCCCCCACCTGTGTCCTCTTTGAATTCTTTGGGATATCTGATTATAGTAGCGGCAAGTACGTAGGCTCTGTATTCAGGTCAGGATGTTTTTCAGGCTCCTCGTCCTGATGCTTGTGTACGTTCTCATAATAAGAGAAGGAAAGTTGGCTGACTGTCATGGGACATATATATATATATAGGGCTCTGTCCTGAAATTCGTTGGGCTTTAACCTTTGACGTATACAACGTACGTACGTAGTCAAATGGGTCACTTTCATCTCATATATATATTAAACGCATTCTCATATCACATCTTCTTTAGTTGAACTCAATGAAAGTTCTCGACACAAAACAAGTTCTCTTAGTTTCGAATAAGCAGCTACTACGACATCACTTCTCGAGTTGAAGCGTGTTGTCTGCAAATAGGTTAATTTCCACTGAAATCGAAAATTTTAGTTAAATTCACCACTTGCATCTAGAACAAAAATTCAGCAGGGAAATGCATCGATCGATGCTTAATATTTAAGCTGCTACAGTACTGCATGTGTAATGTGCACGACCAAGCATGGGAATTTTTAAAGCCATGCATGCGCACGTATTATAATTACCCTGCCAAAGCATGCATATGGTCTATGAACATTCACATACCAAACAAAGTCAGGAGCTTATTAGAAAAACATGAATAGCTAGGTCATGGTCCACTAAGCTGCCTTCAAGCAACAGGTTATGATAATATATATAGTGAAGTTGCAATATAAAAATTTAGAAAGAAAAAAAAAGAAGTTGCAATATAAAAATTACCTACACGATTGGTGAATATATATTAAAGCCTGCACGAAAGTAGTAGAATTTGAAGCAACTGGGAATCATAAATATGGTTCAAATGAACTATTTTATGTTGGCTAATCATGGAGCTAGCTGCAACCATACTGTTTGCGAACTCTAGAAGCTTATCAAAGGTCGTACTGTTTTGTTTCCTAACGAAAGGTTGTCAAAACAATTATGATGTTTTTCTCACTAATTAAGAATTATACTGTCATTATCTTCAAATCAAAGTCACAAATGACAGCAGTAGAATAAAATTTGGATCCAATTAGGAATTGGAAGTGTGGTGCATATGCAAAATATTTTATGCTGCAGCGCGCCGCTGGATGGCTGGCAACAAACTGGGAAGACCAAGCAATCTTAAATAGAGCAGAAAAAGGATGTCAAATGTGGGTGGCATCGGAATATTCGAGGTTGATACATTAACAGAACAGTTGAGGAAGTTTAGAGAAGAAATCAAAACTTGACAGTTCATTAATTTCCTGAATGAATACAGAACCGAGAACACCCATGGTATATATCTTCTCTCGAGCACCATCATTCGGCATCGATAGAGCTCATTATTGACGCGTGGGATAAACTAGTTGAGGCTCTAGTGTACTCAGTCATGGTGGAATGTGGAACATGAATGCTGGTGTTAGCGAAGCTACAGTACCTAAGAATGTTGCTTCAAGAATCAAAAATCGAATAGATAAGAGTAAATCAATCACAGAAAGGGAGTTCGATCAAAAGGGCGAAATGGGAGATCCAAGAAGTAGTGGGACAGTGAAAGACAAAACAAAAGCATCGATAACAGAGTTCACCTGTTCTGAGCTTATGGTATTAGGTTATACAAATATGCGAGGCGAGAGAACATACCACTCATGAAGCAGGTAGACACAAATCATGATCGTGGGTTTTTAGCAGAAACCAAGAAGGGTGGGAGAGTCTCTGTTCTACGACCCGGACAGAGACATAGAAAGGGCAGGGAGTCGGTGCGCGTGCGGTCCCTTCGCGCATGATCCTATAACTCAGTGTGAAGGAAATATTTTAGTAAGCAAATTTTATGGGGTAGAGAGTTTAAGACACTACTCGATTAGTGCATGTTCCAACCAACTAGCTGGTATAAATGTCTCGCAGACTGCTGTGAGTATTTGCCAGCACAATGAAAGCATTGCGGGGTTTGCAATTTTTGCGTGCTTGCATTTTTTTATAAATCGATGAACCCTTGCTCCTCTTGTCGACCTAGAGCTCATCTATTTGACTCGATTAGTCCCCCACAATTCCACCTTTACTCTACATGTGAGCTTCTCCTACTTTGTTTTGAATCCAGGGCTCCAATTGAGTACACTAGGTATCCCTAGTCCCCTAGCTTCTCCATCGATCTTTAGACAATTAATTAAAGTTACTATGTCCTTTTTTATAGGCTGATACATCTCCTAATTCCTTTTTGTCACCTGCATTACATTGGAAATCGGAACATTTTGATGATTCTTAAGTCTTATAATAACGTACTCGACTTTATATAAATTTTTGAATCAATGTAAGTGAGAAACTTCGAAAGAAATCAAGAGATTAGAAGAGACACTAAAAGGTTTTTTATTCTTATGAAAAAGCAAATTTAACGTTATAAGATCAAAAGTGAATACTTATGTTTTTTTTGGTTGTTCACATGTGCTCCACGCCTCCACGGAGGAGTAACAATAAAAGTGATTTGCATATGGTAATAAATATTTAACTCTGAACTTAAATGCTGACTAGAAACGAGTGCCCTTCGCTTTTGCCCAAATGAGAGTTTTACGATCGTGTGACGTGTCTTAGGCCGCGCCCATATCCTACTCTAAAGGCCTTGGAATTTGGATTCTTAGGTTATGTCTGGTTTAGTTCTCAAAATAATTTTTGTTTTTTTGTTTTTTTGGAAGTAGTGTAGATTCTCTTGGGATTGGTGAAAAGTTAGTTAAAAGTTGTTGAAATTTGTAAAAAGTTATTGGGATTAGTGAAAAGGTATTGAAATTGATGAAAAATTATTGGGATTAGTGAAAATGTATTGAAATTGATGAAAAAGTGAGTGATAAGTTTTTGAAAACTTTCTGAGATCTTAAACAAACATAGCCTTAAGTTCTTCCAGCTTCCGACTACTTTCAAAGCCCAAAATTTCTTGAAACAATATCTCAGCCCACACTCGCATTGGGCTTCTCTTGCACAGACGTGACACCCATTGGGCTTGAGGTCGAGATAGGCTTCAGATTTTACAATTTACCGAGGCCTGTTACATGAATTTAATTTTCATTTCTGAAACGTGAGGGAAAAAAAAAAAAGCCAGCGATACATGCGGTCATCCTTCAACTTGGGAGAACGTCTTGAGTACCAATAAGACTTGTTTCTTTTTTTCCAATTGTATTTTTTAAATTGTAAATTCGAATGAAAAGTCAAGGCCTACAGTTGGTGCTACTAGGCGTGTCTTTCTCCTGAGGGTATGACAGCACTAATACCATTTTAATTATATTATTTAAAGTGTAAACGCAGATTATTTGGGAGAGCCTTGTGGAGGGGAAAAATAACTGGAGGAAGGTCAGAACTGAGGAAAATTGTTCCGTGAAAACGCGGCATTAATGCATGCTTTCAAGTTTTTGACCACCAACCGCTGCCAAAAGTGTAAACGGAGATTATTTGGGAGAGCTTCCACCGTGACTTGTCTTCACCAATAAAAGAGTTTTCTGGGTAATTAAACATGTTTTCCATTCCACCAGCCTCAGCAAAGCCAGGAATTTCAAAGGGGGGGGGGGGGGGGAACAAGAGAGAAGCTAATATGATATTTGATTGAAATCGGTTCCGGTCCGGACCATATTTATTGGATTGTCCAGCTGCCTAAGTTGACATTGTTGGCAGTGAAGTTTGCAGCCTGCAGGGAGCGTGTTTGAAACTTGAGACATTATTTTTATCATATCCCGTCTGAAAATGTAGTATTCGGGGTTTTCACTTGCACGATAAGTAGGCACGTGGGTATATATAAAAACTTACTTTTTTTTTTAAGCATAACAGCATATATATTAAGATCAGATCAGATCAAGGAGGTCGAAAGACCTCGGGGTGCTCTAAAGGGCGGGCCAGATACCTCGAAGAGCCGGCGTGCCAACGAGCGGACGGACCATAAGGTCCTACAAAGGCCCACAAGGGGCAGATCGGTCTCAGACCGCAGAAAAGCCACAAATGGCAGATAGCTATTAGGCCTAAAAACAGAGTAAAACCAACAGAAGCCTTAAACATAGAGGCGATCATAAAAGCTAAACGAGCCCGAAACAGTGGGGCATACCCAATCGGGAGAAAACACAAAACCAGAACACAACAAGCCCTAAACAATTGGGTAGGCCCAAATGAGATTATTTTGGTTCGGACCGGCGGCGGCAGCGGCGGCGGCGGAGGTGGCGGCGCGAAGACGAAATCCACGGCCCAGGAGAGACGGAACAAGCCACAGAGGCCAGATCCGGGGAGAAAAGCAGGGGCGGAGCATCGGAGCGAGCCTCACGCGCGGCCCCAAGCGCCGGCGCGTCAGATGCACGCGCCGCGCGTGGGGCGCGTGTGAGGAGCGGCGCTTCAACGGGCTCGATGTGCTGATTGCACCCAGCAGGCGCGTGTGAGCCGAAAGCCGCTGAAAATCGTCGTCCGCCGCTTGGAAGCTACCTGCCAAAAACAAACAAAAACCCAACCAAATGACCACCAACACCGGCCAAACCAACCAGAGGGGAAGAGAAGGGAGGGGGAAGGAGGAGGGGAAAAGGAAAAAGGAAGAGGGGGGATGAGGGAGCCGGAGCTGCCCCCCTCCTCCGTAAGGGTACTGTCGGTGAGGAGAGAACAGAGAGAGAGTTTGGGGGGAAGGGCTCGGGTCACGCTATATATAAAAACTTGCTTAAACGAAATATTCAGCAACGTACTTTTCTTGTCAAACTATTTTGTTTTTTCTAAGTAAAAAATGGTAGAAGTGGGCGCGACCGAAGATGATAAGTTTATCTGGGCGTAACCATAATAACTTCTACCCGTCAGGAAACCATTCATACATAGCCTAGAGGCTAGAATGATTCCTTATGACGCAGGGCATGCAGGTTGTAAAACTACTTGAGAGCTCGAATGATATATATTGGTTAGCTGTAACAAAAGAAAATCCATATTTACGCCTCTATAATCTATTAACAGTGGCGGAACCAGGATTAAAATTTATGGGTGTCGAACTTTAAAGGCGAAACAATAAAAAAAAAAATTTCCTTCGTAATGCAAAACAATGTCTTAGAGTTAGAATATCGAAAATTAAGGACTAAAAGTGTTAAAAATATTGGAATACATGTACCGTACTATGTACTGCGACTGAGAGTTGACAATTGGATCCTACCAGTTTGCATCTCCTGAAAATGTTGCAAAATGACTTCGTTCTCAATAGTTTTAAAAACTTCTTGTTCGATGTACACTAACATGCAATTATTCATCCAGTCATCTTCCATCATATTACGCAAACCACTCTTGATGATCTAATTCAAGTTAATTCCCTAGTTAATTCTAAAACTTTAAAACAAATTACAAATGATTCTGATGGTTGACGTCTTGATGTCACTAGGGGTTGTCTTTCTTACATTTTTTTGTTATTACCACAACTGAGACCTGTCTTTTTTTCTTCCCCTTTGTTCTTTTGACAAAAGGTTACTGGGGATGCATTTAAAATTTACTTTCTCTAGGTTCTATGGATTTAGAATTGAAAGATATTCACATTCTCTAAAGCAACTTCCACACGCAAAGCAACAAATTGATGGCAAACCATACTCTGAATAATAAAAAACAAAATTTTCAAGATAAGCAAGATTTAGTAAAAGATTTCCTTAGATAAATATATCCTAAAAGTGGTCAGAATTTTATTTTGGCCTATACAAGGATCATAAACAAAACACAACATTTTTTGAGGTATAATAAAAATGAAGTAAAAAAAATTTATTTTAGGTCCGATACCGGCCTAGACTTAATGGGTATCGAACTTATACTAACTTATGAAGAAAAAGAAAAAAAAAATTGGGCAATCCGTGGGTAGCAGACGCACGGATACCCCTGCGTCCCCCACTGAATCTATATATATGAATGTGAGGAAACCGAAAGGAAACTTACAAATAAAGGATTTTCTCGATCCGAATGGAAGTTTCAACAAAGGACTTTACTTGGGTTTGGACACTTCCAGGAATATATAACTACTATTGAAGACTTCTAGGTGTGTTTGTGTTGTAAAATTTTAGTGTTGTTAAAATTTTAAGTATTGGGTTTAGTGAAAAAGTGAAGAGATAGATAATTTTTTATATTTTTTGTAGTGAATAGTAGTGATTTGATGGGGGAGAGAGAGATTATATTGTAATTTTTTATTGTGTTAAAATTTTAGAGTGTGTAAAATTTTAGGACGCAAACGCAGCCTTAATGTTTCTAGCTAGAAAATTCTACGTTTGAATTAATTTAACTATTTTCATTTCCTTTTACCTTAATTTTTTTGGTCCTGGGCCATTGCTAATTTCCAATTATTTTTGGGTTAAGAAGAAGCACAGCAAATAAAAGGTGCTAAGAGTAACTGGTAATTAAAGTGATATTAATTTATGGGTTAGAAAGTTATGGATTCACATTCCAGTGGATTAATTTATTAATTTTCCTTTTCCAAGGCTTTGAATTCCAATTACAGAAATAATGAAGGTGATAAACAAAAAAAAAAATGGCAGCCAAACCTTTGAGACTTCATCTGTGATCAACATCGGCAGCTAGCTTTGGAATATTACTGTTCATATTTGTTGACTAACCCTGGTTTGAAGTGTCCTCGCAGTTATAAATACCATTTTTTACAGGACCTTTGAGTAAATTATACTATTATCTTTTAATCCATTTTCAAATATACAAAAAAAAAAAAATTAACACATCAAATATTTCTTTAACAAATACAAAACTCGGCTAATGCTCTTGCTTTGCTATACCCAAGATTACGAAAAGGCCCAAACGTCAACTCATGATGAGGCGCTTTCGTTGACTTTCGCGAAAATTAAGAATATGCTTAATCTTGGGCCACACAACTTTATCTCTGTCTATGTTTTGTTAATATACGTGCATAATGATAATAAACATGTTTGTTGTACTGTTTTTTATAGTTTAAGGTCTTAATCAACTGATAAAAAAAAGTATTAGAAACTTTGACTTTCAGTGACATCTAAAGTACTGCAAGTTGGACAATTGTATCAGATTTTGATCCAAGAGTTTGTTCGGCCAGAAAATTTTTTATAGATTTTTTAATACAAAATATTCACAACCAAACATTATTTTTAACCTTACATAAAAATAATTACAACACGCATACCAATAAAGTTAACATCATATAAAAATTCTCAAAACACAAAAAAAATCTCAAAATACTATACAACCGAACAGCCCCCAAGACAAGACAAAATCTTATTAAACTCAATTAGCAGAGTCGAACCTTCAAGAGCTAATTAACTCGATAAAATTATATCTGCTAAGGCATGTATTTTCATAATTTTTAAGCAATAAATTATAATTATAATCATTCAGAATTATATTTAAAATAATTATTTCGAGATCGCGATATTTCGGCTTGTCTTGGTATGCAAGTAAACCTATTTTATTAAGCTACCTTTTTAAATATATCGTAGAATATTCAACAATTTTAAATATTTTAAATATAGAAATTAATTAAAAAAAATACTAAACTATAAGGGAGAAAGATAAAAGATAAACAAGATCCTAATAAAACTGAACAACTTGTCATCCCGCCAACTGCACATGTTGCTGTCCAGACGACAAAGACGGTCAAGAGAACAACTAATGGTAGCGTCTAACAGCTTCTCTCCGTTAAACCCTTAGATTTCAACACCGCATATCTCATTCTCCTATACATCAGTGTATATGTATGTCAACGGTCAGAATCGCTGGCCACCATATCCTTGTTTATGTCTATCCTTCTCCTCCCCCAACTAATCCTCCTATATATATGTATATATATATATATATATATATATATATATATATAACCCTCTTCACCGCCAACAAACTCTTCCATATCTAACAGAAGTAGGTTTCCAGCTCCGATTCCGGTCCGAGCATTTTGAGCCATGAGCCCTGCAAACTCTCATGGTGATCTCCAATATGGGAACTCTAGGAGGGAGATCAACGGTGCACGTCCGTCTCCGTTGAAGATCAACAAGGGTTCCCATTTCATTCACAAGTCATCTTCGGACATGTCTTCAATGTCAACCTCTTCGGTTGCCAGCGTTGCTCCGGCCAGGCAACAGCAACAGCAGAGGCAACCGGTTATAATTTATACCCATTCGCCGAAGATCATCCACACGCAGGCTCGGGATTTCATGGCTCTCGTCCAAAAGCTTACCGGTGTATCGTCGCGGTCCCATAAGGATGATGAAACTGAGACTGCACCGCATGATGAACAACCCCATAAGAGTGCTCTGTCCATGGAAGGAAATCATCCCAACGTGAAGAATGTTAACCATGATGATAATGAGTCATCTTCGGCTCTCACCGACGAGAATTCTGGGGGCGGCGGCGGCGGTGGTTGTGATGTCAAGGCAAGCTCGTCCTGTGCCTCACCAATTATACCGCAAACCAATCCTTATCTTGCTGATATTCCTTTGTTCACCCCGAATACCACCAATTTCTTCTGCTCGCCTCGCCCTGTTTATAGATATCCTGATTCGGCATACGTCTCGCCAAACATGGGTGGCTCGATGTCCCCGTCTTTGTTCGAGTTTATGAAAGGGCTACCAGAATATTGAGATGGTAATGGAATTAGAGGACTTATTAGTCAGTTTGTCCGTGTGTCTTGTCCATAAGTTGTCTTCCTTGTTGGTGCTTTCTGTTCCTTTTTTTGATATCTCTCCAATGGTATAGACATGAATCAGAGCGAGAGAGTGGATAGTGTTAACTGTGAATAATTGAGAGATTTAATTAATTCTTTGGCAATTTTCTAAGGGTAGATTGATCTATCTATATCTCCTGATAGGTATGGTATATGATTCTGTCATAAATAAGAGGTAGTGGTTTTGATGATCTAGCTCAATTTCATCCTCGTCTCTTCCTATTTTCCTTCTCTCTTCTGGTAAGACTAATATAATTTTAGCCCATGATCTTACTAGATTGGGATTATACAGATCAACCTCTTCTTATGCAAAAGATTTCCACTTCGATGGAACTGATCAATTACATTAATCAGTTAGAATTTCCACTCCGCATGTAGTTTTTATTGTCTCCAAGCGGCCTTTCTAGACATTGAAAAATAAACAAGTTTTTTCTTTGTCATCTGCAAATACATTAAGATTTCGTTCGCTGCAGAAAGGATGATACTGATCCTATTCCCTCCATGGTGACATCATGGTTTGCCATTAGAAACTGGAAACTGCGTGTCATTATGGATAAATGGCTCTGTCCGTGTGCTGTTTTATCTTGATCCATATAATTAGTGAAAAGGACAAAACATATCACAAGCCTAGATATATTCGGGAATAACAGAAGAAAAACTAACTCCTCCAAGCAAGTTCTAATATGCAAAACTAGTGTCGAAATCGCCCAAAGTTGAGGTTAGTCTTGAGGTGCAACTTCTTTACATAGCACCAGCGAATCGTTTTCA
The DNA here is from genome assembly GCA_963930655.1 of Myrica gale. Lineage (NCBI taxonomy): Eukaryota > Viridiplantae > Streptophyta > Magnoliopsida > Fagales > Myricaceae > Myrica > Myrica gale. Next base: position 29,297,842 of record OZ005601.1, on the reverse strand, counting down.
AACACAACCCAAGGCCACCTTTGCCTCTTAGAAAGAATCGTAGCTTTCGCCGAGGCGGTTAAACTTCATCAACTATGGGATTCATAACACTTAAGCGTTCCATGTATACTATATAGAGGGAACTATGAGAATCTCTAACAATTCTATGTATGACCCAAAAGGACACATTGCAACATCCGAATTAAGCTTCAACCACCCCCTTCTAATCCATACAATATATAATAATTAGCTCCCATCATGTGTCAATTCCTTTCAAGATCAAACTAGCTAGTGACTCAAATGGGAGGCCGTGATTTGTAGAGCGTCGCCGCGCTAGTCTCCTCGAGATTTACCTCAAGTGATTAAGGTTTGGCTTGCCTTAAAGGTTATCCTCGTTATCCACAAAAAGCACACCAAGCATATGCCAGTGTACGCAAGTCTCATCTAAGAGAAACTTGATGCGCTGCACGGTAGTGAAGCACCAGTAAAATATGAATCAGATAGGGAGTTAAGAATCCCTCCAAGTTACATAAAACAATTTCGCTCCATGATCTTAAATTGGAGGCCCATCTGACGCGCCACCAACGAATAGGCTAGAAAAACGGGTCAAGAACTCTGGACCCGTTTAAGCACAGCCCCATGTTCTCGGATGCCCAAAAATTACAAAATTGGGCCAAAGTTGTTGCCCATGGAAACAACAACTCCAGTACCAGATCCCCACCCAAAACAGAACATTGAAGAAATTGAAAAAAAAAAAAGGAACACCGAGAACATTGCGTTTACGTGTTCAATTTCGATCTTGAAACCCATGACAGACCAATTTGGAAACATTGCCAAGGTTGACTGGTTCCAATGATTTTATTTTTTTACCTCCGTTTGTTTGGCACATAGATTCCAGTTACCCAGAGGCAGAAGGGCTAGAGAACATTACCTTAATCGTAACTCAACATCATTAAGCACAACAACCAGATTTAGTAGTCCAAGAAATCAGTGTAACAAAGTGACGTACATATAATTTATCCAGATAAGTACGTCTTTGTTTCTTTGGTACACAGGAAACACAAAACCAAAGAATTGTCCAATTGCAAGGAGTTTATTGAAACGACGCGTGTAACCTTGAAGACAGCCCATAACTTGAAAGCTTCTCAGCTAGGAACACCAACACTGCAGAGTACAGGGCATCTTTGGAAAAAAAAATTATTATATGGTGTATTCGTCCACGGGCCCTATTCACATCGTTTGTCACGCCATAAAGAAAATAATTAAGTTTCTATAATGTTTTATAAACATTTATTATTGGTCATAGCTTTTATGTTTCACTTATATATTGTTTATTTTTAGACTGGATTTATTAATACTTATAAATTAATTTAAGGCTTAAATACATTCACAGTTCATGTGGTACTAGAATGTTACAAATATGTCTTTATATTAATAAAAGTTGAGTTTTAAGTCCTTGTAGTAATGTTCTCGTAAAAAAATTATCCCTCCCCAGTCTCCATTTAAAAATTAGCATGAATTGGTGACGTGACAAGTATAAGTCACTATTTACGAGTTCTTTAAGAAATTACAGTATGAATTAGGGGTTCGAGTTAGAGGGAAGACGTTGATCCAGAGGGCTTCGGGGCTAGACAATTCTCCCAGGGGTGGCAAGAAAATTTTGGAGAAGAAAGAGTTAGGAGTTCGGGGATTCGGTAGAGTGAATATGTTAAAGGCCACGTCCATACGACATAGTTCAACTTGCTTTGTTTTTTGGTTATTTTTTAATTTCGGTCTACGTGGCTTTATTTGAACGATGTGGCAATGACTAGACATCATATGTGGCAAAGGTCAGCCCATGATGACACATGGCCTAATATGATTCGTAATTATGTAGTTTACGCTTGTCACGTCACCAACTCCCATTAGTTTTCGAAACGGAGATTGACGTAAAGATATTTTTTTTACGAAAACATTACCGCAAAGACTTGAAAATAACTTTTGTTACTAACGGAACATATATGAAACATTCTCATACGAATGTACTTGCATTTAAGCCTTAATTTAATTTAAATAAAGTTGAAAGGGACTTGATTTTTTTTTTTTTTGGTTTTTTTGTTCTTTGGAGCAAGTTGATGGGGACTCAATTGATAAGGACCTAAGCCTCTACTCTTTTTTCTGAATAATGTCGTTAGGCTTGTATTGCAATTGTGTAACTATACAAGGATCATCCTAAATAAGGTCAAACTACAACCAGGGTGTAAAAGAAGACCAGCAACAATCCAAAAGAGGATCAGAAAAATCACTATATGTGTCATGCTAGGCAGAGGGTGCGGGTGACCGATAACAGCAGACAAACCACGGAAATCTAGTTGAGCTAGTAGTGAAACTGCAGACAACCTGGGCACTACAAAGCCCAAACAGAGGGCTGAAAAAGATTCACAAAGAATCAGCAAAGCCCACCGAGGAGCTGGGAAAAACTACACAAACATAAATACAAAGGCCAACACATAGGCTAAAAAACAAAAAACAACACCACAAAGAACAAAAACACCACTACGGAAACAAAACACCACCAAGAAGGTGCTGAAGAACCAAAAACGCTGGTAGTGTGGTGAAACGCGCAGCAGTGACAAGAGGCGCATAGGACTCACGCGCGGCCGGAAATTCAGCAACTCGGAGGCATGGGATCGCCATAGGCGGGGGAATCCATCCAAGTGGCGCGTGGCGTTCAGATACAACCAACAAAGGTCAAAAATTGAAGATTAAAGTCGGGCGCATGAGATCCACGCGTTGCGCGTGTAGCGCATGGACCAGAATGCGCCGGCCAAATTGAACGGTACCTGGATGGATGAGCTCACCTAGAGGTGGAGAACATTACTAGAGGGGCGGTGGCCACCAAAAAAGAACAAAAGCGCCTAGATCTAAACACCAACATATCGAACAAAAAAAACCAAAAAGAAAAAAAAAACTTCACCGGCGGAAGAGGCAAAAGAAAAACCAAGAAAAAGGCTAGATCTGTGGAGGGATGGAGAGGGGAGTTATGGGGGGCTGGGAGGAGCACGAGGAGCTGAGAAAAGACGCTCCTCCCATCTGCGTTACATGCAAAAGAAAAAAACTAAGGGGATGTTAGGTTAAGGAGTTTTGTGAAGATTTTTGGTGTTTTAAGAATTTTAATGTGATGTTAATTTTATTGGTATGTATGTTGTAGTTATTTTTATGTGGTGTTAAAAATGATGTTTGATTGGAGAATTACGATAATTCAAAAATTTTTATTAACCGAACGTATCCTAAACCTAGGGTTTTTAAAAACTCTAAAGAGAAGGTATAGTACCCTTGATGTTTGAACCAAGCCTCTGCTCAACCAGTAAGACTCGTACCTAATACTGAACCAATAAGTGGAACCCACCCACGTTATATTTAGAATCATAAAAAGGCACATACATTACTCATTGTGATGGTTTTGTGACTTTGTCCCCACTCACGACCACCCTCCCAATGATGATTAATTCTATTTGTACTTTTCTTCAGTGGCCAGATGTTGTGTGATTTGCATGGATAACGCGATTTGGTGACCTCAAGTAATTACCAAAAAAATTTTCACTAAATTAACCTCAATCCCACGTGCCTACTACATTTACCTTCCCAATGCGAATTGTCTTAACTAATCCAATGCGATCCATTGGAATATGAAGTCAATAGCTTATATGACCGAAGGCTTCTCGTTTAACATGTGACACAGAAAAATGTTATGGTAGAATAATACAATATAATATAAAAAGGAAAAAAAAAATTGTCACCAAATTAATTGGGTTTTTTCCAAAATTATTCATTGACACGTAATAATTGACTAAAAATGCAAAAGTAATTTGCTCTTGAACAATATTCACGTGATTCATGCTAGTCGTGTGACGACCCTATCATACACATGAGAATTGTTCGAAATCGCGTAGCGTAATGTTCAAAGGTCCTAGTTTTGGACCACGACACAAAAAAAATGCCCAACTTTTCTTCATTGCTGACCACATATAGTGCCCAACATTTACTCCTCCTGCCTACTTAGCACTTCCTTGTTTGATGATCATAACTTTGATTGATGGAAGTGAATGAGACCTACCTGTTGAGATCTCACATTGCATAGGACAACCTAATTAGAAAATTTGGATAACTCTAACTACAAGACATGTATTTTGGTCTAGAGTTCAGGTACTCATCAATTGGTGGATCATGCGTCTTTCTTAGGTCGTGTGGTGGCTTGCATGAATTCATTTTTTTCGACCTTTTAGATCCGATACGGGTCAGGGTAGGCCCAAATCCGATGAAAGCCCTCTATAGAGGTCATGTGAGAGACGCAGATGACGAGGACGTCGGTCTTCAAATAATGAGGGATTGTTGAGATCACATTGCTTAGGAGAACTTAATTTCATATCTTTTGATCTAGAACCTAGATCCCCAACACTATCATCGTCCGATTGGAAAATCTAAGCCAATCAAAGAAGGCAGAAGGAACAGAGCCGTCTCCGCGTGTCAACATTCGAGTGGTGAAACCGTCAACAAATTGATCACCACGTATTTGGAACCTGACGGGCTGACACTGCTCACCGCATCGAATATTAAGAGGATCAAATCAAATACCTGTGCTGTATTCCTCTGAAACTGCTGACTCAGCCAATGAGTCCCAAGCTTCACCTCCACGTACAATAATCCCTTCTCCATTGTCGTACTTGGGACCTCGCCTAGATGATGACTCAGCTGTCCTAATCTGCTCAGTGTCCGTAAAAGCCCAGCTGCCTTTCCTGACGTGGCCCCCAAAACTCCATACTATTACTGCTCCTCTAATGGTTGTCCCCCACGTCAAAATTTAGAATTTTGGCTGCTACTTTAGTTCCTGAAAATCGTTATCCTCTCTGCCCTTAAAAACTCACGCCCTCCCTCCCCAACTGCCAGAAACTTACTCATCTTCACCTACCTCTCAAACACACCGCCTCTGCCGTTTTTTCGAAAGCACTTCATTTCAGAAATTCAGTCATCTCCCCTCCTTCTGTGGGTTTTTTTTTTTCAGCTGAGTGTGCCGGAAACTTGTATAACCATGGAAATCCCTGTTTTCAACGGGATAAGCGAGTTCGAGGTCTCGATGGAGAATTCATCGTTGCTTTCTCGGGTTCTTTCGGATTCTGGGCTCGAAGCCTCCAGCCTTTGGACATGGGGTGCGTTGATTCTAGCGCTGCTCGCATCTGTTGGCACTATCGTTACCGGAATTAAGGTTTTCATCGTCAAAAGCCGGAGCGACAATTCATTGGCTTCCAAGCCTCTTAAGAAACTAGTCAGCGACGAAGACATTGACGACAACGGAGAAACTTCTCCGTTGTCATCATCTTCTTTCGAAGACGAAAAGAAGGAAGACTACGAGGAACCCGAGTCGAATCGGTGGCGAGCCACTGATGAAGATTTCCGGGTAGCTGGTGGTTCAGGTCTGTATGAGGAAATCGATGGTCAAAATGGTAAATCGAAGCACAGGAGACGGTTCTCGTGGACCGATTTGGCTTGCGGCCGGAGCGTCGTGAAGGTGTGGGACAATGTTGGCTTAGGTCTAAACTTCGAAGACAACTGTAGCGAGTTCGATGACTATTCGCGAAGTGTGGTCTCCATTTCCGATCATATCAGAGAGCAGATAATCGGCTCCTTTTGCGGCGGGAAAAAGGCGGCAACTGTGTGCCCTTCACCGCCAGTGATCCTGAATGCGACTAAGAACGGGCCGGGAGGAATCTCGCTGAGGGTGTGGGACAGTCGGGTTCGGCGTAGGATACCGGCGATGCTCGGCGAGTGGCGACCCCAGGTGGGAAAGATCGCGGGCATTGGATACGGCGGCGTCGAGAAGGTCTACGTATGGGATGACGCTAGGGGTAACCTCACGGTAGGGGACGTGAGGAACGTCACATCGCCGTTAAAGAACGTAACGGCACCGGTACCTGACGTGGAGGTGGATACGTGGTGGGACCGTGGGAAGCAGACTCCACTATGGTCAAGGACGAGTTTCACGAGGAGTAACCATAAACCCTTAACCAGAACACGAAGGGAGGTGACTCGGCCCTGAATCCCCCTTAGTACGCGACTACGTGGTTACGTCTTTGTCAATAATTTATGGAGGGTCCACTTTGTAAATTGTGTTTATCTATTTTCGGACCTTCGGTAGTAAATAATAATTTGTTTTTGTTCCTCTTATTCCTTTGTATCGGTCGCATAGCTTGTAATTCAACTATACGATCTTTTGCTTCCTTGTAATGAAAGTTACACGAGACGGAAGTTTTTTTTTAATTAAAAAAAACAAATAAATTTGATTTATTGAGGTTTGTCCATTTGGGTTAATTGTTCTTCCCTAATTTGTCAAGTAAATACAGACACATGGCGGGGGACCCATTAATCGCAGTTGTTTTTGTGGGGATTTTGCTACACAATTTGTTGGCATGTCCAAACTTATCTTCTTGGAATTACCAAGAAATTAGAGACGCGAATCACGTGCCTTTAATGGAAGTTTATTCAGGGAACTATAAGTCAACACGGCTGAATAATTTTGAAAAAAAAAATTATGAAATAAGCAATAACCCTTCTCCATTGGGAAATTTACTTGACAGCTCCTTGGAATTGGCCTCAACAGAAGTGAAAGGGAAGAAATGGTTAATAAAGGTCATTCTTAGCACTTTTGGTCCGATGATTATCTAATTTGTATAGAATGGAAGAACTGCAAATTATACCTACTTTAAAATGAATCGAGTTACGCATAAAATAATAGTTTAGACACACTTATTAAAGAGAGAGAGAGAATTAAACGGAGCCTCGTAGATGGAGAGAAAACATGATTAACTAATTGCATGCTTTAAATATAGAGCTCCATTAAGGAGGAGAGATGTGTCGCTGTCCTGTCTTGCCTGGAAGTCGGGTGTTACCTTATTCTATTAGGTGTATAAAAAATTAAGGGGGAAATTACACTTTCCACTCTCCAACTACCACGTCTTTTTCACTTTGCACCCCAAAGTATCACTTTTGTCAGATTGCACCCTCAAACTACTATGACCCAACAGTTTGCACCCTCCGTCTATAATTTCGTCAATTTAGACGGAAAACGTGCGGTCGACCTCTACATAAACGGTCGACCCCTGAATGTTATCTTTGTAGCAAGTGACCAATACTCACGTGAGAAGCATATAATGGGTTTTCCGTATAAATTGACGGAAATTATGGACGGAGGGTGCAAATTGTTGGGTCATGGTAGTTTGAGGGTGCAATCTAACAAAAGTGGTACTTTGAGGCGCAAAGTAAAAAGATGTAGTAGTTTGAGGGTGAAAAGTATAATTTCCCTAAAATTAAGTTTTCTTGGGCCAATACGTCGGTTGTTGTATGATTAAGGTATTGTCCACGCCATTAGGAAAGATCTAATAGTTTAAAGAATGGCCCATTGGGATCTGATCAATGTTCCCAAGCTTTTTGGCCAAAGGATCGTGGTAGCTCCACCCTCTTTCCATGAAAAAAAAATCGAGCATAGATTATGAACATTCTCAAGGCTAGAGGGCAACCTCAGTGGTTTGGGTGGAGGAGACTTTCATATATAATATCCAAGTTTTCTTATTTATTTGATAATGGTTTGTTCAAGCTGTCTATTTGTGTTTTAAATTTATATCTTTTAGTCCACCGTAAAAGTTGATTAGAATCTATGGGCTTCTCAGCATTTCCTCATTGATATCATCGAAATCTGCACGTCTTCGTCTTCGTCTTCTTTCTTTAGTCACGTTGGATTGTATATGAAAAATGTGATTCTCAAGTCTTTTTTTAGTATTTCGTAATAAAAAAATATACTTATTAGCTGTATGTTACCGGGGTTAGATATTGAATAATACGAGTTGTTAGGTGATGCATTAATTACTATTTAGATAGCAATTAGTTATTGTTGAATAAAGAGTTTACTATCCTTAAGATAGTAGTCGCGCGATTAGGATTGTTGTTCAATAAGGATTAGTTTTGTAAAGGGATAGACATGTTATCACTATTATTTTTAGGACCCACGATGTGAATAAAAGTATTAACGAATTATTCTTCTACTTGCTTTGAACCCAAGAAATTTAACATAGAAGACGCCCTATATTAGAATTTACACAATATGTGAAAGGTGGACCTAACTCAACTCCAAAAGACGCATTGAGGAGTGAGGGATGTCACAACCTTATAAGGAGCACATTGACTAGTTTCTCTAGCAATGTGAGACTTCCAACACGCCCCCTCACGTGTGGCGGGAGGACATCCAAGTCAACACGTGGAAACGGGTGACGGTGGACCACAAACTAGGAATTTTGCTCTGATATCATATTAGAATTTATACAATATGTGAAAGGTGGACCTAACTCAACTCCAAAATACGCCTTGAGGAGTGAGTGATGTCACAACCTTATAAGGAGCACATTGACTAGTTTCTCTAGCAATGTGGGACTTCCAACACCCTAAGACCCCTCAAAATGTCCTACCTATCTAAAATAGGGAAGCTTAGCAAGTAGGATCTTGCAAATCTTCCTGTTTCATGCTCTCAAACTCGTTTCTTTAGGTGGGATTCGTTCCCAAGTTTGTTTGTTTTTTTTTTAAAATAATATAGAACTTTGCCAGCTGAATCAAGGGACCTTAAAAAGAAACCCAAGATTTCGTTATGATCATCTCTTTCAGTCTTAGGATAGGCTCGAAGCAATAGGAGGCTTTATAATGTCAAGAGTCGTAAAACGTACACATAAACTACAAAAATGCTTATTTCAAATTTCAGTACGTAGTTATTAAATTACGACATCACGAATTGTGAAATTACAATTCTCTTAACTCCGTTGTTATTCGTATGATTGATCAAGCAAAATACGATTAGTCTTTGAATCGGCGAGGCTACGTCGATTTGATGTGTGATGGATGCCCTTTGGAGGATTTTTGAAGCTTGTGTGACTTCACTTCACACCAGCTTGAAAAGCCTCAAAAGGGTTTCCTCTACGTAAGCTTATAAGGAGATCAGACGAAGTCAAGCAACCAAAAAAATACACCTCCAAAAAGTGAAGAAAAGGTGTGGAGAAAAGCATTGCGAATTTGGTAAGAAACTCTTCCGAATGAGGTTGTTCATCTTTTGTATCATTTTAGATCCACTTTCCTCCGAAATGATGTCAAGAGAAGAGGTAATCAGCCTGCATATATTATAGCCTTCCTTTTCTTTTCTTTTGGTCTCTTTTCTGAGAGTGAGTGGGTAGCAATAGCCCTTTACGTCAACCTCTGCATCCTTAGCAAAAGCATGATTATAGGTTTCGATTGAGGTGTTTGATATGATACTCAGCCCATTATTTAGGGCCACCACCTTTCTTGGGGAATTCAGGGCCCAAGAAACTCATCCCTAGCTGACACAGTGACCCTACCTTTTTCGAGTAGGCGGATTAGCCATCCCATGGGCCATTGCAGCCCCCTTAAACTAGGTGCCCCCTTTTGTTAAAAAAACAAAAAATTCCAAAATTCTTGGACTGCCTTCAATAGCAACGAGATTCTATTGTTTTTATTAATCCAGACTTGAATCTTTTAATTAAAATGAAGGTGTAATTGCACCCAAAGTCTCTATAGTGTTGAAAACTTGCAAATGAGTCCTCGAAGTAAGAAAAACGACAAAGAGCTCCCTGAAGTTAATTTTCCGTTAAAAATACGACTCTCCGTACACTTTCATCTCAAACGCTAACAGAAGAGCCCCTTTATAACTTGAATGTAAGGAGAGGTACTTTATTTTTAACAAAAACATTGACTCTTGAAAAAAAAAAGCTTTTTATCTTTTTTCTTCATCTCGTGGGCTTATTTTAACTTTTCAATATTACAAGGACTTTGAGTACAATTATGTCTAAAAAGAATAACTTGAAAATTGAAAGTAAGAAAGTACTATGATGTTGGACACATATTAGTATCCTCAATCTATTCAAATTGTAGAGAAGTTCTGCGAAATTGGTGTTTGGTTGTGAAAATATTGGGGTATTGGGGTTTGTGAAGAAGTATAGTATTTTATGGAAAAGTGAGGAAAAATAAGATTTAATTGAATAGTATAATATTATTTTATAATTTAATGAAGAGAGATGGATTATTTTATGATTGTTTAGAAATTTTGAGGTGTGAAAATGTTGGAAAACAAACACCCAATGTTGGGCATGTGAAGTTTTTTAAAATGCGAATCCTATTGTGTTAACCTCTGAATTAGGCCATGCACGATTTTAGATTCTTCCATTCTTTCTGTCACAGTACGTTACAATCGCAACCCCAACTTTCCTTTCCTAACACGAAGAAGCAAAAATCATACATATCTGGAATCCCATATAAACCCATTACACTATGAGCCCCTTGCAGCCCTAGGAGTGGTCCTTTTAGTCAAATTAAGTGATCTCAATGTGAATCAGATTCGTTTCAGTCATCTCTTTCGCTTCCAACATTGAGATGGGGTGTATGTCAATGTCATGATGAGCTGACAGACATAGATACATGCGTTTGCAAAACAAAAATCTTATGATTTTGGTACGACGACAACGTTACACGCCATAAAGCTGGTGTGAACCCGTAAGCTGGTTACTCACACAGTTCACACCACCCATACACAGTTTACAGCTTCCTTTCCTAGTTCTTTGCTGCTATATATGAAAACGCCAGTGTACATCATGTAGTAGCTTTTATGGCTTTGAAGGGAAGGCGGATGGAGTGCTGCAGAGTCCTGATGTCAGCTATTGTGGCACTGATTCTTCTATTCCCGGTTACTGATGCTTGGGGAATTGATGGACATTACATAGTTTGTAATATTGCTCAGGTCCTAATTAACCATCTCTCTCTCTCTCTCTCTGACAGTGCGTGTCACGCCTCAGTCATATTTATGCCATGTGGGTGTTTTTGTATCTGGAAAAACAGTCGCGCTTGAACAAGGCAGCAGCGGATGTAGTGCAAGAGCTGCTTCCAAAATCTGCAGAGAAAGACTTGGGAAGTGTGTGTTCATGGGCAGATCAGGTCAAGTTTCGTTATCACTGGTCAAGTCCCCTTCACTACGTGAATACCCCTGATGTTTGCAACTACAAGTTCGAGAGTGAGTTTCCAGTCTCTTACTGCCCCAATTCCCTTTTCTCTTTCTTTCAGTTGTTGAAAGTTTAACTTATTTGGGCCCAAATGTGCTCCAAACTTAGTCTTGGCCCAATGAAGGATGAAGATCTTCCAGAGAGTTCCACAAATATCTAGAGGAAATGAAGAGAAATCATCTTTCTAGAAAGTTCTATAGAACTCTAGATAAAATGAGAGCAATCACCTCTATAGAGAGTTCTATAAATCTCTAGAGTAGGAAGGGTCAATAACTCTCTAGAAAGTTCTAAGAAAATATTTTAGAAATAAGTAGAAGTGTTTTGTCTAGAAAGTGCGACAAAATATCTAGAAAGTGTCATAGAAATATCTAGATATTTTAGATGAAATGTATGGCTAAGTTTGAATGTATAAGCCTATATAAAGGGATGTAGCCCCACCATTTTATAAGAAGAAAAAGAAGTCAAGAAAAGTTAAGACAAGTCAATACAAGCCAAGTTTAAGAAATTAAAGTGTGTTATTCCATATCCCTCCTCACTACTTCTTCCACAAAATTTACTCTACCTTAAAGCCTTACTCCCTTTGTGTTGTAAACTCCTCTCTTCCAACATCAGTGTCTGTGAAATGGGTAGGGGAGGTTAAAAACTGTTATCCTGCTTTGAACTAGACCGTAAGGCAGGCTAATTTAGCATCACAATATTATACACGTTTAAGATCTTAATGATGTAGGATGCACCACGTTAAGTGGACCAGATTTGTGTCATTGTAAACAGTCGTTTACTCTTCAGGGGATTGCAAGGATGACAATGGAGAGCAGGGGTGGTGCGTTGCAGGAGCAGTCCAAAATTACACCAAGCAGCTGTTAACCATTGGCAGCAATAAGGGGAGTTCGTGTAAATTCTTGAACCAAAAACTAAAATATTTAGTCCAAACGCTTTATTGGGTTCTTTTCACTATATAAAGTGAGCCTCTTATGGATGTTCTGCTTGCAAACGCTACTATCCTGGCCAAATAGCGTTTCTAATATGAGTTTACTGTCACCATATCAGATAACCTCACCGAAGCACTTCTCTTTTACTCTCATTTCATGGGAGACATTCATCAGGTACTACACGAGATACGCGAGTAGGTATATGTATATTATGCCTAATATGTCTGGATTTTCTGCGTGATCATCACCAACAGGAAATTTTGTGAGTCCTATACTAGAGTACTTTTTTTGTCACAGCCTCTACACGCGGGATTTGCTTCAGACAAGGGAGGCAATACGATTGAAGTTCACTGGTACACGAGAAAGCAAAATCTTCACCATGTGAGTCTGCTGTAGCCAGCTTAATTTATCTGCCTTCTACAAAGAGCTGCCTTATGAACTCTACACCTCATACTTATGCATACAGATATGGGACGACAACATAATAGAGACAGCAGAAGAAAGGTACTACAATTCAAATGTGGAGGGCATGATCGCTGCAATTCAGAAGAATATTACGGTAGCCTATTTGGGGGGGGGGGGGTTTACTTAGTCCTTGGCATTTGTTATTTGTTGTCATCGACCCTAATGTGTTTCAATGTTATTTCTAATTTAATTCTGAATCCAGACGGAATGGGTAGATCAAGTTAAGGACTGGGAGAGCTGCAGCTACGCTGATACAACATGTGCAGACGTGTATGTTTCACAGACCCAGTTCACTGGTTTAGTAATTAGGTGGTAAATTTTACATTTTCCATGAACCTAAAAGCCACCTCTTCTGCATGAGATCATCTTTTGATCTTAGAAAAGGTAGCTTTAGACGTCAACTCGCACTTGATTTGTGTTCTTTCCTGCCACTTTTCTGTTTCAATTTACTAACAATGGGACGCCGTTATTATTTGTATTGACTTGTTTCAGCATTTTTTGTAACTTTTCATTGATCCTTTCTTCTGAAGTTTTTTGCCTCTCTATAAAGAAACTTAGGCTAGATCATATATTAAGCATGTCTTGATCACTGGATCAGCATCCCACGGCTGTTATTGATATTGTTAAAAAGGTTAGTTCTATGCAGATACGCATCTGAAGGCATCCAAGCTGCCTGTGACTGGGCATACAAAGGTGCTGCCGAAGGTTCAGTTTTGAAAGGTAACAAGAAAATACTTGCCAGTTCATCAGTTGTGCGCTTTCATTTGTTCTTCAGTAAAAGTGTATCGTATGGGATCTATTTGCAGATGAATATTTCCTCTCCCGGTTACCAATAGTCAATACGCGGTTGGCTCAAGCTGGAGTTCGATTGGCAGCCATTCTAAACCATTATTTCAAGTGATAATACTTGTTTCCTCGGCGCATGACTGAAGCTTTAGGCCATAGAAGTGGTCCATCAGTATGAAAATAAATAAATAAATAAAAAGGGTTCTAGCCTTTGCTTCTGCAGTGTATAAAGCATCACTCCCTTTTCTGCGCGACATTGATAAATGGTAAATTCAAACGCTGCTTTCTTGTATCTTTTAGCTACAGCTTTCCCACGGGAATATCTAAGAAGACAGTTCTAATTAAGGCTGTCATGTGTTACACTGGAATATCTGAGCAAAACTCCACATGGGTCCTGGTGTCCTGTTCTGACAATTGGCTTTACGTCCTTCTTGTTTGTTGCCTCATGCTACACTCACTTGTCCAAAATACATAGCCATCTATCAACTTTCAACTTGCATCAGTTATCGAAGCAGGTTACTGTTTATACTGTTCGTGCTCCTTAAACGCTCGACGTCAGTAGTTTAGAAGCTTACCTTTTCCCTTACAAGCCACGTTGCGTAGTGCCATTCTTTTATATCTCACTAATCAACAGCATCTCCTATATTTTAGATATCACTCTTCTTGCTATCTCGCAGTCATTTTTCTCCTCGAAACCATGTAAATTAAAAGGCTGCGAGATCGAAATTCCATCCAACATGTCACCTTTGATTCTGAAAATTGACTGCATCTATAGAACATTGAGAGTGACTAGCTAAATTTAAACACAGCACACACAATACACATTGTCATGACTCTGCAGTTCACTTCCATTACAAACCGTATCAAATGTTTCAGCGAACTCTGTCGTGAGTGAACTCTATATTGAAAATGTAGCACACTTGCTACTGACGTTTTTTGACAACAAGGACAGGGCACTTCGCATTCTGAACACAGTAGCTGCTCACGCTCCCCAGAAGAGCCCTGTGTCATGGCAATGTTATCAGTAGTCGATAATGGGATGACCTCTTTTAAGATTGGATTCGACCTATCATGGAAAGCATATTCTAATTGCCAATCTGATCTCATTCGCTATACAGAGAGTAGAGCACAGCACTAGCCCTCACCAATATGTATAAGAACCTAAGCTAAGAAGGGCAAAGATTGAGCTTGCAGAATATATGGATTGGAAAAGCCAAAAGTCAGTTGCGTTATAAAGTTAACAAAGCATCACTTGCGTGTGCACGTGGAATAAAGTATTCTTTGGCTCGTCAAGGTAGGTCTCAGATCATATTCAACAGACGTCACTTAAGTATCAGGGGACCCAAGGCAACTATGCAATGTTTCTACTGCACTTTGCTACAACAAGTTACATCACAGGGAAAAGATTTATGTCCTGTTTACTGTTAAGTGAAATAGGGAAGAATTTCCCTCTAGCTATAAATTTCAAGTTAAGCAGTTCCTAACAACTTTTTTAGCGCATTAAAATTAATATGAACAAAGAAGGAAAATCCTACATTAGTTAGAGTGTGTTCTTTCAGTGTCTGATGTATCTAAACCCATGTTTACATGATCTTAACATTGAGATGTTACCATCGACTGGTTTTGGACGTGCAGTTTTATTTAGATACATCATCATGAGTTGTAAACATGGGGTTTCATTTGTCTATATGGATACTTATTGTATAATTAACCACTTCACTATTTTATCAGGATTTCAAACTAACCTTTTCAGTTTTCCAAGGCCACGCTCACCCAAAACAAGTAAGTTGATGTTGAACTTTTGAACTGCATCACATATGGCTGTACTAGGATCCCCAACCTCTGTAAGTGTCTCCGTGTTTACCTACAAAAGCAACATCAATAAACCACCAATCTCACCATGGGTGTGCTTTAAAGGAGAAAACAAAAGGGAATTGAACGTTTGTATAGGAAAATGTGAGCTCTCAAGCATGAGTATCATTGACTGATATCAAAAGTAACTTCTCAATCCAATAATCAGATTTATTAGACTGAGTTCGTGAGGTGACAAATTAATTTGTATATGGCTTATGCTATTCCCGTTGACCAACTTGGGGCAAATGGATTATCCAATGGTAAGAAAAAGCAAAGTGAGAACGCATGGCACAGAAACTGCTGTGATATGTATTCTTCCTACAACTATTATTCTGTCATCTTTCCAAACTTGTATGAATGATGATTGAGAATTCTCGTGTTCCAGTGAAAAAGAAACTTAGATACACCCCAAATTTTTGGCCTAAAATAATAACTACAAAATATTTTCTCTCTCCCCATCAAATCATCCCTTTTCATTATAATAAATATAAAAAATTCATTCAAATCATCTCTCTCTTCACTCTTTCACCAACTTCAACACCTCAAAATTTTAACTACCCTAAAATTTTAACACTCAAAGACATTAAGAGGAGAGATCGAACAATAAAACAATCGTAAGAAGTGAAAAATTGAAATGGAAACTTCTAAGAATGAATTTCGGGGCTCAAGTCACCTAAGATGAATTTCACATGTCACTACCTTTTACACGAGGACAATTAAGAAGTAGTTTACACTAGGCTATTAGGAACCTTACACGATCAGTTCTGGACTCCATGGGTCTTACTTAGTCATTGATGCCCATACTAGCTAAAGTAGTTCTGAAAGCCTACAGCAGCTCACTGGTTAGCATCAGATACAATATCAGCAGACCAAAACCCTATCTATTACTTTCTCTCAGACTCCCAACACTTTTGGAAATCATTGTTAACAAATAAGCCATATGTTTGTAAAAAGGCTGCCAAAAAATAAAAGAGAGAAAAAGAAAGGAGACAAAAGGTACTACCATTTTGAGACGCAAAGCATTATGTGTAAATGGTGACAACCTATGAAGCAAAAGGAAAATAATATACTGAGAGCTAGTGCTAACCGTTCCAATGGTGAAATAAAAATCACTAACAAGATAGGAAGCAGTGTTTCCAATTGTAGCAAAGGGGCGAGGGAAGGCTTTACAAAGATATAAGGAATGAAGAGGGTTCATGTATTATGTAAAGATTATAACTACTGGATTGTTACTACAGGAATTGTATAACAAAGTAATCGTTTCTGCTCATCTTTATTGCTGACCTCTTATGCATTTGATAAAGGAAATGAGCAACTTCTGTATGGAAACGGGGCAGTCGCGAACCCCACTACCTGAACTAATAGGACAGTGCCACCAAGATATTCATTCTCTGTTACATGAATAGCAACACAACGAAACTCCAGAATGTGTCCAGAGCTCCATCCAACTTTGGACAAGGCCCTATATGATACCACAAATTACCCTCTCTTTTTAAGTCTTAAATGGATATGTCCATTTTACTCTACCTAGTACCATGTGCAATGGCAACCGAAATCAATATAAAAATAAGCAAATTGTTACTGCCTAGTGACCTAACGTTTGTCAGAGAAAGGAATGAAATTTAGTGAAGTACCCCATGAGTAGCACAAATCTCCTTAGCTTTCTCCAGAAAAGCCGAGGTAAGCTTCTTATTATTTTCTTTGACAGAGTTAACAAACTCTGGAGCTGCAATGCACAAACATATATAACTTGTTAATAGAAACTCCAACATCTTGAATAAAATTGTACAGTTCCCGTCAGGACATAACTACAGATAGTCCCATCAGTAATATAAGGGGTTGATACAGTGTGCCTTAAATTCATCATTTGCCCCATATTCTAATAGACGAACACTCGAGAACATAAAAAGAGAGCCAAAGAGCTTGAGGAACTTAACTGACTGAAACAGGGCAGTACATCCGAGCAGACCCAAGAGACGCGGCGAAGGTGTAACTACTTTGGGTCGGAGGCTGAGCCATGAAGATCACGAGGGGAGACTTCGTTATTGATTCTTTGAGATTTTCAAGCACCCACATGAGAGCGTAGTGACTGTAGTCGCTCTCATCAATAGCTACCATCACCTTCCTCTCAGCTCCTCCTCTTCCAAATATCTCAGCCATTTACTTAGGTTTAGGCCTCAAATAATGACAAAAAGCAAATCCTATATGCCACTCAATAAGCCCGAGAGAACGATGTTTACCAGAACTGGGTGTGATACTGTGGTTTATGTACTGTTGTTGGGATGAGGCATCTTTGCTATGGGTTTCAGTGTCTTAGCCCCTGTTTTTTTTTTCTTGGCAACTTGGGGGTTGGGGGGATTAGGATTGTAAGTGGTAGTTGGGAAAAACAAAGAGCGGGTGTTTTAGGTCATAACGGTCAGTCAACCTTGGAGTTATGGTCCCATTTGACAGTAACTTGTAACGGGAAATGGATAAGGATTGTGGTTCTCAATCCAATTGTCCACCTTAAATCTCAAACACCAATAAAATATCTTTCTATTGTTTATGGAGCGGAGGCCCCATGAAAGGCTTTTCGAACGATCCTAGTAAGGATTATGACCCACAAGACAATGATTCCTGATGGGTATGATGTAATGTTCCGCCCATACACAAGAAATGGCTCCGGGCCGGAGATTGGTTCGAGATGCACCAAAAGTCCATGATTGAAGGGCTATTTCTAGAAGGCCCAACTAAAGAATTAAAGGATATTCAAAGGGCATGTTCATTTTAGGGCTGCGCATTCCGAGTTCGGAAATTTTAACCCGAACCGACCCGAAGGTGAGTGAAGAATCGAGCCGGACCCGAATTTCGGGTTCGGGGCGGGTTCTGGGCTTAAAAATGTGGCCCATAACGGTTTTGGGCTTCAAAGCCCAAAACCGTTCTGGGCTCTATATTTGGGGCCCAGGGCCATATTTTTGGACCCATTGGGTCTTTAGTTTTCAAGCCCAGGACGCTATGGGCGCCTTTTTTGTATTCGTACTCAACTTCCTATTTGCCTCGGCTATTCTCGGATAGTTTCGAATCTAATATTTATCTGCCCCTTCCATTAAAGAAGAAAGTATGAAGCTTAATTTTTTTTTTCGAAGCAAAGTATTAAGCTTTATTAAATATCATTGTATTGGACCATTGGTACTCAACTTTAATCATATCTTCCCTCTGTTAGTCTGTTATCCGAGATAGCCGATGTCAAGCGAAACAAAAGTCAATTGAATCTAATGTCATGCCAATGTCAAGCGAAACAAAAGTCAAGCAAATATAACTACTAACACAAGCCAATTGTCATGTCAATGTTTACATTCACAACAAACAAATCTAACAAATAACTAAATAACCTAGGAAATTAGTCTATTACAAGCAATAAACATAATTCCTTAAGCTATTAGTCTATTACAATGAAATTATGAAAATATAATAATTGTAAGTTCTAACTATTACAATAACTTGCTGAGATCAAATCACAATGAAAGCAAATAAGATATTCTTGAAGACTTGAACGATCAAAGCAAATGAATCATCTTCTACCCTGCACAACAGTTTACACTTTAGACTTTACAAATCACAACACAATTCCTTAGAAAATAAAATGAGCATAAAAAATAATCAATGCTAGACAGTAAACAAGTTACATTATTTTTTTGTTTCTTTGTTGTAGCCATACTCTAGCAGTCCAGCTCCACATTCATAATCATTATTCAAAAAGAATGCCCAATGGATCAACCTATAATTCTAAAACAACAACCAATACAAATGAATTTAACTTCACTCATTTAATAATTATTATTTAACAATTACAAAATTACAATGAATGAGAAAGATACATGCATCAAGCTTGTAACTCTCAATATCATCCAACTCTTCCTCTTGATGAAAGATAGGTTTGGACTTCAACCAATTTTGGGCACATATAAGAGCATTCACCGTTGATGGAGCTAATGAACTTCGATATGAATCTAGCACCCGACCACCAGTACTAAATGCAGACTCAGAACGACTGTAGTGATGGGGATGGCCAATACGTCTCGTGCTACTAGGGCCAAAATAGGATATTTGGTAGAATTGACCTTCCACCAAGTCAAGAGATCGAACCCGTCACTCGGAGTCTCCATATCCTCCAAATAATACCGCTCTAACTCACTTCGATTTCCATCAGATTATGAGAACCACGAAATCGACGGTACTTATTCAATGCAAATTTATTTTGACTCAGCCCTAATGAGGTAGAACAAGGTTGGCTATCAATTTCACTCTCACTTGTGTAACCCGTACATGAGTTAGAAGAATCACCACCAATATGGGCCTTCCTGGCATATTGCCTAAACAAGTGTTCAATGTCTTTCTTCAGCATTTCAACAAACATTTCTCCTTTCTCATCCCCCATTTCGTCCTTGAACCAAAAGTCTAGGGTATCTAATTTGTAACGTGGGTCAAGGACTGCAGCTATAAACAACACTTTATTGATCTTCTCTATGTCTCCCCAATATTTCTGATACTTAATCATCATCTTTCTAGCCATAGTACTCGGCACAAGATCATCACTATTAGTATATTCTGTCAAATGACCAAGAATGTTAGATAGCTCTTCAAAATACAAACTTAATATGGCATACTTGGTACTAGACATTCTCACAGTCACTTCATAAAACAGTTTTAAAAACTTGATGAAAGCTCAAATTGTGTCTCAATCATCATCAGTGGGAGGTCACAAACCCTTCTTTCCCAACCCATTCTCCATTACTGAGCGATACAGAGGTCCATCATCTTCTTGCAAAAGCTCAAAAGCTCGCTGAAATTTCTGTGCAGATTCAAGCATAAGGTATGTGGAGTTTCATCTAGTTGGAACATCAAGTTTTAACAAACTTTTGCATGAACTTTTTTTCTTCTCAACACAAAGCCTATATCTCTGAAGCATTGCAGGACAACACCTCACGTGAATGTATGAATGTCCACTAATGGTTCCCTCATTAGATAGTGTTCGTTTCTTCAACCAAGCAACAACAATATCATTAAATGTGGCATTGTCAACTGTAATGGTAAGATATCTATTTAATCCCCACTCCAACATACATCCTTCTAATTCTCTCCCAATTGTCTCTCCTTGATGATTTTGCAATTTACAGAAAGAGATAATTTTTTTATGCAAGGTCCAACCACAATCAATGAAATGAGCTGTGACACACATGTAATTCAAATTTTGAAAAGAAGTCCATGTGTCAGTGGTGAAACAAACCCTAATATCCTCTCTGAGAAACAAATCCCTCAACTTCTCCCTCTCATCTTCATACACGCGTATACAATCTCTTATCACGGTATAGCGAGAAGACATAGGAAACCTAGGCTCAATAACCCTCACAAAGTCTCTAAACCCAACACTCTCTACTATACAAAATGGTAATTCATCAATAATAATCATCCTACCAAGAGCTTCTTGGATCTTCTTCTCATTATACTTGGCTAATCCCATAGTCTTTTCAATGTCACTGCAATCTGATGACTTTGAAGCCTCAAAACTTAGGAAGGACTGACCCTTCTCACACTTAGTTTTCACCTGGTTGTATTTCGAACATCTCTTTAAGTGATTCAACAAGGAGGATGTGCCTTGATTTTTCGAGTGACACTTGAGAGACGCACCACAATAATCACATGTACACAAAGGTTCATTGGAATCCGAGTTGGAATCCTTTGTGAAGTGATCACACGCCTTAGATCTATTACTTTGAGACCTAGGCAGTGGTGGTCGTCCACCAGTAACCCTAACCTCAGTAGACTGACCCCCAGAAGGTTCAGTAATAGTAGGCTCTACATTTTTTTCAAGGCCCTCAAATTGAATGAGAGGGCTAGGAGGCAATGTCGAGGGAGAAGTAGGATTAGATCTAGCTCCCGATGTATGCATACTAGTGACGAGCATAATCTTATCAATATCCAAGTCGAGATCATCCATCTGATATTGAGAGAATAAAACTCATTTAAAAATTACAGTGAGTGAGTGTTAGATAAATATAATGCTTAAAATAATGATGTACGACAAGAAATATCCCCTATTCAGTAACTTTTTGAATGAGAGGGCTACAACAAAAGACTGACTATATAAGAAAGGTCAAAGTCCAATAATCTCGGCGACAGACCGAACTATTAGGATTCAGGAGGTCCAATAATCTCCAGGGACCAGGACAGATAAACCAATCACAATTAAGAGGGTGTTATTTCACATTTAACTAATCCTAACTAAAAATGAGTCCTCTTTCTTTTCTTTTTTGTACATTTGAATCACACGCAGTGAAAAGGGTGAATAAGATGTCACTAGGGAGATAGTGAATATTCCCATACTTTTTACCCAACTGGACCACTGCTTAATAAACATAAAAAAAAATATAACAACAGTAATTTGTATTGGAAGCTGCGAAAGCAAAAATAGATAAATGTAAATCAGCAGAGGGCCAGCGACCCTCTGGCTCGATTGACACCTTTTTTTAGGGAGGATTTTATCTCGGTATACACAGTTTGACTGTTTTTTCACTTCATTAGCTAGTAAAAAAAAGTAAATCAGCGTAGAGAGACCCGAATATCCAGGAAAAAGAACCGATCAAAATAAGATGAAGACTCGAAAATCTAGGGAGGGTCAAAATTTTAGATGAAATCCCCACTGATAAGAGAGATTCAAAGCATCCATCGAGAAAACTCAAGGAAAAAAGCAGAAACAACCAAGACCCCGTAATTTCAGAAACACAAACCCAAGATTTTTGGCTTATCCATATCACGGTCTAATCCTTTGAATAAAAATTTTAACATAAAGTGTAAATCGCATAACACATTTATCATTGATTAAAATAATAAAATTTTAACATAAGGTGTAAAGTGTAAATATATTATAATTTGAAATGTAATTTGTTGAATTTAGTAGTTTAGGTGCAAAATTTGTCCATAGTTTAGAGTCTAAAATATTTTTTTAATTATATATATGGAGGTAAATATGGATACATCATACATTGGTAGTGTTTTCTGAAGTGGTCCTTAATTTGAGTTGTATCATTGCATGTGTTATACGTGGGAGCAAGTGCGAAAATGTTGTGTGATTCCTCCTACTCTACTTTCTCCTGAAATTCCACTAAGGGTATGTATCATTTAAATTTCTACGTACTGCAGGTGGTCTTTTATGAGTAACACCTAAGTGTGACGTCGTACACATATCAACCACGTCATATGTATAATAATATTATGATTAGACTAATGACCCACCTAAATTTTGCACCCTAAACCAATTTTCAATTTGCTATTTCTTTCTAATTTACTTTTATATAATTTTCTAAAAATTAAACTTGATATTAAATGGTTTTCCATTTTTGGTGATCTACTAGTAGTGCTTTTCAGACCAGGCATGTGGAAAACAAGTTGGGTAGTGTTTCAAATTGAATACTTGCCCCCCTGTCTCAGTGTATGGGCCAATATGGCAGGGGGGACACGTGTTTCAAGCAAGTCAATCTTCACTAGCTCGTAAAGACAGCTGTACGCTATTTTGCCGTTTAAACTCGTAGACAGACATATTGAAGTTTTTCTATAAATAAAACTGTTAACACGTGGTTTTAAGGAAAATTCTACGTTAAATTCAGAAGAAGAAAACAAGAGACCGCCAACCATCAGAAAGAGAGAGAGAGAGGGAAAAAAAAAAGAAAGAAAAGACAGTGCGTCTCCGTCCAGCGGCTGCTTCTTTCCCTATCGACATTCCGCATTGGTTGCAGTCATTCTAGCTGGCTTTGCTAAGTGCTAACCCTCCCGCCCCGAGTCCCGTCAATTTTTTCATGGGCCCCGTCCCATTTATTGCTTCTTTGAAACACTTCAAGCGCTGATATGATATTATATCGGTTAACATGCTTGGGTTCCTCCTTTTCAAGGGTCTTTTAAAATTAATGTTGATGTTACAACTCGTGATGCGTTTTCTATAACTGCATGTATATGCCGTGATGCTTCAGGTGTCGCATTGTCAATCCAGATAGGAACGTCGGCTATTATCAGTTGATCCCACAGTTAGCGAAGCTGAAACTCTTTGGCTTGGTATTCAGGTGGAGTTTAAGCCCTCTTGGGATTATGTTTATTTGGAAAGTGATTCTTTCATAGTTTGTAGATGTTGTTCACTGACCAAGTTGTGATTGTCCTTGGATGATAGAATCGGTGATATCGCAAATTCTACCACAACTAGTGGCAAAGTCTCACTTCTCATGTTCTGTTATCCCTCCTCAGAACCGGCTCAATAAAAAATAGGCCTAAGGCCATACTAAAAATTAGGCCTTTTATATCAATTTTTAAAAAAAATATTTAAAATTTTATTTAAAAAAAATTTCAGATATAAAATTACTAATCAAGTGGGTCTAAATCTCATTTTTTTAATTTATTTGTTCATGTATTTAAGGGCTTTTTTAAATTTTTATTTTATTATATATATTTTTTTAATTATGGGGCCTCTTGCTCAAAATGGGGCCTTAGTCAACTGCCTAAGTTGCCTAGTGGTTGAGCCGGCCCTGTCCCTCCTAGTACAAATATTGTTGCACATAATTTTGCCCAATGGGCTGCTTCTTCCTCTTGGGGATGATGTTTTCCTTAATTTTGTGGGTTTCATTCTAGTTTTTCTCAGGTTTATGATGGTTTTGATCCCACTTGATGGGTCCGTAATTATTGTATGTACTACTTTTGGTTCTTTGATAAAAAAAAAAGTTTACATGCTTGGACATATTCTCATCAAATCATATTATATATATAAACTATCAATCTTTACATATTGAGTCTTCCAATTTCTACAATTAATCAAGTTGTGCCATTAAATAAAATCTTAGAGCCAAAATGGTGTCTCGTGCCTCATTCACAACATACGTGGCACGAAATTGATTGTTAGATATTTTATCGAAGCGTAAATGGATGAAATTTGGTAGTTCATAGGTTCAATGTGTCAAAGGTAGTAGTTTATACTCTTATTTGGAATTATATTGGCAGTTAGAGAGCTCAAAGTGATGCTTTTATTTTTCTTTTTAATATAGAAAATCGACCAACGTACTAGGGTCTAAGTTATACCAAATTAATCCAGATACCATTGATGTTAAAAGTTTCTTATATAAGATGACAGTTTGCTTATATAATACTTATTCCTTGTTTTTTCTAGATATTGTAAAAATAATAAGCAACTAAGAACAGTCACAGCGGGAAACATGCGTTGGAATAACAAAAAGCGAAATGAAACTATAAACGGCCAATAGAGGATTTCATGTCAGGTAACCAATCCTCCATCTGTCACCCTGCAACAGAAGACATGCTCAAAACACCCTGAGCCACAATCCGGGGCCAAGGCTCATCTTCTACCAACCGAACTGCAGTCCAAAGCGTGGCCATCTTGTCATCTAAAGGATCTTGTGAAGTAAGACGCTCCGTGTACAATGTACAGAAGGACCTTTCAGAGTCGCGAACCACTACTGCCAAGACTGAGTAAGAAGATCTCACGGCAACATTCACGTTGCATTTCCAAGACCCCACAGGGGTGGCCAAAACAAGCCACTAGCTACCTCAATAGCATTCCAAGCCAATGAATGCTCCAAAGAACAACGTTTGATTGTTTGAATCACAACAAAGGGTCAACAGTAGCCTTATTATGAATCACATCATTACTTAGATCCCAAAAAGAGTCAAGCACCAAGGCAGCAGCAAGAATAAAATTTCGACAATCAACCTTTGGGATACTAAAGGTCCACGAAGCATAAAGAAGACCCAAGATAAATTCAACAACATTACTGTCAACAAACCTCTCAATCAGCAAAGGCCAAATGGAACCACGCCGGACCACTCTAGCCACTTGACAAAGCAAGAACAAGTGTTCAACAGATTATGCTTCCAAACCACAAAGGGAACACAAACACTGCTGGTCAGAATCAGAATTAACATTGCGTGCCACTGCCCCCCTCATTGGCAACGCAGCCTGAGCACATTTCCATTAATGCAACTTAAGCCTATCCTAAATGCAAAGCTTCCGCAATCGGGACCAATCCTTGGAGTGAAATGGATGTCGAGTGTTAATTGGCCACTGCTTAATACCACGATATGTACTGCCACCGAAAACATCCCTTTGGGATCAACTTTCCAAATCCATTGATCTTCCCTAGAAGGACACAATTTTGGAGAAGAAAAATAGCTACAACCAAAGGGACATTAAAAATAGATTCAATCAAACTACTATCTCAATCATTAGCATCAAAATCAAACAACTCATCAACAAAGTAATCTCAGGCAAAGGCAGATCAATATGTTCTCAACTGAGTTAAATAAAAACAAAATACGACAGATTTCATCACGTTATTAAAAAGAAAATCACATTTTTGACTATTTGGCCATATATATGATTAGTATGATTGCAAACAACGACCCATTCATATTTTTACTCTCCACGATTTGTCTACAGCATTTTACATAAACAGAAATGGTGTACACTGTTATACTACTCTCTTGGTGAAAATAACAATTTTTTTTTTAATCCATTTGCCTTCAAAAATAAAAAATAAAAAAACAAATAAGGTGTCACTTTGATGTCACCTCAGACTATCTTAAGATTGTGATATTGTCGTGCGTGATCGATTACCCACCACTCGAGTTCATCGCCAAACGTCAACTATCGTCCACTAAGGCTTGTCGACGACGATTAACCATAAACTTATCTTTAAAAATTATCCTTTCCACCATCACTCACTATATGTTTACTTAATTAAGAACATATCACTTTCAACAAAAATGTTCAGAAAATAGTGTCGTTTCGTATTTTTTTGTCCGATCCGTATGATTATTTTTTTTCAATTATTTTCCGTATATAAATTATATTTTTATAGTCCGTACAGTATAACTCAATAAAATAAATAAATTTAATACCATTTAATCTCTCCAGGTGAGATTTAGGCTATTTAATTTCCTCCTACCAGATCACCAACTACTACACTCGCATGGTTGAACAGCCTTTTTTTTATTCTATTAGGTATAATTATTAATCTATTATATTTAATTAAACATGAGTACGATGTGATTACTTTAATAAAAAATTTAACATGCGGATTTCTCTTATTATGTAAATCGCACTAAAATATTATTATTCTCAAGATTATTTTCATATAGCATGAATAATAAATTACTAACAATTATTTATTATTTGTGAATTATTTAGGCCCTACTACCTGAGGCCAAGCTGAGATTTAGCTTAAATTTGGACGGCAAATTATAATAATATAATTTTTGGGGCCAATGTAAAAAGTTAAAAAATAAGGGCTAAATTAAAAAAAAATGTCTCCACTTTTAGTGTTATGACAAAAGATAGAATCCAAGTTTTCTTTTTGTTTTTATCACCCGCAAAGCGATTGATGACATTCTTATCAACGTATGCACACTACAACAAAAAGAGCCTATAGTGACCAATTTTTTTTTACCATATTGCATTGGTCACCATAAATCGGGTTGCAGTGACCAAAAAATATTTCTCGTCATTATGATGCTATTTGTGGTCACGAAACTTTTTCTGGTCAATGAGAATGGTCATAAAAAGTCGCAATTTTCACCACTTTACTCTATTCTATTGTCCAATTTTGTAGTCTCAAATACTGTTTCTATTTTATGACGACATTTAGCTAATTATCCACCAAAAAAGTGGTCAAATCTTGAATTTTATATTTCAACCAAAATTCTCGTCAAACAATTCTTAGCTTGATTACATTTAATGACCACCGATTTCTCATAGTCACAAGTGACTAAAAGTAAACATTCAATGAATTTTTTTATGGGTCAGCCTAATTAAAAAAAGTCTATAGTGACCAACATATTTTTTAACCATATTGCGTTGGTCACCATAAATCGGGGTGCAGTGACCACACCATATTTCTTGTCATCATGTTATTTGTGGCCACAAGATTTTTTATGGTCAATGTGAATGGTCATAAAAAGTCACAATTTCCACCACTTTACTTTATTCTATTGTCCAATTTTGTAGTCTAAAATACTATAACTATTTTGTGACGCCATTTAGCTACTTATCAACCAAAAGATTGGTCAAAACTTGAATTTTATATTTCAACCAAAATTCTCGTCAAACACTTTGTAGTTTGAGTACTTTCAATGACGACCGATTCTTCTTTGTCACAAGTAACGAAAAGTAGACATTTAATGGTTTTTTTTGTCGGCCTAAAAAGAGCCAATAGTGACTGAATTCTTTTTTGAATCATATTGCATTAGTCACCATAAATCGGGGTGCAGTGACCAAAACATATTTCTCGGCGTCATGTTGTTTGTGGTCAAGAGATGTTTTATGGTCAATGAGAATGGTCATAAAAATTCGCAATTTCCACCACTTTACTCTATTCTATTTTCCAATTTTGTAGTCTCAAATACTCTGACTGTTATGTGACGACATTTAGCAATTTATCCACCAAACAATTTGTCAAAACTTGAACTTTATATTTCAATCGAAATTCTCGTCAAGCACTTCGTAGCTTGATTACATTTAATGACCACTGATTCTCCTTAGTCACAAATGACTAAAAGTAAACATTTAATGGATTCTTTTTTTGGGTCAACCTAATTAAAAAGAGCCTCTAGTACATCATTTAATCAAATTAGTACATTCGGATCGTTAGTTTGCAACGATTCAGATAACTTTTGTTTACAAGATCATCATATGTAACATCAAACTTGAATTTTTGTTATTAGAAATTGTGCGAGAAGAATGCAAACAATAGAAAGAAGCTGAAAATCCATCATACTACTGGCTCCAAATCCATGCATCGTTTGAGAATGGAGAAGGTAACAAATTGATGTTTTCTTGTTTTACTTTGATCTTGCTGGAAATTTAAGCATAATTATATATATGATATTAATTTAATCTTCTTATATTGCAATAAGAGAGGTGAGGATGCTACATCCATTGATTTCTACAAGAGAACACATGTGCACAAGGATGGGACCTGGATCAATGACAAAGCGGAGGCATTATATGTTAGTTGTTTGTTTGAACCTATTACTCAAACACATATATAATGTTTAATATAATAGGGTATTTTATTCGCCTTTCACCATTTATGTTCTTTTGTGTTATGTAAATTATACAGATGAAGATGATTGAAATTCAGAGTGAGAGAAATCCTGATAGAAATGACCAGGTCATTGCAGATGAGGTTTTGGAACAGGTGCTTGGGACTAGTAGAGGTTACGTGAAGGGCATGGGACAAGGTGAAATCCCAGCTCCATCAAGTGAGACAAGCAAATTAAAAGTGGCTCGGCTGACACTACAAATGGAGAAGTGCAGGTCTGAAGTGGAGTTTTACAAGAATAAATATGATAGTCTGACCAATGATGTGCATGAGCTAGTTCAAAAGTACACCGTATATGCAGGAAGGTGCGAAGAACAAGATGAACAGATTAAGTATCTGAAGGAAAAAATTGAAGCTCAAAGCAACAACAACCATAGTATTTAAGAAGGACAAATTTGGGAATCAAAGGACAAAGCAGTTTATGAAGTATGACTAATTTAAGAATTTTACTGTTATTGTTTTTTTAGTGTGTGTAGCTCACTAATGCTTATTGGTTCAGTGTTTTGGTTTACTGTATTAATGTTTTATTAGGACATGGAACATCTGTGAGTTTTTTTTATATAAACCCAAATTATGTGCATTTAATTAGATCATTAACTGTTTTTATGTAAACAATTTTCTACCGACCATATTATTGTTATGGTAGTTTGTGGTTTTAGATGACCAATATAAAAAGAATTAATTTTAGTAAAAAAATCAGTTTACTGGCCACTTTGGGATTGTCAATAAAATGTATTGGTAACGTCAATCAATATGCCATTAAAAGTAAATATATACCACTTAATATTGGTAAAAATAAGGATTAATCCAACCATTGTAAATTTGCCCCTTAAAGTAATTTATGACCACATTTGCATGGTAGGGAAAAGATTTTACTAACTAAAAACGAATGGCTATGCAAATTATTTAATGACAAGTAATAGTCGGTAATGAAAAGTTAGTTATTGTCCATTTCGTCTTGGTAAGAACGGGTTCAATTTCGACGCATAGATAACATGGTAGAAAATCAATCATTGTAGACCAGAACATACAATCGTCATAAAGAGTCATACGGTGACCATTTCATTTTCGTAACTGAATGGAATTTTTTGATAAAATAATAAATGGTCATAATCATATTGGTGTGACCATTTAGAAAATCATCGCAAAAGGTTTATAGTTACTAAACGAACAAAGTCAGCAATTTGTTTAAAGGACGAAACAGTAGTGGTCATGACAATATTGTTAGTAACCATTTAAAAATTGTCATGTGAAACTAAAATAGAACGAGATTAGTCAACTGTTATAGTGACCACATAAGACGACTGGACCGAACGTTGTTGGAGGTGACCATATGATGCTAGTGGCTACTATTCACATAATGACGAGGAAAAAAAAAAGAGTGACCAAGTAAGACGAGTGGACATAACGTTGTTAGGGGTGACCAAATGTATGTGTTGGCAACCACTCAAGTATTGACGACATTAGCTCTAAAAAAAAAGTGTAATGACAAAAGATTATGTTGTTTAGGTGACCACTTTCTTCGTGAGAAATCAAACAAATACCGACGCTGCCATTTCGGTTCCATACAAAATTCTCTAGACGGAGTAAAAATGACCAACGTTTGACTACTAAATTTGGTCCACCTATTAACTGTAACTACCCGAAAAAGGGTTTTAAGTGACCCATGGTCTGGTCATTATAAGCACTTTTTGTTGTAGTGGCAACCATGGCTTGTCTGCAACCATGGCGTCTCTGATGACAATATCGTTACTGAGAAGTGCATGTTTATTAAACTTCTTTCCCGAATATACCTTGTCAGATTTACCCTTCTAGTAGATCGTGAGATGGTCCGGTGAAGTTTAAGGAATTGACATCATAGGCCAGTGATCAAAATAACACCAAACATATTCTAAACTTCTCGCTCCCACCTGCTGGCTGACAGTGTGAACTGAGTGCAGCTCCGACAAGCAAGACCTACTTAATTTGAAGGGGGTAATGTCATAGATCACTAGGTAAAATTATCAATATATGTCTCGTTCAAATTAGTAGTTAAGTTAGATTGAAAAATTATGAAAAATGACCGAAATATCCTTCCTAAACAAAATTTTAAAAAATAAATTAAAAATAAATAGATTACTGAAATAGAGTTTCAATAGTTTTATTCAAAATATATTACCTTTTTTAAAAACTATCATTTTTATTCCTAATGAATTTTTAATATATGGAAGTTGCATATATACAAGATAGGAAACCGGATGAATATATGAGCACGGATCAACATCTTTTATATTTTTTATACCTGGATCGTATCATGTAATTTAAAGAAATACAGACATATTATGTACGCTGTACTATTTGTATTAAGCTTCAGGACAGTATGAACTCTACCATATTTACTATTTGTTATATCTATCTCTTTTTCAATTATATGATTCAATTTGGGTACAAATTATAGAAGATTCTGGTAGTGACAAAACTAGGGGATCTTCTCTCAAAATTATAAACAATATCTACTTCTATGATTTTTTTTCCATAAATTCTTGAATAATTTTTTTTCAATAAATAAGTGCAATTAATAAACCATATAATTTATTATTTTTAAAAGGATATTATTTAATATTTTGATTTTTCTTACGAATTCATGTATATTTTTGTTTCACACACATAAATCCATTCAAGTTGTACACGTTTCATGGAAGTGGTAGCCCATCTCGTAATGGAGCTACTTTATAGTCAGGATGAAGATGTAGATCTTTGGATCGAATCTCTCGTTAACATTTTGTAGTTGCAATCGTAATTTTAAGTCGTCGTGATAAAGTCTCCTTTCATAGGTGTGGTAGATATGGTTCAATCCAATGTGATATATTTTGGTCATCCTCTACTCCCAGTGGCGTATCTAGGATATAAAATGAGGGGGGTCGACTTTCTAAGGCAAAACAAAGTCCAAATTTTTTTTTCACATAATGTAAAAAATGTCTTAAAATTGTAACATCTTGAGTATTGTAGTCCAGGATGCTCAACTTCTAACATCTTGAGTATTGTAGCACCATCATTGGTAATTGTAACATCACCAATATGGCAATATCATCAACAAGCATCTGGAACATCAAACGGACCAACAGGAAAGGAATGGTAGAGAAGAGTATTCCACCCCCCAAACAAACAACACACACGAAAGGAAAAAAACCCCATTTGTCTTTCCACTTAATTTTTGGAGGTATTGTTAACATCTTCTGAATGGTGGCCTCTCAAAACCTCCAAAATAGCTTATTACAGGACCGGAACAAATTCCATTCTCCTACATAAACACTTTTTCCTACCTGAATTGCTCAAAGCATACAAGGGAAACTGGTAACAGAGAGAAAGCACAACTAAGATGCTCCGTAGTTTGAACTAGATGCTTCCACTCCATGACCACTGAGCTTGGAGATTCCTATCCAGATAAACCATACAAGCCACAATTGAACTGATTGATCCATATTTCCAATTGGCAAGTCGGATACACATACGACGAATGAACTTTGATCTATGAATATGCCTAAAGGTTATAAAGTTAACTGTTAATGGAAAGACGGGCACCCTGCCAAGTTTCAATTACAGAATGATTAAAACCAAGTTCTATGATTGGGAAACGCACGGACTATGGACTTCCCATTTAACAAAGCAACTGTAAATATAAAAGTCAACACATTATTGCCTCCTTGACGCAAGGCTATGTAGTTGAACTTAATGAAAAACAAATGAAGCTCTTAGCGCCCCCCCCCCCCCCCCCCCCGGGGTTTGCTACCCTCTAATGTGAAACCATACAAGTAAACCAATAAACAGAAATATATCAAGCATTAGTTCAATATATATATTTCCTACTTTCATGTTCAAGCATTAATTCCTTCCCTTACAAACATAATTACTCCCTCTATTTGGTGTCTCACTTTCCCTCTTTGTGAGAGTTCAGTATTGGTCAATAGTTTTCCAGCAGTGAATGTAAATCAGCATACCTTTGGAGGTTTGAATGGATAATCAGTTGGAAATGTCATGTCCAGGAAATATACACCGCCTTCGTATGGTGTTCCTAAGAATATGGATACGGAAACACTTAATCAATATGTCCAAATAAGTCATGCCAATAACACACAAATATATTTCTTCACAATTACACTCGTATGCATGTAAAATCACAGCCATAAACAGATATAGTCAAAATATGAAAAATATCATCCTATTTGTTTGTTTATTGACGAGATGACCTAATAACATAGTGAGGGAAAACCCAACTCAAAATAGCAGAAAAGGGGGGGAGTTGCCATGTGCTCAGTGGGTGGTGGTGGGATGGACGAACCAACACTGGGAACAACCTCACAAGTTTACTGAAACTATTTACCTTGTTAGATAAGCTGAAAGAAAAATACTAAGCAAGACCATTTATTAATTGTCCGCATGGCAAGACTACTTTATCTTTTATTTTATTTTTTCCTAAGTGGCAAGACCACTTTCTCAATCATAAGGGAAGAGGGTTAACAAATGGTTTGAGTAAGAGCATGAATACTTGACTGAAAACGGTCTCAACCAGAAACTTAGAGAATGAGACCTATATTCAAAAAAGCAGGCATGGATCCAAACTTCATCAATAGGTAATCTTGCATTATCAAACTGAACATAAAAGGTGGAGCTTTTTTTTTTCTTTTCCCTAAGCCATAAAAGGTGGAGCTTGAAACCAAAACTTCATCACCTGCCCAAATGAGTTCCTAACAGACATAAAAAAGTTCCATTTGGGAAAGCAAGTTACACGTAAAAGAAAGTAAACCCAAATAATAAAAACCAGCTTGAAAGCCATAACCTCATCACCAGCTCCGTTCCAAAATAAAAGCTTAATTGAGAAGGTGTTCTAAGCTAATACTGAAACAAAAAGCAAACCCAGATTAGTTTCAAAGACTAGAACTTCATCACCAACACAATACTCCTCACCAACCCAAATCCTCAAACTTCAAGTTGAACTTGAGAAAAGCGAGTCAATTAAGCAATAACCCAACTCAAATTCATGTAATCAATTTCCAGACTTCAAATTCATTTAATCAATTAGCATGAAACTCTGAAGCATACTAATTTACAGACTTCATAATTTCCCATTAAATTTAAGAACATTCAATTCTAGCTACATCCAACACTGCACATAGCACCGGGCAGCTGGTGCTACCTGAAATTGCTCAATTCCAATTTCCAAAACTACATGAAATTGCAAAGCTACATGAAATTGCCCAATTCCAATTTCCAAAACTACATACGGGCTACGACATCGGGCATCCGCATACCTGCACCTGGAGGCTGGAGTGGAGAGGCAGTCTGGCAGTCGGGCGTTGGCAGAGACGATATTTCCAGTGGCTGGGCCGCTGGTGCCTGGTGGACCGGAACTCCGGAAGTACTGGCCTGTGGGCGGCACCTGAGATTCTGAAAACTGAGAGCAGAGGCGGAGTCCCGGAGGGCAAGAGGCGAGATGTGAGTCACAGAGTCAGTGAGTGCGAGAGCGAGAGAGTTAGGCGGCGTCGGCAGCGGGCGCCGGGAGGGCAGGCGTGAGGGTTGAGGGAGAGGCGGAATCCGGGGAGAGATCGAGTGAGAGGCCGGTGTAACGGTGTTTCGTTTGATTTTTTTTTAAATCAAACAAAACAGGCCTGTGGGGAGTGTGGACTGGGCCAGCGGGCGGGCCAGTGGGGCAGGCCTGGGCGGCTGGGCCAGTCCCGCCCCACTGGCCCAGGAAGCAAGCCTGGGCAGCTGGGCCAGTGGGGGCAGGCCTGTTTAAAAATAAAAAATAAAAAATAAAATTAGTGGAGTTTTTGAGCCAGTGGAGGCGGCCGCCCCCACCGGCACCCCTGGCTCCGCCTCTGTCTACTCCTACTCTTACTCTTATTTCTGTCTCTTCATGTTAATTTCTTCATAAATTATTTAGAAAATTTAAATTACTGAAAATAATATATTAATAATTGATAAAAGGTAAAAAAATATTAAGAATAAAATAATAATAACTCACCCCTCATAAACAAAAAAAACTCCTAATACAAGTACGGGATAAGAACGCTTAGAAAAAAAAAAGTACGGGATAAGAACACGAGGGGCTTGTTTGGGAAAGGGGTTGAGGTTGAGGTTTTGGTTTAACTTTTGGTTCAAATTTCAATTTTCAATTTTTTTGATTTAAATATTGTTTTATTGTAAAGGTTTGTTTGGTTGTTTAAGATTTGATATGATTTATATTTTAGTTAAATTAAATAACACTAATTTATAGTTATTATGATATTCAAAAAATAAAAAAATATAAAAAATGATTATTATAAAATTCGAAAAATATATAATTCAAAAAATATGTAGAAAATAGCTTCATAAATATCAAAAATTATAAAAATAGATAAAATATGAAACTAATAAAAATTATTCATAGAAATTAAAAGACAAAGATAAAATCGTGCAAAATTTATATATATAAAAAATAAAACTTTACAAAAAAAAATTTGATTAAAAACTTCAAAAATACAAACTTAAAAATAATTAGCAAATATAATCATTATCAAAATTATTACAAAAAAATAATAAATAAAACAATAGAGAATATTAAAAAAATTATTAAAATAGTTACAAAAGTGTATAAATGTCTATAAAAGTTTTACCCACAAAAATTTTTGCAAAGTACGAACTCTCTAATACCCGTGTTAAGCATTTACTCAACCCTAACGAGCCAGGTAGTAACAATAAATGCAAATAATTTGCTCAGAAAAGAAAATATGCAAATAGTTCATTTTTACTAATCAATCATGAATCAACTTATTATAATAAATCCCCCTTATGGTAGTTTTTGCTTAGTTAGTTTATTGTACCGAACTCTGTTTCTTTCTTTCAGTATGAAGTTCTTTTTTCGAGAAAAATAAATAAATTTATTGTAATGCTAAAAATTTCAATTCATTTCTGGTTATCTTAGTGTAACCATATATAGTCGGTCAAATAAATTATAATATGCCTATTGAAGTGAGAGTTAAGTGGTACAACATATACTTCTGAATCAATGTTGAACATGGTTGCTGGGTAGAAATCCTAGAGAGAGAAAAAAACATAGAGATTTTTCTTCATAATCAATGGAAAATTAATTTTTGGTTTTCGGTTTTTTTTTTTGTCTTTTTGTTTTGTTTATTTATTGGTTTAACTATTACTAAATTTCCAAAATTAATTTTTCTATTTTTTAAAACATTTATAGAGATTTATACACTTTTGTAACTATTTTAATACTTTTTATTATTATTTTCTCTATTATTTTTTGTAATAAATTTGATAATGATTATATTGGCTAATTATTGTTAATTTTTTTATTTTTGAAAATTTTATTTGTTTCATAAATTTTGCTCAATTTTTATATTGTCTTTTAATTTTTATGAATAATTTTTATTAGTTTCATATTTTATCTATTTTTATAATTTTTGATATTTATGAAACTATTTTCTACATATTTTTTGAATTATATATTTTTCGAATTTTTTAAAATATTTTTTATATTTTTTATTTTTTGAATATCATAATAAGTATAAATTAGTATTATTTAATTTAATTAAAATATAAATTATTTCAAATCTTAAACAACCAAACAAACCTTTACAACAAAATAATATTTAAATAAAAAAATTTGAAATTTGAAAGTTGAACCAAAAGTTAAACCAAAACCAAAACCTCAACCCTTTCCCAGACAAGCCCGAGAGTTTTGATCCTTGAAAGTTGAAACGATATTCTATTTTAGCCAACCTTTTTTCTATAATAAGATATTCTCGGAAGAAAATAAAGAGTACAGTCAATACTTTTCATGGGAAAGCACGCCACAAAAAGTAGTCGGGGCCCAGTGGACAGCGATTCGACGCCTCAATCAACTGAAAACAGGTCCTTCCATTTACCACCCCTACACGACATATTCCCCCACGTGCTGTAATACCCCTCCCGCTTCTCCAACCCTTTTATCCCCACGTGCTCAAATTCTCCTGTCAACATTTTCTCCTTCGTCTTATTTCTATCTTCTCTGCACTGCTCTCTCTCTCTCTCTCTCTGTGCAACTCTATTTCTCTTTCTCTCTTCCCATCTCTGAAAATGGATTTGCACAAACTTCTTTTCTTGCTCGCAATCTATATGGTCGTTTTGGATTCCATAATTCCATTCGGGGAGTCAATTATGACCGCCGACGACGACCGGTCGTTCTTCGACCGCAGCTGCTGCATCGCTCCAAAGCCTTCGGCGGCTCAAAAGAACCGGACGGGCCGATCAGCAGCCGGTTCCTCTCAGGCTCTATTGGCTTCGGGCTGCGAGGTCTGGACGAAGGCCTGCTCGGAGGAGGTATTGGGCTTAGCGAGACGGCCGGAGACGGCGGAGTGGATCAGGAGCCTGAGGAGGAGGATCCATGCCAACCCGGAGCTCGCTTTCGAAGAGTTCGAGACCAGCAGGTTGATCCGAGACGAGTTGGACCGCATGGAGATTAGCTACAAGTATCCGTTAGCGAAGACGGGTATACGGGCTTGGATCGGAACCGGTAGCCCGCCGTTTGTGGCTATCAGAGCTGACATGGACGCACTCCCAATTCAGGTTCCTTTTTTCAGTTCTTATTTTCGACAGTGAATGAAATTGTGTTTTGTTGGATTGTTACCGTTCTTTTGCATTTCTTTCTGACTCTTTCGCTTATATCTGTTGAGTTTCATTAGAAACTTCAAGATTGTCTTCTTTTTTTCTCCTTTTCATATAAGTTCTTCCTTACCTTTTTTTTTTCTACTTCGTTTCCTCAATTTGGACTACTTGGAGTCAGTGTCAGTCGATCCCAAAGATTTCATTTTGAAGATAAACTTGGAAGAGATAAAGTTCTTTTCGAATAAAATTATATTTATCTTTTTTTAATACTGACATATATAATAAGATCTGATATCATTCCGAATATAATTCAGAACTAATAGATATACGACAAAAGACTTCGATATTGCACATGAATATAATTTTAGTACTTCCAGACATCACGTGTTGGATAATAGTATTGCTCGAATCCCGAAGCAAAAAGTTGCACTTGCATTCCGGCTGAGATTTTTTTGGAAGAACCAAGTGATTCACTTTGCTCTGCATCTTTTAGTTGGAACTTTTAACATTAGCCCAAATAATTACTCTCAATTGAACCGTTGTGTTCTGGTATTTATTTGCACGCATGATGATCTTCTTCCCTTTCCCGCTGCACTAAATTTGTGGTCAGCATGAGAGTGTTATCCTAAAATAAGGGGAATAATTTAGAATTTGTTGCAGGAAGCTGTTGAATGGGAGCACAAAAGCAAAGTTGCCGGCAAAATGCACGCTTGCGGGCATGATGCACACGTTGCCATGCTTATCGGCGCCGCCAAGATCTTGAAGAGTCGCGAGCATCTTTTGAAGGTTTGGCCTCGGCCTCGTTAATCTGTAGATCTGCTTTTCGTAATGTTGGTTTATTTTCACGATTTCTTCTGATGAAAAAAAAGGATAAATGCAAAACTGGTCATATGTTATACGTAAAAATCGATTTAGTCTTTGTGATATGAAAATCATCGATTTAGTCCTTGTGATTTCAGAAAGTGATAAAATCAGTCCCTGATAGAGGACTAATAACAAACGAAATGAACTAAATCGATATTTTTCATATCACAGGGACTAAATCGATTTTTGCGTATAACACAGGGACTGATTTTGCATTTATCCCGAAAAAAAAGGAAAAAAGAAAATATAGTAATTAAATCCTCTAGGGGTGGTTATCTGATTATCGAAAAATAAAAAAAAAATAATATCCCATTTTTTCTCGTCATTACGGTAATTTATTTTTCATTTACTTTTTCTTCAGAAAAAGTAGTTGTATGTAGTAAGTTAATTTTTTGTGAGGTTTGGTACACTACCTCTAAGTGCGGTTGAATTTTCTGTGGACGACAGTTCACCAAGAAAAGAGTGTAAACACGATGGGTACTTTAGCATTGCCTTGAAGGATAGATGCTTGCCCAATTTTGATATTTGGGACATGAAATCCTTCAACTGTTGAAACCGAACACACTGGCTCCGTTACTTAGCAAAAAAAGAACACACAGGCTCCGTCCCCACTTGTGCTGTTCCTGTCTTTATGCCTGCTTGCCACTGATTAAGAAAATTGCACCTGCCGGCCTACCATGCTCACGTCTACCGATAGAGAACAATGGATAAATGATTTTTTTTAAAATAACGAGGAGAAACTGTGTTAGGCCACCGAAGTGAGCTCATCTAATACACATGTAAATTTTAAAGAGCTAGCACAAATCTATTCACACTATTGTGATTTCTACTTAAGTTGGTTATGATATTCATTCAGCGAGGAATCAAACTTGTTGGCCTACCCACACTGAAGCAGGCCCGCAATGGTAAATAAATGAAAATTCTCAAACAAAAGTCAGTAGTTTGTTAATATACAGCAGAGTTCTTTGTAGAAATTCAGTCACTTATAGTATATCTACACCTTTAAATGTATGTATATACCATTGTGTATGTCTTTGTGTATATATGTGTGAATAGATCGGATCTTATATAAGGTGTAAGAGGAGAAAATAAAGGAAGTCCAAGAAGTTGGAATTGCTTCTCCAAAAATTCGTTTCTCCCCCTTTTGATTGTGCAGTACTTTACAACCCAGAACTCAAGCATGCCACACTTCTAAAAAGGGGGTCACGTTTTATGGACAACATCGTCTAACAAACACAGTACTTACAAGTCATTAGATTCCCTGTTGAGTTGGGTTGGTGTGAGCAGGGAAGAAGTTTTATTCCTGTCATTTCTGGTTATAATGCGACACCATTGTGGCTGTCTTGTTGGATTTGATGCGAGAATAATGGGTATTTTTTAGGTCATGCTTTTCCTGTTTGGTTTAGCTGATTGCCATTTGTACCTTATTCTTTGCTTACTCTAGTGTCTTTCCAATCAAATAAAATTTTCGAGAAAAATTAAAATGATATCACCACAGATTCACACATGTTCTACCCTTTTATAAAGGAGGTGGTAATCCACCATAAAAAAAGAATAAAATGGGGAAATCAATAATTAAATATCGAATCATGAATGATAGAACCTCTCGCATGCTTGGTCCTTAAGCAGAATCTAGTGTTTTTTTTTTTGCTTTTTTTTCCAGTCTCTTGCTATTTGTAGCAATAATTGTTAATAATTTCCTCTTCCCATGTGGTACCCATCTCATTTTTGCCTCTTAAAAACTGAGTGGAAAAGTAAAGGTGACGAAGAAAATAAGGATTGCTTAGGTTTATCTAATGCGCATGCAATGCTTCAATTTCCCTTATAAATCGGTGTCGTTTTAAGTATGACTGTCCTGAAACAAAGTCCTGATGAGATTTGTTATATTTGAGGCTCAAGAGACAGCTAGAGATGAACTTAACTTCATTTGATAATACGAATAATAATAAAAAGAACCGTTGTAGTTCATGTTTTTCGAGAATCTAGACGATGTTTTTTGTCTTACATAGATGAAAGCATGCGATTCAAATGGTGTGTTCTGATCCCTGGGAAATAATTTTTAAAAGGAAGGAACCGATTGGCTATGTAAAAGAATATGATTCTCGTCCTTTCCAACACCAGTGCGATATAAAAACTTGTTTATATAACTGGGAGAGGGAACTGGTTGGAACATTGGTATATTCCAATCAAATAATCAAGCTTTTTTTTGGGAATTTTTTTTTTGTTTTTTCTTTAAGATGTACTACTGCTAAGCTTCCTAGCTTAACAATGTCGTATGGTTGCCATGACAGGGAACTGTCGTGCTGCTCTTTCAGCCAGCAGAAGAGGCAGGGAATGGTGCAAAAAGGATGATTGGGGACGGAGCTCTGGAGAATGTGGAGGCTATATTTGCAGCCCATGTATCCCATATGCATCCTACGGCCAACATCGGGTCAAGACCTGGTCCGTTGCTCGCTGGCTGCGGCTTTTTTAGAGCCGTGATTAGTGGCAAAAGGGGCCGCGCTGGGAACCCTCACCACTCTGTTGACCCAATTTTGGCAGCCTCGGCTGCCGTTATCAGCTTACAGGGTATTGTGTCCCGCGAATCAAATCCATTGGACTCGCAGGTGCGTCTCACTAGAGTACCATTTCCCTGGTAATTGGCATTTGCCATGCACGACACTCACTCCAAGCAGCACATGTGTAGTAAGACTTTGTAGAACTGAGCTGTTTCCCTTTATTTTCACCAGGTTGTGTCGGTAACATCGTTTAATGGAGGGAACAACCTCGACATGATCCCGGACACAGTTGTCCTTGGTGGAACTTTCAGGGCTTTCTCCAACTCAAGCTTTTACCAGCTTCTTCAGAGAATAGAAGAGGTTTGTCTCCCGAACTCCCAATTGATTTCAGCACTCTCCCAAATACGACAAGAACTTTCTACCTTGTCCGCTAAATATGCAACCATGATTGCTCTCCCGTGGGGGGACCTGCCTTGTTCCTAACCTTTTTGTTTGGCACCAGAAAGATCATAACCGTTTCCTCTGTTTACTGGGGTACAAAAGAAATTTTATACAGAATTAAAAAGGAATCTGGAACCAATATGAGATAACAAACAAATTGCCATGATTGCGAACAGGTAATTGTGGACCAGGCCAACGTATACAGATGCTCGGCTGTGGTTGACTTCTTTGAGAAGGAGTCCACCATATATCCCCCCACCGTAAACGATGAGAAGATGTATGAGCATGTCAGGAAAGTGGCTATAGATTTGGTGGGTCCGACGAATTTCAGGGTGGTCCCACCAATGATGGGTGCAGAGGACTTTTCCTTCTACTCTCAGATGATCCCTGCAGGCTTCTTCTACATAGGCATAAGGAATGAAACCTTGGGTTCGATACACACGGGTCACTCACCCTACTTCATCATTGACGAAGATGTTCTTCCTCTAGGCGCAGCGACTCATGCAACCATTGCAGAAAGATACCTCAACGAGCATGGATGATTGATGCTAGTGAATCAGCTGCATCTTTTGCAACGGGCGGGAGCAAGTCACGCAGAGTTCTTCGTGCCTTGCGTGCTCTATGAATTGTAGTGGACTCTGCCTCTAGAATCTAGATCCCAATGTAACTATTAGATTGTTGTTGTTGTTGATTGTGTTATAAGTGATAGTAAATCCATTTCATCATTCTGCTCAATGGTAAGGACTCGTCGATCTCTTCATTTAACCAAGTGGGTCTTGATCAGCTACTGGTTTTAGGAAAGTGAAGCTCGTTTCACGGAGTTAATCATTTGTAATTAAAGATATCATTGGCGAGGGTAGAGACATGGTTGGGTGTAACAGTGAAATGTTTTTATATGAAAGTACTCCACTTGACAAGTCGGTTTTCCAAGATGTGAATCCTCAAGTCTATGTGGATTCATTACAAATAGGGTGGGTTTGTGTTGTAAAATTTTTATGTTGTTAAAATTTTAGGTCTTGGGTATAGTGAAAAAGTGAAGAGAAAGGTTATTTTTTATATTTTTTGTAGTGAAAAGTTATGATTTGATGGGGGAGAGATTATATTGTAATATTTTATTGTGAGGGGGTAAAATGTTGTGAAATTTTTTGTAGCAAATGGACCCATAGTATCATAGCCGGTTGTTGGCTCCTGTGCTACGCCGCCGCCACGCCTACAGAGTGGTTGACCATGGATCTGGTGGTACGAGCACGACCCTAGTCCAGGTAATAAAAGGAGTGATCATGGATCCAATGGAACGGACACGGCCCCAGTTCGGTGAATAAAAGCTCCATGATGCTCGAGTAAAGTGGGCGTTAGTCTTAAAAGGGTGGGTATATGTAGCAGTAGAATGTCTTTATATAACTTGGAGGCATCTCTACTTGGCATGCCGATTTTCCAAAGTGTGAATCTCCCGACCTACGTGTGTTCATTACATTGGGGATCTCATGAGTGACAACGACTCTTAAACCAATCATTGCCGCTCACAAGGATCTCGCATCTAACCTTGCATGCTTACGGTGGCATGAGAACAATGGACTTTAACCTATATCCCCACCATTCTCTTTCTTCAAGTTTTAACAGCTAGAAAGCGCCAACTATCCTCTGCCAGCAAAAAATCTATGAAATAAAGAAAAGCAAAAGCGTGAGTCAGCATCTAGCAGAACAAAACATGCACACGGGTGTATTTTTACTGAGTTTGAACTCCAGGACTACTCTGTATTCAAGCTCCTTCATTACATTCGAGGAACACAAGTCAAAAATAAAATTTAAAGCATCTAATTCTCAATCTCAGTACAACTTTCATGTCACGAACGATTCAGGTTTTCAAGGTTCTCAGCAGAGAAAAAAATGACCTATTTTCTGTCATAAAGTCTCACCTTCTCTCACCACATAAAGATCTAGCAGCTTGTACAGCAAAATATGTAAGGATGATGTCGGCACCAGCACGTCGGAGACACATAAGTGACTCCATCATTACCTTTTCTTCGTCAATCATTTTCAGAACTCCACCAGCCTTGATCATTGAGTACTCACCTGAAACCTGAAACCAAAAAATCTCAGTACTCACCCAAAAGATGAGTCCATTAAGGCAAAATCTGGACAAACACTCTGAAGAGGAGTGGGCAGTTTGAAATATCGAAGAGTAAAAAGGACAGTAGTGGTGTGGGTGCTAGTCACCAAACAAACAAAATCTGAGGATGGTCATTAGAATCCTACATCTTTGCAACGACATTGTGGAAATGTTTTCTGTTGCTAATTAATATTAATACCTGCACAAGTACCCTCTTTTTGTTTTACACAAACACGAAGAATACCATATCCATGTGGGGCTAACAGTCATGGTACATTGGCCATAGGAAGGGTTGACTACCCAAAAGGATGTATAAGAATAGGCATCGACACTAAAACCAAGAAAACCATCTGTCACTTTTAGTGCGTTGATGCAGTATTGAGGCATGTGGTCCACAACAGACAGAGCCATAGTTATGCATCAATCCAGTAATTCAGGAATGGTGCATGGATAGCTCTGTATTCCATCAGAACCCGTATCCACATCTGTACTTCATTATATTGAAGCATGAAGAACAAATGCAAGATGGCTTGATACGATTTGACATGGTAAAAGTTGCAAGAATGTCAGTCCTCAGCCTTGCTGGAAACAGTTAGAGAGAAAGCATTTCCCAGCATTTAAATACCTCTAGAATGACAAAGATTGTGCTACTTACCTATTTCAAAGTCCTTCACAAGCGGAGAGTTTAGAACAAAATTTTGTGTATAAAAGATAAGCACACACGTCATTTTCACAATAAAATATACTCCAATTTATAGTCTCTCTTGTCATCCACTTCCCCCTCCTCTCCTCAACAGAGAAAGAAAGTGAACATTCAAAAGAAAACCTTCATATGAGCTTCCATTTGATTGGAAAAAAGAAGACAAAAACGGGGTTAATGTGCTTTTTGGCAGAAAGGTTGGTTTGGAAAGCATGGAGTGTACAAATTTGGAATGCTGCCCCTTTACTTGATGTGGATGATTTGGAGGGAAACAACGACGCTGAGTTTACTGGAAAAGCTAATACTTATTATTGATTTTCACAGCACCATATTTTGGTGAGACCATTTCTTCTCACGAATGGGATTCAAAATCCTTCTCCAACTGTAGACGCATTGAAACATTTTAGAGAAACAATTGACTAGTTCCTTGACAAGAAAGTTCTTGTTTTGTCAATCTTTATGTTTTTCTGCACCACAAGTTGGTACAAAGGAATAGTCTTCAAAGTTTAAGCTAATACATATTTGTTTCGAGGGCAAATGCCACCTGCCATGATCTGCTGCCAATTGGAAATTTCATTGGTTCTAAAGAGACTACATAGGTCCTAAATTAAGAACGACAAGAGGTAGACAAGAATCCTAAAGCGAATCTGCATTGAAGCGTTAAGAAGAGTGCACGAAATTCAAGTCAAGACTGAGAATTGAGCTAAGGACTGGGGGAAATCAAAGATGACATGGGAGGGAAGGTTAATAAATATTACTGGAATCACAAAAGTTATTGCAAGCAAGTGACTGCAGTGCTCAGAGACCAAGAAAACAAAGACAAAAATAAAAATAAAAACAAAAACAGAAAAAGTACCTGATATGCAGCAATTGGCAAAGAAGAGTTATCCCGGAGAAGCCTTATAATATCCAAATATGGAAGACCAGGTTTCACCTGTCACCCAAGTTAAAATCAGCATGGCCTGAGATTCTGCCTTGAGCAAACATGTTTGAAGATCAACAAAGGAGTAAAAAAATACAAA
Organism: Myrica gale; assembly: GCA_963930655.1. NCBI lineage: Eukaryota > Viridiplantae > Streptophyta > Magnoliopsida > Fagales > Myricaceae > Myrica > Myrica gale. Next base: position 29,253,364 of record OZ005601.1, on the reverse strand, counting down.
CCAAGAGTATATCAGCGCCTTCAGACTCATCTTCGCGGGTCTCAACCAGAGCCTCTCTGTAGTTGGCTGGATTCATCTGATAACTTTTCTTTCCATATTAAAAGCAAAATTGAGCAACAGAAGCATAGATAACAAATCAACATAAAATTAAAATTAATCAACTACATACGTCTTTTTGTCTCCAAAGCGTGGATTTGAATCAAGTGCTTCTCTAAATGGACCATAAAATGAACTTGCAAATCTGTTAGCAACATGATAGAAACAGACATCTTAGAACAGTGACCAACACAAAAGCAGCAAAAATAGAAGGGGATATCATCTGCAAATGATATCCAACTACCCAAAGAGTTGATTATAACAAATGGTTGTTCAACCTAGAAACAGGATGCAGACCCACACATGGTATGAACCACAAAAGAAAACCACATACGACTAGTCAAACGGTAATCTAAAATCCACTAGACAAGCATATGAATTTCCCATGGAAATTACCGGCTTCCATCTGTATTTTTCGCATTCAAACAAACACCCCACCTTCTCTGGAAAGAAGTCACTGACAAGCTAAGGGTCTATTAAGTTTTGTTTGCCCATAGGGTGCAAATGACTCAACGTCAGTGAGGAAAATGTAAATTCAATACTTGGAATCTTAAAAGCTACCCCATGCAGAGCCCGGGGAAAACTCCTACCACTGCTGAAAATATCAAAATGACATCATTCCAGTCAAATGATGTATTCCTTATTATTTCCAGATGCTCCATAATGGTGCACTGTCACATGATTTCTGAGCAAGAGGTGACTTTCAAAAGTTCCTAATGCGACTTTCATGTACTTCATAAGACATCTAGTGTGACTTTCTGTGCTTTGATGGACTGTAAAGTAACCTTATTAGCTCACTCTCTCTCTCTCACTCTCTCTCTCTCTCTCATTCTGTGTCTGTGAGTTTGTGTTCATGTCTCGTGTCAGACATTCATACACAGACACATAGACAGTTTAGTTTTTATTTCCGGTTATCCTCTGCATTTCCATATTTTTATCTCTGATGTCTACAGTTTATTGCATAGAGAAATGTGTATAATGTTTTTTCTTTCTCCATGTGGAAGTTAAACACGCATGATTTTCTTCTATTGAATTTTTTCATTACAGAGAAACCATATTTCATTTGAGACAATTCAATTGCAGTGTCATGCTTGGATGCTAGTATGAATCAAAACAACCAGAACTCCTGAAACGTCATTGTGGGTTTGGCTAAACATGTGGACTATGTATGCATAACAAAGACAACTAAATAGTTGTTTACAGCAATCGAAAAGGAACTAGAAAAGTGAAATCGTGGAATCAAATTACTTTGCCGTATAAGACATTATTGAGACATCTTGAAATCCTTCAGCATCTAAAGCATCTCGAATGGCTCCTACACGCCCATCCATCATGTCACTGGGACTGACTACATCAGCTCCAGCTCGAGCCTGGTATTTAGAAGTAACCAAGACAGAATGCACATTAAGAGAAAGTAGTCAAGTAATAGCAGTGGAACACAAAGAACACATTGTCCATACCACCACTGTGGTAAATATTACAAACCTTTGCCAAGGTTGATCAATACCGGTGCCTTTCCCCAAGATTATAACGTAAATTAATCAGAAGCCTTGGGAGAGAGGTACATGGTTTCACAGACTTAAAGCAGTTAACTAGACCGACCATCTTACCCAACTTTAAAACTCCTGGACATAGATTTTGACAACTTCTAAGAGGAAAAACCCCGTAAATCAGATTCTTTTCTGCTCAAATCAAGGAAATCCCAGGGAAGCTTCTGCATGAGAAGGCTTAAAAAATGAAAAAACCCAATACGTGTGATGGGCCATTGCACCTTCAGAAACCTCAATAGCGTCTCCAATCTAGTTTGAAATATCAATGGAGATGTTTGGTATTTTCACAAACTGTAAACGCTATGAATATGGAATAGATTACAGTCTACCAAGAGTACCTGGGAAACAGCTTGCTTACATAATTGATAGACAGTCTCATCGTTCAATATAACACCTGCAGGGTATCAAGAACATATAGACATTCGCAATTATTAAATACCATGTGAGATAAACAGATAGAATGCACAAAAACCTAGGCCATGGAGTCAGCTTGATCAGAATATTGTCCAAATTTTGTTGGAAACTTGAGAGTTTATTATAAGAAGTTATTGAGCATGTACTACATCACCAGCCGCCTTAAGACATTGATGGATCGTAATGTCAAGAGAAACCATTTTTTATTGTCTTATTAAATTGATCTCTTCATTCTTCTTGCACAACATCTGAGAAGATTCTCCACACTTTTCTTTTAAACATGACAACAATATTTGAAACATAAAATACATTTCTCTTACCATCTTCTCTGACAATACCATCATGACCATCGGAGGAGTATGGATCCAAAGCAACATCAGTGTAGATTACCTGATGAAAGACAGATTGAAAAATTAAAAAGAAGGATATAATTCCACAAAAAGATGAACTGTACACTTAAAATCCTTCTATGGCCCTGAAAAACTAATGCCGCATAGACTTACAAGGTCAGGGTATTTATCCTTGAGTAATCGTATTGCTCGGGGCACTAAACCATTGTCATTGTATGCTTCATCACCTGATGGAGACTACATGCGAAAAGGCAATTGTCATTAATATGGAAGAGAACAAAAGCTGTGATACCCCGAATCCCACATGGAGTGGGAGAGGAGAATGAATGAGTGATTGGTTCTATAAGGGTCAAGTCCCACATTGGGACCTTACTAGGCTGAATTGAGCTTTATAATGATCCAAGGAGCTTCAAGAGCAACCTTGACTAGTCATTTTGAAGTCAAAGCACAGATGTGGCTAGTGCTTGTCCTTGGGTCGTTACAAATGGTATCAGAGCGGTCCTAGTAACCACCAATGTGGGCCTTGACGAGGACGTCAAGGGTTTATGAGGGGGAGATTGTGATACCCCGAATCCCACATGGAGTGGGAGAGGAGAATGAATGAGTGATTGGTTCTATAAGGGTCAAGTCCCACATTGGGACCTTACTAGGCTGAATTGAGCTTTATAATGATCCAAGGAGCTTCAAGAGCAACCTTGACTAGTCATTTTGAAGTCAAAGCACAGATGTGGCTAGTGCTTGTCCTTGGGTCGTTACAAAAGCCATCCTGAATCATACCACAACCCCCCCCCCTCCAAAAAAAAAACCAAAAAGAATCCAAAGAAAAAAAAAGGAACGATCAGCCAAGGAACTGAGAGAATAAGAACCTTCAGAGCATCCGGGACTTTGGGGAAGAGCACAACACTATTGACGCCGACATCTTGAGCCTTTGCAACCTGGTTTAGACAATTGTTACTCAATGCTCATTGTAGATATTGATTAACTTTGCCTCTCTTTTTTTGCTCGGCACAATAACATTTCACAATCATTTTTTTCACGAACTCCAATACCTTTACCAACACTTTTTTTTACAAATTGAACTTATTGATTTAGCATTTCATTTTGGAGAGTAGATTTCTTCTTTTCGTTCTTTTTCTTTTTGAGCTGTTTGGATGGAGAAAGTCCTGGAATTTGGCCAATTCTGGAGGGTTGCAGCTTTTTAATAATACAAGAAGTCGAAGTTACGCTGCTAGTTGCTTTATAAAATTTGCTTAAAAAGCAGATTCTGCTTCATAAAATTGACAAAGTGCCAAAGCACCCTTGTGTTGCCAAAAGGCATACCAATAGCCTCAACCTTTTTAAAGCCTAAGTGACCATGAGAATGTCCCACCAACCGAATATAAGATCAACTACTGATACATCACGGCAAATCTCAGTCTTTGGTAAAGACCAGCTTTAGTCGACCATACACCAGAAAACCTTGGAATTAGTTGTTATAATGTTGGGAAATTAATCCTGTGGGCGGAAAACATAAATGCCAATCATTTAGTCGTGCATGAAATGTAAAATCAGTTGGAGCTAAATCACCTCTTCTACAAGTCCATGTCTCCAACCAAGCCTGTAACATCCAGGCATTGCTCCAATAGGTGTGTCCTCCTCACCTGCAAGTGGTGCAGAGCGGCATATTCATAGCATACAAATTGAGACAGGTTTATCCATAAATGCACATATGTATGCAGTACACACAAACACAAGAGAGAGACAGAGAGACAGAGATTGGCACCAATACCAACCTTCATGAATAAACAGTGGATAAACAAAATTTGCGGGTGATAAGTGTGTTTCCTGGAAAGCCGCCCGCAGCACTGGTGACTTACGGTTACGACGGGGACGTCGGTTTAGTGGCTGATAGAAACCAAAAACAATCATCAAGAAAGGAGTCGCCATTACCAGGAACAACAATTAAATCCACAAAACACAAAACTATCAACTCCCAGTTAAACTTTTCCATCAACTTACATGGGCCATGATTTGACATTCTAAAACTTCAAAACCTACTCCACTTACTAAAATCATATCCACACGATCCATGCCGTACTACTCTGTTTATTCAGAATATCTAGCAAGATTATTACAATAACATTCTCCTTCTAATACTCACAAGTGAAGGGACCACAGGTGTTCCGGCTGGTGCTGCTGGCTTGGGAGGGACGGGAGGGGCTTCTGGTACGTTGCCAGCCACGACAGCGGCTTCGCATTCTGCATCACTCAACCCCCTCTTCTCAGTTGGTCGATCATGCCTTTCGCTTGCTCTAACAACCACAGTTCTTGGCGGACGAACCTTTACTGCGGTTTTAACGCAATTGAACTTGGAATTGCAATCCAAACCCTTAATTGCTTGGAGATTACAAGGAGTACTAAAGATACTCGAGGCCATAGGCTATCCCAATACTCTCTCTGGAACCAAATGTCTGTATTGCGCGCACAAAACAGCAATGCAGATCAAAATGAAAAGTTCACATATTTATACGAAAGAGTGACAATTGTTTAACTAAAACTAGTTTCCAGTCTAAGTATACTAAGGCAAGAAAAGCAGCTAGAGGTTATCCTCTTAATACCAGACGCTAAATAATTTAAAAGCCAAAGTTTTGTCTGGCAGGTGAGTAAGAGGAGCCAAGAAAAGCAGATGATTTTCTCGTTAGCAGTTACATTCTCAACGCAATTGAAAAATAAATGAAAAAAAGAGAGCTAAAAAGTCGTCTCATCTCAACAATCATTTCATTCCTCCTACTTACTTTTTAGACAGCCAAACAGAGCACAAGAAAACTTAGTAAGATACACAAGACTTTCCCGAGAGAATGGAGGAAAAGCAGATCGGAACAAGAATCTTACCTTGGATACGAAGAAGGAGCGGAAGAGGCAAACAGGGGAACAGAGGATCTTATCGGATTGGGGTATTTAAGGGAGGCTAGCTGACATATGATCATTTCCTCTACTGTCGTATTCGTAATTTATTGCCTGGTAGTAGTACGCACTACGCAGGTACCCACTTCGAGATTGACTGAGGTCTAAGAAAGGTGGTTAAAAATTCCCCTTTACCGCACACTAGCGGTATGGGCCTTTCTTTTTGGGCTTTGATATGAGCCTTTCATGATAAAGGTCCAATAGGAGTTTGGACCAAGAAGTTGATCGAGTATTGGTCTTCGGATAGCCTTGTTCGTTCTCGTTTCCGGACTCTCTCAAGCCCATACATGCCGAGCAGTAGCTGCAGTACCAGGCCTGGGCTTTTTTACAATACAATTAAAAAGTTGCAACCCCTTGTCTGGCCCAACCGTACAAGAGTTTCTAAGAGCACTTCTCCTTGTGGTTGGGCTTCCACTTTGACATGCGAGAATATGCAAACACCCATGCCGACTCGAGTGTATAAACAAAGTTATTTAACGTGAAATTCTTTTTTTTTTAAGAAAAAGAGGACAATACCTTAGAAATTTATTAAAAAATCCTCATCTATTACAGAGAAATACCATAATTACACTCAAAACAAACCAAGAATTTTCAAACACAAAATGAAGGACTAAAAGACGCAAAAACAAAATAAAAGGACCCAAGGAAACAAAAACAACAATACAAACTAATAAAAATAAATAAATCTAAAGCCTAATATTAGCATAATCCAAATCCAACCTTTTATTATAGATAATTTTATACTATTTGGTTTAATTTGGTTATGAAAAAAAAACCAAAGAAGAAGACATTGAAAGAGACTGCTAATATAACTCTCTCCCAAAAAGACAGGTCTATTCACTGTCCAGGGAAACTTGGTTCAAAGACGAACAACATTCCACAAACTTTAGTTGTGTTAGTATTTTAATTTTGGTGTAATTTTGTGTCAAATTTTAATTTTAAATTGGCTTATATTTTTAAGTTTAGTTAAATGTTCAAGAGATTAAGGAGTCTAAGATTAAGAGCTAAAAACAAGGTGATATATTGGTGATGCAAAGTATTTAAAATATTTATTTCTTTTTATATTCTTTTGAAATAAAAATCAATCAACCCTATAAAATATATAGAGAGATCGACTAAGAAAATTAAAGAAGGTCATTCTAAGCTTTACTTAAATTCAAGCAAGTGAAGGATGCATATATCTGAATCACATGTTGTAAAATTTACTTATAGTTTTTTTATTTCATCAACAAAATTTTTATCTATTGTATTATTTAAATTTATTTTATTATTAATTATTAAATATATGAAAAACACCTATTCAAGGTGTTAATAGGGTGTGTAAACAAGATTTTTGAAGCTGGTCGTCGGCATAGAAACGAACTGTAGCTTAAAAAAACATTAGAAAAGCCAAAACATGTGGGTTTTGTTTTGACCCAAACATTGATGTTCTCTGAATTGATGCTGGTGGGTCCGTACCAGAGTCAGACTTTGTTGGACTCGTGGATTTTCACGCATGATATCTTTGACAATCATGGCAATCATGGGTGACTAAGGTGAAAGCAATGAAAGGGTACAAAGAAAATCTTAATTGGATGTAAAGCATGTTTCCAATTCCTTCACCTTTCTCTCCCTCTCCTTTATTTTAAAGTTGTTCCTTTCTTTTGGGTTTATTTTACGAGTTCCACACCACATTTAGCGGAAATTATTTATCGGGTCCCACTTAAAAAAGAGAGTCTTTGATCAGCAAAATCACGTAATTTGATTGTTCTAAACACGATTGTCATTAATCTCGTCGTACAAGCCACTACAAGAAATATGGGCTCTGCCCACGGTAGAAGTCGTGGCAGAAGGTGTTCAAAACCGTCGGGGAAGGCTTTTGGCCTCATAAATCTGCTTTCTTCCTTAAGTTCTTCTATTTCCTCTTCACTCAATCTGTCGGCTTCTCTCTAACGAATGGATGCTTTGATGCCGAAGGAGGAGAGTTGTGTGCGGTCTCCATGTGAGAGAACTTTTATCCCCGCTTTTCATCCCCACTGTTTTCAGATTTTGGTATATAAGAGGAAGTTGTCTCCCGCCTTGGCGCATTTTTTGCACTTTTTGAAATTTGGGACTTCTGTCGACGACATATATTTTGTCCTTTTAGTTGCACGTGTTATACATCTCTCATTGTATATGCCATAAGATTTATGGACTAAATTAGGTGCTTCCGTTTTAACATTGTAATGTGCAATCCATCTGATGAAGGAAATGTGTTCGCTATATGGACATGGGGTAATGACACAATTACCGTGTTATTACTGTTCAAAATATCACAAAAACAAATTAAAGTTTATTTAGTTAGATAGTCCTTGTGCTCTATGATGCCAACTTTTACATGATAATCTCTGTTGGTAAGAAACTTCATATAATTCAGCAATCAATTCATGGTGTCCACAAGTTTCAGCAAAGCAAATTGGTCACTTTGAGGCTACGCCCCTTAACTGGCATGATTACAAGGAGTCAATTACTGAGGAAGCTTTGTGGGATGGTCACCTGTAGGAGTTCACATGATTGAGAACCCAACTCACAAGAAAAGCCAACCTCAGCCCCATTTTCACAAGCACTCAATAGAAAAATTAGTCATTTCAACAATCCAAGAAAGTAATAGAAATTAAGAATAAAATTCTTGTCGAAATAGAAAATTAATTAACATAAGCTGATCCATCATGATTGTTGATAAACAAGGATGCTCCAGAGGGTGTAAACCAGAGATTAGACTCCCATGGATTCTTCTGCTATAATTCGAACCTCAACACCATCCCTCTACCCTTTTTATGTCCTCACTTAGAAGTTCTTCATACCTTGGCTCAATCCTGAAAATAAAAAGCAGGATCCTATTAAGTTCATGACAAGTTCACTATTTAATTCTAAATGCTAAGGTAATTCTTTGACTAAAAAAATCAGCTAGCATGAAAGGAATGAAACTCTTTCAGTTCATTCATAAATTTCCAAAACTTATTAGAAACTCAATTCACTTGGCTTGTGTCTGGGGAGAAGCTGGCTACTGGGACTAATGAACATGCATTATGAGTAATTGACAACTTAAAAACTTTGGAAAGAATGTCACTGCAAAAGGAAGAATAATTCTTACATTTTGTATCTGGAGGATACATTGATCCAAAGCTGTAAAAGTGGGCATATAGAGAGAATGGGCTATAATTCTTACATTTTGTACCTCAGCCCCATTTTCACAAGCACTCTGTAAAAGTGGGCTGCAGGAATCAAAGTCCATTGTGTAATCCCTTTAAAATTTGAGCACCTGACGCTGTCCTAATAAGCATAGACTTCACTTGTTATCTGCAGGTGGAGAGTATAATAAACAATTTTACAACAGGACTGGTAGAAAAAACTAAAGTAATACAAACAGACTTAGTACAAGCACGCGTCATAACAATAACCATTGTTACATGAGATGAATCTAATTCTGAGATAATCATGCTATCCTTTGAAGTCATTTTAGCAAGCATCACTTATTATCCACATCCTTTACCACTTTTGATTCCTGAATTATTGTCCTTCACTGCAATGAAATATACAACTAATAAAACATAAATGTGCCCAACAATGCAGGCATGAGACTTCCAAATGGAACAATTCCTATATTAGAACACATCAGCACAACATGAAGGACAGCAGTAGCCAGTGGCGAAACAACTCAAATTATGGTTACAGCAACATAGCACAACAGCACAGCATAACAGTACAAATACTTGGACAGAACACCAATACAGCAGCACAACCTCACAACAAGAGATCATCATCAAACAGATAACACGACAACAAAGTAGCAACAGAGGGCAGACATATCGCACAACATTAGCACCCTCAAACAACTCAGCTGGCAGGTCCCATCTCAGAAGGAGCTCTAGATTTTGAGAAGTTCTTCCAATTTTTTGAAGATCTTACATTACATTCAGTTGACATGCAATGGAAGGGTTATTAATGCTGAGGAATTGTTACAAGCAACAAATTCCAGTGAATGTGTGCTCCAGTGAAACTCAGTGTACACCTCCTTTACTTCATCATTTATCTGACTTGGTCTTTTAAGATTGAAGAAGAAGAATGTTCAGAACAGTAAAACGAAACTCCTTTCGAATCCAAGTCAGGTTTAATCTATCCCAACCGAAGGCTTTTTTGTACATTGCTTTCCAGACAAAAATTTCAGTTTGACAAATCAATTTAACATCTTATCTTAAAATTCTATGTAGCTAGACGAAAAAATAAAGATAAGCATAGAAAAAAGAACGAGGATCAGTGAACAGATCATACTCTACCGATCTGCTCCTCGCACTTTTCTATCATGTAGTTAGTCTATCTGACGGTGCACTTTTGGGGGGCAAATCGAAAAAAGAAGCCGGAGACTGTCCCTGTGATGAGACCTCAGGCCAAGATTAAATGGGAGACAAGATTTTTTCCAAATCATTGAACTCTTTCAAAGGATTCGGATTGTTTGATGCAGACAAAAACCTCAGAATCCAGATAGCAATTCAAGCTAAGCTACAGCTTCCCCTAATTTCTGCCGACAGAAATCCTCGACGAGCAACATCATCGTGGACGAAGAGGACATTCGCCAACGTATATCAGCTCGTCGGCCCCTAATATCTCGCAAGAAAACCATCGATGACGACCACTTTGTGTCGGCTTTGCAATTGCTATTGACGGAACCAGGCGGTAGCTGAATTGTAACCGGGTTACCGACGACTGACTTAAACCGCGTGGAGAAAGCTGGAACTTTGCTAACGATATGTAAACCGAGCATGGCTGATGAGACTTTTTATTGGGTTTTTCTTTTTCGCCTTTAACTCGACGGCTACAAAGTTCATGTGGATAAAACTGGAATTTTTACTGACGATAAGTAGCCCGCGCGTAGCGGATGACGCTTTTTCTTGTAGTGAGCGAATCTGCGTGCATGAAGACTTTCAATGATTCTTCTCTAATTAAAAGAAAAAAAAAATATTTTTTAAGTAGCGAGGGAAATCTCGGAAGCCCATCTGCATGATAGCTTAATTTATATGCAATGGAAGATCTTATAACACCACAGAAAAGAGAAAGCTATTATCATCGTAGTTATTTATATATATATATATATATATATCCTCATCAAGAGTTACGAAATAGACTGACCAAGAAAAAAGAAGATAGAATCTACATAATACGGCAACTTATTTCGATGTTAGAGAGACTTACCTAAACTTTGAATGGATAGTAGATGAATCAAGATACTCTATATTTATTTTGCACATTTTATCTCGTAGAATTATTTGATTGTAGTTTGGATTTATTTTTCACCTAATATCCGACATTCATAAACAGTAATCTCAATAGACTTTTGAATTACCATGGCTGATACACTTTGTCAGAGATATAGTACTGTGGGATTAAGCACTAATCTTGGGCATAAGCACTATAGATTTGCCTCCCTATCATCACGAACATTCCAAAATCCCACTACAATCTACAGTCCACAAAGTGGGCATAATCGTGGGAAAAGTTCTTAACAGTAGTACTGTTATTGCTCCACGCCCAAAAGCAATGAGCTTCCAAATATCCAAGAGCTTTTGTTGACCTATAAACCAAGAGTTGGATGGTCATGGACCCCTAGCCTGTCGTTAGGAAATTTCTCACAACATGGGTTATAAACCTTGGAAAACTTTCCATGCCAGTGGACCCAACAGCTAGATCTAAGAAAATCTCATGAATGATTCTGGACTGACCTAATATTCGTCGAGAAGATCTTGGTTCCTAGTGAAAAGGGACCCCACACGTTGGTTGGTACTCTTTATATCCAAGATTATTAGCCAAAATCAGCATTGCATATCAGCAGTTGCATGCACTAGTGGGAGAACAAAGAAGGCTAACGAACACACTTTTACTTCTTTTCAACAAAAGCAAGATTCTACCGAGATTGCATATGGTGTTTTCACGATCAACATTCTTTTTATGGACATGGGTCAAGACAAAGATAATTAATTAGGATATCAACCATATGATTAAAGATATATAGAATAAATATTTAAGATTATTCAACGGGAAAATTGGTAATTGGTGGGCAATCCGGAATTTTTTTGTATCTTTTTAATTTAATGGTGAATTACGATTTTGTCTTGTTGTTTAGTTGGATATTTTCTTCAAAAAAAATTGGAGGGATTTTTCTACGTGCATGAAGCTTGAGAGATGTTCTATTCTAGGTGAGAGTGATGTGCTCCGGCGATTCATGTGGTTAGACCCATATTGCTTTTCGCTTTCAGGAGAACGACTGAAAGCTTATGTAGGATAGAAAACCAACACGTGGCATGACCCACACTCGAGTGTCAAGCGTGACACCTCCTCCGAAGGAAAAACTTCTTCTTTGGACACCCTCGACGTGTATAGATTCGAAATTTAGGAGATTTTAGCGCAGAAGGGAAATAGGACATTAGGGCCTGCGGAAAGATTTATTTAGATGGACCCACGTGTTAGACTTAGGAACCCAATTAATGATGTAACTCTTTCTTGAAAAAAAATCAGAGGAACCACGATCTACCAATTCTACCTATGTTAAAATTGAATAATCTAATTCCAATAACAAATTAAAATGATTTGTGCACCTTTAAATAGTATTCGATTATAGTCTCACCGGAAACTTGACAGTAATAAATGAATATAAATAAAGCATTTGAAAAAAATCATTTTCTTTTCCATAATATTGTTAAATTGAAAAATAGAACTAATATTTCTCAGTCTCAAATGCTTGGAAAAATGTAGAGCGGATAATTTTGATGTGATCAGAGTTCTATTGAAGCATAAATAAAATCTAGAGTTCAACTCGATTAACAAACGGGTATATTTTTTTATGGAGATCAAGATTTTGGATCTCATAGCATATGATAATTCTAAGTGCCTAAGGTTACAACACCAATACCATGTATGATGAAGTCAAATTTAGTCGACTTATCACAAAGTTCACTGGACTAAGAACTAAAGGGAATTGGGCCAAAGGTCTAACAATTGGGACGAATTGAAAGGCTCAAATGCTCATTCCTTCCTCCTATAAGTAAAAAAGACAACCTAAGACATGAGGTACTCCCCGTAGGGAGATTTCTCCAATGCCTTTGTTAATCGCCATTTTTGGGTATCTTTTTTTTACTGGTTCTTTTTCAGTGTAAGAGAATTTCTTACCGCCTTTTTTTCATTCTCCTTCCCATATAACCCGCCTCTGTCTTAGAAAAAAAAAACCCGCCTCTGTCATGGGCCTGAGCTAGGTCTTTTTCCACAGTCCAGGTCCTTATGTCTCTAGATCTCAACAGTCTCATCAAATCATTCACAAGGTGTCGTCTCTATCCGACTTGTTCCCCTCGATTGAATTGAGCCGACCTGCCCCTTATCTTTACCTTTCATCTTTTAAACTGTCAGCTAGGGCCTGTAATCATGATTGTTTATGTGGGCTGCTACACCTTATATTGTTTTTTCAACATTCCTCCTCCATCAATGTATAAATTATATATTGTCCAATTGCATAACTCACAACCTTTCAAACATAAAAAAATAAAATACAATAAAAACACTCAAAGCAGTGTATTTTTTTTTCTTGGAACACCAAAGCAGTGTAGCCAAGCCTTTATTTGTTTTATTGTCTTTAACTACCCATAAGTCCATGTTATTAATGAGGATTGGGGCCACTTCCAAATATCGTGGTCCCAATTTTACAATTTTTCTTAATTGTAGTTTAAGAGCTACAAGAGGTTAAGGATCCGGTCTAAAGCTATTTGATCTGTTTTTTGTTTGTAAATTCACTAGGACTTTCTTTTTTCTAAAAAAATAGCGATCAATTTGGGTTTCCCAAAATTAACATCCAATTTCCCGCTCCTTATATTTAGTATATGCTTTGTAGTTTGAACATAATATTTCAGGTCCTCGAATAAGTAGAAAAATATAATTGCCCACATTGCCGATTGAAATACCCAAGTTGGATCGACAAGCTAGCTAGTAATGACTCTGAATTATTTAGGATACATTCTTTATAAATATGATGTCTCGCCAATAGTTGTGGGAAGAATTGTGTAAGATCCTTATCCATTTGGCACCTCTAGAGGAAATACAACAAGTAACCTAATTTTGACCTAAAGGATGAGTATAGGAAAGAAATGAAGAGCAGAAAAACGAAGACATCTAGAACTCTTTAATTTTGTTAAGCACAAGAAAGGAGAGAGCGCGTGGGGACGGGGAAGCTAGGGAATTATTACGTGTTTGCATGCTAAATATTTGACCCATTTGATTTAATAAAATAATCTTTATCTCTCTTTGTCGAATCATCTTTTTTATTATAATATAAAAAATTATATAAATCATCTATCACTTCACTTTTTCACTAATTCTCATAAATTAAAATTCTAACATACAAACACTACTTTTAAGTTGTTGTCACTGATACTTAGCATTATTTCCTACTTAATTTTCTTATACCCTTAAAGTGAAAGTACTGATTGATGACATTGTTACCAATCAGTTAGTAAATGGTTTTGAATTTCCATATAAATTGGACATGGTCCCGTTTGCTTTCTTAGTTAAAGGACACATATAAAAATATCATCGAAAGCTAAAGTTTATTTTAATGTGATAGCTACATATCAGATGATCCCACTATATAAGATCAAGTGCCAACTTCTCACCATCTTTCGCTACCCTTGCTATTAAAGAACCAAAAGAAACATTAAAAAAAAAAAATTATGAAATTGATGGACCGATGGTAGGGGTGTAGGATATCTGTTAGGTGGAGGAAAAATCTTTCAACTCACCATCCATAGGCAATGCGAATTTTAAATTGGAAAAGGGAACAAGAAAAGTAAAGTAAGAGGACCTAGAGAGATATTATCCGAAATAATAATAGGTTAATTAGTTAGCTGCCTTTTTCAAAGTCTTTAATCTGACCCAATTCACACTCAAAATCAACTCCTTTCTATTGTGATCATGAGGGAAATGGGGCCCGAATTTTCCTTGGCAATCAAACAAAATCCAGACAAAGAAAAAGAAGAGAGAGAGGGAGATGAGTGGTGGTTGTACCATCGCGGTGTAGAGAATCTAGGAGGAGATCTAGCATGAAAAGCACACCTTGGCACGCGAGCTGCGCACATACACACACCCTAATAGACCTTTCTTTTTATCTTTGCAGAGAAGTCTTTTGCTTCTTATTCCTTACCTACTTAATAAACCTACGGAACAGACACACACTTCTCATTCCCCTTACACCTTTCTGTATAAACAAAACATTATTCTGGTAGAAAGAAACAAACCGCAAGAAACTTGAGATTCTGAAGAGCGTTTGAAGTTTCAATCGTCTGCAAATGGAGTTACAGGCAGATGTTTCAGGCTCCCAACAAACTCAAAACCCGCATTTTCATGTGCTAGCAGTAGATGATAGTCTCACTGAGAGGAAGCTCTTGGAGAGGCTCTTCAAAGAATCTTCATGCGAAGGTAATATGTCAGAATCCATGAAAAGAACCAATCTCAACCTGCACTTTTTCTTCTTCTGATATATCTCCAAGACTGTATTTTTTCGTTTAGAATCCTCAGAATTTAGATCTAATTCGGCTTACGTTGCTTCTAATTAATTATGTGGGGTGTGCGTCTTAAGCACAATTTTGTTTCTCAATTATGGTCTACTACGATAATCTGACGAACATACACTATAATCTCTATCGATATTCCTGAACTGCTGCTGCAGTGACTTTGGTGGATTCTGGGGATAAAGCTCTTGAATATCTGCGCCTGCTTGATAGCCAAGAGAGCGAGTCTACAGCTTCATCCACTTCTACCCGATCCTTACAACAAGAGGTGCGTTTTCTGGTTTTTTGTGTCTGCTATCCTTCCAGCTATTAGATTATGTAAGATCGAAAAGCGTCTTAAAGTTAAAGAAAGGAATATAAAGCCATTAACGTTTAAGCCCTTTTGTAACTTTTGTTTGGTTGAGTATTGCGAAAGATTTCTTATAGAATAATTTCTTTCTGGAAACAAACTTCTACAAATAGTAACATGATAAATTGTTCCACCTTGTTTATGTAAATATATATATATATATATAGAGAGAGAGAGAGAGAGAGAGAGACAAAAAGAACCTTGCTATCAGCTTTCTGCCAAGATTCTGATGAAATGCTGATGTTCCCCAGGCACCTCTAGACTCAAGAGCTTGTATCTTTGCCTGCATGGTTCTAAATGGCTGTACAGACTGCATAGTGAGCCTGACTAACTAATCACCAGAATATTGTGACTCGAGATCAAAGCTGGTCTAAAAGTTTTTTAACTAATTAAGGATGTCTAGATAAAGGAGTTAGCACCCAGTTTACTTATCACAGAGCACTTCAATCGAACACATTTGAAGTATAAATCTGCAGAATCTTGGCCACCCAAAAATGGCAGATATGAATCAACTGCAAAAATGTGCTCTTGCAAATATATGCAAACATTAATCATATATTCTTTGAATTTCATTTTGGTAGTTTTTTCACTAAAAAGCTAGTTTAACCATTTTCTGGCTTTCTTATTTGGGTTAATCTTAGACTGCTATATAAATTATCCCCGTTTTTATTCTTTCGTTCTTTTCAGTTCTTATTGATAAATGTATGTAAGAGATAAGAAGTCTTGCCTTCCTCCTATAGGCTTCCATAGTAGATAAATATATCTTCATAATGTGAACACTTGCAGGAGACGTTGAAAGTAAACCTGATCATGACGGACTACTCGATGCCCGGGATGAGTGGCTACGATTTACTAAAGAGAGTCAAGGTCAACCACCATCACTTGTCTCCATAATTGATTTACTTTTTTTTTTCAACTAAAACACATTAAACCCCTCTTCTTCACAAAAGTTTGTGAGATCACTGGGTCCCTCTAGCCTCCCTCCCCGTAACCATGTTTTTCCATTTCTAGGTGCTATGCCATTTGCAAGAGCCTGACAACGTGTGTATATATATATATATATATACACTGATGTGATCCGTAATTTTTTATTCGAATTATACCATGCAATTTGGAAAGAGATAAACACAATAAGTGGATCACATTATAGGGTTTATATTGTCCGAAGTTTTACATGAATAACATTAAATAGTGTATAGTTCATATAATCTATCTCTCTTCAAATTATATAGTACAATTAGGACAAAAAATTACATGAAATCTTAATGCATACATAAAGGAAACAAAAAAAGGGAGAAAAAATATCATTTCTCTTTCAAAGTCTTGGTCTTTTTTTCCCTTACCTGATTGACTAAGCGAAAGTCTTGCATACACTTGCAGGGATCTTCTTGGAAAGACATACCAGTAGTGGTCATGTCATCAGAGAATGTACCCTCTAGGATAAGCATGTAAGTTTCTCTAACTCTTTTCCTCCATCATTCGTTTTAGTAAATCCTTTTCGAGAATAAAGGGGATCAGATTCCAATATTTCTAGAGGAAATTCATGACTTTTGACAAAAATTGTCCGATCGATCCGACAGGTGCTTGGAAGAAGGAGCTGAGGAGTTTCTTCTGAAGCCTCTTCAGTTGTCGGACTTGAAGAAGCTTCAACCTCACCTTCTGAAGTCTTTAGTCCATCCTAGCAAAGTCGTAAACAGTTCCGCCGACAACGGGAATGATATCGCGATAAACAACAACAACAACAACGTTGTAATCAAAAGGAAGGCAGCGTCCCCAGACCCATTAGAGAGAAGACCTAAACTGCAGGGATTGGCTGTTGTATAAATAGCATTAGACACGTGCAATTGGATGCGTATAAAGTATATATATATATATATAATGTTTGTTTATCCAGAGATTCTAATCTGTCGGAGTTGGCATGGCTGTAATGTTTGGTAGAAATTTGTGTTTACTTATTTAGCTATCTTTGATCGTTAAAAACAAAAGTTTCAAAAGATGAAAAGAGTACATTAAAGCTTTGGGCAAGGAAGAACAGTACAATTCCATCATGCTATGAGTATGTAATTGATCATTTGAAATATCAATTTTTGAGTCCCATTCCGAGGAACAATTAAGGTCAAGTTCATTTCTAAGGAGAACTGGTATTGAGAAATCAGATAAAATTGATCTGCTTCAAAAAAAAATATTAAAGGATTTATTTGGTTACACTTTGGAAAGCCACTTTCCAAGGATACCTTCACTCATCGCAGCATGCCATTATGTGAAGCAGCAAATCCAACCCAACCATGAAATTGGGGTAAAAGCAAAATTATAAAGCAAAAAGAAAGCAGTTCTTTTCCTGCATGGAAGAAAACTCTTGCACCATTGACATCCGACCATAAATTATCCTTTCTAATTTAACTTACTGGGAAGTGAGTCTTCAACCACAAACCTGTTACACGGTAAACCAGCTATTCCAAAAACTACCACAGCTAAAAGTACCATAAGATACCCCCCCCCCCCCCATTTTATTTTTAGAAACAAAACTTATAAGGAAGAAGAACAGAGAACTGGCGAGGGAGGGAGGGAGATCAGGCATTTTAATCTTGCTACTGTTCTGTGTATAGGAGCGATTAAACAGATGCATACAAAACTGTGTCTGTCTCTCTCCTCCGGTGCCGAAAGTGCGTCCACCCTGCACAAGAGAAAACATCCATAAATCTCAAGATCCTAGAGATGTTTGCAAGTGTCTCCGAATGTGTGCATTTGAGATGAGACATTTCTGTATCTATGGGTATAGTCTGAGGTTATCTTGTTGACTTGCCGGTAATGGGAGTCATGTTTTTGTGATTAGCCAGGTGTCAACTTAATTCTGATATAGGGGCAAAGTATGCACTTCTATTATCACAGAGAAATCCTCTTCAACAACTAGCGGCCTCCATCTGAACAGACCTAACAATTCTTTCATGACATCTGACACCATCCTCAGATGGAAGCTCATGTGCGTGAATTCAAGAGGAGAGATTTTTTTTTTGATAAGTAAATTCAAGAGGAGAGATTCAAACTTATACAGCATGTATTATCTACACAGTGTGCAAACAGATAAATGGCAGTAGGAAATAACATCACCCTTACAGTGATTATATGCTATGAAAGTCAATACATGCTAGACCAAGCTAGTTCATAACAAAAAATTAGGATTTATAGAAAAAAGTTGACCGCCACAGCCATATTTACCTTCTTTAGAGCTCATCTTTTGATGAGTCTTCTGGAGTAGTTTTCTCCTTTAGTGAGTCTTCTGGGCCAGCTTTATCCCTATTCTTCTCAATAAACTCCAGGATGTCCTCCTTGGTCCTTCCACCATCAAATACTGACAGCTTTCCACTTGCTGACTTGAAGTACAAAGTTGGGTACCCTTTGACATCGAATTTATCGCTTGGGATATCATTGGCAGTTGCATCCTAGAAAGAGAGAGAAATGGTAATAAGAACAAACTACATGATGTAAAAAATTATTAGACCAACAAGGCCAAAAACGATAATAGGTCTTACAAGCTTTGCAATGACAACATCTGCGTCACTTTCATATGAAACAGCAACTTCATCCAAGATTGGAGCCAACTTTTTGCAGTGTCCACACCAAGGAGCATAAAACTCTATGAGAACTGCAAATTGAGGTGTATATGTGATTTCAATAATTGCTACCAGATACTAACAAGAATCAAACAATAAAGTATGAAGGAAGGTGCTAAACCCCAACCGCAAAAAAGCATCGACTCTAGGTCCCTATAGTATAGATAAATTCATTGATTCGTTGAATTTATCCCTTAGCATGCTGCTCCCACAATATACCTAGTCTATAAAAGTTTTTGGTATCATAAATCTTTAAGGCCTCTTTCACCACTTATACAAAGTAAGGGAAGGCAGCAAAATCCTTAAGGCCAAATCAAAATGTATCAGACAGCCTAACAATAAAATACCAAAATATTATCAAATAGTCTCATGACCAAAAGTTTCACATAGCAAATTCTGAAGGGACAGCAAAGCATCCTCACTGCTTCTCACACCATCCGTACAACACTAAAGATATTAGAAACTGAAATCAGAATGAACTTACCGTCAGGAATTATTCATGTCATTGCTCATTTAATGCTGTTCAAGAAAACTCTAACAGATTGCTGATAATTTGAAGCCTGTTTTTTTGGCCGGCTTAAGTTGTTTTAGCAAGTTGAAACTTCCATGTGTAAAAGAAAAAAGTTTTTTTTTGATAAGCAATATTAAAACACGTCCACATACATACAAAAAAGTCTGTACAGGCACCAGATCATTCACATAGAAACCATGGTCAGGAAGTTATATTTCCCCTGTTGTTTTTTCGTTCAATTACCTCCACAAGCAACCAATTCTACTGAAGAAAAATAAAACTATACTTTGAAAAGCAAAGTACCAAAGGATAGCGGACAGCCTAACCTACCACCACAAAATAAAAAGAAAAGATAAAATCTCAAAACGAATTTGATTCTCCTCACCATTCTTCCCAGAGTTGAAGACTATGTCCTGGAGGCTATCAGCAACAACCACTTTCACAGGCTCATTGTTAGCTTCAGGAACAGGTTCGGACTTCCTATATGGGGGGATTTTGCCTTCCTGCGATTGTGTACTTTAGTCATAACGGACTTCAAGGGAAAAAAAAAAACTCACCTAGAAAACCTAAGAGTACAAAATCCTTTGGCCTTTTTCTTGGGGGGAAGGGGGGGGGGAGTTGGAACAGAACCTTGTATTCCTTCACCCAGGGTGCAATATGATCAGCCTCCACATTTGCTTTCAGAGATTTCTCTCCATCGGCCTTCTGAATGACAATAAGAGGCACTTGCTCTTCTTTAAGCCCGAAATACTGATCATACAGATAAAAAAACTGCCATGTCAAAGAGCCGATACAGGGGAAAGAAGACACAAAAGTGGAGTACCAGATCAAAATGATACTAACCTGGAAGGCACCTTGGCTAGCATCCAGATCTCCGATCAGAAAGCTTATCCCTTCTCCTTTATTTTGCTCTGCAACTTCATGATATTTTGATTTCAACGAATCAGCACCTTCACTGCTGAAGTTGAGGAACAACATAGCCTACCAATCCGAATTACAAATTAAAAGATGATCACTGTCCCAGAAACACATGCAGAAAATGCATTTGGAAGATAAGGGCTTGTGCCAAAGAAATGCTAATCCAGCGAGCATTAGAAGCATTCAGACCACTAGCAAATCCAACCCGAAATAATAAAGTAGGAGAAGATTGCCACACATGGAAGCACAGAATTAGAAACTGAGGGAGGAAGGAAGGTTTATCGGGTCTCACCTGAGACCGTGGGTGACCAAATAAAGGGGAAAAAAGGAAAAGAGAAACATTGGGGAGAGAGGGAAAATGATCAGTGCGCACTATTTTCAAGTTTTTTTCTTACAAGAGGTCCTTTATCATGCTATCTTGGTAATCCTACTCATCCAGTTGGGTAGGACCTATTGCTGCTATTGTTTCATACACCAAACATGTATCTAGGCTCATCGCAACTCTCCCATCAATGACAAGTGTAGCTCACTAACCCAAAAATAAAAAGGCGCTATCGATAATGTCATGTTCAAAGAAAACTCATGGAAAATCAAGAAGTAGAGACATGCTTCTAAAGATTTGTTTAATTTAACATTATTGTGGTAGTGGTTGTTTGTATAAAGCTATCACTATTGTCATTGTAATTAATCTTAATTTGGTTGTTGTTGCTGTTTCTTTGATCAGCACTTCCAAAGATTGATTAGTTAAACATGGTCCACGCCTTAATCCATATCTGTGTAAAGGTGGAAGAGATCCAACAGTTTTGAGCTACTAAAACGAAGAACCCTGTTTTAACATTTTTGGGGTAGTAGTTACACATAACTCGTAACACCTGAAATTAGTCTACAAACTTCCCAAATGAATCAATTACCTTAGCATTTGGACTGTTAAAGAACTTAATAACAAAAGGATGATTGCTTGGATCATTGTTGAAGATGGTCACAGTAGGCAAGCTAGATTCTTCAACGAACTTCTCTAAAGCATCCACGTGGAAATCCTGCGAACAGGTCACTTCCATAATATAGCTATTACACCAGCATAAAGAGGTATAGAATATAAAATAGATAAGAAGCATCTGTTTTGAAGCTTATTAAATACACAGTACCTGGGAATCAACAAAAAGTTCATCAAATGGCTTGAAGAGCCTAACAATGGGCCCAGTCACTGATGATTCCCCACGTGGAAGGAGCTTGGCATCCAAAGTATGACCAAACTCGTAGTCGGAGCGCAATTTCTCAGCAAGAGACGTGAAGTTATCAAACTCCTCCCCAGAAAATTTCGGGAACACCCCAACCTAAAAGGATATTGCAATATATTCTTACAGGCTACGCTTTACGGAAAAGAATGAAATAAAAAGTAAACCGCATGAAGCACATACAATGAATATCTTCTTGTCACCAATCAGACTACTAGCATCTTCCGCAGATTTTATTTCAGCTGATGAAGGACCACTTTGTTTCTTCAGATAATCAACAATGCCATCTGCTTCGCGTGGGCCTTTGTACTCTTGAACAATCTGCCCTCCCTTTCTCAGAATCTTAATTGTGGGGAAACCCTTAATCTCAAATTCTGAAGCAAGTTCTTTATTTGCTTCTTCATTAGCATCAACTTTAGCAAGAATGACTGGAGGGTCATGACTGCTCAATATAGATGCAGCTTTCTCGAACTACAAAATGAAATAAAGCCTTAAATGTTCAGTTAAGGGAAGAAATACAAGGTCTCTACTAAACAAGCATCACATTATCAAGGAAATTTGTTAACGAGCACTAGAGATTAGGATATATAATTACCTCTGGAGCAAGCTTCTTACAGTGGCCACACCTAGAAACAGCGGGAATAAATTATACGTATTAAAATCGCAAAAGAAAGACAAGATTATCAATTTCAACCTAGAAGAACATCTCTCAGTTCCCACAAAAAAAAAAGGAAATCCAGCTATAATGTTTAAATTTATAGGCACATGCAGCAGACTGGGGAATGTTGTACGCGTGGTAGGTATGCCATTAAAGATTTTTTTCACTTTTTCTTTCCTTTCAAGAAATAGTATCAGCACAAAATACACAACTGCTATAACATGGATACATGACAATCGACGGGCAATAACCCACGTGGAAGGCATGTACTACTCTTTCAAATATATCCTATCCTCAAAAACACAAAAACAAAAAAAAAACGAAAAGAATAATACATACACAATATATGAGAAAACATGAATCAAAGGCCATGCAAATCAGTCGTCCCAAGTAAACGTTATTATTCCAGACAACAAGAAAATTATATATAGATTTGATTGAGTTTTAGATTAAATGGTGAAATCTTCTTATACGTCAGCTGAAAAGAGTGAGATTAAGAGGGACCTAATCAGTAATCACGGCATGCAGGAAAAAATCAACTCAAGCTTCCTTTACACAACCAACCTTTAAATTTAAAAAGCAAAAGCAAAAGCAAATTAAACGTACTATTTTCCCTGCTTTCACAAAGTAACAGAAATAATGAACAAAAAGATCGGCACCACAAATCTAGATCAACCGGTCAACGGAAAAGATAAATCATACATAGAGACACATTTTGAGAATTCAATCAAATTTAAAATATAACAAACATATTAAGCGAACAGAGACAAGAGTTGAGCAGATTACAACTATTAGCACAGATCGGTCAAAGTAAACGGAATCAATGGTGATTGTAGCGAGATAAAGATTTAGTCATACCATGGGGCGTAGAACTCGACGACAATAAAGTCGTGCTTGCTCACAGTGTCAGTGAAGTTCGAGCTGTCCAAGGTGACGACGAACTCCTTCGATTCCGATTCCTCGGCACCGATCTTCGTGAAGGAATACGCGAAGAGACACAAAACGAAAACATAAAAGCAAATCGAAACCCTAGACGCCATTGCCAGAACTCTGTGGACTGTGTGTTAGGCTTTTGTTTTTCAGTTCCCTTCGAGACTCAGAACTTTGGGGGATTTTAACGTTAGTGGAAAATAGACCCTAGATTTAAACTTTTTCTCCTACACTATCGATTTTGATACATTCCACTCTTGATTACCAATTTTTGATACTTTGCACCCTAAATTATCTATTTTAACATATTGTACCCTCCAACTATTAATATTAAATATTTTACACCCTCTATTGGATGATAATACCCCTAATAAATTAATAAATTGACAACATATCTTTAATATATACAAATAGGTCAAGTGTATTATTATCATTTTATTCTATAAATTTAGCATAGGATGTTAAGTGTCAAAAATTAGTAGTTAGAAGGTACAATGTATCAAAATTGATAGTTTTAGGTGTAAAGTGTAAAAAACTAACGCTAGTTTGGAGGTGAAAAATGTATTTTCCCGACTGAGAGAGTAGAGAGCCAACGAGACAATGGAAACGACACGTGAGCGCCTCTGAGATATTTCCCCGTTCGTACTCGCTTGAGGTATCGGTGGTTATTCTACTCGCTCCACATCTGGTCGATCTACGACGTGGCGGAACACCATTGGCTTTGTCTCGTCACACGTATACTAATCTAGAAAGTGTTAATTAGAAATGGGCAAGTATATCTGAGTTTATAGGTAGCGCCTAGCGGTGGTTTTTTTTTGGGATGGCTAAAGTGTGGATTCTCTTACGTACAGATTACGGAATTGTCTTTTATTTCCTT
This sequence comes from Myrica gale, assembly GCA_963930655.1. Taxonomy (NCBI): domain Eukaryota; kingdom Viridiplantae; phylum Streptophyta; class Magnoliopsida; order Fagales; family Myricaceae; genus Myrica; species Myrica gale. Next base: position 29,229,359 of record OZ005601.1, on the reverse strand, counting down.
TCTTATTCTCCTTCTTTTATTTTCTTTCTCTTACTTTTCGCCCTTTTGCGTTTTGACATTCTCAATTCTCAAATGTCAACGACGGCTAGGAATTTTCCAGCGCTTATAATTAAAATTTTAATTAAAGTAATGCAACCTTTAGGTACAAATTTAAAATACCACATTTAAAGAAACTTAAAAAATTAATAAAATATTGCACCCTTTAACTACCAATTTTTGACACTTTGCACACTTATTCAAAATTTGAGACTAAAATGACAATAATGACTTTGACACATTTTGTATATAATAAAGATATTATTGTAAATTTATTAATTTATCAAGGGTATTATTGTCAAATAGAGGGTGTAAAGTGTCAAAATTGGTAATTTAGGGTGCAAAGTGTCTAACATTGGTAGTTTGAGGGTGCAATGTCTTAAAGATGATAGTTTAAGGTGCAAAGTGTCAAACCTATGGTAGTTTGAGGGTGAAAATTGTAAAATCGAAGTAGTCCTATAATAAAATTATAAAATTAGTCCTAGTTTTATTTTCTTTTGTCGTTAGTCCTTCATATTTTATACTTTTGTAAAATCAAATGGACTAATTGTATATTTTTTTATCACAAGAACTAATTTAATTTTCACCTTTACCACATACTAATTTTATATTTATCCCCATAAACAATCCCTAAACCCAGCGAAACTGGCAAAAGTCAGGAACTCCACTGCCCCACCCAACAAAGAAATTGTAGCGCAAGCATTCTGGACCACCTTGGGCCTTTAAAACAGAAATGACAAGCCCACTTACAGTTTCAGGATTTCTTGCAAGCCCGCTTTCTATTTTTCTGGGCCGAATGAATCAACGATTACCCGAATTCAAGCATCCCTTTAGAGACCATTAGACCCGTGAACCAGACCATCCACACTGCAATAGAATATTGTGCGTGCCCCCAGTAATTGGGTTATAGCAGAACACTAGTAGAGAAATGCAGAGTCAGGTGTAAAAATAAAAACAAATTCCATCCATAGTCAGATGGAACATTCAAAAAATGTGATTTATGTTTTCATTACCAGATGGATCACTCAAGACCTCTTTTCAGTCAACCTGATTCATATCCTCCCCACACATTCCAACAATAATCAATGCAGCCACCCATAACCAATCAACTAATAAAGAAATTTCTGTACAAAATTCCTATCTGTCCAATTAGGGGTTATAGCAGAACCAAATTTTGAACAAGCAACTGAAAAATGTTTCTAAGCAGCCCCAGAGATCCACAGCACAACTTTTCTACCAACCATTTGCATTCATAAGTGATTCCACAACCCCCTCCCTATCAAATGTTGCTTCCTGCTATGCCTAAAACTCACTAGTATAATTCTTGTTCCCCTAGTGATGATCTACAGATTCTAAATGTGCCTGATTTCATGGCAACCCTGTACATAAACTGGGGAGGCTCACTCTCAAAAAGGAACCAGCAAATTTCTATGGTTGAGGGCAGTAAATAAAATACCGTATTCCCTTAAGAGCCTCCTGCATTTGGAACTCTAACCTGCTCGTGAGCTTTCAATGCCTCTGAAGTGAAATCCACGAAAGACTTGAAAATTGGAACCAAACCTGATTTTAAACTATTAGAAGCTGCATCATGAACCAGTCTCACTGTTTTCTTATGCCTGGCTCTCTCTTCTTCTAGTCGAGTCCTCATTGAATCCAAATCCACCTTCAGATCATCCAGCGGTGAAACTCCACTTTCAGAGGCAACCTTCGACACGGCAGTTTTCTCTGACACTGCATCATGGTCAAGCTCCATCCTCCCCATCTCCATGCGTAAGGTTCTAAGCCGTTTCTCAAAATCTTTAGAAAGGAATTCTGCTTTAATTCTCTGGCGTCGTTCCTCATCCTGGCGTTCCCATAACTGATGCAAGTTACAAGCAAATTCATTGAGAGCATTTGCCACCCTTCCTTCTGAAATTCTTTCCATTGCCTGGTACCAATCATTGCAAATTATGAAAATTGGAGGCGCTCCAATTCGACCTGGTGAGAAAGGGGCAGGTCCATCAGGAGTATCTTCTTGTTCTTTGTCAAGGCACCTCAAAAGCCACCCATTTAAGGACTTGACATAAGATTTCTGGGTGTCAATCCAATTGTTAAACCGGGAGCACCAATTCAGAAGCTCCATTTCAAGTTCAATAGTAGCTTTCAAACCTGAATCTCTGTGGAAGCTAGTATTCCCTCTAAGAGAAAAAGCTTTGCTCTCCATGATAGCTTGGAACTGTTTCTGGTGGCACTTAAGCATGCACTTCCACATTCTTATCAAGCTGCAGAAAAAATAAAAAAATAAAAAAACTACTTGTCATAACGAATGAAAGCAAGCAAAAAGACTAAATTCATGCAGAAAACAAAAATAATACTGCTAGATTCAATTGTTTGCTCCCACAGAATAATGGGCATCTTTCCATCTTTCCCTAAATATTCCACCAAGAAACCAAGAGCATGTAAAGAATTTGCAAGCTTTTACACTATCATCACAAGCAATACTGTAATAGGGTCATGCAGTGGAAGCAACCAACCATTCCAAGCTAATGAAACAACACAAATTCAAATGAGCTATCAGTAAAAAATTCAGTTAGGCAAAACTTCCTCAGGACATGTGGAGGAAATATTATAGAAATCTCAAAACTAGTGGTACAAACCACTGCCTATGCACTGTATAAAAACGATTGGCCCTTGTTAAAGTAACCCTTCCACTGAAACCTTTCCAAGCTAGACTCTCCAGATGGAAGAGGAAAAAGAAAATAAGAACGAGATGAGTGCAAAAAGCTAGACTCTCCGCAGACACATGTCGGAATGCCTTCTACAACTTTTCCAATAGAATTCTGCATCCATGCAAAAGGTACTAAGCAAGCACCAAAATGACAACCATGAATTAGACTGAGAAGCAAAGCAACTTCATACCCATAAATTAACTGAGTGAGTTGGGGCTGCAGTTCTTCGTCCCTCAACTTATTTATCCTGCTTGAGATAGCATCAATAGCTCTTATACAAACATTGATTTTTGTCAGCAACTTTCTTACAGAAGCCCGAGTAGCATCAATCTTACTGGACTCAGCTCCTTGGTCATCCAGAGTTTTCAGTCTCTTACACTTTTTCTCGTAACTGACCCGTAGCCTTTCTTCATCCTAGAATCAAAGCAAGCAATTAAAATAAGAAGAATATATTGCAGAACAAGAGAAATATATTTTTACTTCGTTAAAAAAATGGAAGATTAAAGAACCACTGAAGCTCCCATTTCAAATACCAGGTTATACTTGACACTAACAGTACATTTTCTGGTGTCTTCATAGCTGGATTAGATTGTAAAACTATTCCAAATAAATGAGAAAACATCATGCGCAGGCAAATACGTAAAAACCACACAAAGTAGCACAAATGTATTCAGGTAAAAGATAGTACACTAATGAGTCAGATATGCAAAAATTGTTATGAAAAGAACATGAGCTCTATAAGGGAGCTGTCCTAAATGATTCCCTCTGACCAAAATAAGTTGTTGAGTTGCCAAATGCATTCCTTTTTCAGGAAAGGTGCTTATTGTGGTGATCCCTATGTTAACCAACCACAGACCAACTAAGTTTCACCTGAAGACGCTTCCTTTACCTCCCTACCCCACACTGCTTTTCTCTTCGTAAATATCAAAGGGTTAACATTAGAGGTTGGTACGTTAAAAATGCTGATCTTTATATATTAAAATGTACTGACCAATAACAATTCTAACATTTTTGGTTCACTTTTGGCTACAAACTTGTTGAAGTCTTCAACTCAAATAATTTCATATAGTTTGTTTATCTAACAAAAGAGAGGTGGAGTTACAACAACCATCGAGAAGCGTAGAATGGTGCAGTAGTCTTACTCTAATCAAGATTACTTTATCTAGCCTGCCAGTTTACCTTTGATCACTCTTCACTCCTATGTTAAATTACTGTCAACTCATAACAATTATCTTCTTCAATGTAAAACCATCATGCCAAATGCAACTTGGATATTAATGCTGGTCAAAAAATGTGACGTATAAAGGAGCTAATCCGCTATTTCAGTTTTTTTATAATTCAGTGCCCATAACCATGAAATAACTATATAAACAGACTAAAAGAACAGCTAGGTCTAACTGGTAGTCTTTCATAGGATCCGGGGGCATCAGAGCTAGAGAACAAGGGAAACAAATTTCAGACGGTAGAGCATACAGGTGATCATCTAAAAAAAACTGACAAACTGCAGTTAAGACGCTTTTGAATTTTAGATTTTAGCATTCAAGCTTGATGACAGCAAAGGTTGGAAATAATCAAGCGCTGCTTGGTATCCTAACATAGACCGAGTACAACTGCCTTAGAAAACTTTTATCAGGGAACAAGAGGTGTTTCTACAGAATAAAACTTCCCTAACAGCATTTCTTGTTTCAGAGGAGTTTTTTCAACTGCGTGGAACCTTAAGAATTGTAGTACAGAATCAGAATAATTAAGCGCTGCTTGGTATCCTAACATAGACCGAGTACAACTGCCTTAGAAAACTTTTATCAGGGAACAAGAGATGTTTCTACAGAATAAAACTTCCCTAACAGCATTTCTCGTTTCAGAGGAGTTTTTTCAACTGCGTGGAACCTTAAGAATTGTAGTACAGTATTAAAAGAACATCATAAGAGTTTCTTAGAAATGGTATCCTTGTATCACAGAACAAACAATTTAAACTTCTAACACCACATTGAACCAATTAGTGAAAGCATATTCTTCTACATTGTCAACTAGTACTATTTAAAAATAGCCATCTCCTACCATCAAGGCATCAGTGCTTTGGGTGTATGAATCTGGAATTCCATCTAGATGATACTATTGGTATGCATCTATAAATCCACAAAACCCTACCCCAAAGCCTTACATAGACAACGCCATGACCTTAGCAACATTGCACATGAAAGATATGAGTGGAAGGAGCTCAAAAGATGAGAACATGGTTTGAATATGACATGGCCATATTCAAACAGCTAGCACACGAATCCGGGTCTTGAAACCTGAATCCGGCAATTTTGACAATAAAACTACGGGTCTTGATGCACACATGCACATATAATCCCAATAATCCTATGTTGAAAAAGTAAAATACCGAAGATATAGAATTTCACTTGGGCACCCGTACCTTCACTTCCTTGTATAGCTTCTTCTCCCATACATAAAGTTTATCCAGAGTTGATGAAAGGTTTCCCGGCTTCATGTTGTCCTTCCCAGATTCCCCATAGTATGCTTTTGCAATTTTCATAGTCCTAGGAGATAATCTTACTGAAACCCTGGATGGAGGGTGTGAAGAAAATTTTGAAGGTGCAACCAGATACCGTATCCTAGAAAAGATCACTGCATAAATAGTTCAGAAAAGGTTCAGCAAAGTGCTATAGAAATGTCAGCTGCCATGAAATTATGGTCTAGGTCAATGCACTCGTGCAAGTAAGATTAAGAAGATTACTCAGTATATAAATAGTGAAACTGTCAACACTACTATACCAGAAAGTCAATCCAAAAAATAAATTTTAACAAGTACAAAACAACTACTCTATGCAAGAGGTTAGAAAGACATTACAAACATTCTCAAGCCGTCCAGCAAACATGACGAATTTTTTTTTCTTTTGTTGTCCTTGCATGATCTTGTCCTTGTCAGCCCACAAGGAGCAGAAATGAGGAAGTTTATCCAAACACCTTAGATGTGAAATCACTTTCGGTTAACCGGATGTAAAAGTACACTCTAAAAAAATCTTTAACTTATACTCTACAAAGCTAGACGCAGTGCTTGACAAACAATTTGAGATGACAATTTCCCAACAATAGAAACCAAAATGCTGCAAAGCAGATATAACCACAAGCAGAACTATGGCGCGATTCAGAAACAATTATTCAAGGAATGCATAATGAGCTATAAAGACAAACAACACCTTTAAATGATGTGCCTCTAGGCTGATAGGGCAGCTTGCCCACCTCAAGCAACAGTGCAACCTCTTTCCCATAACTAGAGGCAGTCTCGAATTCGTTCCTGATTTCATTGACAACATCTTGAAGGTCCCTCGTACTGTGGGCCGACAATGTGGTCAAGCTACTCGGATTGGAAGATTCGACCTCCATCACATGCGATGCCTCGTCGACTCCAAAACTCACACCTTTCTTCCTTGAGGACCCTTCTTCCGACATTATTGTGTCAGGACTGCTCTTTATCTCTTTTCCGTGAGCAGAGTTTGAGAATGAGCTATCACTACTGTTCAATGGTATTGTGCTTGAACTCCCTGGTCCGTGTAATGGCACAGCCCTTGAAGTTCCCTCACCAGCGTTCATATTCTTATTGCCTTTCGGATAAATATTCACATCCTCATTCAACTTCTTCTTCTCCTTTTGAAACTCTTTTACTACAACCTCTTGCTCTGTTTCATCTTCCAAGTCAGGAATCCCCTCTCTTTCCCTCACCTCCTTCGAATCGGGGCTACTCGTGGTCGAACCGTACCGAGTCTGCGGGTAATAACCCGGGTAACCAGAAATGTCAGACGTATCAAACACATTGAAGAAATCCCACGTGGACACCGTCGGTGGCGAGGGCGGAGGCGGCGGCGGACTCGGCCGCCGATTGCTCTGAGGATCGTGTACTGGAGGACCCATCGGAGGCAAGCCAAAGAAACCACCGTACCCGTTCTCATAAGGTGAATAGCCCGAATACCCATACGACGTATCGAGCCATTGCTGGTTTGCCGCACGATATCTCTCCGGGTCCTCCTGCACCACCGTCTGTATTGGTGTGCCGGACGTCTTCATATAATACATGTAAGAATTCATTCCAGGAGGACCCCAGCTCGGTGGAGGATAAGCATAAGATGAAGGAGGATAGGAAGAATGTCCCTGTTCTTCCGGACTACTATCTTCGATGTGAATGTGACCCGAACCAGGACCCCCTTCGGACTCGGATTCGGACTCAGACGACACATGCAAGTGTGAACCCGCAATGTGTTCCTCCTCTTCCGGACTATGGTCCGGAGGGGCCGAATGCGAAATCGAAGTCGACGACGACGAGTCGTTTATGTGCACCTTCTTCTTAGTACTTTTCCCCTGATCGGAGGGCAAAGTGAGGAGCGGAGAACTCGGCGGCGACGAACCAACCACGAGCTCCTCGTCAACAAATTGACGCAAGGCGTCGCCGATGTTGGTGAGGGACTGGAAGTAGGACACGTGGGCCGCGGCGAGAGCGTAGCGGTGATGCGACGCCGCTTTGATGAAGTCCCTGCGCTCCCTGCAAAGCGTCACCAAAGGGAGGTCGTCGACTTTGGAGCCTCCGCAGCCCATAGCAAAAACCCCACCACCGAATAGCAATACAAATAAAAGACACAAATCTTCAGCGGAAGAGAGCGGGGCCTAATAATGCGAGTCATAGTCACAGCAATGTCCACACCTGTCCGTACAACAAACGCCGAAGCATTGTGAGCAGGAGAGAACCGCTGGATCCGAGTGCGTGTTTGTGCGCAAATGTGAGCGAGTTGCAATTAATACGTGAAATTGACAGAGATGGTGCATGAGAGTGAGTGAGACGGTGGAAGGAAGGATATCCTACCGTTGGGATTGATGGAGTTGAATAATAACCGTCCATGGGAAGGGTGGGGGCAGGGGAGTCAGAGAGGAAATCGTTTTGAATTGATGAATCTGAGACGCAGAGATATGAGTCTTCGCGATTTTAAATCTTCTTTTCAAATAATATTAAAATGGGCGTGGAGATTTGCGAATTGCGATGTTGGGTTTCTGTCCCCTCTCTCTCTTTCTCTCTCTAGCTCTGTAATTTTCCAACCTGTTTCAGAGTTTCAGAGAGAAAAACAGAGGACTTAGCAGACGCGGAAGAATTAGAAGACGGAGACGGACAAGGAGGTTCGTGGAACCCGCCACTGGTAACGCACTTTGTCGCTATTACCATTTTCAGCCCTCTCTCTCTCTCTTCCCTCTAATTTTCTTTATATTTTTTCAATCCCTAATCTACTATCAAGCTAAAAATATATATCAAATGACAATTCCAATAGGGAAGAATTTATTAAATATTTGCAACCTCTTTAACTCCTACATGTCAGACCTAATGATAGGTGTTTTCTGCTGTTATAATCATTGAGTTCTCACATGATCCGCAGTCGGATTGAATCTTTTTCAATTTTTCTCCGACTTATTTTCCGGGAAAGTTGTAGTTGTATAGAATACGTTTGCGTCCTAAAATTGTAGGCACTCTAAAATTTTAACACAATAAAAAATTACAATATAATCTCTCTCCTCCATCAAATCACTACTATTCACTATAAAAATATAAAAAATTACATTTTTCTTCACTTTTTCACTAAACTCAATACCTAAAAGTTTAATAACACTAAAATTTTACAACACAAACACACCCTAGTGCGGGGAATGCTAA